>OZ024932.1:52088642-52714521 GCA_964017235.1 Sabellastarte sp. h YS-2021 | reverse complement strand
TGGTCATAAGATCCTCCCTGGCCTTTTACAACCGCCTCTTTCTGGTACCAAAATCAAATCAGAGATGGAGACTAGGGGGTAAATCGTTTGGCTTTGTGGGTATCGATATTGAATGTAAAAATATTTCAATATCAGGCGATATCGGGGGGTTCATATTGTCTACCAAATAGTCCGAATTCGGGAAACTGAAAACGTTTTATTTTAGTGTTTCCCGAACCGCTAACAGGAAGCTAAATGAATCAAAACAAAACAATGCAGTTTTCATCAAAAACGCATTGAAAACTTCAAAAATGTGAGATAAAAGTGTACAATGTCTTCAGATTTTTGCTTTATTTCGAGTATTAACAGTGTAAGTTTACAGTTTTACTTAAAATGGCGATATTGAAATACGTGTTTAGATCTCGATATCGGGAGTCCAGTTCCAAAACAATAAATATCGGCAATATCGATAAACAATTTACCCACTAATGGAGACCTATCTTGGACCTCAGCCATCTAAATCTTTTCTTGAAACCAGGCACCTTCAAAATGGAAACTCCGGAAACAATAAGGTTGTCTCTCCAAAAAGGGGAGTGGGTAACGTCGCTGGATTTCAGCGACGCTTATTTTCATATCCCTATCAGTCAGAGATCACGAAAGTACCTCAAGTTCTTTCTGGGAAGCAAAGCTTATCAATTCACGGCCTTTCCTTTCGGGCTCGCCACAGCTCCACTGGAATTCACCAAGGTAGTCAAGGAGGTGAAACTGATGGCTCAAGCACGGGGTATCCGGATCCACCAGTACCTCGACGACTGGTTAGTCAGAGCCCCGGACCAGGAAACTTGCCAGTTACATACCCAGACCCTCTTGGCCCTGTGCCACGAACTAGGGTGGGTGGTAAACATGGAGAAATCGGAACTTACGCCTCAACAGGTTTTCAATTTCGTAGGTTACCGGTTCGACCTGCTGTCGGGTCGAGTGTTGCCCACTCAGGACAGATGGATCGCTCTTCAGCAGAAACTACAGTTCATCAAAGGCAGGGACTGTTGTTCAGTCCGACAGTTCATGTCCCTCATCGGGCTGCTTACTGCCACAGAAAAACAAGTGTGGGCCGGTCGTCTTCACATGAGACCGGTTCAGTGGCATCTAAAAAGACACTGGCATGTGAAGATTATCCCGGTTCCCCTCTCTCTTCATCCAGGGGCCACGGTGGCAGAGTGGTAACACTCTCGCCTCCCACCTCTGCGGCCGGGGTTCGATCCCCGTCATGGCCGTAAGTGGGAAAGCTGGTAGTTGCTTGCCGTTGGTCGGCAGTTTACAGTACAGAACCCTAGCGAACTATATGTACTGGTTTCCTCTGCCCTTCCAACTACCCGTCGTGATATGACCTGTACAGTGTTGAAAACGACGTAAAAACCCCAAATAAATCTCTCTTCATCCACACCTGGATTGGTGGTTGGACAAGACCAATGTGCTAAAAGGGCAACCTTTGCACCCTCTTCAGCACGCCCTACAAATATTTACAGACGCCTCAAACGAAGGCTGGGGCGCACACTTAGGGGGATCCACAGCAAGAGGCGTTTGGTCAGAATCCGAAAGTCGCCTCCATATGAACTTCTTGAAACTCAAGGCAGTTCTTCTGGCTCTCAAGAGCTTCGAGAGGCAGTGCAGGGGACAGATTGTTCTCATAGCAACCGACAACACGACTGTAGTGTCTTACATCAACAAAGAGGGCGGTATGAGATCAGGGTCTCTCTGTGCCCTACTTTGGCGACTCCTATCCTGGTGTCATCCCAGGACGATAATTCTGCGGGCCAGACACATTCCGGGTCGCTTGAATGTCATAGCAGACAAGCTATCCCGGCACAATCAGGTGATACAGACCGAGTGGTGCCTGTCTCAACAGGTGTTCAATCGCGTGTGCTCCAACTGGGGCCAACCGCAGATAGATCTTTTTGCCACCCGATTCAATCACAAGCTTCCCAAGTTTGTCTCTCCGGTTCCGGACTCGACAGCTTGGGCGGTGGATGCTCTCAGCCTATCATGGAGCAACCTGGACGTGTATGCTTTTCCTCCAGTCTCCCTTCTCAGTCAGGTCATATCCAAACTGGTGAACCAGGGCTTTCGCAGGATGATATTAATCGCCCCGGTTTGGCCAAACATGCTTTGGTTTTGGGATCTGATCAGTCTATCAAGTCACATTCCCTTCATTCTTCCCTTGGAGAGGGACCTGTTGACTCAACCCTTCAACGGCCTTCTTCACAGGAACTTGAATCATCTAAATCTGCATGCTTGGCTCCTAGAGCCTCGTCCATCAGGCGACAAGGGTTTTCTGAGGAGGTGGCAGCAAGAATTGAAGCTCCTCAAAGAAGTTCAACCAGAGCTGTCTATAAGTCAAAGTGGGCCATTTTTGTTAAATGGTGCGAATCCAACCAGGTGGACTTCAGGTCGCCCTCTCTGAAACAAGTGGCCGATTTTTTGTTGTATCTCTTTAAGGAGAGACAGTTACAACCCAGTACTATAGAGGGCTACAGAACAGCCATTGCCGATATGGTGGGTAACGACCTGGTTCATTTTGGCAAGGATGAAAGCCTGACTCGCTTGTTGGACAGTTTCCATAGAGACAAGCCGAAAGGCAGGCGGGGAGTCCCTGCGTGGAACCTTTCATTAGTGCTCCACCAATTGACCAAGGCTCCTTTCGAACCCATGCGGAAGACCTCTCTAAAACATTTGACTTTTAAGACGGTTTTCTTATTGGCCTTGGGTTCCGGCAAAAGGCGGAGCGAAATCCATGCATGGTTGTACCGCAACATCAGGCATCAGGAAAACTGGAGTCAGGTCTCCCTTTATCCCTCTCCCGGTTTCCTATCTAAAAATCAACTGGCGCGGGACGGACCGGCGGCTGTGGGACCGGTTGTCATTCCCGCGTTGGCTCCATCTTTGGACAAGTCCCTCAAGGAGGACAAGTCACTTTGCCCGGTAAGGGCCTTGCGTTACTATTTAGACAGGACCAAGGACTTACGCTCGGGCAAAGATCTGGTGTTTGTGTCGTTCCGGAAGAGCTTTCAGAAGGACATTGTTCCAGCTACTGTTTCTTCCTGGATCAAGCAAACTGTGTTGTTGTGCTATCAGCTTTCCGATCAGGAGGCTCAAGCGATACATCAGGTTCGGGCTCATGATGTTCGGGCCTTTGCCGCCTCCAAAGCCTTTCAGGGAGGGGTTTCCTTGGATCAGATCCTATGAGCTTCCCATTGGAAAGCCCACAACACTTTTACACAATTCTACCTGAAAGACCTAGCCTGGGCAGATGCAGAACTGTACCACCTAGGTCCTGTGGTAGCTGCTCAGCAGATCCACGAACATAAGTAGTAGATTTATTCCTGCTTGTATATAGTGTACATAGTGTACATATGTCTTTGGATTTTTTCTCATTCAGTATAAACAAAAAAAAAAAAAAAAAAAAAAAAACCTCCACTATCCTTTGCTACTGGATTGCCATGATCCAAAGTGGATCCAGGAGCTTTTCAAGGATGGTGTTTTCTTTGCTCCTGTTCTTCTTCCTCATTCATGAATTTTGTTAGTTCATGCCCTCATTAGTCTCCCTGCGCATTCGGGTCGAATTTGTGCACAGACTGTTTCCTTTTGGAAAATTCAGGGGGGGGGCAAGGGTGTTTTGGTCCTTAGAGGTTGGTTTATTTAACCAGTACCGGACTCACCCGTTGTACTATTGTCTATATGGGTTCCCCTTATTTGGCTACCCTCCATCCAATGGGTAATCATTCTGCATCTGTCCACTAGGTAAGTTGTATTAACGCAATAAAATGGAAAATTTAATAGTAAATTAAATTTTTATAAGTTAATACCTTACCTAGTGGACAGGGGAGTCCCACCCTACCTTCCCCGCTATCATACCCAAACAAGGGGTCGTAAGGTAGACAACAAAAAGAGGAAGAGCGCATGCCGGCAGGTAGGCTGTACAGCCACCTGGCGAGTGAACAGGACACTACCGGTCCCGGCCAGAGCCCAGCTCAGGACGTTTTTTTCTAACGTTTGGCGTGATCGGCAGAGCGCCGGACAAATGCATCTGTCCACTAGGTAAGGTATTAACTTATAAAATTAACTTATATAATTTACTATTAAATTTTCCATTTTCAGGTACTGACTGTTGAGTAAATGACTTGTAACTTGAAAAATATTGCATTTGGAGTATTTTGTTAAAATATGTTGTTCACCTACTTTTGGGTCAGCTATAACATCGTGAAATTACAGACTTATAGCTCTTGGCATAGCTGAGCAATAGCTATTTTCAGGTTCTCACTATTGAGTACATCAGTTGTAACTTGAAAACTATTGCATTTACAGTATTTTGCTTAAATATGTTGTTCACCTAATTTTGGGTCAGCTATAACATAGAACAAATTCAGACATGTAGCTCATTGCATAGCTGAGTAATAGCTACTTTGAGGTTATCACTGTTGAGTAAATCAGTTATAACGTGAAAACTATTACATTTACAGTATTTTGTTTAAATATGTTATTCACATAATTTTTGGTCAGCTATAACATAGTGAAATTGCAGACCTCTATGTCATGGCATAGCTTACCAATATCTACTTTCAGGTTCTGACTGTTGAGTAAATCATTGTATCCACTGGATAGCCGCAGTGTATAGAGAGATTTCACCATTACCGCTCCAGCGAAAAAAATATTATAGCTAGCCTGCTCAAGTTTGCAAGGTATATTAGAGGGTGCACCACAGTATTCTATTGGTAGGCTTTATGTCTAAATTAGGCCTGTGGCTAAATTACTTGCCTACTAAAAATGAGTAATTCTGCATTTTCTCTAAAAGTATTGCAGATAGCAAATTTTTCTTAAATAACTCATTCACCTACTTTTGGGAGAGCTTTCACATGCTGAAGTTCCAGACCTGTAGGTAATTACTCGCCTACTCAAAATGAGTGAATGCGAATTATCTCTAAAAGTATTGCAGATAGCCAATTTTTGTCAAATAACTCCTTCACCTACTTTTGGGAGAGCTTTCACTTGGTGAAGTTTCAGACCCATAGGTAATTACTCACCTACTCAAAATGAGTAAATGCAAGTTATCTCTAAAAGTATTCCAGATAGCCAATTTTTCTCAAATAACTCCTTCACCTACTTTTGGGAGACCTTTCACTTGGTGAAGTTTCAGACCTGTAGCTAATTATTCACCTACTCAAAATGAGTAAATGCCAATTATCTCTAAAAGTATTGCAGATATCCAATTTTTATCAAATAACTCATTCATCTACTTTTGGGAGAGCTTTCACATGGTGAAGTTACAGACCCGTAGGTAATTACTCACCTACTGAAAATGAGTAAATTCGAATTATCTCTAAAAGTAGTGTAGATAGCCAATTTTTCTCAAATAACTCATTAGCCTACTTTTGAGAGAGCTTTCACTCCATGAAGTTTCAGACCCGTAGCTAATTATTCACCTACTCAAAATGAGTAAATGCGAATTATCTCTAGAAGTATTGCAGATAGCCAGTATTTCTCAAATAACTCATTAATATGAAAACAACTTATAGGAAGTCATGGGCTGCAAATCTTTTCATGTGGTCAGATTTGACCTTGGGCCCCTCCTGCTTATTATTGGTCCTAGAGGTTTGCAATGTGAAAACGACTTATAGGAAATCATGGGCTGTGAATCTTTTGATGTCGTTAGACTTCACCTTGGGCCCCTGCTACAGGGTCAAATAAGGGTAGCCAAACTTAAAAATGCTTTCAGCTTGCTTATTAACGAAAAATGCTGTTTCTCTTCTAAACTATGTTAGTTGGCCTTTGTCGGTGGATACATCCAGCATCTGGCCACAGATGCGTCCTTAGTCTAGTTGTACTGGGGAGGGATGCAACTTCACAGTTTGTCACTTTCGTATGTTCTGATAATATTCAGAACATCCAAACCATAATTCGGCCAGGCACAGATAATATAAGCTTCCTGTTCAATGGGACTGACTGGGTCTGAATACTTATCAGTCCTGAAGCATGTTTGTCACTCATGGACTGGTGGACTGGTGCTAATTTCGAACCCTGGATAGGTTACTTTTGAAATTGGTGTAATTGTGTCTGTTTGTTGTCCGTCTGTCAGTCAACATTTCTGTTTCTGGACTCCAGCTCAAAAACGCTTTGTCCAATCGAATTCAAACTTGACAGGGAGATAGATCACCATCATAGCCAAGTTGCTTTCGGAGTTGCTGTAATTCTATTTGTCTGTCCATCAACATTTTTGTTTCCAGACTCTAACTCAAAAATGCTTTGTCCAATCAAATTCAAACTTGACAGGGGGATAGATCGTCATCCTAGCTAATTTGCTTTTGAAATTGGTGTAATTCCGTGTGATTTGTCCGTTTATAGCATGTAACCTACATTACAAGTTTTATATTTCTTAGCATGTCTAACATATTCACCTTAACTGGGTGACCTAACATTTCTTTCCTTGTTTCTAAATTTAATTACAGCAGTCGCTAAGCTTATTGCTGCCTGCGCAACCCGCCTTTTGGGGCATTTCTGTCCCTCTTGTATTAAAATATATTACTTCAAAATCTAAGAAAAAATCAACATATCTTCCAGTCTCAGCTGTAATCCCTCCACCAGGCGGTTGGATTCAGCATTCAGTCCCACATGGTAAGCTATTGTAGCGCAATAAAATTGAAAATTTTAATTACTGAAATGTAGCTTTTATACACTACAAGCTTATAAAAGCTACATTTAAGTAATTAAGCGTCCCTTGAAAAGGGGACGCTTATTGGTTTCACCCCTGGTTTTCAGTCAGCTGCCACCACCGCCGCCGCCGCCGCCGCATTATCGTCTCCTTTGAATATCTCCCTTGTTATTAGGCCTATCCATATCATATTTGGCAGTAATCTTCTATAGGCGTGCAAAAATTTTTTGACAGGCATAAATTTGACCGTTGACCTTTATCAAGGTCATATTATCAAAAATTAAAAAAAAATTCACTTCCTTTTCACTAGATTTCCTCAGAAAGTACTGGGTGTGGGTCAACCAAATTTGGTATGCACCTTCCTAACAGAAGAATCTCGGCGCCAGTCGATATTGGGATCAATCAGGCCATAATTGACTGATTCACGGGCGATTGATTATAAGTTCATAAAAATTTTGCTAAGATTAAGTCTTGAACTCGCTTATTATTGGTCCTAGAGGTTTGGGATGGTATACCAACATATAGGAAATCATGTGCGGGGAATCTTCTGGTGTGGTCAGATTTGACCTTGGGCCCCTCGTTCAAGGTTAAACGAGGATAGGCAAAGTTTAAAGTGCTTATAACCCGCTTATTATTGGTCCTAGAGGTTTGGGATGGTATACCAACATATAGGAAACCATGGGTTGGGAATCTTTTGGTGTGGTCAGATTTGACCTTGGGCCTCTTCAAGGTCAAACGAGGATAGCGAAACATAAAAGTGCTTATAACTCGCTTATTATTGGTCCTAGAGGTTTGGGATGTTAAACCAACATGTAGGAAATCCTGGTCTAGGAATCTTCTGGTGTGGTTGGATTTGACCTTGGGCCTCTCCTTCAAGGTCAAACGAGCATAGCCAAACTTAAAAGTGCTTATAACTCGCTTATTATTGGTCCTAGAGGTTTGGGATGGTAAACCAACATGTAGGAAATCATGTGCTGGGAATCTTCTGGTGTGGTCGGATTTGACTTTGGGCCCCTCGTTCAAGGTCAAACAAGCATAGCCAAACTTAAAAGTGCTTATAACTCGCTTATTATTGGTCCTAGAGGTTTGGAATGGTATACCAACATATAGGAAATCATGGGCTGGGAATCTTTTGGTGTGGTCGGATTTGACCTTGGGCCTCTTCTTCAAGGTCAAACGAGGATAGCCAAACATAAAAATGCTTATAACTCGCTTATTATTGGTCCTAGAGCTTTGGGATGGTAAACCAACATGTAGGAAATCATGGGCTGGGAATCTTCTGGTGTGGTCGGATTTGACCTTCGGCCTCTTCTTCAAGGTCAAACGAGGATAGCAAAACATAAAACTGCTTATAACTCGCTTATTATTGGTCCTAGAGGTTTGGGATGGTAAACCAACATGTAGGAAATCCTGGGCTGGGAATCTTCTGGTGTGGCCAGATTTGACCTTGGGCCTCTCCTTCAAGGTCGAACGAGCATAGCCAAACTTAAAAGTGCTTATAACTTGCTTATTATTGGTCCTAGAGGTTTGGGATTGTAAACCAACATGTAGGAAATCATGGGCTGGGAATCTTCTGGTGTGGGCAGATTTGACCTTGGGCCTCTTCTTCAAGGTCAAACAAGGATAGCCAAACATAAAAAGGCTTATAACTTGCTTATTATTGGTCCTAGAGGTTTGGGATGGTATACCAACATATAGGAAATCATGTGCTGGGAATCTTCTGGTGTGGTCAGATTTGACCTTGGGCCCCTTGTTCAAGGTCAAACGAGCATAGTCAAACTTAAAAGTGCTTATAACTCGCTTATTATTAGTGCTAGAGGTTTGGGATGGTAAACCAACATATAGGAAATCATGTGCTGGGAATCTTCTGGTGTGGTCGGATTTGACCTTGGGACTCTCGTTCAAGGTCAAACGAGCATAGCCAAACTGAAAAGTGCTTATAACTCGCTTATTATTGGTCCTAGAGGTTTGGGATGGTATACCAACATATAGAAAATCATGGGCTGGGAATCTTTTGGTGTGGTCAGATTTGACCTTGGGCCTCTCCTTCGAGGTCAAACGAGCATAACCAAACTTAAAAGTGCTTATAACTCGCTTATTATTAAGCGTCCCTTGCGGGACGCTTGTTTGTGTATGGGAGACCTTCAGGCTCCGGCGGCTCCGCCGGCTCCGCATTTTGTTTTCCTTATAATTCTCTAACTGTTAGGCGGATTCTTTTTAAATTTGGCAGGTTTAGGCAGTAGTCTTGGGGAATTTTTTTGAATATGCTGCAGTGACATTTCAACCAATCAGAGAGGTCACGTGACCAAAAATGTCTTTTTTCGATGGGGAAGCTTGTCCAGATGATAACTTGAAAGGAATTTTATCAATTCACCTGAAACTTGGCAAATACATTCATTCTATTAAAATCTGGAAATCTTTAGATTTTGGCATTGATTGGTTAAGAAATGGCCGAGTAATTAATGATTAATTAATGATTACGAATTTTCCAAATAAGGAAAACACAAAAATGCTTATATCTCGAAAACCATGCTAGATAGAGCGATTTCGACGAAATTTTTGATCTTCAGGGTATCTCTGCAGAGCAGCTATCCCAAAGAGCTTTCACTCGGTGAAGTTTCAGACCCATAGCTAATTACTCACCTACTCAAAATGAGTAAATGCTAATTATCTCAAAAACTATTGCGGATACCCAATTTTTATCAAGTAACTCATTCATCTACTTGTGGGAGAGCTTTCACATGGTGAAGTTTCAGACCCATAGCTAATTACTCGCCTACTCAAAATGAGTAAATGCGAATTATCTCTAAAAGTATTGCAGATAGCCAATTTTTCTCAAATAAATCATTCACCTACTTTTGGGAGAGCTTTCATTTGGTGAAGTTTCAGACCCATAGCTAATTACTCAACTACTCAAAATGAGTAAATGCGAATTATCTCTAAAAGTATTGGAGATAGACAATTTTTCTCAAATAAATCATTCACCTACTTTTGGGATAGCTTTCACTCAGTGAAGTTTCAGACCCATAGCTAATTACTCACCTACTCAAAATGAGTAAATGCTAATTATCTGTAAAAGTATTGCGGATAGCCAATTTTCTCAAATAACTCATTCACCTACTTTTGGGAGAGCTTTCACTCCGTGAAGTTTCAGACCCATAGCTAATTATTCACCTACTCAAAATGAGTAAATGTGAATTATCTCTAAAAGTATTGCGGATAGCCAATTTTTCTCAATTAAATCATTCACCTACTTTTGGGAGAGCTTTCACTCCGTGAAGTTTCAGACCCATAGCTAATTACTCACCTACTCAAAATGAGTAAATGCGAATTATCTCTAAAAGTATTGCAGATAGCCAATTTTTCTCAAATAACTCATTCACCTACTTTTGGGAGAGCTTTCACTCCGTGAAGTTTCAGACCCGTAGCTAATTATGTCCACCCCCCTGGGGGGTGGATATATTATTTTTGCTTTTTTCGCTGTCCGGCGTCCGTTGTCCGGCGTCACGCATGGTTTCCGCTCATTTAAAGGAAAAGTACTAGAGCTAAATTTGGTATGCAGGCTTATTGGGTCAGTAGCTTGCTTGGGATTGCTTTTGGCTGTTGTACCTCTTTTGCTTACTGAGTAATACTTAAGTACAGCTATTTTCAGTACCCATTGGTTTCCGTGCATTTAAGCCAAAATAATTAAAGATATTTTACTACAATTTTGAATACAAGATTGTTATGTCCATAGCTCGCTTGGTATTGCATTTGGGACTGATAGCTTTGTCAGTACATGAGTAATAGCCATTTAGGTACTTCATTGTGTATTTTCAGTACTACTTTTGAGTAATTTCCTTCTATCTCCTTAACCGTGCGAGATAGAGCGATTTCGGCAAAATTTTCGACCCACAGGGTATCTCAGGAGTGTACTCTTTGCAATTTTCAAAAAATTTTCCCCTCCCCAAAAATGGCGGCCATTTCGAATTTTCGAATTTTTGCCAAAAATGGCAAAACACAAATTTGCTTCTATCTCCTTAACCGTGCGAGATAGAGTGATTTCGTCGAAATTTTCGACCCACAGGGTATCTGAGCATTGTACTCTAGGGTATCTAAGGAATGCAATCTTTGCAATTTTCCAAAAATTTTCCCCTCCCCAAAAATGGCGGCCATTTTGAATTTTCGAATTTTTGCCAAAAATGGCAAAACACAAATTTGCTTCTATCTCCTTAACCGTGCGAGATAGAGCGATTTCGTCGAAATTTTCGACCCACAGGGTATCTAAGGAATGTAATATTTGCAATTTTCAAAAAAATTTCCCCTCCCCAAAAATGACGGCCATTTTGAATTTTCGAATTTTTGCCAAAAATGGCAAAACACAAATTTGCTTCTATCTCCTTAACCGTGCGAGATAGAGCGATTTCGTCGAAATTTTCGACCCACAGGGGATCTAACGAATGCAATCTTTGCAATTTTCCAAAAATTTTCCCCTCCCCAAAAATGGCGGCCATTTTGAATGCAATCTTTGCAATTTTCCAAAAATTTTCCCCTCCCCAAAAATGGCGGCCATTTTGAATTTTCGAATTTTTGCCAAAAATGGCAAAACACTAATTTGCTTCTATCTCCTTAACCGTGCGAGATAGAGCGATTTCGGCAAAATTTTCGACGCACAGGGTATCTAAGCAATGCAATCTTTGCAATTTTCAAAATATTTTCCCCTCCCCAAAAATGGCGGCCATTTTGAATTTTCGCCAAAAATGGCAAAACACAAATTTGCTTCTATCTCCTTAACCGTGCGAGATAGAGCGATTTCGTCGAAATTTTCAACCCACAGGGTATCTAAGGAATGTAATATTTGCAATTTTCAAAAAATTTTCCCCTCCCCAAAAATGGCGGCCATTTCGAATTTTCGAATTTTTGCCAAAAATGGCAAAACACTAATTTGCTTCTATCTCCTTAACCGTTCGAGATAGAGCGATTTCGTCGAAATTTTCGACCCACAGGGTATCTAAGGAATGCAATCTTTGCAATTTTCCAAATATTTTCCCCTCCCCAAAAATGGCGGCCATTTTGAATTTTCGACTTTTTGCCAAAAATGGCAAAACACAAATTTGCTTCTATCTCCTTAACCGTGCCAGATAGAGCTATTTCGTCAAAATTTTCGACCCACAGGGTATCTGAGCATTGTACTCTTGGTAATTTTAAAAAAATTTTTCCCTCCCCAAAAATGGCGACCATTTTGAATTTTCGAATTTTTGCCAAAAATGGCAAAAAAATACAAATTTGCTTCTATCTCCTTAACCGTGCGAGATAGAGCGATTTCGTCGAAATTTTCAACCCACAGGGTATCTAAGGAATGCAATCTTTGCAATTTTCAAAAAATTTTCCCCTCCCCAAAAATGGCGGCCATTTTGAATTTTCGAATTTTTGCCCAAAATGGCAAAACACTAATTTGCTTCTATCTCCTTAACCGTGCGAGATAGAGCGATTTCGTCGAAATTTTCGACCCACAGGGTATCTAAGGAATGCAATCTTTGCAATTTTCCAAAAATTTTCCCCTCCCCAAAAATGGCGGCCATTTTGAATTTTCGAATTTTTGCCAAAAATGGCAAAACACAAATTTGCTTCTATCTCCTTAACCGTGCCAGATAGAGCGATTTCGTCAAAATTTTCGACCCACAGGGTATCTGAGCATTGTACTCTTGGTAATTTTTAAAAAATTTTCCCCTCCCCAAAAATGGCGGCCATTTTGAATTTTCGAATTTTTGCCAAAAATGGCAAAACACTAATTTGCTTCTATCTCCTTAACCGTGCGAGATAGAGCGATTTCGGCAAAATTTTCGACGCACAGGGTATCTAAGCAATGCAATCTTTGCAATTTTCAAAATATTTTCCCCTCCCCAAAAATGGCGGCCATTTTGAATTTTCGAATTTTTGCCAAAAATGGCAAAACACAAATTTGCTTCTATCTCCTTAACCGTGCGAGATAGAGCGATTTCGTCGAAATTTTCGACCCACAGGGTATCTAATGATTGTAATATTTGCAATTTTCAAAAAATTTTCCCCTCCCCAAAAATGGCGGCCATTTTGAATTTTCGAATTTTTGCCAAAAATGGCAAAACACTAATTTGCTTCTATCTCCTTAACCGTGCGAGATAGAGCGATTTCGGCAAAATTTTCGACGCACAGGGTATCTAAGCAATGCAATCTTTGCAATTTTCAAAATATTTTCCCCTCCCCAAAAATGGCGGCCATTTTGAATTTTTGAATTTTTGCCAAAAATGGCAAAACACAAATTTGCTTCTATCTCCTTAACCGTGCGAGATAGAGCGATTTCGTCGAAATTTTCGACCCACAGGGTATCTAAGGAATGTAATATTTGCAATTTTCAAAAAATTTTCCCCTCCCCCAAAATGGCGGCCATTTCGAATTTTCGAATTTTTGCCAAAAATGGCAAAACACTAATTTGCTTCTATCTCCTTAACCGTGCGAGATAGAGTGATTTCGTCGAAATTTTCGACCCGCAGGGTATCTAAGGAATGCAATCTTTGCAATTTTCCAAAAATTTTCCCCTCCCCAAAAATGGCGGCCATTTTGAATTTTCGAATTTTTGCCAAAAATGGCAAAACACAAATTTGCTTCTATCTCCTTAACTGTGCCAGATAGAGCGATTTCGTCAAAATTTTCGACCCACAGGGTATCTGAGCATTGTACTCTTGGTAATTTTTAAAAAAATTTCCCCTCCCCAAAAATGGCGGCCATTTTGAATTTTCGAATTTTTGCCAAAAATGGCAAAACACAAATTTGCTTCTATCTCCTTAACCGTGCGAGATAGAGCGATTTCGGCAAAATTTTCGACCCACAGGGTATCTAAGTAATGCAATCTTTGCAATTTTCAAAATATTTTCCCCTCCCCAAAAATGGCGGCCATTTCGAATTTTCGAATTTTTGCCAAAAATGGCAAAGCACTACAGTCCCCCCCCCACCCTGGGTCAAGTGACAACAACATGCGGAGAATTAGTTTATTCATGATAACATGTATGTAAAGAGTTATGTATATATATATTACTAATCTATTAATATTTACAGATCATAACTGATATGCAGTAATCTTGGTTATACAGGATACAGTATACAGTTCATCACTATCAATAGTCATTTACAGTCATAACAGCATTACATTGTTATATTGTTAAATTACAGTTAGTTACATGTATCACTCATTACAGTTACTATAACACACCATTAAGCTACAATTATGACTGTACAGGATTATATAAATAGCAAATACCACATTACTGTAAATACTGAAATAATTACGCCATTGTGACCTTTGCTGTAAAAGGTCACCAGCTTGACCCCAGTCAAGGTCATCTGACCTTGAGGTGACCCCACCAGGGTAAAGCTGTACCTGTCCCAGGGGAAAGCAGGGGACAATGAAACATACATTATTATGCAATACAAAAATGCCTCAGTAATAAGACTAAAAATTTTAAAATGTGTAAACTTAAAAGAATAAAAACTGATTAAAACCGATGCCTAGGGAGTGGAGGGTGGGAAATCAAATTTTCCAACTGTCTTAGTGCCCTGCACTTTTTAAACTGATCTTTGGTCATAAACCCAAGCCCCACATTCTTTGCCCTAACCAATGAAATAAGTTGACCCCAGGTCACAGCCTTGGGAACCACTTCCCTCCAATAATGGAGCGCATAATTAGAGGCCACCTCTTAGGGTGACACTACACTTACCCAGACGATTTCGTCGAAATTTTCGACCCACAGGGTATCTAAGGAATGCAATCTTTGCAATTTTCCAAAAATTTTCCCCTCCCCAAAAATGGCGGCCATTTTGAATTTTCGAATTTTTGCCAAAAATGGCAAAACACAAATTTGCTTCTATCTCCTTAACCGTGCCAGATAGAGCGATTTCGTCAAAATTTTCGACCCACAGGGTATCTGAGCATTGTACTCTTGGTAATTTTTAAAAAATTTTCCCCTCCCCAAAAATGGCGGCCATTTTGAATTTTCGAATTTTTGCCAAAAATGGCAAAACACTAATTTGCTTCTATCTCCTTAACCGTGCGAGATAGAGCGATTTCGGCAAAATTTTCGACCCACAGGGTATCTAAGCAATGCAATCTTTGCAATTTTCAAAATATTTTCCCCTCCCCAAAAATGGCGGCCATTTTGAATTTTCGAATTTTTGCCAAAAATGGCAAAACACAAATTTGCTTCTATCTCCTTAACCGTGCGAGATAGAGCGATTTCGTCGAAATTTTCGACCCACAGGGTATCTAAGGAATGTAATATTTGCAATTTTCAAAAAATTTTCCCCTCCCCAAAAATGGCGGCCATTTTGAATTTTCGAATTTTTGCCAAAAATGGCAAAACACTAATTTGCTTCTATCTCCTTAACCGTGCGAGATAGAGTGATTTCGTCGAAATTGAATCTAAGGAATGCAATCTTTGCAATTTTCCAAAAATTTTCCCCTCCCCAAAAATGGCGGCCATTTTGAATTTTCGAATTTTTGCCAAAAATGGCAAAACACAAATTTGCTTCTATCTCCTTAACCGTGCGAGATAAAGCGATTTCGTCAAAATTTGCTTCTATCTCCTTAACCGTGCGAGATAGAGCGATTTCGTCGAAATTTTCGACCCACAGGGTATCTAAGGAATGTAATATTTGCAATTTTCAAAAAAAATTTCCCCTCCCCAAAAATGGCGGCCATTTTGAATTTTCGAATTTTTGCCAAAAATGGCAAAACACAAATTTGCTTCTATCTCCTTAACCGTGCGAGATAGAGCGATTTCGGCAAAATTTTCGACCCACAGGGTATCTGAGCAATGCAATCTTTGCAATTTTCAAAATATTTTCCCCTCCCCAAAAATGGCGGCCATTTCGAATTTTCGAATTTTTGCCAAAAATGGCAAAACACAAATTTGCTTCTATCTCCTTAACCGTGCGAGATAGAGCGATTTCGTCGAAATTTTCGACCCACAGGGTATCCGAGCATTGTACTCTTGGTAATTTTTTAAAAATTTTCCCCTCCCCAAAAATGGCGGCCATTTTGAATTTTCGAATTTTTGCCAAAAATGGCAAAACACTAATTTGCTTCTATCTCCTTAACCGTGCGAGATAGAGCGATTTCGGCAAAATTTTCGACGCACAGGGTATCTAAGCAATGCAATCTTTGCAATTTTCAAAAAATTTTCCCCTCCCCAAAAATGGCGGCCATTTTTAATTTTCAAATTTTTGCCAAAAATGGCAGAACACAAATTTGCTTCTATCTCCTTAACCGTGCGAGATAGAGCGATTTCGTCGAAATTTTCAACCCACAGGGTATCTAAGGAATGCATTCTTTGCAATTTTCAAAAAATTTTTCCCTCCCCAAAAATGGCGGCCATTTTGAATTTTCGAAGTTTTGCCAAAAATGGCAAAACACAAATTTCCTTCTATCTCCTTAACCATGCGAGATAGAGCGATTTCGTCAAAATTTTCGACCCACAGGTATTTGAGCATTGTATTCTTGGCAATTTAAAAAAAAATTTCCCCTCCCCTAAATGGCGGCCATTTTGAATTTTCAAATTTTTGCCAAAAATGGCAAAACACTAATTTGCTTCTATCTCCTCAACCATGCGAGATAGAGCGATTTCGTCAAAATTTTCAACCCACAGGGTATCTAAGGAATGTAATCTTTGCAATTTTCGAAAAATTTTCCCCTCCCCAAAAATGGCAGCCATTTTGAATTTTCGAATTTTTGCCCAAAATGGACAAACACAAACTGGCCTTAACCGTGCAAAATAGAGTTATTTTGTTGAAATTTTCGACCCATAGGGTATCTAAGAAATGTACTCTTGGCAATTTTCAAAAAAATTTCCTTTTCCCAATAATGGCGGCCATTTTGAATTTTCAAATTTTTGCCAAAAATAGAAAAACAGGAATTTGCTTCTATCTTCTTAACCGTGCAAGATAGAGTGATTTCGTCAAAATTTTCAACCCAACCAATGCAAAAAGGCATGAAGCTGAAATAATTTACATCTACACTAACAAATATTTAAGCATCATTGATATATTTTACAAATGAAACAGGGTCTTGTAAGACTACTGTACAATTTGGGCAAAAGGTTCATGGGTGGACATTACACATGATAATGTGTGTTCTTCTATGCTATCCTGTTTCTATTCGCATCTACTATCAACAGGGCGGCCTATTTCTAGTTATTCACCTACTCAAAATGAGTAAATGCGAATTATCTCTAAAAGTATTGCAGATAGCCAATTTTTCTCAAATAACTCATTCACCTACTTTTGGGAGAGCTTTCACTTGGTGAAGTTTCAGACCCATAGCTAATTACTCACCTACTCAAAATGAGTAAATGCGAATTATCTTTAAAAGTATTGCAGATAGCCAATTTTTCTCAAATAACTCATTCACCTACTTTTGGGAGAGCTTTCACTTGGTGAAGTTTCAGACCCATAGCTAATTACTCACCTACTCAAAATGAGTAAATGCGAATTATCTCTAAAACTATTGCAGATAGCCAATTTTTCTCAAATAACTCATTCACCTACTTTTGGGAGAGCTTTCACTCCGTGAAGTTTCAGACCCGTAGCTAATTATTCACCTACTCAAAATGAGTAAATGCTAATTATCTGTAAAAGTATTGTGGATACCCAATTTTTATCAAATACTCATTCATCTACTTGTGGGAGAGCTTTCACATGGTGAAGTTTCAGACCCGTAGCTAATTACTCACCTACTCAAAATGAGTAAATGCGAATTATCTCTAAAAGTATTGCAGATAGCCAATTTTTCTCAAATAACTCATTCACCTACTTTTGGGAGAGCTTTCACTTGGTGAAGTTTCAGACCCATAGCTAATTATTCACCTACTCAAAATGAGTAAATGCGAATTATCTGTAAAAGTATTGCGGATACCCAATTTTTATCAAATAACTCATTCATCTACTTTTGGGAGAACTTTCACTTGGTGAAGTTCCAGACCCGTAGGTAATTACTCACCTACTCAAAAGGAGTAAATGTGAATTATCTCTTAATAGTATTGTGGATAGCCAATTTTTCTCAAATAACTCCTTCACTTTTGGAAGAGCTTTCACACCCGAAAATGAAAAATTGTGAATATCTCGGAAAAGCTATTTCTTCTCCTTTAATGCTCGGCGGGAGATACACACCGCGGCAGTGGTCTTGTCAAAAATTTTTGTCTCCCCAAAAATGGTGGCCATTTTGAATTTTCAAAGTTTTGACAAAACACAAAAATGCTTATATCTCGAAAACCGTGCTAGATGGAGCGAACTCAACAAAATTTTGGACCTGCTGGGTATCTCTGCAGAGTAGCCATGCCAATTTTCAAAATATTTTTGTCTCGCCAAATATAGAGGACATTTTGAATTTTCGAATTTTTGGAAAAACACAAAAATGCTTATATCTTGAAAACCGTGCTAGATAGAGCAGACTGCGCTGACTTTGGTTGCCACAACAGTATAAGGCTAGAAACGAAGCATTTTCTTAATACTTTAGCACTCACCTTTATATCCTTTTCGGGACGCTTTGTTTTTGCTATGCAAAAACATTATCTTTTTTTTTTGCGAGCGATCCTCTAGTTAGTCCTAGAGGTTTGGGATGTTAAACCAACATGTAGCAAATCATGGGCTGGGAATCTTCTGGTGTGGTCGGATTTGACTTTGGGCCTCTCATTCAAGGTCAAACCAGCATAGCCAAACCAAAACGTGCTTCTTCTACCTTGCAGCTGAAAACACACAGTCAGCTGATACAGAACCCGTTCACAGGCACTGATTGCTTTTTTCGTTTTAAGGTCACTCTTGTGACCCTAAAATGGTCCTTTCAAGAGAATTTCTCTTCACCAATAACATTTACCTCTTCACATTGGTCCTTTAGCATTTCATATAAAACTTAAAAGGTGTCGGGATGCTTTGTTTTTGTGCACAAAAACTTTTGTCTAGTTAATGTTTTCAATTTTGTATTTCTTGTTTGAATAAAATGATAGAAACAAATTAATTTTTTAGTTCTACTTCATCATTAATCTTGTTACGTACGAAAAAAAAAAGAAACACCAGGCTTTTTTCCCATGTTTTTCAAAACACACCAGGCTTTCTTTTCACCAGACTTTTCTTCCACCAGGCTTTCTTTCCACTGTCATTTTTTTCCACCTGGCTTTTTTTTTGCGCACCAAGTCAGGGATATATTGGCTTCATGTCTGTCGCGCCACAGCCGTACGTTTTGATTTGTGGGCGCGATAGCTAATTACTCACCTACTCAAAATGAGAAGTTTCAGACCCGTAGCTAATTATTCACCTACTCAAAATGAGTAAATGCGAATTATCTGTAAAAGTATTGTGGATACCCAATTTTTATCAAATACTCATTCATCTACTTGTGGGAGAGCTTTCACATGGTGAGTTTCAGACCCGTAGCTAATTACTCACCTACTCAAAATGAGTAAATGCGAATTATCTCTAAAACTATTGCAGATAGCCAATTTTTCTCAAATAACTCATTCACCTACTTTTGGGAGAGCTTTCACTCCGTGAAGTTTCAGACCCGTAGCTAATTATTCACCTACTCAAAATGAGTAAATGCTAATTATCTGTAAAAGTATTGCGGATACCCAATTTTTATCAAATACTCATTCATCTACTTGTGGGAGAGCTTTCACATGGTGAAGTTTCAGACCCGTAGCTAATTACTCACCTACTCAAAATGAGTAAATGCGAATTATCTCTAAAAGTATTGCAGATAGCCAATTTTTCTCAAATAACTCATTCACCTACTTTTGGGAGAGCTTTCACTTGGTGAAGTTTCAGACCCATAGCTAATTACTCACCTACTCAAAATGAGTAAATGCGAATTATCTCTAAAACTATTGCAGATAGCCAATTTTTCTCAAATAACTCATTCACTTACTTTTGGGAGAGCTTTCACTCCGTGAAGTTTCAGACCCGTAGCTAATTATTCACCTACTCAAAATGAGTAAATGCTAATTATCTGTAAAAGTATTGTGGATACCCAATTTTTATCAAATACTCATTCATCTACTTGTGGGAGAGCTTTCACATGGTGAAGTTTCAGACCCGTAGCTAATTACTCACCTACTCAAAATGAGTAAATGCGAATTATCTCTAAAAGTATTGCAGATAGCCAATTTTTCTCAAATAACTCATTCACCTACTTTTGGGAGAGCTTTCACTTGGTGAAGTTTCAGACCCATAGCTAATTATTCACCTACTCAAAATGAGTAAATGCGAATTATCTGTAAAAGTATTGCGGATACCCAATTTTTATCAAATAACTCATTCATCTACTTTTGGGAGAACTTTCACTTGGTGAAATTCCAGACCCGTAGGTAATTACTCACCTACTCAAAAGGAGTAAATGTGAATTATCTCTTAATAGTATTGTGGATAGCCAATTTTTCTCAAATAACTCCTTCACTTTTGGAAGAGCTTTCACACCCGAAAATGAAAAATTGTGAATATCTCGGAAAAGCTATTTGTTCTGCTTTAATGCTCGGCGGGAGATACACACCGCGGCAGTGGTCTTGTCAAAAATTTTTGTCTCCCCAAAAATGGTGGCCATTTTGAATTTTCAAAGTTTTTGCAAAACACAAAAATGCTTATATCTCGAAAACCGTGCTAGATGGAGCGAACTCAACAAAATTTTGGACCTGCTGGGTATCTCTGCAGAGTAGCCATGCCAATTTTCAAAATATTTTTGTCTCGCCAAATATAGAGGACATTTTGAATTTTCGAATTTTTTGCAAAACACAAAAATGCTTATATCTTGAAAACCGTGCTAGATAGAGCAGACTGCGCTGACTTTGGTTGCCACAACAGTATAAGGCTAGAAACGAAGCATTTTCTTAATACTTTAGCACTCACCTTTATATCCTTTTCGGGACGCTTTGTTTTTGCATAGCAAAAACATTATCTTTTTTTTTTTGCGAGCGATCCTCTAGTTAGTCCTAGAGGTTTGGGATGTTAAACCAACATGTAGCAAATCATGGGCTGGGAATCTTCTGGTGTGGTCGGATTTGACTTTGGGCCTCTCATTCAAGGTCAAACCAGCATAGCCAAACCAAAACGTGCTTCTTCTACTTTGCAGCTGAAAACACACAGTCAGCTGATACAGAACCCGTTCACAGGCACTGATTGCTTTTTTCGTTTTAAGGTCACTCTTGTGACCCTAAAATGGTCCTTTCAAGAGAATTTCTCTTCACCAATAACATTTACCTCTTCACATTGGTCCGTTAGCATTTCATATAAAACTTAAAAGGTGTCGGGATGCTTTGTTTTTGTGCACAAAAACTTTTGTCTAGTTAATGTTTTCAATTTTGTATTTCTTGTTTGAATAAAATGATAGAAACAAATTAATTTTTTAGTTCTACTTCATCATTAATCTTGTTACGTACGAAAAAAAAAAAGAAACACCAGGCTTTTTTCCCATGTTTTTCAAAACACACCAGGCTTTCTTTTCACCAGACTTTTCTTCCACCAGGCTTTCTTTCCACTGTCATTTTTTTCCACCTGGCTTTTTTTTTGCGCACCAAGTCAGGGATATATTGGCTTCATGTCTGTCGCGCCACCGCCGTACGTTTTGATTTGTGTGCGCGATAACTCAAAAACTCTTTCACAGATTTCATTTAAACTTGGCACACACATAGTACTGGTATCTAATAAAAATGTTCATATCGATATCAAACCAGATTTTGCCTTCTGTATCAATCGATATTGAAATATCAGGGTATGAGATGCTTTCCTGGGGTAGACCTTCCAAACTCTTTCGTGAGGTTTAGTAGGTTCCTGAAACATAAAGAAATATGGCATTTCCGCTTTAGTGGTAAGTGAAAGTTGACAAAAATAATATGAAAACCAATATGTTCTTCAAATATTGTCCTTTATTTAAATGAAAAAAAACCATAGTTGTACCTGTTAAGTATTATGTTTTGATATCGATATTCTACTCTACATTATTGATATTGGCAAACTTAGCGTGAATCAATAAATATTTCAACAGCGATAAACAATAAACAATACCAGCATTACACACACATGTACTTGGGTCAGGAGAGGAACCCTATTGTAAAGTGACCTTAAACTCCCAATAATAAAGAACTTATGGCCACCTTAAGGTCAGAAATTTGACTTTTTGCCACTTAATGCCCTCTAGGTCACAGACTATGTGGCTTATCTGGCTCAAATTTTACTTGGGGATACATTACTATATTCTCCTATATACCAAAAATCAAAACTTTATGTTAAACTTAGACATTTTTTGCGACATTTTTCCCATATTTTTGCATATAACCCCAAAGTGGTAGGTCTGACTAGTCTATAACTCTAGTAGATATAACTTCTACATGTACTCTAAGCCTATAAAAATTTTAAGTCGGTAACTTTAATTTTAAGGTCACCTTATAGTCTCTAAATTTTCCACAGAGACCCAATTAATGGACTTTTTGCCACTTTGAAGGCCTATAGCTGTCAAACAATCTCATCTGGGAATATATGATTACGTTCTTTTTTCATTTGCCAAAAACCAAGACTTTAAGTAGACATTTTATTGTGCTACAATAGCTTACCATGTGGGACTGAATGCTATACTGGTTGCCGCGAGGCATCACGACCAACGTCTAAGAAAAAAAGACATTTATTGTTGGCCGTAGCCTCAGGTTGTCGTCACGTGATCTGCCCCTTTGTAACCACTTTTCTCGTTGGTCACCGTTACAGTCTTTGGGAAGTATTTACTGCCGTTTTCTATCTATATCTCGGTGCAGTGTTATTGTTATACGTCCCTTTTTATGTATTTCATTTATTATTGTATAAAGCACAATCTGGCCAATTTTCAGCACTTCGCTTTTGTAAATTGTCCTTATTTTAAGTTTTGTGAGCTCGCCTCGACTGGCTTTTCTTCTGCGAGTATTTTAGTCGAGGATTTACTCGCGTTCTTTTTATTGTGTTGAAACATGTCTTCTCACCAAGCTAGTAAAGACAAGTCTTGCGCAGCAAAATGTAACCATTTCTGCCACCCATTTGACAGTCACAACTTCTGTCCTACCTGCAGAGAGGCAGGCAAGGGTGACGATCCGTGTCACTTTATTGTCTCCCTGTACCATTTGCTCTTCATTCACTGAAGAACAATTAGCAAACATCACCCACAGGAAATGCTACACAAAAAAATCTGACAAAAATAAAGCAGAATACATAGATTCCGAACTATTGGGTGATAATTCTTCGGAAACTTATGGAGGCTCGCAAGCAGATTTGGAAGTTGCTGCGAATCGTCTCTTCACATCCCCGCCTCGCCCCCAACCTCTTTCATTCGAGGCTCTGTCACTACGAACTCCTGCTTGTACTGTCCCGCCTACACCAGGTACGGCTTTACAATTAAAAGTACAAGCAAACCTTGAGAAATCACTGTCTTCTCGCTTTGACATACAAATGGATCAGAAAATGGGGCTTTTCAGGCCAGTATGTTGGAGGCGTTCAATAATCTTTGTGAAGATTTTCAGAAATCGTTACAAAAGCCAAGGGAGGTGGATCAGACCTCTTCTTCGGCTACAAAAACAAACGCGCCCTCCAAAGATCTGGACAAACCCTCGCAAGCTAGTAGTGCTATCGAGTCCATGGAGGTGGAATATGGCCCAGATCTTCCTCCTCGCCTCGACTCGTACTCTTCTCGTCGCGAAGACGACTCGGGTCAAGTTCGTAGTTCGGCCGAGGATCCCTCGAAGGTTGCCTCGACTAAACCAAAACAATCATCACACTCTTCTAGGTACCAGGTTGTGGATCCGAGCTCTGCCTCGGACCACTACTCGGACTATTCTATTGACCCTCAACCAGCCCCTAGTAGGCCCAAAAAGCACTCTGATAAGTCAAAACACAAGTCGAGGACCAGATTTTTACCCTCATCTTCAGAGGAGGATCAGTCCTCTGAACATAGACATAGGTCCCCTAAGCCCTCCAGGAAGTCCTTCTCTGATCAGGACCACCCCCAACATGACCCTGACCCTCCTTATTACAGGGAAGTAGCATTGTGTGACATCCCTTCCCAATACGCTGAGGAGGAGGATACGTTTCGACACATTCTCAAACTTCCAGATCCTAGGGAATCCTTACCTAGAGCTTCCACAGCGGTCATGGGCCTTGATGATGAAAAAGGCAGGCAAGAACTTAGGCCAAGAGGTCCTTCCTCCATGTTGCCTCTCAATTCAGTCATCAAGGATGCCTTTGATAAGTTTGATCAGGACTTCCAGGCAGCTAATTTACCTGAGGGTAAGTACATCAAACCACCTCCCTCCACTGCCAAGTGGTACAAGGTAGGCCAGCCTTGTTTTGAGGACAAAGTACAAGAGCTGAATACAGACTTTGCCAAGATTTGTATTTCTCCTAAACCATCTGGGGCTCCTATGGGCAAGATCCCTATGCCAATTCTCAAAGAATTGGAACATCAGGCAAGACAGAATATTTCCACTCTCAATTTCGCTACTACCTTTGCCAAGACTTCTTCCTCCTGTAATGTCACTCTGGAGAAGTGTCAACATAGCTTGAAAGCGACCTTCAAAAAGGTCAAGTCTCAGATCAGGAAAGGTGCCGACCCTGAAAAAGCAGCGAAACGAGGATATGAAGAAGCCTGTGAGTATTTGGATTTGTGGAATAAAACCATCCTAATCCAACACAGGGCCTTAACTTGCCTTAGTAAATCCCTGGCCCATATTCTCCAGAGAGAATTGTACTCAGTGGGCAATACTGGCTTGCTTAGGCGTGAAGCCGAAATGACTCTATTACAACCCCACTTAGGAGAAACCAGGCGCCAAGAACTCAGGAATGCGTCCTTCTGGCCGCCTTCCTTGTTTAAATCACAGTTGGTAAAGGAAGGCGAGGACTTCCTTCTTAAAAAAGGCACCTCAAAAGATTCTCAGGGTTTCGGACCCTACCAGAATAAGCCCTTTCGTGGTCCCCACAAGAAAAGAGGCTCCTACAGGAAACGCCCCTATGGGGGCAATTCCTCACAAAGCAGTAACCAATCGTTTTCTTCCAACAGGGGAAAACGAAACTTCAGAGGCTCCAGGGGTCGTTTTTGACCCCACAATAGGGGAAGAGGGCGTGCAAACCCCTCTCCCCAATGACTCCTTCAAAGCCTCAAGCAGTCCACCAGTAGGAGGTCGCCTCCATTCTTTCAGCAGAGACTGGCAAGCAAACAATTGTTCATCCAACGTATTAAACATTATCACCAATGGCTACGTTCTGCCATTCCTCTCAAAACCAAACTTGGTCAGATTTCCTCTGATAATATCAGAATACAAGACCCTTCCAAAAGACCAAGCCTTAGCCGATTGCATCCAGTCTCTGCTGTCAAAGAACGCTATCGAAAGGGTGGAAAATGTAAAATCTCTCGGGTTTTACAGTTGCCTGTTTCTAGTACCCAAGCCTCACCAAAGGTGGAGGCCAGTAATAGACCTAAGCAGGCTCAACACTTTTCTACACGTAGAGAAGTTCAAGATGGAAACTCCAGAGTCCATCAGGACCTCCCTGATTCCAGGGGAATGGGTAGCGTCGATAGATCTATCAGACGCTTACCTTCACATCCCCATCCATCCTCAGTCAAGGAAATACCTAAGATTTTGCCACAGGTCTCAGGTGTTCCAGTTCACCTCCCTACCTTTCGGACTGGCCACAGCCCCCCAGGTCTTTACCATGATCGTAAAGGAGGTGAAGCTCATGGCCCTCTCCAAAGGGCTGAGACTCCACCAATACCTGGACGACTGGCTGATCAGGTCTCAATCCCGGGAGGAAGCACAACTGAACACTCAGGCAGTGGTAGATCTAACCCAGTCCTTGGGATGGATCATCTATCAACAAAAATCAGAACTGAATCCCACTCAGGTGTTTTCGTTCGTGGGTTACGAGTACCACCTAGATTCAGCCCTTGTAAAACCCACTCAAGAGAGATGGCTCAAACTTCAGGATTTTATCCTACAACTCAAGTCAAAACATGTTTTGACTGCAAGATGTTTGACGTCTCTAATTGGGTTGCTAGCCTCAACGGAGAAAATGGTCCCGGAGGGACGACTTCACATGAGGCCCTTTCAGTTTCACCTCAAGGAGCACTGGAAATTTCCTCAACCACTGGACAGCCTCCTTCCTTGGACAGAAGCCATCTCTGCACACCTAGACTGGTGGCAGAACCCTGCAAACTTGATGAAAGGCTCAGACCTTCATCCCAAAGACCACAGTATCCAACTCTTTACAGACGCCTCAAACGAAGGTTGGGGCGCTCACTTAGAACAAAGTTCTACCCAAGGTCTGTGGTCTCCCCAGGAAAAAGGCCTTCACATAAATGTCCTAGAATTGAAAGCTGTCTTTCTGGCCCTGAGACACTTCAAAGACCAGTGTCAGGACCAAACAGTGCTAGTTGCAACGGACAACTCAACTGTGGTAGCTTACATAAACAAACAAGGGGGAACACACTCAGCGGAGATGTGTGCACTCCTGTGGAGAATCATGACCTGGTGCCATCATTCTCACATCACATTGAAAGCCAGGCACATTCCAGGGTGCCTGAATGTGATGGCCGACCTACTTTCCAGGTCGAATCAGGTACAGTCGACCGAATGGTCACTACATCCACAGGTGTTCAAACAGATCTGCCAAAAGTGGTTCACTCCCCACGTGGACCTTTTTATTGCGTTAATACATCCTATCCAATGGACAATAGCTTATCCGGTCGGCGCAGACCGGCCCGCCAAACGTCAGAAAAAGACGTCCTGTGTCTCCACTAGCAGGTCGGTCCGTAGCACCAGTGCACTCGCCAGATGGCGTGTCGTACTTCCTTCCTGTCTAGACAGAGTGACGTCATAGCATCTTTTTCGTTTGGCGCGAACCAGTGCACAGTGGAAAATTTTATCTCTGCCAGAAATTGTGTTTTTTGAAGTTTATTGCTTGGAAATCGTCTTGAATCTTAGTATTCTTAAGTTACATCTCTGTTTTATGAACTATGTCTTCACCTGGCCAGAAGAGAGGGAGTTGTGGCCATGCAATGGCTATTTTCGACGGACATGCCTTCTGCGCACGTTGTAGGGAAAAGGGGAAAGGTGAGGAACCGTGTATTGCTAACAAAGACACTGCAGACTGTTCTCTCTGTAATTCATTCACCCCTGAGCAACGTGCCCAGATCTCTACTCCATCTTATAAAATCAAGAAAGAGAAAAGGGAGGCAAAACGTTTGGATAATACCCAACCCACGGACGATCTTGTAGACCCTTCCAGTGTCTCCGTCATTGGGGTTGTTAGTGGGCCTAGTGCTGATAAATCGCCTGCACCACCTGATAAGAAACTCAAAAAGGAAAAGCCCCCTGCTAAAACAAAGAAATCATCTTCATCTTCAACTCTCTCTTCTGCCACGGAAGAAAAGTTTTCAGCCCTTGAGGACAAATGGGCGGATCGTTTCAATAGGCTAGAAGCCTTACTCTTAGCCAGATCCATAGAACCTACCTTCTCTTCAGATGTCAGGGTCGCCCCAGATCACCCTCCACCTGGAAATGTTTCACGTGACTCTGAACCCTTTTTTCATCCAACTGAAAAGTCTCTGGACATCTCGCAGCGCACTGGCCCAGACTCTAGTGCTGCCTTGCAGCCGTCGGCCGGTAAGCTACCCTCAGAACATGCTTCACAAGGTTCTTCAACTGTTAAGCGCACTGGCCCAGACATTATTGCTTCACAGCAAAAGTCGGCCGGTAAGCTGAAATCTAAGACTACCACTGCTACACAAGGGCGCACTGGTCCAGACACCGCTTCTCAGAAGCATAAGTCGACCGGCAAGCCTAGCTCAGACTCTCACCGACCTTCAACTCTTCCTGTTGAGACATCCGACCACCCTCCCTCCGACCGACCTTTGAGTTCAACCGGCTCATTTTCACCGACCCCTCAGGCGGGCAGAAAAGACAGTATTTCTAGTTTGGACTCGGATACCCAGAGTCAGCTGTCTGACACTCCTCCGGTGGAACCTTTTGTAGAGGAGGGAGATTTGTCCGACGACCAGGAATTTGATCAAGAACTCCCGACGTCAGAAGAGCAAACCTACCGGGAAACTATGAGAGGCATACGTTCCTTCATGGGGTGGTCTCATATTCCTGATATGGACAGCTCAAACCCTTCGGACGACAACCCCTTCGCGGGTCCCAAGGCTCCGGCACCCAGCAAGATTTCAGTACAAATGCCTACAGAGGACTGGCTCTGCCGAAAATTAGCTAAACTCAACCTTAACATGACTGAGGGATACCCCTCCAGAACCACTGAAGCCGGTAGTCTTCCCATGGACCATTTCCTCCGGCCTCCAAAACCACAGACTAAATGGTATGGTCTTTACTCTGACCAACAGTTAGATCCAGCCACAGTCACCAGTTGGCATACAGGCCCGGCTAAGTTGAATAACAGTTTTGGGAGAATAGCCAGGAAAGCCGCCTTGGCAGCTACACCCCCAGCTTCGCGTAGAATTTCTCAAGATACACTCAGGCGCTGGGAGAGGACGGCCAGAGAGGCCTCAGTAGTGTGTAATCAAACGGCCAGCTTCAATCGCTGTTTGTTTAAAGTGCAAGGGGACATGCAAGCACAGTTGAAAGTTATACGTTCAGACAATAAAGGCAAAGTTTCCAAGAAACTATCCGACGCCTCTGAAGAATTACAATTCCTTATGGAATTCAATTCTAGCATCACACAGGCCACAGCCAAGGCAATGGAGCACTTGACAGACTTTGTTTTCATTACCATGGGGAACCTTGCCTTGGCCCGTCGGGATTCATATCTCAGCCATCTAAAGAACGGAGTGAAACCAGACACGTTTGCTGCCCTTAGGACCGGCCCACTCCATATAGCCACCTTGTTTACAGAAACAGTTGTTAAAAAGGCTGAGGAAGAGATTGCCCTGTATGATAGCAAGAGTCACCCGACGGCCACCACTTCGCATACTAGGCAACGTTTCCACCCATATGAACGCCCTGATAAGAAACAGGAGAGTCGGTCAGAGGGAAAACAGGACAGACCCGCCTGGAAGAATATCAACAGGCGACCCTTCAAGCGAGGCAGGGGAAAAGCCTCTAACTTCTCTTCCCGACCTTCCCGCGGTCACCAACACTATAAATGACAATTATTATGTACACAAGGATACAAGCCAGTTGATGACCGGGACTTTCCACACAGACCATACATTGAACAATTTATTGACTTTAAATGTAAAGCCTCCTGTTGTCAAATTTGTACCTTCTGCACCCGGGCTTCCACAAAGGAAAGGGATAAGTCCCGGGGTGCCAGAATGTCAAGTAAAAAGGTGTCAATTAAAATCTGTGAAAAGTGTTTCTTGTGTCACTCCATTGTCTTATGCCAATTCTGTTCCAAATGTACCAAATGCTGCCCTCACTCTGCCTGTAGGGGCCAGACTGCAAAATTTTTGGCAGACTTGGCTGGACCGGGGTGTCGGTCCCAAAGTAGTTCAAATCCTGCGAGAGGGCTACACCCTCCCTTTCCGGATCCGACCAAACCTCACAAGAATTCCCACAGTCGTAAGCTGCTATGCCAATCCTCTCAGGAACAGCTACCTGTTAGAGGCATTGCATCAGCTTATCGACAAAAATGCTGTAGAACAGGTTTCCCATCAGACCTCGTTGGGGTTTTACAACCGACTCTTTTTAGTCCCCAAACCCAACAACAAATGGAGACCTATATTGGACCTCAGCCATCTGAACCAATTCCTCAAAGTAGAGAAATTCAAGATGGAAACACCGGAAACCATCAGAACCTCCCTCTTACAAGGGGAATGGGTAACGTCGGTGGACTTCAAGGATGCTTATTTCCACATACCGATACAGAAACAGTCCCGGAAATACCTCAGATTTCAGGTCCAGGACCAAACCTACCAGTTCAAAGCTCTTCCCTTTGGTCTATCCACAGCACCCATGGAATTCACTGTAATCACAAAGGAAGTCAAGCTAATGGCCATGCACAAGGGTATAAGAATCCACCAGTACCTAGACGACTGGTTAGTAAGAGCCAAATCCCCCCAGGCCTGTCTACAACATACTCAGATGCTGGTAAAAATATGCCAGGATCTAGGATGGTTAGTGAATTTGGAAAAATCAGAGCTGGAACCCAAACAAGTCTTCAACTTTGTAGGCTACCAGTTCGACCTCAAGTCCGGTCGGGTCCGACCGACACCGGACCGGTGGCAAAGCCTCCAGGGAAAGATACAACAACTTTTATTGCTGCCGGCCTGTCCGGCCCGGCAATTCATGTCCTTGATAGGTCTGTTAACAGCCACAGAGAAGCAAGTTCACTTAGGCCGATTACACATGAGACCCATTCAGTGGCATCTCAAAAACAACTGGAGGGTACCGGAATCCTTAGAAAAGGTCATCCCTCTACCCAGGTCCCTTCACCCACATTTATGCTGGTGGCTGGAAGAAAGCAATGTCCTCCAAGGACAACCGTTACACCCTATGAGGCACGCTCTGCAAATATTTACAGACGCCTCAAAAGAAGGGTGGGGCGCTCACTTAAACGAGTTCATGGCAAGAGGGTCCTGGTCGGTGCCAGAAAGCAAGCTGCACATAAACTACCTAGAACTCAAAGCGGTTCTCCTAGCCCTCAAAGAGTTCCAAAGTCTCTGTGTGGGCAAAATAGTCCTAGTGGCAACCGACAATACTACGGTAGTCGCTTACATAAACAAAGAAGGAGGCATGAGGTCAGGCCCACTCTGTGCCCTCCTGTGGAGAATCTTAACCTGGTGTTCCCACAGACAGGTGACCCTAAAGGCCCGGCATATCCCGGGCCACCTCAATGTGATAGCCGACAAGCTATCCAGACTGGGTCAGACCATCCAAACCGAATGGTCCCTCCTACCAGCAGTTTTTCAACAACTATGCACACAATGGCACCGGCCTCAGATAGACCTATTTGCCACGAGGTTCAACCGCAAGTTACCTCAGTTTGTCTCTCCAGTACCGGACACCCTGGCTGTAGCAGTGGATGCACTCACTCTGCCATGGGACGATCTGGATGCATACGCCTTCCCACCGACCGCCATATTGAGCAAAGTGGTGGAGAAGCTGCTGGACTCCCCGTGCAAAAGACTCATTCTGATTGCGCCGGGATGGCCCAACATGCCCTGGTTTTGGGACCTAGTGGCCATGTCCAGTCGGGCCCCTCTCAGTCTGCCCAACCTGCCCAATCTGCTAACACAGCCCTTCAATCAGATTCCTCACAGAAATCTGACAAATCTAAATCTCCATGCTTGGCTCCTAGAGCCGCAAAAATCAAAGAACAAGGTTTCTCTGAGGCAGTGGCAGCAAGAATTGAGGCTCCTCAAAGAAAATCAACCAGATCAGTCTATGAGGCAAAGTGGACCCTTTTTACAAAGTGGTGCTACACTAATCAGGTGGACTTCAGGTCACCACCTGTAAAGTCGGTGGCTGACTTCCTGATGTACCTCTTTGAGGAAAAGAAGTTGCAGCCCAGCACCATTGATGGATACAGGTCTGCCATTGCTGATAAACTAGGTGATACAACCCTAAATATCAGCAAAGATCATAATCTCACTCGTCTCTTGGAAAGTTTCCACAGAGACAGACCCAAAGGGCGGAGGGGAATACCTTCCTGGAATCTTTCCCTGGTACTACACCAGCTGACAAAGCCCCCGTTCGAACCTCTTAGGGAAGCATCTCTGAAGCATCTGACCTTCAAAACTGTCTTCCTTTTGGCCCTCGGCTCTGGCAAAAGAAGGAGTGAGATCCATGCATGGCAGCATAAAAACATCAGACACCAGTCGGACTGGTCTAAGGTGTCTCTGTTTCCATCTCCCAGCTTTCTCTCCAAGAATCAGCTGGCCAAGGAGGGTCCGGAGAGTGTAGCCCCGGTGGTCATACCAGCCCTGGCTCCTACTCTGGATAGATCCCTCAAGTCTGATAGGTCTCTTTGTCCAGTCAGAGCCTTACGCTACTATTTGGACAGGACTTCAGAACTTAGGCAGGACAAACAATTAGTTTTTGTCTCCTTCAAGAAAGGCTTCGACAAAGACATCTCGCCTGCCACTATCTCCTCATGGATCAAACAAACTGTGATCCTATGCTATGAGCTCTCTGATCATCAAGCCCACACTCTGCATCAAGTTAAAGCTCATGATGTAAGGGCTTTCGCTGCTTCTAAGGCCTTCCAGTCGGGAGTCTCCTTGGAGCAGATCTTATCAGCCTGCCACTGGAAATCTCATAATACCTTCACCCAATTCTATCTGAAGGACGTGGCTTGGGCTGACTCAGAGCTCTACCATCTCGGACCAGTTGTGGCTGCTCAGCAGATCCACCAACAGACTGGTACCTAGAGGAGATCTGTACATATGTAAATGCTTGTACATATTTGTATATACTACACATAGTTAAGGAGCAACAAAAAAAAAAAAAAAAAAAAAAAAAAAATCTCACGTACTTCCTCCAGGAGACTTAATTTTATGGGACTGAACTCATCCCTCTCTTCCCCCTACCTCAGAGCAGGTCTGTTTTTAAAAAGGGGGGGGGGGGGGGGGGGAGAAAGACAAGGTCGACTCTGACGGTTCCAACCGGGTTAACCGGATGATGATATTCGACCATAGCCTTAGGGGTTTTTAAACTTCAAGGTTTACCCAGGCTTTAAGAAGGAATTTCCACGAGTTCACACAAGTCCCTAGTAACCTACCCGCCGACCAAGCGGTAGTTATTCAGCTATTGTCCATTGGATAGGATGTATTAACGCAATAAAATTGCAAATTTAATAAGTAAATTAAATTTTTATAAGTTAATACCCTATCCAATGGACGCGCAAGACCCTCCCACCTACCCCGCTTTTCAACTTACTAGGGGTCTAATAGGTCTAGACAACGAAAAAGATGCTATGACGTCACTCTGTCTAGACAGGAAGGAAGTACGACACGCCATCTGGCGAGTGCACTGGTGCTACGGACCGACCTGCTAGTGGAGACACAGGACGTCTTTTTCTGACGTTTGGCGGGCCGGTCTGCGCCGACCGGATAAGCTATTGTCCATTGGATAGGGTATTAACTTATAAAAATTTAATTTACTTATTAAATTTGCAAATTTGCCACTCATCTGAACCACAAGCTTCCACTGTACGTGTCTCCTATCCCAGACCCGAAGGCCTCGGACATAGATGCTCTAAACATAGACTGGACGGGTCTCACTGCCTATGCTTACCCTCCAATGGCTCTCCTTCACAGGGTGATCCAAAAAATCAGACAATGCAATTGTCTGATCATACTAATAGCCCCAGGCTGGCCAGGGATGCCCTGGTTTTGGGACCTAGTGCAGCTGTCAACAGAGATCCCACTGCAACTCCCGGTGTCGACAACACTCCTGAAGCAGTCCCACAACTATGTGTTTCACAGGAACCTGCAGCACCTCAACCTCCACGCCTGGTGTCTAGGAGTGGACAGCTCCAAGAACAAGGCTTCTCTGTGGAAGTGGCAGAGAGAATTGCTGCTCCTCAGCGGTCATCAACAAGGACCATCTACAAATCAAAGTGGGCCCTATTTGAAAAATGGTGCAGAGAAAATTCGGTGGATTTCTCCACTCCATCTGTGAAACAAATCTCAGATTTCTTCATGTATTTGTACTAGTGTTCTCAATAAACCCTTTTTAGTAGGACCGGGTATGCAGTGGTTTCAGCGGGCGGGTACCCGGGTACCCGCGCCGATGGGCGATAATAGCTGAAACTACAAATATCTCCATATTTACAGACTTAAAACCTACAGAAATAATGGGATCCAACCATTTGCTTTATTTCTTGTTGGCCACGGTTTTGCATTCAAAACAATATTGTACAGAAGAAATGTTAATAAAAAAAGACTTCTGTACATTCAAAACACGGTTGTTTATATAAAAATGGAGTCACATGACCTATCACAAAAGCATTATCTACTGCTCGAATGTAGTTTCGGAATTGAAACTTCATTTTTATATCGGGTTGATAATTGAATTTTATTAACGTAAAATTAATAACTACTGTGTGAAAATATTGTACTCTTTATTTATTTAAGGAGGGCATGTCACTATATAGCCAATATACAGCATTTTATGGACTCAGAATTAAGTAACTGTGTTAATACACTGACGATTTTCAAAGGGTTCCGGTATTTGACAATGTATAAACAACCAAAATAAAAGACAAATAATATACTATAAACGGTGTACAAGGGTGAGAAAACAATATTTTTTATTGCGTAAAATACCCTTACCTTATCCTCACTAGTGCTTACGTGTTAGCGGGAGCGTACATGGACGACCAGACGAGAATATTGTTTTTAAAACGAATATCCTTGTCGGTACCAGTATGTATGCGCATGACTGCGCATGCGCCTACACTGGAATAACCCCTATTAGCCTCACTTTTAATTTGGTCGTCAGGGAGTGTACATCGTAAACAAAGATTGTTTTGCGGTTTTCAACTATGGCAGAAGGTCAAATAAAAAGTAAAGGACAGAAGTTAGCGGCTGGTTGTCGCCATACTTCTTTTGAATGGGATCACCATCGTTTCTGCCTCTCTTGTAGAGAGAAGAACAAAGGTGATGACGTCTGTGTTACTTCTAAAGAGGAGGATTGCTTTGTGTGCCTCCAATTCACGGCTGATCAAAAGAAGAAACTCAAAGCAAGGAAAGCTTATGAGAAGAAAAAATCCACTAAAGAAACGATCTCTAAAGAGGTCGAAGATTCCCTTGTAGGGTCTGAGGATATTCAGCCCTCTCAAGCTACCAGTAAAGAAAAGTCTTCCCATTTACCTTCCACTTCTTCTTCCTCAACTGTGTCTAATGATCCCTTACAGCTTATACTAGCACGTCTAGAAGCTATGCAGGGTCGTATTCAGGTTTTAGAAACTAAAACCACAGAGACAGCTACACAAGAGGTGTTTGGAGAGACTGCAAGTCGTGAAGATGCCAGATCCATTTTTGCTACAACTGAAGAGGAAGATCATAGTGTCGGTCAAGAAGAAGTAGAGCAGAGAACGCATCACAAACGAGCGCGTTCTCTCTCTCCTCACTCTGAACAAAAATTTCCTTCGAAAGAAGAAGAGATAGACGAAGATCCTTCCTACAGACAGTTTTTAGCCTCTATTAGGGGTTTGTTAGAACTTTCAACTCCAGAGGAATATAAGGAGGTTCCATCGAAGATCTTTGGGTCTAAGGACCGAAAAAAGAAATTATCTGTCTTACCTATGTGTTTACCTCCAGTGGGGGAAATTAATGCTAGATGGACAGAATTGGAAAAGAAAGTTGCAGGGAATCCATCTGAGAATGGGGAGAGACTTCACTCAGCACCTTTCAATTCAGATACTTTTCTACCTTACACCAGACCCACCCTGAAGTTTTACAGGTCTACTACTTCTGAATTTGCCATCTCCGCACCTAAATGTCAAGATTCCTTCAAATCTATTTGCTCAAAATCTACATCTGCTCCATCTTACATTTCTGTTCCAACTCGTCAGTTTACTACTATGGAATCAGTAAAACGCGAGCATGTCCAAGTGTTGGGGTTTGTCAGTCACTTTATTAGGGCTCTTGAGAAATGTGCCTCTAATATGGAGGAAATTTTACAGTCTGGTGCTGCCAACATGGAAGACAGTCTCAGCAAGGATATTGAAGAACTGATGTCTTACATTCAGCTACAGTACTCAACTATAGCTTCCATTGAAAGAGCTCTGGAAACTGTTGTGGAAGCTTCAATGACAATGTCCTGCAATATGCAGCTTGCTAGGAGGGATACTATCTTAAAGTACTCAGCCCCTCACTTACACGAGCACGATAGGAACAGATTGAGGAGATCTGGTTTCACTTCAACAGATTTGTTTTCTCCCTCAGTTCTCAACAATGTGGAGAACAAATACGAACGCAGCCGTTCTCCCAAAAGACAGAAGATGGATTCGAAACCCATTTTCAATTCTAGGAAAGGAAGGGCTGACTACAATAATTCTTCATTTCCAAACACATCCTCAAAGAATTCTTTTCGTGGCCAGCAAGATAACAAGCCACAATTCAAACCCACACAGGCCACCAGAGGAGGTCGTGGGGGGAGAAGGAAATGACTATACTCAAGAAGCATTGCTACCTGGAGGCCGTTTACAGTTATTCTACAAGGTATGGAAAGAAAACGGTTGTCATCCCAGAGTTGTACACATTCTACGACACGGTTACGAGATCATTTTGAAAGATCCAATCGAATTGGCTCGACATCCCACAATTCACAGTGGTTATGCCAATCAACAAAAACAAAACTTCCTGTTGGAATGTGTACAGCAAATGTTACAGAAAAAAGCAGTGATTCCGGTAAGAATGTCTGCAACTCTGGGGTTTCACAGCAGGTTATTTCTAGTACCAAAGCCGGGGAAAAAATGGCGCCCAGTAATAGATCTCAGTGTTCTCAACAGTCATTTAACAGTTCCAACATTCAAAATGGAAACCGCCGAGGTGATAAGGAACTCCATTTGCAAAGGGGAGTGGGTAGTTTCTGTAGATCTTACAGACGCGTATTTTCACATTCCTATTCACCAAAGGTCTCAAAACCTACTTCGGTTTCATGTAGGGGGGCGTTCGTTCCAGTTCAAAGCACTACCCTTCGGCATTGCGACGGCTCCACTCGAATTCACTCGTGTAGTCAAGGAGGTAAAGCTAATGCTTCAAAACAGGGGTATTCGCATCCACCAGTATTTAGACGACTGGCTTTTGTGAGCTCCAACACAGCAGATTTGCATGGAGCAGTCAAAACAACTGGTAGAATTCGTACAGGAATTAGGTTGGGTGATCAACTTCAAAAAATCAGAGTTGACACCAACTCAAAAATTCGATTTCCTGGGCTACAGGTCGACTTGGTCAAGGGCGAGGTTTTGCCTACAGAAAAAAAATGGCAAATTTTGAAAAATGCCATAGAAGATCTAGACAACAGTGTCACAACAACTCCCAGGATCCTAATGTCTTTCATAGGGATCCTGGCAGCTCTAGAGAAGACAGTCCCAATGGGCAGGTTGCATATGAGGCCCTTCCAATGGTACTTGAAAACCCATTGGAAGTATCCCCAATCATTGGACAAGATCATCCCATGCTCACAAATTTTGAAAAAACATCTCATATGGTGGAAAGATCCAAAAAATGTTTTGACAGGGTCTCCCCTACATGCAGAGGAGCACAATCTCCTGTTGTTTACAGATGCTTCGGTCAAGGGTTGGGGAGCACATTTGGGAGACCTGACAGTCAGTGGACTGTGGTCGGACAGAGAGACAAATTTGCATATAAACATTCTGGAACTAAAAGCAGTGTTTCTAGCAATAAGGTCTTTTTAAACCCATCTTTTGAACAAGAGAGTCTTGGTGGCCTCAGACAATTCAACAGTGGTGGCCTACCTCAACAAACAGGGGGGGACTCATTCACTAGAAATGTGTCTCATGTTATGGCGTCTCATGGCTTTTTGTCATCCCAGAGCAATTTTGCTGAGGGCTCGACACATACAGGGCTGTCTGAATGTGATAGCAGACAGCCTCTCACGCAGGGACAAGGTCATACAGACAGAATGGTATCTTCATCCCAAAATTTTTCTAAGGATTTGCCAAATTTGGCACAAACCAATGATAGACTTGTTTGCCACCAAAATGAACAACAAGCTACCCCTATATGTGTCTCCAGTCCCAGATCCAAATGCAATGGCGGTAGATGCATTGAACATCTCTTGGGAGGCAATGGACGGTTATGTTTATTGTCCAATAGCTCTCATTCCCAAGGTAGTCCAAAAGATGAGGTCTTATGCATGTCAAATGATTGTGGTGGCCCCAGGGTGGCCAGGGATGAGTTGGTTTTGGGATCTCATAGACCTTTCCACAAAACCTCCACTGTTTCTTCCACATTGGGAGTGGCTTCTGAAGCAACCATTCAGTCAAAAATTCCATCAAAATCTTCCTTATCTCAATCTTCATGTTTGGCATCTGGACTCGAGACCAAATCACCTCAAAAATTCTCAAGCACAGTGGCAGAGAGAATTAAGGCACCTCAGAGATTTTCATCCAGAAGGGTCTATGAATCAAGGTGGTCCATTTTTGAATCATGGGGTAAAGAGAAGCAGGTGGAATTCGAACAACCATCTATTTCCACAATAGCAGATTTTCTGATTCATTTATTCAATGAGAAAAATTTGAAACCCACTACCATTGCAGGTTATAGAACAGCTATAGCAGATCATTTGGGACCAGCAGGCACGGATATCAGTCACAGTTTTGAGCTAAATGGACTGATTGCGAGCTTTCATAGAGATAGACCAGTAAAAGATAGAGGCGTACCTTCTTGGGATTTATCTTTGGTCCTTCTGGCATTAACTAAGTCGCCTTTTGAACCTCTGAAGGATGCTCCTTTGAAATTACTAACCTTCAAAACAGTGTTCCTTATGACCTTGGCATCAGGTAGAAGGAGAGGTGAAGTACATGCTTGGACCTTCAAGTCCCTGAAACATAAGGCTGGTTGGAAGGAGGTCACAGTGGCTCCTTCATCAGTGTTTCTGTCCAAAAACCAGTTGGCTTCGGATGGACCTAATGTGGTTCAACCAGTGGTCATTCCAGCTCTTAAACCAATTTTGGACTCATCTTTATCTCAGGACATGACTTTATGCCCAGTCAGATCTTTAAGATACTATGTTGATAAGACAAAGGACATTAGGGATGGAAAACACCTTTTGTTTGTCTCTTTCAAGAATGGTTTTTCAGGAGATATTCAAAGAGCGAGTATATCATCCTGGATAAAACAAACGGTCATCTTGGCTTATCAGGAATCTGACCTTGAAACTCAAAAATTATCTAGAGTCAAGGCACATGATGTCCGCTCTATGGCGGCATCATTGGCTTTCAAGGGTGGAGTCTCTCTTGATCAGATTATAGGTGCATGTTTTTGGAAATCTCATACGACATTCACTAACTTCTATCTGAAGGATGTATCTTGGAAGTCAAAAGAGGGGGCAGAATATTCATTGGGTTCTGTGGTTTCTGCTCAACATATAGTTCATTTATAGTACGTATTTTAAATGAATTTAGCTATATATGAATCATAAGTATTTCAACTTGTCTTGTGTTGTGTTATCCAGTTTTAATACTTATTTTTATATATTTACAGGCCATCCAGGGAGGTGTTTGTAAATATTTCCTGTTGGTTCGTTGGAAGTTTAGAAGTTGATGTTATGAGTTGATTATTGTTGCAACCACCTTTTCAAGCAAGTTGATAACAGCCTTTGATATACAGAAAACTCAAACTGCACATAGGGCCAAGGATCCAAGGGCTATAGGTTAGTCTTGCAAAATATAACAGATTTACAAGTGTTATTTTGTCAAGTTAACTTTTTTGTGTAACATAGCCTGATGCTTTATCCTCACAAGGGTGCTTGATAGTGATTCTTTGGCTTATTGTTTGGTTATTCCTACATTTGGTGTCAAAAAATATTGAAAATCCCACCACCTGTATGGTTGTAATCAAGCACTAGTGAGGATAAGGTAAGGGTATTTTACGCAATAAAATGTAAAAATTTTATTGTAATTTAACTTTTTATAAGTTAAATACTTACCTTATCCTCACTAGATTCGAATTCCCACCCATCCAACCCCACATTTTCAAGATTTTTGGTTTACAATACAACGTATTGACTCCCAAAATTAAAAGTAAGGCTAATAGGGGTTATTCCAGTGTAGGCGCATGCGCAGTCATGCGCATACATACTGGTACCGACAAGGATATTCGTTTTAAAAACAATATTCTCGTCTGGTCGTCCATGTACGCTCCCGCTAACACGTAAGCACTAGTGAGGATAAGGTAAGTATTTAACTTATAAAAAGTTAAATTACAATAAAATTTTTACAATTGTGCATTTTAATTGAATAGTTTCATTTTTAAGTGAATTAATGAAGTCCAGATATGTCTGTACTTGGTCAGCCAACATGGGCGATATTGAAGGAAATAAGCTTAGATTCGGGTACTCGGGTATGAGATTTCAGATTCGGGTAAGCATTCAGGGTTCGGGTACCCGGATATCCGTTGAGATCACTAATTTGTACCAAGACCTAAACGGGCGCCCCTCCACCATTGATGGTTACAGGACTGCCATTGTTGACACCTTGGGCCCATCAGGCCAACATATTGCTCATAATACAGACCTTCATAGGTTACTCTCCAGTTTCCACAGGGATCGCCCCAAAAGTTCCAGAAATCTCCCCAAGTGGAACCTTTCTGTTGTTCTCAATGAGCTCACAAAAGCACCCTTTGAGCCTATGAAAGACACAGACCTGAAACATCTCACTCTCAAAACTGCTTTCTTGCTAGCTTTGGCCTCCGGCAAGTGCCGCAGCGAAATCCATGCCTGGGTCGCAAACAAAGTATCTAATCTAGGCCAATGGGAAAAGGTCGCCTTGTTCCCTTCTTCTGACTTCATAGCCAAAAACCAACTAGCAAGAGAAGGTTCTCAAAGTGTGTCTCTGGTGACTATTCCTGCTTTGACTACCATTGTGGATAGACAATTCAAAGAAGACAGGACCCTGTGTCCGGTGCGGGCCCTGAGGTACTATCTGGACCGAACCAAGCACCTAAGAGGTTCCCGGTCCCTCCTTTTCATTTCCTTCAAGAAAGGACATACCTCAGACATCAGACCCGCTACTCTCTCTTCTTGGTTGAAACAAACCATCCTACTTTGTTATAAACAAGCAGACCAGCAAGCCTTGGATTTAGTCCAAGTCAAGGCGCATGACATTCGGGCCTTCGCAACCTCTAAGGCGTTTTACGGTGGGGTATCGGTGGACCAGATCATGCAAGCCTGTCACTGGAAAGCTCACAACACTTTTACCAATTTTTCTCTAAAAGACCTTACTTGGTCGGACAATGACAACAATCTGTATCTGGGACCCGTGGTAGCGGCACAAAAGGTCCTAGACCCTTCTCCTCAGTCCAGTCATCCTCGGAAAGAAAAGAAGGGGGGGGGCACATCCGCTACAACCAAGTCTTCAGGAGTCTAAGCCCAGGGTCTAGGTATACGTCTACCTCATCAGGGTGTATACGGTAAGGTGTATCTAATCTTTAAATCATTAAGCATCCGCCGGCTCCGCATTTTGTTTTCCTTATAACTCTGTAACCGTTAGGCGGATTCTTTTCAAATTTGGCAGGTTTAGGCAGTAGCCTTGGGGATTTTTTTTGAATATGCTGCAGTGACATTTCAACCAATCAGAGAGGTCACATGACCAAAAATGTCTTTTTTCGATGGGGAAGCTTGTCCGGATGATAACTTGAAAGGAATTTTATCAATTCACCTGAAACTTGGCAAATACATTCATTCTATTAAAATCTGGAAATCATTAGATTTTGGCATTGATTGGTCAAGAAATGGCCGAGTAATTAATGATTAATTAATCATTACGAATTTTCCAAATAAGGAAAACACAAAAATGCTTATATCTCGAAAACCGTGCTAGATAGAGCGATTTCGACGAAATTTTTGACCTACAGGGTATCTCTGCGGAGTAGTTTTCCCAATTTTCAAAAATTTGTCTCTCCCAAAATGGCGGCCATTTTGAATTTTCGAAATTTTCGCAAAAATTGCAAAACACAAAAATGCTTATATCTCAAAAACCGTGCTAGATAGAGCGATTTCGACAAAATTTTTGACCCACAGGGTATCTCTGCAGAGTAGTTATCCCAATTTTGAAAAAATTTTTGTCTCGCCAAAAATGGCGGCCATTTTGAATTTTCGAATTTTTCGCAAAAATTGCAAAACATAAAAATGCTTATATCTCGAAAACCCTGCAAGATAGAGCGATTTCGACGAAATTTTTTATCTTCAGGGTATCTCTGCAGAGCAGCTATCCCAAAGAGCTTTCACTTGGTGAAGTTTCAGACCCATAGCTAATTGCTCACCTACTCAAAAAGAGTAAATGCGAATTACCTCTAAAAGTATTGCAGATGGCCAATTTTTCTCAAATAACTCATTCACCTACTTTTGGAAGAGCTTTCACTTGGTGAAGTTTCAGACCCATAGCTAATTACTCACCTACTCAAAATGAGTAAATGCTAATTATCTCAAAAACTATTGTGGATACCCAATTTTTATCAAATAACTCATTCATGTACTTTTGGGAGAGCTTTCACTTGGTGAAGTTTCAGACCCATAGCTAATTATTTACCTACTCAAAATGAGTAAATGCTAATTATCTGTAAAAGTATTGCGGATACCCAATTTTTATCAAATAACTCATTCATCTACTTGTGGGAGAGCTTTCACATGGTGAAGTTTCAGACCCATAGCTAATTACTCACCTACTCAAAATGAGTAAATGCGAATTATCTCTAAAAGTATTGCAGATAGCCAATTTTTCTCAAATAACTCATTCACCTACTTTTGGGAGAGCTTTCACTTGGTGAAGTTTCAGACCCATAGCTAATTACTCACCTACTCAAAATGAGTAAATGTGAATTATCTCTAAAAGTATTGCAGATAGCCAATTTTTGTCAAATTAATCATTCACCTACTTTTGGGAGAGCTTTCACTTGGTAAAGTTTCAGACCCATAGCTAATTACTCACCTACTCAAAATGAGTAAATGCGAATTATCTCTAAAAGTATTGCAGATAGCCAATTTTTCTCAAATAACTCATTCACCTACTTTTGGGAGAGCTTTCACTTGGTGAAGTTTCAGACCCATAGCTAATTACTCACCTACTCAAAATGAGTAAATGCGAATTATCTCTAAAAGTATTGCAGATAGCCAAAAAATTTTTGTCAAATAACTCATTCACCTACTTTTGGCAGAGCTTTCACTTGGTGAAGTTTCAGACCCATAGCTAATTACTCACCTACTCAAAATGAGTAAATGCGAATTATCTCTAAAAGTATTGCAGATAGCCAATTTTTCTCAAATAACTCATTCACCTACTTTTGGGAGAGCTTTCACTTGGTGAAGTTTCAGACCCATAGCTAATTACTCACCTACTCAAAATGAGTAAATGCGAATTATCTCTAAAAGTATTGCAGATAGCCAATTTTTCTCAAATAACTCATTCACCTACTTTTGGGAGAGCTTTCACTTGGTGAAGTTTCAGACCCATAGCTAATTACTCACCTACTCAAAATGAGTGAATGCGAATTATCTCTAAAAGTATTGCAGATAGCCAATTTTTCTCAAATAACTCATTCACCTACTTTTGGGAGAGCTTTCACTCTGTGAAGTTTCAGACCCATAGCTAATTACTCACCTACGCAAAATGAGTAAATGCGAATTATCTCTAAAAGTATTGCAGATAGCCAATTTTTCTCAAATTAATCATTCACCTACTTTTGGGAGAGCTTTCACTTGGTGAAGTTTCAGACCCATAGCTAATTACTCACCTACTCAAAATGAGTAAATGCGAATTATCTCTAAAAGTATTGCAGATAGCCAATTTTTCTCAAATAACTCATTCACCTACTTTTGGGAGAGCTTTCACTTGGTGAAGTTTCAGACCCATAGCTAATTACTCACCTACTCAAAATGAGTAAATGCGAATTATCTCTAAAAGTGTTGCAGATAGCCAATTTTTCTCAAATAACTCATTCACCTACTTTTGGGAGAGCTTTCACTCTGTGAAGTTTCAGACCCATAGCTAATTACTCACCTACTCAAAATGAGTGAATGCGAATTATCTCTAAAAGTATTGCAGATAGCCAATTTTTCTCAAATAACTCATTCACCTACTTTTGGGAGAGCTTTCACTCTGTGAAGTTTCAGACCCATAGCTAATTACTCACCTACGCAAAATGAGTAAATGCGAATTATCTCTAAAAGTATTGCAGATAGCCAATTTTTCTCAAATTAATCATTCACCTACTTTTGGGAGAGCTTTCACTTGGTGAAGTTTCAGACCCATAGCTAATTACTCACCTACTCAAAATGAGTAAATGCGAATTATCTCTAAAAGTATTGCAGATAGCCAATTTTTCTCAAATTAATCATTCACCTACTTTTGGGAGAGCTTTCACTTGGTGAAGTTTCAGACCCATAGCTAATTACTCACCTACTCAAAATGAGTAAATGCGAATTATCTCTAAAAGTATTGCAGATAGCCAATTTTTCTCAAATAACTCATTCACCTACTTTTGGGAGAGCTTTCACGTGGTGAAGTTTCAGACCCATAGCTAATTACTCACCTACTCAAAATGAGTAAATGCGAAATATCTCTAAAAGTATTGCAGATAGCCAATTTTTCTCAAATAACTCATTCACCTACTTTTGGGAGAGCTTTCACTTGGTGAAGTTTCAGACCCATAGCTAATTATTCACCTACTCAAAATGAGTAAATGTGAATTATCTCTAAAAGTATTGCAGATAGCCAATTTTTCTCAAATAACTCATTCACCTACTTTTGGGAGAGCTTTCACTCTGTGAAGTTTCAGACCCATAGCTAATTATTCACCTACTCAAAATGAGTAAATGCTAATTATCTGTAAAAGTATTGTGGATACCCAATTTTTATCAAATACTCATTCATCTACTTGTGGGAGAGCTTTCACATGGTGAAGTTTCACACCCATAGCTAATTACTCACCTACTCAAAATGAGTAAATGCGAATTACCTCTAAAAGTATTGCAGATAGCCAATTTTTCTCAAATAACTCATTCACCTACTTTTGGGAGAGCTTTCACTTGGTGAAGTTTCAGACCCATAGATAATTATTCACCTACTCAAAATGAGTAAATGTGAATTATCTCTTAATAGTATTGCAGATAGCCAATTTTTCTCAAATAACTCATTCACCTACTTTTGGAAGAGCTTTCACACACGAAAATGAAAAATTGTGAATATCTCGGAAAAGCTATTTGTTCTGCTTTAATGCTCGGCGGGAGATACACACCGCGGCAGTGGTCTTGACAAAAATTTTTGTCTCCCCAAAAATGGTGGCCATTTTAAATTTTCAAAGTTTTTGCAAAACACAAAAATGCTTATATCTCGAAAACCGTGCTATATGGAGCGAACTCAACAAAATTTTGGACCTGCTGGGTATCTCTGCAGAGTAGCCATGCCAATTTTCAAAATATTTTTGTCTCGCCAAATATAGCGGATATTTTTAATTTTTTTTATTTTTTGCAAAACACAAAAATGCTTATATCTTGAAAACCCTGCTAGATAGAGCAGACTGCGCTGACTTTGGTTGCCACAACAGTATAAGGCTAGAAACGAAGCATTTTCTTAATACTTTAGCACTCACCTTTACATCCTTTTCGGGACGCTTTGTTTTTGCTATGCAAAAACATTATCTTTTTTTTTTGCGAGCGATCCTCTAGTTATAATTGTACATTGTTTTAAGGACCTGAAGGTTGTCATTTTAGTCAGTACCCGAGCCTTAAGCTCAGGTTCTTCCGTGATCGTCCTTGGGACTGACCCCATCTGTGTATCTAGGGTACACATCTTCTTCTCGTCAAACACCCTGACAGTTTTTTAGCACTGTCATTCATTCAGGTTTTTGGCTTCTACAGGCCCGGTCTTCGGATTGGGTCCCTGTAGACGGGACTCAGACTGGTACTTTCGATCTTTCATTCTACTATTATTATCAAAATTCTAAGAAAAAACAGACTTATCTGCCAGTCTCAGCTGTAATCCCTCCTCCGGACGGTTGGATTCAGCATTCAGTCCCACATGGTAAGCTATTGTAGCGCAATAAAATTGAAAATTTTAATTACTTAAATGTAGCTTTTATAAGCTACAAGCTTACCATGTGGGACTGAGGAGAGTCCCACCCTGCCTCCCCGCTGTATTACAGCTGAGGGGTTAATGGGTTTAAATCTCAACGAGAAAAGTGGTTACAAAGGGGCAGATCACGTGACGACAACCTGAGGCTACGGCCAACAATAAATGTCTTTTTTTCTTAGACGTTGGTCGTGATGCCTCGCGGCAACCAGTATAACATTCAGTCCCACATGGTAATTTAACATGTATGTGAGACCCATGAATGATCCAGAAGACTTTTTTTTTTAAATTGACCCCCCCCCCAAAAAAAAAAAATGAACAAAAAAAAATTAAAAATAGTTTTTAATAATTGTGAATCACACGAAATGGGTGCTGCAAAAAATACCCAGTGAATACTTGGTGTGAGAGATAGCCTGTCTGAGGATATGTTGGTGTAGAATCGGTGCAATCTATTTTGAACATTTTTTAAGTGGTGGCAAAATCATCCCTCTCACTGGTGATGAAATCAAGGCACCCTGTAAAAAGTAGTGGCAAAATCTTTGGTGGCAAAACCAGTGTACACCATGATAAATTTTCCCCTGAACATGGTGGAAGTTTTGTTAAATGCACTATGATTTAAAATGTATTTCCTTACGTTTTTAAATTGTAAGTAAATTGCTTTAGACTGTTGTTTTTTTGTCTGTTAGGTGGACAAAGTGAGAATGACACTCTGGCTTTGATGAGTGGGACTGATTCCATTGTATTAGTCTCTGGGTTTGGTACTCATAATGTGGCAGTCACAGCAACTTCTCTATCTGGTGATACAGTTTGTGGTAGCTTACCTGATTTGACTGTTGTTGGGGCTGATGGGACAACCAAGTGTACTGGTACCAAAACAACTTTGACAACATGTTCCTTTACCATCCTGGAAGGAGATTTATCAGTACCAGGAACACACTACTCTGCAATGATTGAGTTATATGGTGTGTCTGCAGCTCAAACTATTCCAGTCACTTATAATGGTATGTATATTGAACATTGTACTTCAAAAACTAGTATCCCACTTTTGTGGTCAAGACTTGGCCTCACTATCACTTTCATAATTATATCCCCAGACGAAAGTCGGGGTATATTGGATTCAGGTCCGTTGCACTGCCGCCGCCGCCGTAGAAATTTCCTTGTGTACGCGATAACTCAAAAACAAATTAGTATTTTTTTTTCAAACTTGGTACACATATTAAGGGTGCCCAAAGGAAGATCCCTATTTTAAGGTGACCTTAAACTCCCCACAATAAAGAACTTATGGCCACCTTAAGGTCAGAATTTGCATTTTTGGCCACTTAGAGTCCTCTAGGTCACAAACTATGAGGCTCATCTGGCTAAAATTTTTAGCTGAGAACACATTAATATATTCTTAGTAGGGCTGCAACGATTCTTCGGTTACTCGGAAATGAATCGATTCAATGGAAAACTCGAGTCAAGAAAAGTGAACCGGGTCTTCGAAAACAACTTAAAATAGCTGTAAAAACTACTACAAAATTTGATTTTTCTTTAAAATATGTGAAGATATTTATATATTTTCCTAAAATAAGGTGTTTCCGTTTTTAGTTTTTACTTTTAAGCATTTGCAAACTTTAAATGTGTATGTAATAATACTTTTATAAGACGGTATTTTAGTATAACGTATTTCGAAGACGCCTCAAATCTCGCAATATAAAGATGGTTAAATTTTTCTGTATTTTGCATTATAAATGCTTCTTTATTCCGAAATTCCACAAAATATCAACATTCTTTCCTGTTGTGTACGTTTTAATTGTTTTATAACGTGTAACATGTTAATATATGATGAAATTTATTTCGTGGGCGATAATTAAGCGAATAACTGAGTCCGAATCAGTTCTTTAAAAACAAGGAATCGAAGCGCATTTTCGGGCTCGCTTGCAGTCTTAATTCTTAGTACATGTGCCGAAAATCAGGACTTTAAGTTGAGGAGAAAATTGTCTTTGAGGCCCATAAAGACCCCACTTAGGGATTTTTTTCTTACATTTTTCACATATTTTGCCCTATAATTTGGAAGTGGTTATTCTGATGAGTTTCAGACTGCACTAGGTATAACTTTCATATGTAATCCTTGTCTGTGAAAAATTTAGAGGCTGTAGGTTTACCTATAAGGGGTTGACTTGAGGTCTCAAAAGTGCCCACAGAGACCCAAGTTATGCACTTTTTGCCACTTTCAAGCACTGTAGCTTTCAAACTATGTCTCTCATCTAGGTTAAATATCATCTGGGAATATATCAATATGTTTTTTTATATGTGCCCCAAAATTTAGGCCTTTAATAGACATTTAACCTGTGTGTGAGGACCAAAAACACCCACCCGAGTGACCCTTATAAGACATTTTTCACATATTTTGCCCTGTAACTTGGAAATAGTAAGTCTGAGAAGTTTCAAACTGTATTAGATACATATTCTATGTGTAACCTTTGATTGTGAAAGATTTTAAGTCTGAAGCATTTAAAGGTCACATTGAGGTCTCTAAAAGGCCCACAGAGACCCAATATTTGGACTTTTTGCCACTTTTAAGCCCTGTGACTGTTAAACTATGCGACTGATAGAGCTGAAATCTCATCTGGGAATATATTATTATGCTCTTTTTACGTGTACTGAAAATAAAGGCTTTAAGTAGACATTTAACTTGGGTATGAGGACCATTAACAACCACCTGAGTGACCCCTTTTTTGACATTTTTCACATATTTTGTCCTGTTACTTGGAAATGGTAAATCTGAGAAGTTTTAAGCTGTATTAGAAATAAATCGTATGTGTAATCTACAATTTTATTGCGTTAATACATCCTATCCAGTGGACAAATGCTATTCCGGTCGGCGCAGACCGGCTTGCCAAACGTCAGAAAAAGACGTCCTGTGTTTCCACCGGCTAGCCGGTCCCTAGTACCAGTGGACTCGCCAGATGGCGTGTCGAACCCCCTTCCTGTATAGACAGCGTGACGTCATAGCATCTTTTTCGTTTGGCGCGAACTAGTGTACACAGATATTATTTTGCCAGAAATATTTTAAGAATTTCAACAGTTACATTGTTTACTTAAACGTAAGTTTACTGCCATTTTTGTGTCACCAGCATTTATGCTGCGTGGCATATAGGGATCGCTTCGTCATCCAAATTTGTGGCGTCGTCATCGTCTGTCGTCGTCACACTTTGTATTCTGGACAGTATCTCAAAAATGGCTTGTCAGATTTAATTCAAATTTGGCATATGGATGTAACTGGTCCTGGGGGTGTGCTGTATAGTTTTGTGACCTTAAACTCCCACTAGAAAAATACTTAAACTCAATTTAAGTTTTTTCGTTTCCGGACAATATCTCAAAAATGACTTGATGGATTCAGTTCAAATTTGGCATGTGGTTGTAACTAGTTTTGAAGGTGTGCCCTATCTTAAGGTGACCTTAAACTTCCACGTATAAAAAACTTATGGCCAGTTTACGCTTTTTCTTTCTCCATGGAGTATACTGAAAGTAACTTAAGAAATTTCATTCAACATTTGCAGTTATATGTAACTGGCCATAGGTAAGTGCCACACATTAAGGTAACCTTAAACTCCCATTAATAACAGAATTATATTCACTTTAAGTTTGGTAATTTTTGAATAGTAAGTCAAATATTGTGCAATTCTAGGTGTTTCAGTTGTGGATGTAACAAACCTTGAACAAAACTTTCAGGAAAAGATTACCTTAAACTCGCTACAATATACAACAGTGCAAACAAACTTTGAGTTTAAGGTTGGGTCAATTTTTTTGGTGTTTGGAAGATATTTTATATGCAAATTAGGACTTTTTACATTGATATTCATCATGTACATATATCTCCACAAGAAGAAAATGGTCTCTTTTGTAAGGTTATAGTAAATTGCTGATATTTTATAAATTAGTGAGTTTAAGGTTGCATTGGTTTGTGTCACTAGCAGCTTTGATGGAACACATACATGGTCATTGTTGTCTTTACACTTACTTTGCAGAGAGTATCTCAAAAATGGCTTGATGAATTAAATTCCAATTTGGCATGTTGATGTAACTTTTCCTCAAGGTGTGCCCTATTTAAGATGACCTTAAACTCACAGTTGTAAGATGCTTATATTGATTTGAATGTTTTTTTGTTTCTGGACAGTGTCTCAAAAAATTGTAGACAGATTTGATTCAAATTTGGCATGTGGTTGTAACTGGTGTTCAAGGTGTGTCCTATTTTAAGGTGACCTTAAACTCCCACTAGTAACATACCTATATTAATTTTAAGGTTTTCCGTTTCCAGACAGTATCTTAAAAGAGGTTGATGGATTCAATTCCAATTTGGCATGTGATTGTAACTGGTATTCAAGGTGTGTCCTATTTTAAGGTGACCTTAAAGTCCTATGTGTAAAAGAATTATGCTGAGTTTAAGCTTTTTCTTTTCCAGAGGTTGCTGAAGATAACTTAAGAAATTTCATTCAAATATTTGCATGTATATGTAACTGGCCATAGATAAGTGCCATACATTAAGGTGACCTTAAACTCCCAGTAATAACACATTGTCAGTGTCATCACACTTCCTTTCCAGACAGTATCTCAAAAATGGCATGATGGATTAAATTCAAATTTGGCATGTGGTTGTAACTGGTACTCAAGGTGTGTCCTATTTTAAGGTGACCTTAAACTCCCACTAGTAACATACCTATATTAATTTTAAGGTTTTCCGTTTCCAGACAGTATCTTAAAAGAGGTTGATGGATTTAATTCCAATTTGTTATGTGATTGTAATTGGTATTCAAGGTGTGTCCTATTTTAAGGTGACCTTAAACTCCTATGTATAAAAGTATTATGCTGAGTTTAAGCTTTTTATTTCTCCAAAGAGTATACTGAAGATAACTTAAGAAATTTCATTCAAGTTTTGCATGTGTATGTAACTGGGCATAGATAAGTGCCTACATTAAGGTGACCTTAAACTCCCACTAATAACACATTTTGAGTGTCGTCATCACACTTCCTTTCCAGACAGTATCGCAAAAATGGCATTATGGATTAAATTCAAATTTGGCATGTGGATGTAACTAGTGATCAAGGTGTGCCCTATTTTAAGGTGACCTTAAACTCCCACTAGTAAAGCACTTCTATTGATTTTAAGTTTTTCTGTTTCGGAGATAGTATGTTGAAAATAGTTGGATGGATTCTATTTAAATTTGGCATTTGCTTATAACTGGTATTCAAGTTGTGTTCTATTTTAAGGTGACCTTAAACTCCCATGTGTAAAAAAATTATGTTGAGTTTAAGCTTTTTATTTTTCCAGAGGTTGATGAAGATTACTTAAGAAATTTTATTCTAATATTTCCATGTATATGTAACTGGCCATAGATAAGTGCATACATTAAGGTGACCTTAAACTCCCAGTAATAACACATTGTAAGTGTTGTCGTCACATTTCCTTTCCAGACAGTATCTCAAAAATGGCATGATGGATTAAATTCAAGTTTGCAATGTGGATGTAACTGGTGATCAGGGTGTGCCCTGTTTTAATGTGACCTTAAACTCCCACTAGTAATGTACTTATATTGATTTTAAGTTTTCCCATTTCGAAGATGGTATGTTGAAAATGGTTTGATGGATTCTATTCAGATTTGGCATGTGGTTGTAACTGGTATTCAAGGTGTGTTCTATTTTAAGGTGACCTTAAACTCCCATGTATAAAAGAATTATGTTGAGTTAAAGCTTTTTATTTTTCCAGAGGTTGCTGAAGATAACTTAAGAAATTTCATTCAAATATTTGCATGTATATGTAACTGGCCATAGATAAGTGCATACATTAAGGTGACCTTAAACTCCCAGTAATAACACATTGTCAGTGTTGTCATCACACTTCCTTTCCAGACAGTATCTCAAAAATGGCACGATGGATTAAATTCATATTTGGCATATGGATGTAACTCGTACTCAAGGTGTGCCCTGTTTTAAGGTGACCCTAAACTCCCACTAGTAACATACTTATATTGATTTTAAGTTTATCCATTTCCAGACAGTATCTCAAAAGTAGATTGATGGATTCAATTCAAATTTGGCATGTGGTTGTAACTGGTATTCAAGGTGTGTTCTATTTTAAGGTGACCTTAAACTCCCATGAATAAAAGAATTATGTTGAGTTAAAGCTTTTTATTTTTCCAGAGGTTGCTGAAGATAACTTAAGAAATTTCATTCCAATTTTTACATGTATCTGTAACTCGCCATAGATAAGTGCCACATATTAAGGTGACCTTAAACTCCCAGTAATAACACATTGTCAGTGTCGTCGTCACACTTCCTTTCCAGACAGTATTGCAAAAATGGCATGATGGATTAAATTCATATTTGGCATATGGATGTAACTCGTAATCAAGGTGTGCCCAGTTTTAAGGTGACCTTAAACTCCCACCAGTAACATACTTATATTGATTTTAAGTTTTTCCATTTCCAGACAGTATCTCAAAAGTAGGTTGATGGATTCAATTCAAATTTGGCATGTGGTTATAACTGGTATTCAAGGTGTGTCCTATGTTAAGGTGACCATAAACTCCCATGAATAAAAGAATTATGTTGAGTTTTAAGTTTTTTTTATTTTTACATAGAGTATACTGAAGATAATTTGAGAAATTTCATTCAAGTTTTGCATGTATATGTAACTGGCCATAGGTAAGTGGCATACATTAAGGTGACCTTAAGCTCCCAGTAATACCACATTTTGACTGTCACACTTTCCACACATTATCTCAAAAATGGCATGATGGATTAAATTCAAATTTGGCATGTGGTTGTAACTGGTATTCAAGGTGTGTCGTAACTTAAACTCCTATGTATAAAAGAATTATGCTTTTAAGCTTTTTATTTTTCCATTTTTGACTAAATTCAAATTTGGCATGTGGATGTAACTGATCCTCAAGATATGTCTTATTTTAAGGTGACCTTAAACTCCCACTAGTAACATGCTTATATTGATTTTAAGTTTTTCCGTTTCCAGACAGTATCTTGGACATTGGACAGACATTGACCTGTACATTGAATCAAGGCTATATTTTTCAACAAGGTACTTCTTAAGGATGGTCTGGATATGCAAAAATACTGCCAGTCAGCCAACTAATTTATGTTCAGCATAATTTTTGTCCCTTTGAATTTCATCCACTTCAGTCTTTAAAACAAAGCTGGTGACACAGTACAATTCTTCTGAATTCTTGTGTTACTTACACATCATGTCTTCTCCTGGCCAACGTAGAGGGAAGTGTGGACACGTAATGGCGAATTTTGATACACATTCTCATTGTGCGCGATGCAGGGACATGGGAAAGGGTAAGGAACCTTGTGTTTCAGATCCACAAACTTCTGACTGTCAAATATGTAATAGCCTCACGTCTGAACAACTCCAGCAATTAGCTACACCTTCATATAAGCTTAAGAAGGAAAAACGTGAAGCGAAGCTTACTGATTCAACCCCTTCCCAGGATTCTGAACAACTGGTCGACCCGTCAAGCGTGTCTGTTATTGGGGTCGTTGATGGACAGGGATCTGTGAAATCTCCTGCTCCAGTTCCCCCACCTGATAAGAAACCTAAGAAAGACAATAAGAGAAGTAAGAAGGAAAAATCTCCCTCTACAAAGGTTTCTAAATACAGTACTGATGAGAAATTTACAGAAATGGATAGCAAATGGTCGGAGCGCTTCAGTCACCTGGAAGCTTTGATAATGGCTAAGAGTTTTGAACCGACCTTCTCTTCAAAGGTGAAAGTTGCACCGACCCACTCACCTCCTCATGATGTTGGAAATATGGCTGAACCTTTCATCCGACCTTCTTCTTCTAAGCTTACTGGAACTGGCTTCTCTGCTGCAAAGCCTGAGCCGACCAGTCAAGCAGTGACCAGTCAACAGGCTTCTACAACTAAGTTTCGTGGTACGGGCTTCTCTGCTAACAAGCATCAGCCGGCCAGTCAAACTAATTCTCACCGACTGACTTCAACTGCAAGGTTTACTGGACATGGCTCCTCTGCTACTGTGCATCAGCCTACCAGTCAAACCAAGTTCAACCGACCGACACCTACCACCGACCCTTCAACCGAACCTCATTCTGCAAGGGAAGGTGATATTAACCGGCCTTACTCTGACCGGCCTGCTGCTACCGACCGGCCACTGTCATCTGAACCAGCTGACACCGGCTCCTCTGCTCTTCACAGGTCTAGACGCGATAGCATCTCCAGTCTGTCATCTGAGGCCGGTAGCATGTCGGATAACCCACCACTGGATTTATACACTGAAGAAGGGGAGTTATCTGAGGATCAGGATCAGCCTGTAACCGACCCGGACCAACCAGTGTCAGAAGAACAAAATTATAGGGATACTATGCAGGGTATCCGTTCCTTCATGGGCTGGTCACACATCCCAGAAATGGACAGTACAGCTTCCACTTCAGATGATAACCCTTTTGCAGGGCCCAAGACTGTAACTCCTGGCAAAGTGTCGGTTAAAATGCCTACTGAAGACTGGTTATGTAGGAAACTGGCCAAATTGAATCTCACCTTGGTTGAGGGTTATCCCTCCCGTGGATCAGAAGCCGGTGGCCTAGCTAAAGATGTTTTTCTGAGACCGGCCAGAACACAGTCCAAATGGTATGGGCTTCACACCGACCCTAAAGCTGAATCCTTACAGATTTCATCTTGGAATATAGATGCTTCAAAACTCAACAGCAGCTATAGTCGGATAGCCAAATACACTGGGCTGTCGTCTACTCCACCAGCATCTCGCAGAATATCACAGGAAACACTGCGCAGATGGGAGAGATCTGCCACGGAGACTTCAGTTATATGCAATCAAGCTGCAAGCTTTAACCGTTGTCTGTTCAAGGTACAACAGAACATGAAGGACCAGCAGATGTGTTTGTGTACAAGATAAATCAAAAACTTATGGACGGATTTTGATGAAATTTTCAGGATATGTCTGAGAAGGTAAAAGAATGAAATGATCGAATTTTGGAAGTGATCCGGATCACTATATGGATCTTCTGGATCCATGAAATGTAATTTTTAAAGACAGATACCGCAAAAAGTTATGGATTGATTTTGATGACATTTTCAGCAAATGGCCTAAATGATGCGAGGAACAAGTGATTGGATTTTTGGAGTGATCTGGATCACTGTCTGGATCATCTGGATCCAGGCTGCCAGATGTGTTTGTGTACGAGATAGCTCAAAAACTTATGGATGGATTTTGATGAAATTTTCAGGATATGTCTGAGAAGGTAAAAAAATGAAATGATCGAATTTTGGAAGTGATCCGGATCACTCTATGGATCTTCTGGATCCCTGTAATGTAATTTTTAAAGATAAATACCTCAAAAAGTTATGGATGGATTTGGATGACATTTTCAGCAAATGGTCTAAATGGTGCGAGGAACAAGTGATAAGATTTTGGGAGTGATCTGGATCACTGTCTGGATCATCTGGATCCAGGCTTGCAGATGTATTTGTGTATAAGATAGCTCAAAAACTTATGGACGGATTTTGATGATATTTTCAGGAAATGTCTGAAAAGGTAAAATGATGAAATGATTGAATTTTGGAAGTGATCCGGATCACTATATGGATCTTCTGGATCCATGAAATGTAATTTTTTAAGACAGATACCTCAAAAAGTTATGGATGGATCGACATTTTCAGCAAATGACCTAAATGGTACAAGGAACAAGTGATTATATTTTTGAAGTGATCTGGATCACTGTCTGGATCATCTGGATCCAGGCTGCCACATAATTTTAGGATGAATTTTGATGATATTTTTAGGATATGTTAGAAATGGTAAAAGGAAGAAGTGGTAAAAGGAAGAAATGATTCAATTTTGCGAGTGATCTGGACCACTATCTGGATCTTCTGGATCCATGAAATTTAATTTTTAAAGATAAATAGCTCAAAAAGTCATTGATGGATTTTGATGAAATATTCAGGAAATGGCCTAAATGGGACAAGGAACAAGAGATTAGATTTTGGGAGTGATCTGGATCATGTTGATCCACCCTGCCAGATGTGTTTGTGTACAAGATAACTCAAAAACTTATGGATGGATTTTGAGGAAATTTTCAGGATATGTCTGAAAAGGTAAAAGGATGAAATGCTTGAATTTTGGAAGTGATCTGGATCACTATATGGATCTTCTGGATCCATGAAATGTAATTTTTTAATACAGCTACCTCAAAAAGTTATGGATGGATTGTGATGACATTTTTAGCAGGTGGCCTAATTTTTGGAGTGATCTAGATCACTGTCTGGATCGTCTGCATCCAGGCTGCCACATAATTTTAGGATGGATTTTGATATTTTTAGGATATGTTGGAAATGGTAAAACGAATAAGTGGTAAAAGAATGAAATGATTCCATTTTGCGAGTGATCTGGACCACTATCTGGATCTTCTGGATCCATGAAATGTAATTTTTAAAGACAGATACCTCAAAAAGTTATGGATGGATTTTGATGAAATTTTCAGGAAATGTCCTAAATGGGAAAAAGAACAAGTGATTACCTTTTGGGAGTAATCTAGATCACTGTCTGGATCATGTGGATCCAGGCTGCCAGATCTGTTTGTGTACAAGATAACTCAAAAACTTATGGACGGATTTTGATGAAATTTTTAGAATATGTCTGAAAAGGTAAAGGGATGAAATGATTAAATTTTGGAAGTGATCCGGATCACTATATGGATCTTGTGGATCCATGAAATGTAATTTTTAAAGACACATACTAGTGAAAGAACAAGTGATTAGCTTTTGGGAGTAATCTGATACTATGGAGAATCCTGACCTAGTGCCCCAACAAACAGGCTCAAGCCCGACACATTCACGCCTTAACTATGTCCCGTCCGGGGATACACTGCGCCGAGACGCAATGTCTAGTTTCCTGTTCCTCTTCTTCGGGGTTCCTCGGGACTGAATTCTGTTGTCTCTCCCTCCTTCACTCCGTTAAAGTTTCAGCAAGAAAGGGGGGGGGGCATTCAGATTTGACACCGGTAGAACCTGTAAGCCTTGTTCCCTAAGCAGTTTCTCGGCAGAGTTCTTTCATGTCCCTTTACTGGCTGCCCTCCATCCACTGCTTAGTTATTCTGCATTTGTCCACTAGGTAAGGTGTATTATTGAAAACTAAGTACCTTACCTACCTTCCCCGCAACTTCAGCTCAAGGGGACATAGTAAAGGTAGGCAACAAAAAGAGGAAGTACGCACATGCACAGCAGAGCAGCTGGGGGTTACACGGCCACCTGGCAAATGAACAGGACACTACCAGTCCCAGCCAGAGCCCAGCTCGGGACATTTTTTTCTAACGTTTGGCTTGAGTGGCAGCATGCCAGGCATAAGCATTTGTCCACTAGGTATTTATAAAAATTTTATTTACTCATTAAATTTTCCAGTTAAGATTCATGAAATCATACACTAAATCGTTTGTAACTTGAAACATATTGCAGTTAAAGGATTTGTTAAAAAATGTTGTTCAGCTACTTTTTCCATAGCTACAACTTGGTAAGTAACTTGGGAGCCTATCTCAGTAGCTAAGTTACTTTCAGACTTTCTGGGTAAATTCGCCGGTAACTTGAATTTTTTGTATAAATTTTTTATTCAGCTACATTTGGGTGCACTGTGAGACAGTGAAATTGCAGACCTTTATCTCATGGCATAGATGAGCACTAGCCACTATTAGGCTTCCACAGTTGAGTAAATCAGTTATAACTTGAAAACTATTGCATTTGGAGAATTTTGTTAAAATACGTTATTCACCTTATGAGTCAGCTATAAGATAGTGAAATTGCAGACCTGTAGCTCATTGCATAGTTGAGCAATAGCTACTTTGAGGTTCTCACTGTTTAGTAAATCAATTGTAACTTGAAAGTTGTTTTTATTTAGAGTATTTTGTTTCTGTGTGTTATTCATCTCTTTTGGGTCAGCTATAACATGGGGAAATTGCAGAGCTGTAGCTCATTGCATAGATGAGCAGTGCATACTTTAAGATTGTCACTGTTTTTCACCTACATTTTGCACCCGAACACTTAACTTTGTAGTTTACTTCTGAATACCATTTCCAGGGCACCGATTTTGTGGCCTTTCTGCTTTCCCTTCTACTCTGAAACTCAAAACACACAGTCACCTGACACAGAGCCCATTCTTGGGCACTGATTGGCTTGTTCGTTTGGCTTGTGTGACTTATCAATCATTAACGTGCCAACTCAAGAGAGGTGACCAATTCATTCAGTCATTGATTGCTTGACAATGTTTAAAATGTTACTGGTCAATTTCTCCCACACAGCTACAAAGTTTTTAAAGTAAAATTTAATTCACAACATATAAGTGATAATAGAAGTTTTCATAAACATTGTGTCTCAGGTCACACCGAGTTAGGCATTTAGCTGTCTCCCTGTGCGCCTTGTTCATATTGTATGATAATTGATTCAAAACAGACTTTAATCAGTTGTATGTATTGGTCCCGCCGATTGTAGGTTCATGTTCATCAGCTTTGGAGTGGTAGTTACTCTATTAGATCATGTAAAATATTATGGCTCTGTATTGTCAGGTTAATTTTTCCTTTACTATGTGTTAGACTGTAACTACTGGATAATGTATATTGTCTGTGTTAATGCAGTGTTCGCTCTCGAGCGCAATTTCGCGAGTTTGTACACACTCTGGGGCGAGTTGTCACAAAACGAACTCACCGACGCGTCTGTGCTGTCGCTACCAGGCGAAACACTCAAAACGGACTGAAGAAATTTGTCTATTATCGGAAGTGACGACATACATATTTCCTCATAGAAACGGGTTAGAAAAGCTAACAGTAATTCACGTGAGATTTTGTGTATTCTCGCGAGATTTTCGTGCTTTATTGTCGATTTTTAAACTCGTCTTCTGCTTATAGTGTCACAGGCGAAACAGTCGAAACAACTACTGACCAAAGAAATTAGTCTATTATCGGAAGCGACGACATACATATTTCCTCATAGAAATGGGTGAGAAAGACATGAACATGTGTTTATTTTATTTGATACATTCAGCTTACAATAATTCACCTGAGAATTTAGTATTCCCGTGAGATTTCAGTGCTTTTTATTGAATTTTTAACTCGACTTCTGCATATAGTTTCACAGACAAAACAGTCAAAACAACTACTGACCAAAGAAATTTGTCTATCATCGTAAGCAACAACATACATATTTCCTCATAGTAATAGGTGAGAAAGACATGGAAGTGAGTTTATTTTATTTAATCTATCCAGCTTACAGTAATTCATACAAGAATTCAGATATTCTCACAAAATTTCAGTGCTTTTTGCTGAATTTTAACTCATCTTTTGCATTTAGTGTCACAGAAACAAACTACTGACGAAAGAAATTTGTCTTTTATCGAAAGTGACAACATACATATACCCTCATAGAAATGGGTGAGATAGACATGAAAGTGAGTTTATTTTATTTGATACATCCAGCTAACAGTAATTCACGCGAGAATTCAGGTATTCTCACGAGATTTCTGTGCTTTATGTCTATTTTTAACTCGTCTTCTGCATATTGTGTCACAGGCGAAACAGTCGAAACAACTACTGAGCAAAGAATTTCGTCTATTGTTGGAAGGGACAAAATATATATTTCTTCAAAGAAAAGAGAAAAAATGCAATTTATTTATTTATTTATTTGATGAATCCAGATAACAGTAAAATAATTTTAAAAAATAATAATAATAATAATAAAAAAACCAGTAGTACCCAGCCAATAAGCCATTAAGATGTGGTTTAGAAGTGAAATTAAAAAAAAAAAAAAAAAGACAAATAAAAACAGCATTAAATAGTTTATTTATTTATTTGAACTTTTAGTTTATCATCTATTTCTTATTATTTAAATAAAGAAGATTTAATGCAGTCCGAAATTGGAACTAAATATTTCAAAATCTCTTGACGTAAAACATGTCTCACATTTTTTCACAGTTGTCTCGCCTTTTCAAGTGAAGGGAGACAGTCTGTCTCGCATTCATATTTGACGAGAGCGAACACTGTTAATGGGGATGCATGGACATTAACCTAGCATTGGGTCATTTAACATTTACTCCCTGATGCCTTCATAGTGATGGGTTTATATCTTCATATTTTCATTAAAAGTTATATTTTTATTGCGTTAATACATCCATCCAATGGACAATTGCTTTACCGGTCGGCGCTTTTATAGCCAGTTTTGAAGTATTTCTGTGTACTTGTCGTCGAGAGGAAGTCATGGGTGAGAGGTCGTGTGTCGTCCCTGCAGCATTCCTTCTTCTGCTCAGAAGTGTTGGTTTAACACGATTCTCCCTCCATTTAATTCTACATTGTCGAGTAACACTGCATGTATGCGTGTAAAAAATTAGAAGGAAAGAAGAATGCATCGTCTGACGTCATCACTTCCAGCTTATGCTTGTCACGTGACACGGACCTTGTCATGTGATACGCATTCAACAATGGAGGAATCGTGTTTTCAACAGAAGTTTTCTGAGAAGAAGACGACCATTTAGTACTCAACACCCACTTTTACTGGCAAGAAGAAATCCAGCAAACTCGTCTGTTGTCCTGAAGAAGTTAGATGACAAGGGGTCATTGAAATCTGCTAATTTTTGCCGGTGCCAGTCATGTGACTTCATAGATCTCAACACAACTACCGGCAAGCAAATCCCCAAGCGTGACTGGTTCAGCTGACAAGAAGTGATGAGTTTTACCGGTACCAGTTCTGTTCAGACTACCGGTGGGGAGCACTAGTGATTAATTTTACCGGTACCAGTCTGTACAGACTACTGGTGGTTGCTGTTCCTGTGGAGAAACCCCCTTCAGTGGTTACCAGTGATCAGCCCTTTTTTGATACTGGAACCTCCACCAGAGGCCTTTCCACTGGTGTGACTGTTGGGGTACCGGTTCCAGTCATGTTCCAGTGAAGCCTGTCAAGAAACCCCCTTCAGTGGTTACCAGTGATCAGCCCTTTTTGATACTGGAACCTCCACCAGAGGCCTTTCCACTGGTGGGACTGTTGAGGGTACCGGTTCCATTCTTGATCAGACCACCGGTGAGGCTGCTCAGAGGGTTCACCTACCAGAAGTTGCGGTGACCATTGAGACCCTTATCTCCCCAGTGCAGGTTTTGGACCGGTACCAGTCCTGTTCAGGCTACCGGTAGGGTCACTAGCCAGCCAGTGATGAGGGATACTGGCACCAGTTCTGCTCAGACTGCCGGTTGTGGTCACAGAAATCCAGCAAGGGCTACCGGTTAGACAGGATTACTGGTTACACAGAGTTGCTGGTGACATACAGCAGGGCTACTGGTTCAGAGAATTACCGGCTCCCGAGTGTTGCCGGTTCCCGAGTATTGCCGGTTACAGAGAAATCTGCGGTACCCATCCCTAATGACAAGAAACCAGCTTCAAATCCAGTGCTGACAACAGATTCACCGGTTACAGAGAATTGCCGGTTCCGGAGTGCTGCTGGTTACAGAGAAATCTGCTGTTTCCATCCTGACTGGCAAGGAACCAGCTTCAAATCTATTGCTGACAAGAGTTTCACCGGTTACAGAGTATTGATGGGGACAAGTTGGACAGGAAGTTTCTTCAGTAAAATTCCTTTAACCAACCGTTTTCAGAGCCTACCGACCGAGTGCCGGTTTACACAACCTTCAGTGACAGTTGCTTCACAAGAACTAGAGATACAGTAATCAGGTTCAGACCTGTGCTGCCCCAATTCTTTGGTTACAGAGCCTTCTCCCAGAAATTTTGGTTGCAGAGAGACACCAGCCTACCGGTTTGACCGGTTACAGAGCTTGTTGGTTGATCCCAGAAATTTTAGTTGCGGAGAGACACCAGCCTACCGGTTTGACCGGTTACAGAGCTTGTTTGTTGCAGAGAAAAACTGCTGAACCACCACTGTGGACAGGAAGAAGGCAGCTTCATATAAGCCTATCCCTGCTAAGAAGTAGTTCACCCAGTTCTGCAAACTCCGGTGAGTTTATGCAGAACTGTGGAGCCACCAGGAACCGGTTACAGAGCATTGCTTCACGTATACCGTTTATGGCCTGGTACTGGGCAGGTCTCCAGGACTGACTAACAGACCAGCAGAAGTTCTTTAAAGGCCCAAACAGCTGTTTAGGCCAACCAGTGGCAGCCTAAGGAACTGGTTACAGAGGAATTCTAGGACCAGTCACTGGTCCCGGTGAAATGCCCATCAATCTACCTGACCAGTCAGCCAGCCTACCCTTTCAGGACCTAGCTGGTCAGACAGTGGCTATAGATAAGAGGGAGACTGCCAAGCAAGAATTGTCCAACTTCCAGTCAACCTCCCCTTATCAGATCTCACACCTTGTAGACTGGCCATCTGGTTTGTCTTTTTCCCAATCTGTGACCAGTGTCAGCTGCCTCAAGGGGTCCTGAGTTTGCAAGCTCAGCTTTCCCCTCAAGATTATAACCCGTTTTGCCAGTTTTCAAAACTCAAGCAATGGGTAAAATATCTGTTAATCAGACCAGGGGTCACTGATGTTATAAATGGCTATGGGGATGAGTGAGGTCTAGTCTGTCACCAGTGTTGACACTGTTTTTTGGCTAACTATGCCTGCTCAAAATTTGGGCCGCCCTAGGGGCTAGCCCAAGTTCAAAGAAATCTCCCAGGAAGGCTACACCCTCACCTTCCTGAAATGACCGGCTTGATCAGATCTCCAGGCTGGAGAAGTGGCCCAGTACCCTGAATAATTCAGTTTTGGAAACTTTGAGAACCATATTAACCTCTCTTCAGCAGGGGAGTGGATAACGTCAAGGTTCCCTACTCCCTCACCGCTTTCCACCAACAAGGAAGCACCAGAGTTTTTTCATGTCCAGGGTCTTCCCCACCAGTTCAGTCACTCCCCTTTGGTCTGTTCACAGTACGATGGGAGTCTTCTCTCGGTGGTGGCGAAGGAGGTCTAACTATGGCATTACAGAGTACCACAATCCACCAGTACGACATTGGATAGGGTATTAACTTATAAAAATTTAATTTACTATTAAATTTGCAATTTGACCCACAAGGAGTTTCATAGATTACTATGATCTCCTCATGTCATTCACACTTCAAGGAAAATTTAAACATTTTATGATCTCTTTTTATCACCATATACAAACAACAACATCACAGAACTTAAATACCATTAAGTACAGCCATTTGTAGTGTCAAATTACACATTAATATTTTGCCAGATGCCAAATATGTCTAACTGTTGCAATTGATAAAATCAGTTTTTAATTATTGGAATATTCAAGCCATTGATTTTACTACTGGAAGAGTTTTATTAAAATATAAAACTAATAACACAATTAAATGTTACATGCTAATCTGGCTAATGTATGTGTAATTCCTTTACAAATGTGCTGTGAATTTGTAGGGACTGAAGAAAATATGTCAGTTGTAACCTCAGTGTCTAGTGTACAGAAAAGTGGTATGGTTTCAACTGGAGAACCTTCATCTGCTTCATTTGGTCCAACTGTAACTGTAACAGAAGCACGATCTTCTACCAGCGAAAGTGGTAATGGGTTCAGTGTATATTGGTTCTTATCAATTCCAATTGGAATCATTGTTATTGGGACAGTAATTGGAATGTTACTCTGTGGAATATACAAGAAGAGAAAGCCAACAGGGAAACCAGTCGGTCAAAGCATGTATGGAAATCCAGTGATGATGTATGATGCAGGCAATGGTGGATATCAGTATAATGAAGCTTCATCCACTTATACTGGACAATAGTTAAAGCAGAAAAAAAGCAAAAGAAACCAGCTTGGTCAATGGAGAAGACAGGCTTTTCCCAGAAAGACTGAATATCCAGATAACAATTTCTATGTTCAGCAAAACCAGGCAAACACAAATTACCTACAACCAATGAGGAATGGAGGCATGGGGCATACTGCATATTTGGCCGATTACTACTGATGGAGAATTAATTATATATATTTGTGGACTTGTGGTAGACTATTTGGGATACTAGTAGTGCTTCTGCTTTGTTTTAGTATACAAGATATAATATACAAATCTGACATTTATAATTTACATTTAAAATAAAATATCTGCCTGACTGATACACGATGGATGACATCTCACATAACAGTACTATAAAGTAAAATCTCTTGTCAGTGATCTATTTAGTATTTAAGAGAAAAGGTATTTGAGGTGCAATTAGATATTAAAATTGGTGTGACCAAATATATTAATCTGCTGCTAAAATGGTTAAATTATTACATCCCCAGATGAAAGTCTAAGTTGCAATGGAAATATGCCTGTGGTGTAATATCTGTAAAGGGTATATGACCTTTTGACGTTTTAGTATTTTTGATTTGAAAAGCTTGTCTGTAGTAGTATGTACAGATCAGTCTAAGTACAAGTTGCACATTGAGGAAGTATGCCAGAAAAAGTTAACTTGTTTTAGTGGAAGAAGTTTATATAACTGCTAAACATCATAACTTTACCAGTTTTAACTCATTTAATGTATTTCTATTTGAATATTATATTCACTGGTGATGGGTATTTTAGTGTTAGAAAGTCTTACGAAGTAGCTTCAGCACTGATTAAGTGATCATCTGGCTAACCCAATGTGTAACAAGTACTTACACATGTGCTGTACATTTTAGGGACTGAAGAAACTACTACAACAGAAAGTTCTACCACTACTTCTGAAAATCCCACAGCTGTCGAAAATCCCACTACTTCTAATGAAAACCCAATTACTACCATTGAAAGTCCCACTATTAGTGTAGAAAATCCCACAATTACCTCTGAAAGTCCCATAACTTCCTCTGAAAATCCCACTTCAACTGAAATGCACACTACTACTGCAGAAAGTCCCACTACTGCAATAAGAAATCCCACTGAGGAAAATCCCAGTACTGCAGAAAGCCCCTCTGCCCATGTTCCAACAAGTGAAACAGAAACTGACACCTCTGTGGCCAGTATGTCAAATGATTCTACACCTGAAGTAACTGACACTCCAGTAACTGACACAGGATCTACTGCATCTAATAACCCTGATGTTTCCACACAGTCTAGTTCAGAGCAATCAACTGATGGTCCGTCTGACTCACCAGTCACAAGTACTAAGGAACCAACCACAACTACTGCAGCCCCTGATGATGGAGCTAATGACCTAGCATTCTTAGCTATCCCTGGTGTAGTGATTGCAGTAGGGTTGGTTATAGGTGTGGTCTATGCTGTAGTGAATAGCACAAAACCGGGAGTAGCTGGCTATAGTGCAGGGAGGTATTATAGTAGTGGTTATCAGGGTTTAAGTAACCGAGCAGCTTTGTATTATAATGATAATTATGAGTATCTCAACCCAGCAACAGTCTACAGTGACCCTTCATTGAAAACAAATAGAGGTTACCAGTCAAGGAGTAGCAAGACTTCTAGGTCAAGGCCACAGTCATATTCTGGATACAGTATGTCTGGGAATAAAGGACCCTATGTAACAAGAGGGGTGTATAGTTATGGTAATGGAGTCTATGGTAATAGTTCAAGAGTGTATGAAGGATACCTCCAACCCAGGGCATATGTGGTTACAGGTATATAAGTGTGTAAGATGAAATAATATTCAGGAAAGAAAATTTTCAATATTGACTTTAGAAAGCTCATTTGTAGCATTAAGGAAGGTCTTATTTTCATTTATCAAGATTAAGTAGTTGTTAAGATTTGTCTACACTTCACATTCCACAGTTGAAGATAGTTTGTATATATTGGTGAATTGTTTTTTCTGTATTTACACTTTACAGGGATGAAACATACAAATATAAGCTATAACATATAGATAGTGCTTTATAATTAGCATTTCAGAGACACTCTTTTTTTTTTGTTTGGGTGATATTTTGAAAATTGTTAGTAGTTTCTCAAAAATCTTGGAATGATGACTGTATGTAAATGGAATTATACAGTAACAGAAAATTTATTATCAAGATAAAGTTGACTTTGTTGATACAAATTTATTTAGATCAATTGCATGAAACTATATTTTGTTAAAAGACTAATGCAGGCATTAAGTTTTTACAACCTCTTATAATTTGGTGCTTTAAGATCTGACATCATGTTGGAAGTGCTTTATCTTTGTGATTCTGTATTTTTTATTTTCATACACGTGTGTACATTCATCCTTTATTCAATATATTTCTGCAAAATTATGAAGATTGCTTTATTAGTTCTGTATGCCTAATATTTTGTATAACCAGGCTTTCTTTTATAAGAAAATATGGATCTAATTTTAATTTTTTATGCACATCTAGTTATTGAAGCATTGAAGAGTGTAGGTATTTGGTGATATTAGAAAAGCTTTCAAAATCTGTTGGTATTTGTGTTAATTTTAATTAAACAACTTACACAAGTAAGGAATTCTAATAAATATTTTCAGTTTTCATTTATGAGCCATTAAATTGCCGTAGATTTTGGTGTTAAGAATTTAATAAGTGATGCAGTTCAGGGCATTTATGTCCTATTAGAGGTTCAGTATGTTATGTATTTTATTACGCTACAATAGCTTACCATGTGGGACTCAATGCTGTTCTCGGATGGCCGCAAGGCATCATGGCCAACGTCTAAGAAAAATAGACATTTATAGTTGGCCGTAGCCTCTAGTTGTCGTCACGTGATAACTTCTGACCAATCGCCCTACTTTCTCGTTGGCCACGTTGAACTGGTAGCTGTTTGTAAATATACAGACATTTTCATTTATTTCTCAGCTTTTACGTATTGTTGGAGGTTCATTTTTGGTTATTTCTTTTATTATATATCATGGATTATTCTGTAAAATTTTTATTTTGACAGGATAAGTATATTTCTTGTTTCACGTGTTTTGAGTTTTCCTCGGTTCAGGCCCTTTATTTTCTACGTCTGTTATTGCGTTTAAAATGTCCACCCATCAAACGAATAAAGACAAACCGAGAGCACAAAAATGCCGCCATTTTTGTTTTTCCTTTGATTTACACAACTATTGCCTACCCTTCAGTTCTTTATCACTTAAAACACCAGCCAAATCTGTCCCACCCACCCCAGGTACTGCTTTGCAACAAAAAATTGAAACAAATCTAAAAAAATCCCTGGGAAATTCATTACATATTCATTTACAGCAGCAAATGGGTTCCTTCCAGGCATCCATGTTGGAAGCTTTTCAGTCGCTCCGAGAGGAGTTGACTGCTAAAAAGCAAACAGAGGTGGATCAGACCTCGGTTTCTGCTTCCAAACCTGGTACATCTTCCCGTACTGCTGTTAATCTGGACCTACCCCCTCCGAGACATAGAACTACTATTCAAACCGAGGATATGGATGTGGACTACGGTCCAGCACTTCCTCCACGTCTCGGACCTGACCCTCATGATACATCGGATCAGAATGTTGCTACATCTGAGTTTCCTTCGAAGAAGGTCTCGGATAAACCCAAAAAGCATTGCCACTCTCGCAGTAGGCATGAAATTGAATCCAGGTCTGCCTCGGATCAATCTAATGAGGAATCCAATGAACCTCGGATCCCATCTACTAAACCTAAAAAGCACTCTGATAAGAGTAAACACAAATCAAGGTCCAGATAGGTGTCATCTTCCTCAGAGGAGGATCAGTCCTCTGTAGCCAGACACAGGTCTTCTAAGCCCTCTGGGGCTCAGCCCTCAGAGGCTGTTTCTGATCAAGACCTCCCTCAACATAACCCAGACCCCCCCTTATTATAGGGAAGTAGCTCTGTCTGATATTCCCTCACAGTACGCTGAAGAGGTCGACACTTTGAGGCGCATTCTTTCCCTCCCTGACCCCAGGGAGTCTATGCCTAGGTCCTCAACTTCAGTCATGGGTCTGGACGATGAGAAAGGCCGTCAAGAGCTCAGACCTAGAGGTCCTTCCTCTATACTTACACTTAGCTCAGTTATCAAGGACGCCTATGATAAATTTCAACATGACTTTAAGGCTGCTAATTTACCCGAGGGTAAATACATCAAGCCTCCTCCATCCACTTTTAAGTGGTACAGGGTGGGACAGCCCTGTTATCAGGACAAATATCAGGCATTGAATACAGATTTCGCCAAAATCTGTTTTACTCCTAAACCCACTGGGGCCCCTATGGGCAAGGTCCCCCTACCAATTCTTAAAGAATTGGAGCATCAGGCTAGCCAAAATATCTCAACCCTCAATTTCACCGCTGCCTTTGCTAAAACTTCATCTTCTTGCAGTGCTTCCCTTGAGAAGTTTCAACATAGCATTAAGTCAACTGTCAAGAAGATTAAGACACAGATCCAGAAAGGTGCCAATCCTGATAAAGCAGCAAAGCGTGAATATGAGAAAGTCTGGGAGTACATGGATTTTTGGAATAAGACAGTTCTTATTCAACACAGGGCCCTTACATGCCTCAGCAAATCCCTAGCCCATATACTCCAGAGGGAACTATATTCTATGGGTAACACCGGCTTGCTTAGGCGCGAAGCCGAAATAACCCTCTTACAACCACAATTGGGGGAAACGAGACGCCAAGAACTCAGGAACTCGTCCTTTTGGGACCCCTCCTTGTTCCAGTCTCAACTTGTGAAGGAAGGTGAAGACTTCCTCCTAAAAAAAGGCACCTCTAAAGACTCTCAGGGTTTCGCACCCTATCAAAATAAGCCCTTTCGTGGTCCCCACAAGAAGAGAAGAGGCTCCTACAGGAAACGCCCCTATGGGGGCAACTCCTCACAAAGCAGTAACCAATCGTTTTCCTCAGGAAGGGGGAAACCAAACTTCAGAGGCTCCAGGGGTCGTTTTCGACCCTATCACAGGGGGCGGGGGCGTGGAAACCCCTCTCCCCAATGACTCCTTAAAAGCCTCCCTCAGTCCACCAGTAGGAGGTCGCCTCCGTTCTTTCAGAAGAGACTGGCAAACAAACAAATGTTCTTCAAACGTGTTAAACATTATCACCAATGGCTACGTACTGCCATTCCTTTCAAAGCCAAATTTGGTCAGATTCCCTCTGATCCTGTCAGAGTACAAGGCCCATCCAAAAGACCAAGCCCTGGCCACTTGTATCCAGTCTCTTCTGTCAAAGAACACAATCGAAAGGGTGGAAAATGTAAAATCTCTCGGGTTTTACAGTCGCCTGTTCCTAGTACCCAAGCCTCACCAAAGGTGGAGGCCAGTCATAGACCTAAGCGGGCTCAACACTTTTTTACATGTAGAAAAATTCAAAATGGAAACTCCAGAGTCCATCAGGACCTCCCTGATTCCAGGGAAATGGGTATCGTCGATAGATCTGTCGGACGCTTACCTGCACATCCCCATCCATCCAAACTCAAGGAAATACCTAAGGTTTTGCTACAAGTCACAGGTGTTCCAGTTCACCTCCCTCCCATTTGGACTAGCCACAGCCCCCCAGGTCTTTACAATGATTGTAAAGGAAGTGAAACTAATGGCCCTCTCCAGAGGACTCAGACTCCACCAATACCTGGACGACTGGCTGATCAGGTCCCAGTCTCAGGAGGAAGCCCAAGTGAACACTCAGGCGGTGGTAGACCTAACCCAGTCCTTGGGTTGGATAATAAATCAGGAAAAATGAGAACTGAAACCTACTCAGGTGTTTTTGTTAGTGGGCTACGAATACCATCTGGATTCAGCCCTTGTAAAACCCACTCAAGAGAGATGGCTCAAACTTCAGGATTTGATTCCTAGGACTCAAGTCAAAACATGTTTTCACTGCAAGATGTTTGATGTCGCTAATTGGGTTGCTTGCCTCAATGGAGAAAATGGTCCCGGAGGGACGCCTTCACATGAGACCCTTTCAGTTTCATCTCAAGGAACACTGAAGATATCCTCAGTCGCTGGACAGCCTCCTTCCTTGGACAGAAGCCATTGCAGCCCACCTAGACTGGTGGCAAAATCCCTCAAACGTGATGAAAGGTGCAGACCTTTATCCCAAAGACCACAGTATCCAACTCTTTACCGACGCCTCAAACGAAGGTTGGGGCACTCACTTAGATCAAAATTCTACAAAGGGTCTGTGGTCAGATCGGGAGAAAAGGCTACACATAAACGTTCTAGAATTGAAGGCGGTCTCACTGGCCCTTCGAAACTTCAAGGACTAGTGCCAGAACCAAACCGTGCTAGTTGCAACGGACAACTCAACAGTGGTAGCCTACATCAACAAACAAGGAGGAACTCACTCAGCAGATCGATGTGTGCTCTCCTGTGGAAGATTATGACCTGGTGCCATCACTATCACATAACACTAAAAGCCAGACACATTCCAGGGTGCCTGAATGTGATGGCGGACCTTCTATCCCGGTCAAACCAAGTGCAGTCAACAGAATGGTCACTACATCCGCAGGTATTCATACAGATCTGCCAAAAGTGGTTCACACCTCATGTAGACTTATTTGCCACTCATCTGAACCACAAACTTCCACTGTACGTATCTCCTGTCCCAGACCCAAAGGCTTGGGACATAGATGCTCTGAACATAAACTGGACGAGTCTCACTGCCTATGCTTACCCTCCTACGGCTCTCCTTTACAAGGTGATCCAAAAGATCAGACAATGCCATTGCCTGATCAACGTAATAGCCCCAGGCTGGCCAGGGATGCCCTGGTTTTGGGACCTAGTGCAGCTTTCAACAGAGATCCCACTACAACTCCCAGTGTCAATGACCCTACTCAAACAGTCCCACAAGTATGTGTTCCACAACAACCCACAACAGCTCAACCTCCACGCCTGGTGTCTAGGAGCAGACAACTCCAAGAACAAGGCTTCTCTGTGGAGGTGGCAGAGAGAATTGCTGCTCCTCAGCGGTCATCAACAAGGACCATCTACAAGTCAAAGTGGACCCTATTTGAAAAATGGTGCAGAGAAAATTCGGTGGATTTCTCCACTCCATCTGTGAAACAAATCTCAGATTTTTTCATGTACCTGTACCAAGACCTAAACAGGCGCCCCTCGACCATTGATGGTTACAGGACTGCAATCGTTGACAGTTTGGGCCCAACGGCCCACCATATTGCACACAATGCAGACCTTCATAGGTTACTCTCCAGTTTTCACAGGGATCGTCCAAAAAGTTCCAGAAATCTTCCTAAGTGGAACCTTTCTGTTGTTCTCAATGAGCTCACAAAAGCACCCTTTGAGCCTATGAAAGACACAGACCTCAAAAATCTTACCCTCAAAACTGCTTTCTTGCTAGCTTTGGCCTCCGGCAAACGCCGCAGCGAAATCCATGCCTGGGTCGCAAACAAGTATCTAATCTAGGCCAATGGGAAAAGGTCGCCTTGTTCCCTTCTTCTGATTTCATAGCCAAAAACCAACTAGCAAGAGAAGGTTCTCAAAGTGTGTCTCCGGTGACTATTCCTGCTTTGACTACCATTGTATGTCCGGTGCAGGCCCTGAGGTACTATTTGGATCGAACCAAAGACCTGAGAGGGTCTAGGTCCCTCCTTTTCATCTCCTTCAAGAAAGGACATACCTCAGACATCAGACCCGCTACTCTCTCTTCCTGGTTGAAACAAACCATCCTACTTTGTTATAAACAAGCAGACCAACAAGCCTTGGACTTGGTCCAAGTTAAAGCGCATGACATCCGGGCCTTTACGGTGGGGTATCGGTGGACCAAATCATGCTCACAACACATTTACAAATTTTTACCTAAAAGACCTTACTTAGTCAGACAACGACAACAATATGTATCTGGGACCCGTGGTGGCGGCACAACAAGTCCTAGATCCTTCCCCTCAGACCAGTTGTCCTCGGAAAGAAAAAAAAAGGGGGGGGGGGGGGGCACATCTGCTACAACCAAGTCTTCAGGAGTCTAATCCCAGGATCTAGGTATTCTTTTACCTTCAATATGTTACGGGTAAGGTCATTTTGTTTTTAGTTTATCAAAGTAATTTGTATTAAGGACTTATTAAGTTGTCATTAATCTCATATTCAGATGGCAAAAAATTTTATGAGAATTCCAACCATTGGGCTGGTCTGTCACTCGTGAAGGGTCCGTAAGGACTCTTAGACCTCTAAGTGAGCACTGCTGCACTTCCGTCCTACAATCAAAAGTTTTAGGACTGTCTTCCATTCTATTTAGGTTTTTGGCTCTTTACAGGCCCGGTCTTCTGGATTGGGGCACTGTAAATGGGACTCAGACTGGTATTTCTAGCACTATTTCTAATATATATATTACTTCAAATCTAAGAAAAATTGACATACCTTCCAGTCTCAGCTGTAATCCCGCCACCGGGCGGTTGGATTCAGCATTGAGTCCCACATGGTAAGCTATTGTAGCGTAATAAAATTGAAAATTTTAATTACTTAAATGTAGCTTTTATAAGCTACAAGCTTACCATGTGGGACTCAGAAGAGTCCCACCCTGCCTCCCCGCTGTTTACAGCTGAGGGGTAGGTTTTAGAAAATTTCAACGAGAAAGTAGGGCGATTGGTCAGAAGTTATCACGTGACGACAACTAGAGGCTACGGCCAACTATAAATGTCTATTTTCTTAGACGTTGGCCATGATGCCTTGTGGCCATCCGAGAACAGCATTGAGTCCCACATGGTAAGCTTGTAGCTTATAAAAGCTACATTTTATTACGTTAATACTTCCTATCCAATGGACAATTGCTAATCCGGTCGGCGCAGACCGGCCCGCCAAACGCCAGAAAAAGACGTCCTGTGTTTCCACCGGCTGGCCGGTCCCAGTACTGTGCATTCGCTAGGTGGCGCATGGTATTTACTTCCTGTCTAGACAACATGACGTCATAGCATCTTTTTCGTTTGGCGCGTGTACTGTGCAGACGTGTTTTTCAACATCTCCAGATATTTTAAGGAAAAGTGTGCATTATGACGGATTTTCAACCTTATATGTGGATATGTTCAGTGTAGAAGTGTTACCTACTGATCAAGCACGGATATACATTTAGAAATCTGCTGGAAATGCTCCCTAGCTGACTCAATTTAGTGTTGATGATAGGGCAGTTACGACGCGAAATATAAAGGCAGCCATTTTACTAGTTTCCTCCCGCTCAACCATTGTGTTGTTAGGGGCAGATCCACAATATTGAGGAATTATGGATATACTACAGGAATTTTTATCCGTGTCTTTTGTTTGAAGGTACCTTCTGTAACCTTCCAGCTACAGTCACCATAGAAACGTCTTTTCTTGTAACTACAAATAGAATCACGTGGAGCTTCAGTCTACGTAGTTTTGAACACTGTAAATAGAAGGAATTCCCCAAGCAAGAGATGCATTCTTCAAGAGCGCACTGGTACCGACTTCTCTGCTGTATAGCATCAGTCACACCAGCCTAGCTCGAGTATTTAGTGTTTTTCCATCAGAAGCAAGAGATGAATTCTTCAGTTTTCTTCAGAGTTAAGTGACTCTCAGTCCCACCCTTGTGGACCCGGCACGTGTGTCGGTAATAAGGACAGTGGATGGCCAGGACACTGGTTTGAGTGCACAGCCGGCTGAGCAACCGACTTCAGACCGGCACCGACCAGGACTTTCATCTTCAGAGCGCACTGGTCCAGGCTTCTCTGCTTTTAAAGCATCAGCCGACCGGCCAGCTCAAAAGAACGCGACCTCTGACGTCATATCCAGTCAGCCAATCGCGTGTCCTTCCGAACAATCACGAAGCAGGTCACGTGTTTTCACTGACCAGGAAGGTCGGAAGTGCGTTCCTCAGAACTCACATCTACTGTGACTCCAGCCCCTGCTTTGCAGACCCGGCCTTGTTGTCGGTAGTGAGGTTTTGTGGATTGTAAGTTGCCGGTAAAGCATCACACAAAGAACGCGAATACTGACGTCCTCTCCAGTTACCAATCGCGTGTCCTTCTGACCAAATCACGAAACTGGTCACGTGGTTTCATCGACCAGGAGGGTCAGAACTGCATTCTTCACAACTTACATCTACTGTGATACCAGTCCCTCTCTCATGGACCGACCTTCGTTGTCGGTAGTGGGGTTGGTGGATGAGCAGAATACTGCGCATTTGCATGTTTAAGTATCACAAAAGAATGCGACAACTGACGAGCTCCAATCAGCCAATCGCGTGTCTTTCCGTCCAGCAAGCTGGTCACGTGACACGCCGAACAGCAAGTGCTTCTAAAAATAGATCACAAGGGCCTTCCCAGCAACTGTCAAATCTACAAATAAGACGTGCGATTAAAGAAATACTTTAATTAATGGCGGAAACCTACAGCAAGCTGAATTCAACACAAAAGATAGTTGTGCACTTGCTTCCCAGTAAACATTACAAACGTTTATAAATGTTTATAAACCTAACTATAAACGGTTTAGATTAGGTTTAAAATGATGGGTCCTTAAACGTTTGCCTATAAACATTTATAAACATTTAAGCATAAACGTTTATACATAAACGTTTATAAACGTTTATACATGTGTTTAAAATCTGGAGAAATATTTCTGTAAGTATATCTTGCTGTATCACTGTTGTTTGAAGCCATCATTACATTCTAAGTATATATATAGAAGTATATAATTTGATATTATATTATATATTATATTTCTCCAGTTTCTCTCAAAATGGCTGTGCTGATGTCATCATCCCAAATGAAAGTGAGGTTAAGATATTTTTAACCCTTTGTAAACATTTAAAAATGTTTATAAATGTTTATAAACCAAACTAATGTTGCTGAAACGTTTATAAACCCATAATATTGAATAATTGTCAATATTTAGGTTTATATTTGGTTTAAAAAACGTTTATAGGTTTACTAAACGTTTATAAATGTTTTCTATGTTTACTGGGTTCAACAACTGGTTACAGAGTGTACCGGCTGGTACTGGCTACACAGCCCTGTACACTTGCTTCAACAACTGGTTACAGAGTGTACCGACTCACAGTACTGGCTACACAGCCTTGTACACTTGCTTCAACAACTGGTACAGAGTGTACTGGCTGGTACTGGCTACACAGCCTTGTACACTTGCTTCAACAAATTGGTTACAGAGTGTACCGGCTGGTACTGGCTACACAGCCTTGTACACTTGCTTCAGCAACTACTGGTTACAGAGTGTACCGACAGGTACCGTCTACACAGCCTTGTACACTTGCTTCCACAACTGAGTACAGTGTACCGGCTGGTTCTGGCTACACAGCCTTGTACACTGGCTTCAACAACTGGTTACAGAGTGTCCGGCTGGTACTGGCTACACAGTCTTGTACACTTGCTTCAACCTACCGGTTACAAAGTCTACTAACAGGGTGCTGGCTACACAGTCCTTACTGTACAGTGCTTCACCCCAACTGGTTACAAAAAAAAAAAAAAAAAGCTGGCTAAATATAGACCAGTAGCTGTCTAAATTCATTGGTGACCCCAGCCTGCCAGTTTTTTGCCGGTTACAGAGAATTACTGGTTACAGTAAAGTACCGGGTATGGAGTCCTGGTACCGGACAGAGTTGCCTAAGGTAAATTTGGTTACAGAGAATTCTTAGACCAGTCAGTGGTCTTGGTGATATGACAGTGTCCGAAGCTACTGCCAGGCAACCTTCTCTTATCACACCTCTCAACAGCCTGTTATCGGTGCTGGACTTGACTGGAGAGATAATAAATTTTGTCATCACGTCCGGCCAGGGGTCAGACATCTCACAAATGACAATTGCTGTGTAAATGCTGCACCTTGCAGGCTGCTGGCCCGGGGCAAAGAGTCTATTAATGTGAAAAGTTGTGTCAGCCCCACCGGACCACAATAAGAACAGAGAGACTGTTAACTTGGATCATTGTCACCAGACCGGACCAGTGTCCGGAGGGACAGAAAATATGTATCAGAATACCAAATGTCCCAAATGTGGCACACAATCTGCCTGTAGGGTCCAGACTAAGCCCTTTTTCGGGAACTTAGGAAGCCTTGGGGGCTGGACCCTAGGTATTACAAATGTTGAAGGAGGGATACCTACTTCCATATACCTATACAAGAACAATCCAGGTAATGCCTGAGATTTCACATCCAAGGTGGGGCATACCAGTTCAAGGCCCTGCTATTCGGTTTGTCCACAGCACCTTTGGAGTTCACCGTGATACCACCAGGCTTGTCTCCACAGGAACTAGTAAATAATGTGTCAGCAACTGGGTTGGCTGATGAACTTAGAGAAATCAGAGCTGGAGCCCAAACAAGACTTTGATTTTGTAGGCTACCAGTTCGACTTCAGGTCTGATCGGTTCCGACGGACTCTGGACCGGTGACAGAACCTTCAAGAGACTATGTTAAAACTGCTATCCCTACCGGCTTGCCCGGTCCGGGAATTCATGTCCTTGATAGGTTACTAACAGCTACAGAAAAGCAAGTTAATCTAGGCCGACTTCATATGAGACCCAAACAGTGGCATCTCAAAAACAACTGGAGGGTACCAGAATCACTGGAAAAGGTGATCCAAGTCCCCAGGTCCCTGCACCCCCCATTTACAATGGTGGCTGAAGGAAGACAATGTACTTACAGGCCAACCATTACACCCAATAAAGCATGCTCTGCAAATATTTACAGACGCATCAATAGAAGGGTGGGGCGCTCACTTAAACGAGCACACTGCAGGAAGAACCGGGTCCCTTCCGGGAAGCAAGCTGCATAATAAACTATCTAGAACTTAAAGCAGTCTTTCTGGCTTTAAAAGAGTTCCAAGACCTTTGCTCAAACAAGATAGTACTTGTTGCAACTGACAACAGCACAGTAGTGTCATACATAAACAAGGAAGGAGGCATGAGGTCGGGCCCACTTGTGCCCTGCTATTGAGAATCTTGACCTGGTGTACCAGGAAATAAGTGACTCTAAGCCCGACACATTCCAGGCCGGCTGAACGTGGTAGCGGACAAGCTATCCAGGCTAGGCCAGACCATCCAAACAGAGTGGTTTCTCCTTCCAGAGGTCTTCCACTCAATATGCAGCAGGTGACACCGGCCCAAAATAGACTTAATTGCCATGAGGTTCAACAACAAGTTGCCTCTGTTTGTGTCACCGGTACCGGATCCCCTGGCCACAGCAGTGGATGCGCTTAGTCGGCCTTGGTAGGATCTGGAAGCATACACCTTCCCATCATCAACCATATTGGGCAAAGTGGTGGAAGAGTTGCAGGACTCCCCATGCAAGAGAATTATTCTGATTGCTCCGGGGTGGCCCAACATGCCTTGGTTTTGGGATCTAGTGGCCATGTCCACCCAAATCCCACTGGGCCTGCCCATCTGCCCAACCTGTTAGACAGCCATTCAATCAGATCCCTCACAGAAATCTGACAAATCTTAATCTTCGTGCATGGCTCCTAGAGCCTCAGCAATCGAGGAGCAGGGCTTGTCTGAGGCAGTGGCAGCAAGAATTAAGGCTCGAATTGAGTTCACGCAAATGTATAGAGAAATGTATAGAGAGTTGTATGTAATATATATGTAATATATAAAAACTTATGCTTTGAATACCGTGCCAATGTTTTTTTTTTAACCTTATTGTATATGTTTTTCTTAAAGAAATAAAAAAAAAAAAAAAGAATTGAGGCTCCTCAAAGGGGATCAATCAGATCAGTCTATGATGCAAGTGGGCCTTTTTACAAAGTGATGTATCACTCCTCAGGTGGACTTCGGGCCCCCCCCCCCCTTGTAAAGTCAGTTGCTGACTTCCTTATGTACCCGTTTCAGGACAGGAAGTACAGGTCAGCCATTGCTGATAGACTGGGAAATTCGCCCATCAATATCAGTAAGGATGAAAATCTCACTCGTCTCCTGGATAGTTTCCACTGAGACAGACCCAAAGGCCGGAAGGGAATCCCCTCCTGGAACCTCTCCCTGGTTTTTGCACCAGCTGACAAAGGTCATTTTGAACCAATTAAAGAGGCCTCCTTGAAGCATTTGAACTTCAAGACAGTTTTCCTCTTGGCCCTGGGGTCGGGAAAGAGTAGAAGTGAGATACATGCTTGGCAAAACAGAAATATTAGACAACAATCCGACTGGTCAAGGTGTCCCTGTACCCGTCGCCCAGCTTTCTCTCCAAGAATCAGCTGGCCAAAGAGGGTCCAGACAGTGTGGCCCCAGGGGTATAACAGCCCTGGCTCCAACTCTGGATAGATCCCTCAAGCCTGACAGGTCCCTCTGTCCAGTCAGAGCATTGCGCTACTATTTGGACAGGACCTCGGGCAGAATAAGGAGGTGGTTTTTGTCTCCTTTAAGAAAGGTTTTGACAAAGACATCTCACCTGCCACTATCTCCTCTTGGATCAAGCAGACTGTGATCCTATGTTATGAGCTCTCTGACCAGGAGGCCCACACTTTACATCAGGTTAAAGCCCATGATGTCTGGGCCTTTGATGCTTCTAAGGTCTTCCAGTCGGGAGTTTCCTTGGATACAGTCTTGTCAGCCTGCCACTGAAGTCACATAATACCTTCACATAGTTCTATCTGAAGGGCGGGGCTTGGGCTGATTCAGAGCTTTACCAATTGGGCTCGGTAGTGGCTGCTCAGCAGATCCACAAGTGGCCCTTAGATTGAGGAGATTTGTATATATGTATAAACGGGACTGAACTCATCCCTCTCTTCCCCTACCTCAGAGCAGGTCTGCAAAAGGGGGGGGGGGGGGCAACGGCGGTATAGCCCCGGGTAACCGGCTGCTGGCAACCGACCATGGCCTTACAGGGTTTCCTGACCTTAAACTCAACCCAGGCCTGGGCCTATAGGTCTCCTGACGAAGTCAGCCTAGACCGTAGGTTAAAATTTGCTATTACTTGTGAGTTCACATAAGTCCCTAGTAACTTACCCGCCGGCCAAGCGGTAGTTATTCAGCAATTGTCCATTGGATAGGAAGTATTAACGCAATAAAATTGCAAATTTAATAAGTAAATTAAATTTTTATAAGTTAATACCCTATCCAATGGACACACAAGACCCTGCCACCGACCCCGCTATCAGATTACTAGGGGGGTCTAAGAGGTTTAGACAACGAAAAAGATGCTATGACGTCATGTTGTCTAGACAGGAAGTAAATACCATGCGCCACCTAGCGAATGCACAGTACTGGGACCGGCCAGCCGGTGGAAACACAGGACGTCTTTTTCTGGCATTTGGCGGGCCGGTCTGCGCCGACCGGATTAGCAATTGTCCATTGGATAGGGTATTAACTTATAAAAATTTAATTTACTTATTAAATTTGCAATTTAAGTAATTAAAATTTTCAATTTTGCGTTGATGATTGGTTGATTAGATTTTATCTTAATTCCTTGATTTATTTCTTTTTGACTTATTGCATAGCAATTGAAACATAACTCCCACAAAAATTTAAAATGTCAAAATTTTTATTCTGAAAATTATGGGTTTGGGTTGAAATAGTTTGGTGAAATAATATAATTTTGTGGGTATCAAAGTAAGTTTATTAATTATTTAACAAGTTGAGTATTTCTTGCAAAAATTCTAGCAAAATGGAGTTTTTATTGTGATAGTAATATTCTTTAACCAGTTTGCGGGGAATGGGTATCCACAAAAAAATTTTCCTTTGTTGGCATCTTACATTTAATAAAACTATGCCTGGCATTTAGTTGTATTTAGTTTCTGAATATAAAGGCAAGCTTCATTGCTGTGTACTTTATTTGATTCGAAAACAAAGTTAATGGAGAAAGGCAGAGTGTAGTGAAAAAGTTCAATTTCAAGTTTGTGGGTTTTAACCTTATATTGAATCAAAAACAGAAATCAAAGGTCACAGTGTATCAGAGAAAGTATGTAAATAAAGTGGTGGATCAACTGATGTTTTTTTGTATATATATAATAGATGTTTTATTTTGACATTTGTTGCTGTTCTGATCAGACTTAAACTGTTGATATAATTATGTCCACCCACTGGGGGGGTGGACATATTATTTTTGCTTTTTCCGGCGTCCCACTTGGTTTCCAGACATTTTAGGCAACAGTTCTTATCCTATCTTTACTAAATTTGGCATGCAGGTTTATTGGGTTAATAGCTTGTATGGGATTGCTTTTGGTGATGATAGCTCTATAGCTAACTGAGTAATAGCTACTTTGCTACTTTTGAGTATCTCTTTGGTTTCCAGACATTTTAAGGAATGCTATGAAGCCTAGCTTTCTGAAATTTGGTATGGAGGTTCATTGGGTTAATAGCTTGTATGGGATTGCTTTTGGGGGTAATTGCTTCATAGATGAGCGAGTAATTAATTAAATAAATGAGTAATTGGCTATTTTGAATACTGAAAAAGGCAAATGTGCTCATATCTCCTAAACCGTGCGAGATAGAGCGATTTCGTCGAAATTTTTGACCCACAGGGTATCTAAGAAATGTAATCTTTGCAATTTTCAAAAAAATTTCCCCTCCCCAAAAATGGCGGCCATTTTGAATTTTCGAACCTTAACCGTGCGAGATAGAGCGATTTCGTCGAAAGTTTCAACCCATAGGGTATCTGAGCATTGTACTCTTGGCAATTTAAAAAAAATTTTCCCCTCCCCAAAAATGACGGCCATTTTGAATTTTTGAATTTTTGCCAAAAATGGCAAAACACAAAATTTGCTTCTGTCTCCTTAACCGTTCGAGATAGAGCGATTTCGTCGAAATTTTCAACCCACAGGGTATTCAAGGAATACACTTTTTGCAATTTTCAAAAAATTTTCCCCTCCGCAAAAATAGTGGCCATTTTGAATTTTCGAATTTTTGCCAAAAATGGCAAAACACAAATTTGCTTCTATCTCCTTAACCGTGCAAGATAGAGCGATTTCGTCGAAATTTTCGACCCACAGTGTATCTAGGGAATGTAATCTTTGCAATTTTCAAAAAAATTTCCCCTCCCCAAAAATGGCGGCCATTTTGAATTTTCGAATTTTTGCCAAAAATGGCAAAACACAAATTTGCTTCTATCTCCTTAACCGTGCGAGATAGAGTGATTTCGTGGAAAGTTTCAACCCATAGGGTATCTGAGCATTGTACTCTTGGCAATTTAAAAAAAATTTTCCCCTCCCCAAAAATGGCAGCCATTTTGAATTTTCGAATTTTTGCCAAAAATGGCAAAACACAAAATTTGCTTCTATCTCCTTAACCGTGCGAGATAGAGCGATTTTGTCGAAATTTTCAACCCACAGGGTATTTAAGGAATGTACCTTTTGCAATTTGCAAAAAATTTTCCCCTCCCCAAAAATGGCGGCCATTTTGAATTTTCGAATTTTTGCCAAAAATGGCAAAACACAAATTTGCTTTTATCTCCTTAACCGGGCGAGATAGAGCGATTTCGTCGAAAGTTTCAACCCATAGGGTATCTGTGCATTGTACTCTTGGCAATTAAAAAAAAATTTCCCCTCCCCAAAAATGGCGGCCATTTTGAATTTTCGAATTTTTGCCAAAAATGGCAAAACACAAAATTTGCTTCTGTCTCCTTAACCGTTCGAGATAGAGCGATTTCGTCGAAATTTTCAACCCACAGGGTATTTAAGGAATACACTTTTTGCAATTTTCAAAAAAATTTCCCCTCCGCAAAAATGGTGGCCATTTTGAATTTTCGAATTTTTGCCAAAAATGGCAAAACACAAATTTGCTTCTATCTCCTTAACCGTGCAAGATAGAGCGATTTCGTCGAAATTTTCGACCCACAGTGTATCTAGGGAATGTACTCTTTGCAATTTTCAAAAAAATTTCCCCTCCCCAAAAATAGCGGCCATTTTGAATTTTCGAATTTTTGCCAAAAATGGCAAAACACAAATTTGCTTCTATCTCCTTAACCGTGCGAGATAGAGCGATTTCGTGGAAAGTTTCAACCCATAGGGTATCTGAGCATTGTACTCTTGGCAATTTTTAAAAAATTTTCCCCTCCCCAAAAATGGCAGCCATTTTGAATTTTCGAATTTTTGCCAAAAATGGCAAAACACAAAATTTGCTTCTATCTCCTTAACCGTGCGAGATAGAGCGATTTCGTCGAAATTTTCAACCCACAGGGTATTTAAGGAATGTACTTTTTGCAATTTTCAAAAAATTTTCCCCTCCCCAAAAATGGTGGCCATTTTGAATTTTCGAATTTTTGCCAAAAATGGCAAAACACAAATTTGCTTCTATCTCCTTAACCGTGAGAGATAGAGCGATTTTGTCGAAATTTTCGACCCACAGTGTATCTAGGGAATGTAATGGACCTTTCCACGGTGTCAATCAAAATACCGCAAATCGGCATATATCCTGTTTACTACAATGGCAACAACCAATCATTTCTTCCGATTTTCATCGGTGCCATTTTGAATCACAAAAACATGGCCATTTTTGGGGACATTTTGTAAATATTATTGCTTTCTGACAATGGAACAAAAAGAAACCACAGTGTAATTTCATAAAAAAATTATATCATCAATCCTACCTACTTTAAAATGTCTGAAATGTATATATATGTCCCCAAGCTTCCATTGTTTATATTTTACTGCAATGCACGAGGATTTGTTTTGATCAATAAATTGTTTATTTATTTATTTTATAATTTTTGTCACAATAAAGCAAATATATTTTATTATATAATTTCTAATTATATGCTACATCCAATCATTTAAAATACGTGTTATTTCTCTTATATCTAGAAATACTCAATGTTTACGTTTGATTTCCCGCCATTTTCGCCATTTGTTTGTCAGACAAGGCCTGACATGGAGACAACTAAAATACCGTAAACCAGGAAGTGGGCGTGGCCTATGGAACGGTCCATCTTTGCAATTTTCAAAAAAATTTCCCCTCCCCAAAAATGGCGGCCATTTTGAATTTTCGAATTTTTGCCAAAAATGGCAAAACACAAATTTGCTTCTATCTCCTTAACCGTGCGAGATAGAGCGATTTCATCGAAATTTTCGACCCACAGGGTATCTAAGGAATGTACTCTTTGCAATTTTCAAAAAAATTTCCCCTCCCCAAAAATGGCGGCCATTTTGAATTTTCGAATTTTTGCCAAAAATGGCAAAACACAAGTTTGCTTCTATCTCCTTAACCGTGCGAGATAGAGCGATTTCATCAAAATTTTCAACACACAGGGTATCTGAACATTGTACTCTTGGCAATTTTAAAAAAAATTTTCCCCTCCCCAAAAATGGCGGCCATTTTGAATTTTCGAATTTTTGCCAAAAATGGCAAAACACAAATTTGCTTCTATCTCCTTAACCGTGCGAGATAGAGCGATTTCATCAAAATTTTCGACCCATAGGGTATCTGAGCATTGTACTCTTGGCAATTTTTAAAAAATTTTCCCCTCCCCAAAAATGGCGGCCATTTTGAATTTTCGAATTTTTGCCAAAAATGGCAAAACACAAGTTTGCTTCTATCTCCTTAACCGTGCGAGATAGAGCGATTTCGTCAAAATTTTTGACCCACAGGGTATCAGAGAAATGTAATCTTGGCAATTTTCAAAAAATTTTCCCCTCCCCAAAAATGGCGGCCATTTTGAATTTTCGAATTTTTGCCAAAAATGGCAAAACACAAATTTGCTTCTATCTCCTTAACCGTGCGAGTTAGAGCGATTTCGTCAAAATTTTCGACTCACAGGGTATCTCAAAAATGCACTCTCAGCAATTTTCAAAAAAATTTCCCCTCCCCAAAAATGGCGACCATTTTGAATTTTCGAATTTGTGCCAAAAATGGCAAAACACGAATTTGCTTCTATCTCCTTAACCATGCGAGATAGAGCGATTTCGTCGAAATTATCAAGCAACAGGGTATCTGACCAATGTAATCTTGGCAATTTTCAAAATATTTTCCCCTCCCCAAAAATGGCGGCCTTTTTGAATTTTCGAATTTTTCCCAAAAATGGCAAAACACAAAATTGCTTCTATCTCTTTAACCATGTGAGATAGAGGGATTTCGTCAAAATTTTCGACCCACAGGGTATCTGAGCAATGTACTCTTGGCAATTGTCAAAAGATTTCCTCTTCCCACATATGGCGGCCATTTTGAATTTTCAAATTTTTGCCCAAAATGGCAAAACACAAAATTGTTTCTATCTCCTTAACCGTGCCAGATAGAGCGATTTCGTTGAAATTTTCGACCCACAGGGTATCTAAGAAATGTACTCTTGGCAATTTTCAAAAAATTTTCCCCTCCCCACATATGGCGGCCATTTTGAATTTTCGAATTTTGGCCCAAAATGGAAACACAAATTTGCCTTAACCGTGCAAAATAGAGTTATTTCGGTGAAATTTTCGACCCATAGGGTAGCTAAGAAATGTACTCTTGGCAATTTTCAAAAAATTTTCCTCTTCCGAAATATGGCGGCCATTTTGAATTTTCAAATTTTGGCCAAAAATAGAAAAACAGAAATTTGCTTCTATCTTCTTAACCGTGCAAGATAGAGTGATTTCGTCAAAATTTTCGACCCAACCAATGCAAAAAGCCATGAAGCTGAAATAATTTACATGTACACTAATAAATATTTAACCATCATTGATATATTTCACAAATGAAACAGGGTCTTGTGAGACTACTGTACAATTTGGCAAAAGATTCATGGGGTGGACATTACACATGATAATGTGTGTTCTTCTATGCTATCCTGTTTCTATTCATATGTCGCAGCTACTGTCAACAGGGCGTCCTATTTCTAGTTAAACAATATTATTTTTTGCCACAATTTTCTTGAAGATTTTTATGTCAGCTGACTTGTCAGTCAGCTGACATTATGTCATCACTCTGCGGTGTGGGCGTCCGCGTACGCGTACGCGTGAACAACTTCTTCTCCAAAACTACAAGGCCTAGAGACATGCTGTTTTTTTTAAAAGATACCTTATCTATCGAGGATGAAAAATTGTTCAAGGCATGCAAATCTGTCTGTTCGTCTGTTTGCTAGAGACATTACAAGGGGGGTACCCCCACCAAAAGTGTGAAAATTTCAACTTTTTATCACAATTTTCTCAGTGACTATTGCAGGGATTTCTCTCATATCTTGCATATATGTACTAGGCCAGAGGTAGATTCTCTTGTGTGAGTATGAGACCTGGATCTGTCTTACTTTTTTTTTAATAAATTTTTTTAATAATTTTTAATGCATTAAAATTCATGAAAGCATGCACTAAATCACTTATAACTTCAAAAGTGTTGCATTTACAGCATTTTGTGAAAATATGTTGTTCAGCTACTTTTTTCATAGCTACAATATGGTGAGTAAGTTGGGTGTCTGTCTCAATAGCTAAGTGAGTAATAGCTAGTTTTGGGCTTTTCAGTAACTTCCATTATGAGTAAAATCACTTGTAACTTAAAAACTATTGCATTTAGAGAATTTCGTATAAATATGTTATTCAGCTACTTTTGGGCCAGCTATAACATAGTGAAATTTCAGACCTGTAGCTCATGGCATAGCTGAGTAATAGCTACTTTTAGGTTGTCACTGTTGAGTAAATCGCTTATAACTTGAAAACTATTGCATTTAGAGAATTTCGTATAAATATGTTATTCAGCTACTTTTGGGTCAGCTATAACATAGTAAAATTTCAGACCTGTAGCTCATGGCATAGCTGAGTAATAGCTACTTTTAGGTTATCACTGTTGAGTAAATCACTTATAACTTGAAAAGTGTTGCATTTAGAGCATTTTGTTAAAATATGTTATTCAGCTACTTTTTTCATAGCTACAATATGGTGAGTAAGTTGGGTGTCTGTCTCAATAGCTAAGTGAGTAATAGCTACTTTTGGGCTTTTCAGTAACTTCCATCATGAGTAAAATCACTTGTAACTTAAAAACTATTGCATTTAGAGAATTTCGTATAAATATGTTATTCAGCTACTTTTGGGCCAGCTATAACATAGTAAAATTTCAGACCTGTAGCTCATGGCATAGCTGAGTAATAGCTACTTTTAGGTTATCACTGTTGAGTAAATCACTTATAACTTGAAAACTATTGCATTTAGAGTATTTTGTTTCAATATGTTATTCACCTATTTTGGGGTCAGCTATAACATAGTGAAGTTTCAGACCTGTGGCTCATTTCATAGCTGAGTAATAGCTACTTTGAAGTTCTCACTGTTGAGTAAATCAGTTATAATTGGAAAACTATTGCATTTACAGAAATTTGTGCAAATATGTTATTCAGCTACTTTTGGGTCAGCTATAACATAGTGAAATTATAGACCTATAGCTCATGGCACAACTGAGCAATAGCTATTCTCAGGTACTGACTGTTGAGTAAATCAGCTATAACTTGAAAAATATTGCATTTGGAGTATTTTGTTAAAATATATTGTTCACCTACTTTTGGGTCAGCTATAACATAGTGAAATTACAGACCTATAGCTCATGGCATAGCGGAGCAATAGCTATTTTCAGGTTCTCACTATTTAGTAAATCAGTTGTAGCTTGAAAACTATTGCATTTACAGTAGTTTGCTTAAATATGTTGTTCACCTACTTTTGGGTTAGCTATAACATAGTAAAATTTCAGGCATGTAGCTCATTGCATAGCTGAGTAATAGTTCCTTTGAGGTTCTCACTGTTGAGTAAATCAGTTGTAACTTGAAAACTATTACATTTAGAGTAATTTGTTAAATATGTTATTCACAGAATTTTTGGTCAGCTATAACATAGTGAAATTGCAGACCTCTATGTCATGGCATAGCTGAGCAATAGCTACTTTCAGGTTCTCACTGTTGAGTAAATCATTGTATCCACTGGATAGCCGCAGTGTGTAGAGAGAGATTTCACCATTACTGCTCTGATGAAAAAAAATATTATAGCTAGCTTTCTTAAGTTTGCAGTATATATTAATAACCATAAAATGTTGTCTGGGAATATTTTTGGCCTTATTTTGAGAAACAAGATGGCCGCCACAGGTGTTTTTTGTCAGTCATGAAAAGTGCTTATATCTCCCTTATTATTGATCCTAGAGGTTTGGGATGATAAACCAACCTGTAGGAAATCATGGGGTGGGAATCTTTTGGTGTGGTCAGATTTGACATTCAATGACCCCTCCTTCAAGGTCAAACAAGGATAGCCAAACTTAAAAGTGCTTATAACTCGCTTATTATTGGTCCCAGAGGTTTGGGATGGTAAACAGACAGGAAATCATGGGCTGTGAATCTGTTGATATGGTCCGATTTGACCTTGGAACCCTCCTTCAAGGTCAAATGAGGATAGCGAAAATTGAAAGTGCCTACAACTCGCTTATTATTGGTGACAGAGATTTGGGATGGTAAACCATCCCATAGGAAATCATTGGCTCGGAATCTTTTGGTATGGTCAGATTTGACCTTTGGACCCCTCCTTCAAGGTCAAATGAGGACAGCCAAACTTAAAAGTGCTTATAACTCATTTATAATTGGTCCTAGAGGTTTGGAATGGTAAACCATAGGAAATCATGGGCTGGGAATGTATTTGTGTGGTTAGATTTGACCTTGGACCCCTTCTTCAAGGTCGAACGAGGATATTGCATTTGTAGTATTTCTTTAAATATGTTTTAACCTATTTTTTACACTTAAACAATTACCTTGTTATTTTCCTTCATAATACCATTTACAGGGCACAACTTTTTTATCCTTTTCTTCTGTCAGCTTCGGAATTTCTTTCGAACTTGCTGTTCAGTTACCATTTACTGTATTTCTGTACAGCCCTTTTCCTGATAATTATTCTGTCCTCTAATCACCTTCACAAATCAAAAACACTCAGTCAGCTGACACAGTGCCCGTTCACGGGCACTCTCCTCTTGTTTTATATTAACCCAGATGTGGTGTTATTTTTGCATTTAAAAACATGTCATAATAATGGTTTCCAGATTGGTTGTGTATTTTTTTTTCTTTTTGGTGAAATTTCTTTTTTACTAATAAAGGTTTATATTAAAATGCTGTTTTCTTTCCATAGTTAAAAACCAGTTCTTGATAGGATTGATTTTCTTCTGTCCCTGGAAAAATGTAACTTTCAGTGAAGGGTAGTTAAACAGGCAAATGTTATGCTCCAGGAGCATTTTAAATGAGCCCAGAGGAGATAAAGATTGTCATTTTACCTAGAGGTACATAATTAATACAGCGATAGTATATTACCAGGTGTTACTGATCAAGAAAGGTTTAATAAGGCAAAAAACCTAAAGGTCATTACTGGAAGTAAGAAGGCCAACTAGTAATCAATTATACAATGGACATGAAATAACACAGTATGGTCAAAGAGTGTTAGAAAGCTTTAATAGGTGAATGATAAGAGACAAAGTAGTAAGCTGTAAGAAGTGGCACATAAATCGTCTTTATTCACAGAGATCCACAATTGAAGTATTCTTTTTGAGGTTACACGATAATAAGACCGTTCTGCTCTGATTTTAGTAGAAAGATTGATAGAAACATTTATATAGTGCAAAATTGATGTTTATTCAAAGCATTAAAATAAAACCCTCGGTTACATAAAATATGTCATCATGACAAACCTAATCAAAACCACTTGCTGTACAAAAATGAAATTGTCCAGTTGTGTGAATAACGGCTATTGAGTGTGAAAATACTGATGAAATGATACAGTAACAGATTGAAAACAGAAAGTATATCTAAGCCTGCACTTTTTCACATAGACAGTTTTTAATTAATGACAAAAATATCAGAATGACATGGCTAATTTCTGTTTCTTTCAAAGGACAATAATGGTATATTTTGATGCTTTTGTCACAAAAATAGAGTCATGGTGCAAGAGTACATGAATAGAAAAATTACAACCGTCCGCAGTCCACATTGGATGCAAAAAATCAAAGCATGTACTGTGTCACTTAAAATATTCTGATTTTCAGCACCAACAACAGGCTTTTCCACTTCAATTTCCTCTTCTGCCAGTTCTCCTGAAACACAAACAGGTGAAAAAGTTGATTATTGCATTTGATTCAATTTTGCCTCTTGAAAGCTTCTTCGTTGTTCCATGCATGATGCTATTCCCATAATGGTAGTCCCAGCTGAGTTACCTGTGTGATCTTAATAATACCTTCAAACTGATATTTGGTATCTTGGGTATTCCATTTGATTGTTTATAAACTTCCCATATGATATACTTACTTCAGGTTTTGGGAATGATACATTTTATCTTAAGATATAAAATGTTGGAATCTTAAAGCTCTTGGATGAAAGTAACTTTAAAACCTAACCTGCATGTCATTTATTGCTCATAGGTCATAAGGACAAGCATTAGATGTTCCAATAGTGAAGATATCATTGGTACTTCTTGTAGTTGATATATTTCTTGGTACCTGAATAATCGTGGCTATTAATTTCTATATACCAGGATCACTTGTTGTTATGCCCATCAGTGATAAAGATGTTTGTGAAAGTTGGGATTGGGTGTTTAATTAATCTTAAATAAAGCAATAAAATCCTTAATTTTAGTGTTTCTAGACTTTGACGTAATATGTATTTTCTGGAGTTTTAATGGCCATTACACCCGTTGTTATATTGCAAAATTTATGGTATTTCTTTTGGCAATTATTACTGTCGTTAAGTAGAGATCTGAGTCAAATGGCAAAACAGTTTATGTGTTTTCAGCTTGTTTTGTTGTGATGTTTTGTGTCTGATTTTGGTTGTTTGGACCATTTTAAAATTCTTTTGTGCATTTTACAAAAGTTGAGGGTTAGCGTATACTCATAACAATGTGCAATCCTACTATTATGTTCTGCTATACAACAAAGAAATTTAATCCAGATAAGATTCAGGATTAAAATCCCTATTCGGTATCAAACACTTAGTCTAATTTCTTGAGTCCTCCTCTATTGCCTCTTCTAGAGCTAAGTTTAAATCCTACATCTACACCAAGGCATATCCACCATGTTTGCCTGGCGTTTTCTTTGGTGCAAGATCCCCTTTTGTGTCCCAGGATACTTACATTAGTTAACCATTTTTCTGCTGTTGTCCCTAAGGGTCTCCTTAATAAGGGGAAATTAAGCACTATAAAAGTCCAATTAAAATCAGAATTAATTTGCTTTTGCATGTTGATGAATATTGAAATATTGTTTGACTTTATAAACTGCAGTGCAGCAGAAGCTCTATTTTTAGAACATGGAGAGTTAGACTTTGTTTGGATAAAGAAAAGTCACATAATATAGGAGCTAGTACAGTACTAAACAGTAAGAAATTACGTATTTGTGAGAGTGGAAATGTGGTCATAGAGTTAAATAATCGAGTAATAGAAGGCTGGATAATAGAGGCTCAAGTGTATTTAACCACTTCTTATCACTCAGTTACCCAAAACATTTATGTAAATATTTAAAATATTTACATTGAACATAAATTTAAAATAACCTGCCCATAAAAACAATTAATTTACATGAAATATTTCAGAATAAATCTTTCTGTGTATTCATTCATGAAGTATGGATATCCTGAAAGTTAACATTGAAATACCAATATGTGATCCATAGTCAAGATGCAGTTGTAATTTAACCGCTGACAAAATGTACAAAAGAGAAAAAAAAAAATTTTGTCATGGGAAAATAATTTATCACAATACTTTCTACAATGATGAGTGCAAAATAGGATGGTTCAGCTTTGTGGCACTCCTATTACTTAACTTTATAGTAATACAAATATACTGTTACAGCATTAATAGAGGTTTTTTTATGTATTGCAGATAAAAGTAGTGGGTTTCAGTGCAGGAGTCTAACAGTTCTTCAACTAATTTTCCTGTGCTTTCTAATGTACCTTTGTTGATTTGGTGTGGCATTCAACAACGAAGAAAATAGAGTATATAGTCTTTTTTGTACCTGTTCCTTTTCACTTCTTTCTCATTAAAACCCATGAGTTGCTTCAATAAATAGAACCAGATATACAGGGAGGGGTGATTATATGCCTGTTCACTCAAAAATTGAGATAGCTGTTTTTGAAACATATCGTGGGTTTTAAATGAAGTATTGTTTTATTTTATTTTCTGTTTTATTTTTATACTTTAACTTTATGCCATAATCTCTGGGTGAGTGAGGGGGCATCAGAGGCTTGTTTGTTGTCAGGTTTGAAAAATGATCACTTATCTCTGTGATTGTGATGACATGACCATATATGGCAAATACTGATAGCCTATGTCAGTTTGACCCTTGCTGAGAAAAGTGTGTTGCTATTGATTGTGGCCTTTTTCAATCTATGGACCTGATATTGCAAACTTTTCATATTCATCAAGTATATATTTTGTTGAAATTGCTTCAAGTATTGTATTAGATCTCCCAATTTAATGTAAAGCAAGTGTTCTAATGGAAATTGGTATGGTGCGTGACACTGTGTGTGATCTAGTTTAAACTTCTGTGGAACATTGACCCTAGTGCCAGGGGTTTCGTGTGCATATCTCTGACCAAACTGAGCTTCACTCACCTTGGGAACTGTGGTGTATACCGTAAAATTGCTAATTTTCATGAAAGTTATTGACATACTTAGTTTTCTAACATTAGTTTTATACATGATTCATAACATAATAATCCCTTGTAGTTCTAAAATCAGGTAACAATTTTACAAGTTTTTTTGCTTATTAAAGATTATCAACCTGCAATTTATTAAGAACTAACCTGCTTTGATAAACTCATTATATCCCCGGATGTAAGTTTTAAGCTTTTCATGCAACAGAGATTTACTCTCTGAATTAACAACTCAAAAATATTTCAACTGGTTTATTTCAAATTTGGAATGTTGTCAGATTGCTGAAGGCAAAGAAGCTAATTATCTTGTGACCTTAAAGGTAAATTCAGTTCTCCAGAAAGTCTACTTGTTTAATTTTTGGCTTGGCTTTCCCATAGAGTCCATTGAATCTTCTTGTGTTTTTTTTGCATTAAAATATATATACTCAATCAACCTGCCAATTTTTTACCTTGAAGCTCTTAACGTTATAACTTATTCAGACACAACTGAACTACCCTAGAGATTCCTCACTTCTTTCTAAATTGTGTTTTTTCTCCATAAATTGATGTGTTTTAATATGACCACCAAAAATAGTCAGAAACCCTACATTTTTCCAAAGCTAAAAATACGTAATTTTACTTCACTTCTGCAAATGTGTGGCAATATTGACTCACTGTTTTGTTTTTCTGGTTTGAAAGAAAATCAGTATAATATTAAGCTAATACATTGTATTTAAAAATATATATACATCTCTCTTAGTTTTTGTTTACATAGAATACGCTTTAACAATTGTCATTGCTTACTGCTTTTCTATACTAATGTCTTATCGTTTTCTGCTGGCAAAACAGTAATATACTAACAGTGTTACTGTATTTTCCAGAAACCCCTGCAAAAAAAAAATGTCATCAAAGGGCCGGCTGTATTGTGCCAGCAGTAGTTGTACCTGTTTTAGTGATAGCCATAGGAGGAACCATAGCATTCATCTACTACAAGAAGAAAAGAACACCTTGAAAAATTTCAAAATGTAGAACTGGAATAATTAAAGTTAAAGCTTATTCTATCACTGAAAATTTGTAGAAATTTATCACAATATTAAAAAATAATGGGGTTTAGAAATGATATTTTACAACTGTTTGTATTTAGTATTATATTAGAATTTGATGATTAGTTTGGATCATAACTGGTGAAGCAGTTTATAATTTAAAGGTGACCATGTATGGCAGAATATTTGTTAAAATTTGAGCAATTATGATTTTATTATTGGTTGTTGTCCAACACTCTTTCCTTTCTGGCAAGTAGCAATTTGAAAATAGATTTCTGCTGTTTGATTTATGTTCTTTGTTTCATGTTTCATTGTCACACCGATGAAATTTGTTTACTCTTTCTCTTAAGATTAACGTAGTTGACACTGGTAATCTTTTACTTAATGTTCTAATGTGTGTGAATTGAAGTTGTATAATACAAGATTAACAAAGTTACGTAAATGAATATCTAATGATGCAATAAATATTTTCACTGAGCCAAGCAACCATCCACCGGCTGCATCTGCTGGATACTTTAGTTTAACGTTTGCTGCGCATAGACAGATTTTCGATGTTCTCAGTAGAAAACTACACCAGCTAGCTTCACCAAATTTCTAGGATATCTTTATTGGGAGGTAATTTTGACCTTGAAGCTCTTCGTTCAAGCTCATCCACAGAGTGCCACAGTACCCCGTGTAGTGGAATTTAAAAGTGTCTAAATCTCCCTTATTATTGATCCGAGAGGTTTGGCAAGTGAAACCACCCTATAGGAGTACATGGGCTGGGAATCTTCTGATGTCGTCAGATTTGACCTTGGACCCCTCCTTCAAGGTCAAACGAGGATAACCAAAGTTAAAAGTGGTTATAACTCGCTTATTATTGGTCCTACAGGTTTGCGATGTGAATCCAACTTATAGGAAATCATGGACTGGGAATCTTCTGATGTGGTCAGATTTGGCCTTGGGCCCCTCCTTCAAGATCAAATGATGATAGCGAAACTTCAAAGTATTTATTATTGGTCCTAGATGTTTGTAATGTGAAACCAGCTTACAGGATATCATGGGCTGGGAATCTTCTGATGTGGTCAGATTTGACCTTTGGCTCCTTCTTCAAGGTCAAACAAGGACAGCCAAACTTAAAAGTGCTTATAACTCATTTATTATTAGTGCTAGAGGTTTGCAATGTGAAACCAACCAATAGGAAATCATGGGCTGGGAATCTTCTGATGTGTTCAGATTTGACCTTGGGCCCCTCCTAGGTCAAACGAGCATAGCAAAACTTAAAAGTACTTATAACTTGCTTATTATTGGTCCTAGGGGTTTGTAATGTGAAGCTAACTTATGGCTTCAAGGTCAAACAATGGATCACTGGCTTTGTGATTTGTCTTTCTGGTTAATACAAATTTACATCGGTTCTCCGATGTGCTAGGTCTAGTTAAATTGTCATCCTCATAGTATGGGAACAGATAAAAATAATTTGCATGATCCAAAATAACTGCAGGTGTCAAAGAACTCTAATAAGTGGTATTCCAGTTTAGTTTGATGTAAATACCGAGTCTTTTGAGTGTCTTTTCCATTGAAATTTACTCTGTTGGTACATGTACACTTTTGTATGGCCAACTTCCAACATTCGACACCTGATTTGTGATTTATAAGTACAAATTTTTTGTTCACATTAATTTAAATTTACAAATGCATTTTATAAGAAAACTCACTTCAAGAATGATGCAATTTGATAGTTTTCAAGTTCAATTGAATCGCTGATCTTTTTGTTACTTGATGAAACAAAAGGTGTTAATCTCTCCCCCATTTTGTGCATCTTTTGTACATACACACTCAATATAACAGACAGTAAAATAACACAGGATAAAAGGGACACACTCAAAGATTTTGTTTCGATACAATCCCTCCTTTTGAAACCAACTATTCACACAAAATTCACTCAAAATATGACAATCGGGGTGCATTCTATTATAATAGGATGATTAAAATGTGTGTAGTAAATAAGACGTATTTGATGTACAATTTTATGTTTCATCTAGATATTTCTTTGGTCCCATAGCAAAACAATCCCTTCAGATATCTGTAGTTGTACTTTGCATATCGGATGTCGGAAGATGCATACATGTGTACATACACTAGATGAGAAATTTTTAAGTAAAGGTATTTCACTGGGCCTTTGATGTCCCACTTGAACGTTTCTACTTTGTATGATTCTGTATATTAAAGTAACAATTCATAGTTGAAAGTTCACCTATGTGTGTGAGATAGAGATTAAAATTTTTGGTGGAAGTGATGCCAAGCCTCTTTCTGTTTCTTTCATGTGTCAAACCTTATTTACTGAGTGGCTTTCTTTACATTTTTTTCATTGTTTTGTATGCAGTCTACTATTTTATTGTTAGTGCTGTTTCATTTTAATTTATACATCTTATGCTTTTGTACAGCGTATGGCCTTTTGTGTCCATGTGCACTCCAGCAGATTATTACTCTATATTCAGAATAGATAATTTAGAGAACTAAAAGCTCTCTGTAACAGCTGTCATATCAAAGTGCATCTGGTCACAGCAACTTGTTTTCTGAATAAATGTAAACAGTAACAATTTGTAGATTTTCTTTTGAAAAATGGGATAAGATTCCAATCAAGGAAGAATTCTAAATATCCTGACATTGTAGCAAATGCTAACAGTGTATTATGCTTCCTTGTTGTATATTGCTTACATGTTTCAGAATTCATAGTTACAGTGTTATAAAATGAATATTTCTCCACACCTGAGTGTCAAAACACTTACAAATTACCGAGTACCATAATTTTCTGAAAAATATTGCTAGTAGGGTTTAAATTACTACACGATATGAAAACCCACTGCATGCCCACTGTAAAACACCTGCACTATAATATAATGAATATGTTCCTGATTTCAAGAAGGGTTTGTTTAGAATAAAACTGGGTACGTTAAATTTTAAAATAATCAAAACCCTGGCCATATTTTAACAAAGTAATGGTATTTAGAGGAAAAATTATGTTCCTGCCATTTTGCCATTGTCGATTTTCATTTTCCTTCATAGCATTTGACATCAATGTTGTGTGTCATACTGATATTTATGTATAAATATATTGTTAGTTGTGTAGCTTTATTTTGCTGTTTGTACATTTTTTATTTAAAACACTGATACTTAAAGCCTGTACACACAACATGATATCAAATAATACAACCTCATAGTAAAGTTAAAACTCCTATGATATACAATAGTTATTCACACTGTTGCTGAGCCAAAAAGTGTGTATATATAATGCATATAGATCTATATACAATTCTCCCAGTTGGAATTGGACCCAGAAGGTATCATCAGCATATTGGACACACCTCCACATAAATTGACCATTTCTTTCTGCACCGATTTGGAAAATATTATTCAATTTGGTGTGTACTGGCCTTAACTGTCACTGTGTAATTCTATCTTTAACAATGCTATCTTTGCCTCTTCTTTGCTGCCTGGGTTCTATTTAAGGTGGGAAATAAATAGAAACATTGTGTACATAATATATATGTTTCTACATCATTAAACTAGGTCTATTTATAGGGAAAGGTGTAGTTTAAAACAATGATAAGAAATAAGACTGAAATAAATAAATGATGAAACAATGGTAAAAAATAAGGCTTAAGTAAAAAAGTATCTCTGTACAAATAGGGTGAAAATTGTAAATATAGAAAAGAAAAATATTAACCGAAATTGAATATTTCGAATAAAGAGGTTTAGAAACAAAAGTGGTTATGCAAACTTGCCGTGACAGTTTACTTCTTTTATTAGTTTTCCGTTTTTAGACATGACAACCTGTCACTAAGTCATGGGTTGAACATTGACTTTAGCCTTATATGAGAAAGTTGGTGGTACAAAATGCAAAATTGTTGCCACCTTGTTATGCAGTTAATACTTCCACCATTATAAATACCATTATTGGCATGATCTATATAGTATAGTCCAAGTTATGATAAAAGCTAAGGCAAAAAATCCACAAATCTAAGAAAAACTTACATACGTAGTAATATTCTGACACGAGAGGTGCATATTAAATCGTTTTTATACTACAGACAGCATAGATCATATTCAAGGAATGAATAAAAAGAATAAGTGAAGCAAATTCCTACGGATGCTTTAAGGATATCAACTTAATGTGGACTGTCCAGCTTTATTTTGTCCCACTGGCATGCCGGCTGGGAGATAATAGGATTTATGTGTAAATGTTTTAGTCACATTTTCCTGTTCAGACAATGATTTCAAGACTACATAGTGGGTTTTATTTATGTTAAAGGTGTATGTGGGTAATCTTAAAGTCCCAAAGATAACTATTTATTAAAACCCCAAAGATAACTTAATAGTTGCATCTTTAAGGTTACTGTTCTAGTAGCTAATGTCCCAAACACTATGTAGTGCATTTCATTTGTATTTGGTATGTGGGTATACTTAGGCTGCAAGAAGATATTCACTTTATGGTAATCATAAATTACCAATGATAACTTAATTAGGCAACTTTTATGTTACTGCTCTGATAACTCTTGGTCTAAGAACTAAATGATGGATTCATTTATATTTAATGTATTGTTGGACTTAGACCCAGGAAAGATGTCCACAAATATCTGGCAGGAGAGAACTGTCATGGCAGTGGTATTACTTCAACGTAATTCAAAACATTTCTTAGAAAGATGTATATATATAAATAGTCCCAACAAACTGTTTTTTGTACTTCATGTTTATGTTTTTTTATCTACTTAGTCATGTAGTACATATATATTGATATATTGATTTAGTTTATGTGACAGAGAAGCGTTTGGTCTTAGATCTAATATAATTAAGTTTCTCAGCCTTAATATACTCAAACATATGGAGATTTCTGGCAAATTTATGCATTTTTTTTGATGGGTCTGATTCAAGCAACGTTAATAATTTTATTTTATTTGTGATACAAATATATATTTTTATTGCGTTAATACATCCTATCCAATGGACAATTGCTTTACCGGTCCCGCCAAACGTCAGAAAAAGACGTCTTGTATATACTACCGGCAGGACCGGTCACAGAGTGTGCATTCGCCAGGTGGCGCATCGTACTTCATTTCCTGTTTACCTATTGTCGTCATCTTTTTCGTTTGGCGCGAAAGAGTGTGCAGACATTTTCATCAGAGATACGTTTTGTGTTTTCTACAACGAACTCTTCCCAGTTCATGTTTTTTTATTAGTGCTGTATACTTCTACGTTTCTGATCATAATGTCGTCTCCTGGACAGAAGAGAGGTTCTTGCGGCCACGTTATGGCCCTTTTCGACAACCATAAGAAATGCGCGCGTTGTCGTGACAAGGGGGTGGGAGACGACCCCTGTGTGAAGAAGTTGGATTGTAGTATCTGTAAGGCGTTTACGCCTGCTCAGATCCACCAGTTAGCAACCCCGACCTACAAGGAACGGAAAGAACGCTCTAGCCAGAAGAAATCTGAAGATTTGACAAGTACGTCTCCCAAGCTTGTTGATCCGTCGGAGGTTTCACTGCTGGGTCCTGTTAATTCAGGAAAGCAGTCTCCTGTTGATTCTACACCCAAGCAGAAGAAGCGTTCTGATGGCTCCCCAAGGTCTAGTAAACGGAAGCACAGCAGTAAGCCCACTTCAGACGACCTCAAGTCCCTTGATGACAAGTGGAGTGAGAGATTTTCCCGTCTGGAAGCAATGCTAATTAACCAGTCCTTTGCTGTTCCTGTGAGACCGGTGAATTCTGCTTCTGTGGTGCCCAGAGAACACCCCTTCTTTGATCCGGGTGCTTCTACAAGTGTTATGTTTTCTGAGGGCACTGGTGACGTTGCTACGCAGTTGACGGCTACCCAACCTCCGCTGGGGGTTCCTGGTACACAAGCTGTGAAGGAAGTGAATGAGAGTGCTACCCACCCTGTTCAGGGCCCCGGTACCTCTGAGACTGTTGCCACCCAACCTTTACTGGTCCCCGGTGCAGGGACTGCCACCCAGCCTACACAGGCTCCCGGTGCGGGTCCTGAGGTTCTGCCTTCCGGTTATGAAACTACGCTGTCAAACCAGTCGCCTCCCATTGGCCAGAATACTGAGGTTGCTAGGGAATCTGACAGTGAGGCTGAGTTGGATGCGGAACCGGCTTCACCGGCTAGTGTTCACTACCAGGGTGATGTACCGGAAACAAACACTGACCAGGACCTCTCTGAAGATGCAAATTACCGGGAAACCTTAAGAGGGGTGAGGAGTTTCATGGGCTGGCATCAAATCCCGGATTATGACACCTCAGCTGCATCTATGGATGACAATCCCTTTGCCGGTTCCAGAGTGAAGACTACCGGTAAAGTGTCTGTTAAATTGCCGGTGGATGAATGGCTCTGTAAAAAACTGGAGAAACTAAATGTCACTATTGCTGAAGGTTATCCTTCCAGGAATACTGAAACCAGTGGACTGCTGCGTGATCAATTTGTGAAGACACCCCGTACTTCAAAGTGGTACGACATGCAAGCTGTTAAGAAGGATACGTCTACCCAGGCTGTTGGTGACTGGTCTCTGGAACTGGCAAAACTGAACAGTATGTTTTCTAGAGTTGCAAGGCGCAGCTTACCTTCTGCTCCAGCTTCCCGTACTTTCAGCCAGGAGAAGGTGGGAGAGGTCCTTCCGAGAGCAATCAGTGATGTGTAATCACGCTGCTGGCCTATCCAGATGCCTCACGAAAGTACAGGACTCAATGGTCACCCAGTTGAAGTCCCTCAGGTTCGATTCCTCAAAGGGCAAAAGTGCTGAGAAACAACAACAGGCTGTTGAGGAACTGGAGTATCTGGTTACATTCAACCGGTCAATTTCACAGGCTATGCAGCATACCATGCAGGATCTCTCAGAGGGAGTTTTTATCAGCATGGCTAATCTCACCCTGGCCCGTCGGGACAGTTATTTAGAGTTCATACGAGGTGGAGTTAAACCTGACACCTTGTCTGCCTTACGCACGTCTCCAGTCCACCAACTCTCACTCTTCCCGGACAGCTTACTGGTCAAGGCTGAAGAGGAGATCTTACGTAGTGAAGAGAGGCGTTCTGCTGGTACCACACAGAGGAAACCTGGACGTTTTCATCCATACGTCCCCTCCAATCGAACCCCTCACCAGCCGGACCGGAAGCCCACTACACCGGCATGGAAGCAGATTAGAGACCGGCAAACTGCTCAGAAAGGTGGTGGTAAAGCCTCAAACTTCAGCCAGAAGCCGGCCAGGGGATTTAAAAAGCATAAATGACAATTACTGTGTTTCAAATGTGGTCGGATTGGTGAACTCTGTAAATGTATCCGACAAGATGAAGGGTTTGAACCCACCACCACCAGTGACAAGCAAGAGCGAGACTGTGTTATCACATGTAAACTCTTTTGTTGCAAGTGTTCCTTTTGTCAGCGGGTCACCGCAAAAGAAAGGTGTAAATCCCGTTTATTGTCAATCTATCAAAGAAATAAACCATGTGAACGATGTTTCCTGTGTAGATCACTTGAGTTCTGTAAAGATTGTCACAAATGTCCCAACTGTTGTCACAAATCTTCCTGTAGGGGCAAGGCTTCAGCAGTTTTGGGAGAAGTGGGAAACTCTGGGTTCGAGTCCAAAAGTAATCAGAATACTGAGAGAGGGCTACACCCTTCCCTTCCGGTTCAGACCCAACCTAACCAGGTCACCAATGGTCATCAGCAAGTATGTAAACCCCCAAAGACAGTCCCTCCTTTTGGAGGCACTGGCTCAGCTAACAAACAAAAATGCAGTGGAACCGGTAACAAATCAGACCTCCCTAGGGTTTTACAACCGGCTATTTTTGGTTACCAAACCCAACAACCGGTGGAGACCTATCCTGGACCTGAGCACTTTGAACATCTTTTTAAACACAGAGTCGTTCAAAATGGAGACTCCAGAAACCATAAGAAGCTCCCTACAGGTAGGGGAGTGGGTCACCTCAATAGACTTCAAAGACGCATACTTCCACATTCCAATTCACAGTCAGTCCAGGAAGTACATGCGTTTTCACATTCAAGGCCAATCCTACCAGTTCAAGGCCCTGCCCTTTGGTCTTTCCACAGCACCCATGGAGTTCACAGTGGTGGCCAAAGAGGTCAAGCTCATGGCCTTACGACAGGGTATAAGAATCCACCAGTACCTAGACGACTGGCTGGTGAGAGCCTCTACCCACCACACCTGTCTCCAGCATACTCAAACCCTGGTCACACTTTGTCCGGAGCTAGGGTGGCTGGTGAACAAGGAAAAGTCAGAACTGGCACCCAAACAGGTCTTCAACTTCGTAGGTTACCAGTTCGACCTGAAAGAGGGCAAGGTCAGACCAACAGAAGAACGTTGGCAGGCCTTGACAGACAAGATCACATCAATGATGTCGGATCCGGTATGTCCGGTCCGGAAATTCATGTCCCTCATAGGTCTCCTCACAGCAACAGAAAACAAGTCCACTTAGGGAGACTCCACATGAGACCCATACAGTGGCACTTGAAAAACAATTGGAGGGTCCCAGAGTCACTGGAAAAGGTGATCCCGGTCCCCAAGTCCCTCCACCCTCATCTAAGGTGGTGGCTGGAGGAAAGCAATGTGCTACTAGGTCAACCATTACACCCTCTAAAACATGCTCTGCAGATCTTTACAGACGCATCAAACGAAGGGTGGGGCGCTCACTTGGACGACCACACTGCAAGGGGAACTTGGTCCCTTCCAGAAAGCAAGTTGCACATAAATCACTTAGAGCTAAAAGCAGTTTTTCTAGCTCTAAAGGAGTTTCGAACCCTGGTCTGCAACAAGACTGTGTTGATAGCTACAGACAACACAACAGTGGTTGCCTATATCAACAAAGAAGGGGGGATGAAGTCGGGGTCACTGTGTGCCCTACTGTGGAGAATCCTGTCCTGGTGCACCAGACAGCAGGTAACCCTCAGGGCACGTCACATCCCCGGCCGGCTGAACGTGATAGCAGACAAGCTATCCAGACTTGGCCAGACCATTCAGACAGAGTGGTCACTTCATCCAGCAGTATTCCAAGCTGTATGCGCAAGGTGGCACCAGCCACAAGTGGACCTGTTTGCCACCAGGTTCAACAACAAACTGCCTCAGTTTGTGTCACCGGTGCCAGACCCCCAGGCTTGGGCAGTGGATGCACTCAGTCTCTCCTGGGAGGACCTGGACCCATACGCCTTCCCACCGGCAGCCATCTTGGGCAAAGTGGTGGAGAAGCTCCAGGACTACCCCTGCAACAGGATAATCCTGATTGCCCCAGGGTGGCCCAACATGCCCTGGTTTTGGGACCTGGTAGCAATGTCAAGCCAGATCCCACTGTGTCTGCCCAACCTACCCAACCTAGTGTCTCAGCCATTCAACCAGGTCCTTCACAGGAACCTGTCGAATCTGAACCTACATGCCTGGCTCCTAGAGCCTCAGCAATCAAGGAGCAAGGCTTCTCTGAGGCAGTGGCAGCACGAATTGAGGCTCCTCAAAGAAGATCAACCAGATCTGTCTATGAGGCAAAGTGGACCATTTTTACAAAGTGGTGCCTCAGTAATCAGGTGGACTTCAGGGCACCACCTCTGAAAGCCATTGCTGACTTCCTCCTGCACTTGTTTCAGGACAAGAAGTTACAACCAGGCACTATTGATGGCTACAGATCCGCCATTGCTGACAAACTGGGCAATTCCACCATTAATGTCAGCAAAGATGAGAATCTCACTTGTCTCCAGGATAGTTTCCATAGAGACAGACCTAAAGGCAGGAGGGGCATCCCCTCCTGGAACCTTTCACTGGTTTTACATCAGCTCACAAAGGCTCCTTTTGAACTCCTGAAAGAGTCCTCCTTGAAACATTTGACTTTCAAGACTGTTTTCTTGCTGGCTTTGGGTTCAGGTAAACGCAGGAGTGAGATCCATGCTTGGTTACATAAGAACATCAGACACCAGTCGGACTGGTCTAAGGTGTCTTTGTATCCCTCACCCAGCTTCCTATCCAAGAACCAGCTGGCTAAGGAAGGTCCAGATAGTGTGGCGCCAGTGGTCATCCCAGCCCTGGCACCATCTCTGGATAGGTCACTCAAGGGTGACAGGTCCCTATGTCCAGTTAGAGCCCTGCGCTACTACTTGGACAGGACTGCAGACCTCAGGCAGAATAAAGAGTTAGTCTTTGTCTCCTTCAAGAAGGGTTTTGATAAAGACTTCTCACCTGCCACCATCTCCTCATGGATCAAACAGACTGTGGTTCTGTGCTATGAGCTCTCTGACCAGGAGGCCCTCACCTTACATCAGGTTAAAGCCCATGATGTTAGGGCCTTTGCTGCTTCTAAGGCCTTCCAATCAGGGATCTCCTTAGACCAGATCTTGTCAGCCTGCCACTGGAAATCTCACAACACCTTCACCCAATTCTATTTGAAGGATGTTGCCTGGGCTGACTCAGAGCTTTTCCACCTGGGACCTGTAGTGGCTGCCCAGCAGGTGCACCACCAGGCCCAGAAGTGAGGGGATGTTGTATATATGTAAATATGTACATATTGTAAATAGGTTAGATATGTACATAATGTAAATATGTTGAGTGTACATATATTTTCAAAAAAAAAAAAAAAAAAAAAAAGTTTATTCTTCTGGGACTGAACTCAGCCCCTCTCTCTCTCTGTCTTTCCCTTCTCAGACCATCTCTGGAAGGAAAGAAAAAGGGGGGGGGGGGCAACGTCGATAGGCTCCCGGTTAACCGGTGAGTTAGTGGCCGACCCTGACCTTTCAGGTTTCTCTGACCCTAGGTCAAATGGGCCTGTTCAAATTTGTTGTTATGAGTTCACATAAGTCCCTAGCTGCTTACCCGCCTACCAAGCGGTAGTTATTCAGCAATTGTCCATTGGATAGGATGTATTAACGCAATAAAATTGCAAATTTAATAAGTAAATTAAATTTTTATAAGTTAATACCCTATCCAATGGACAGGCAAGGCCCACCCAACCGGCCCCGCTCTCAGCTTACTAGGGGTCTTACTAGGATTAGACACGAAAAAGATGCTATGACGTCAATAGGTAAACAGGAAATGAAGTACGATGCGCCACCTGGCGAATGCACACTCTGTGACCGGTCCTGCCGGTAGTATATACAGGACGTCTTTTTCTGACGTTTGGCGGGACCGGTCGCGCTGACCGGTAAAGCAATTGTCCATTGGATAGGGTATTAACTTATAAAAATTTAATTTACTTATTAAATTTGCAAATTTGATTATTCTGACTATATTTACGAGCCATTATGAATGCAAATATCCAGGTATTATTTCAACATCGATTATTATAAACAATGGGAAAATGTGTTTTCCCATATGTACAGTGGCATAAAAATGTTAATAAGAACATTTTGACATAAAAATTGTACAAATTAATGTATACTGCTACTACACTTTGTGACAGTACTGCACAACAATTTCGAAGGCTGCACGTCATTGTATCAATTTGGACAGAATTTCATGTCAGAATAAGACTGCATACATTGTTTATTATGGGGCAACAAAAGATTAGCATGCTTGTAATCGTGGAGCACTTTGTATAAAGATGTATAGTGTTCAAATGTTCTATGTGGTTTCTAAATATTAACAAAAATTAAAAGCATCTGAAAAATTATTGAGGGAAATTGTCCCAATAATGGAAACAATTGCCATTTTAGATTTACTTGACAGAAACTTTTGTGTAATATTTTTAGGATTATTTTATATTATCTCCAGCTGTAAATTTACAGAATTTTTTCATGGAAAAATTGTAATTATTGGTATGTATTACCGCGAAGATACCCAAGTCCCATTAGTTTATAAAGATACATGTGTATGTAATGTAAATATATTCATACTTTGAAAATGAGAAAAAAAATGCTACATATAACAGACCCAAATATCATGAAAATGATAACATTATTAAAATGGCTTTTTACACTCTATTGCATTTTGTAATACACTTGTCTCCTGAGGCTCTATACATGAAGATTAAATCAGGTGTTATAACATGTATACAGGGAGCTGTAGTGAAGTGTTCTGTCAATTCTCACTGTCAATAAGGGGAGGTCTGCACACATAGCTACCAACACAACACAGATACTTGGTTAATTTTTATCATCAGGAGAAAGAGAAATATCTGTGCTAAAAAAAAAATGAGGGATAAAAAAAACTAATACCTAACAACGTCTTGCAAAATATTTGTATATATTTACTGTATTACTGTGAGCTGTATTCATGGGAGACTGTAATCTAGTTAAGTTTAAGGTGCCAATGTACATAGCTGTAATTTTAAGCTAAGATTTTAACATTTTAGTTACTGTTTAATGTTACTGTTCCGGGGCCTTAATTATAGAAATATCCACAATATTATCCATGATTCACAGTCTTTAAAGCTTTAGTAGATCGATGTCATCATTGCAGTATTTTTGTCACACAGCAAAATATCATCACCATACAGTACACATATGAGCAGAAAATAAGCTTAATCCACTGAATGAGAAATATAAAATATTTTTAAAGAACGGAGTGAACCACACATACTGTCAATTAAATGATGTACACATGCAAACACATTCAAAAAAAGAAAAAAAGCAGAACAAAGATACTATTCGCTTGGGTTGTTTGGGCAACCCGGGTGTCAGTCCTCCCCCCCAAGGCCCACTTGCTGCTTAAAAGTTCTAGGAAAGTTTCTTGGTAATTTGGGTACCAGTCTGAAAGTGCTTGGGGCTTGACCCTTGTGACACATTTCTGGGTTCCTAGAAACCATAGCTCAGTTTCTAGGCGCCCAGTCATAACACTTTAATTTCATTGGTTCCCCATGTAACCCTTTATGTTCTTAAATCTAAGCCTTCACTTTGAACTTGATATTTGAAGGATGAACATTATGAAATATTTTCCCTCCCTCCCTCCCTTATGGTAAATTTTTCTTTTTATAAAGTTGTTACATCAGTAGGGTGGGATTATTCATTTGCATATCATATCTCAGTTTATTCATTCACAACTTTTTTAGCTAAATTTTCATGTAAACTTGGGGGGTCACTTCCTCTTCTGCAGCCTAGGGGGGCCTTTGCTTTGACCTTAGTAAAAAATTCTGCATATTTCATGGTCAACCCTGTCTGTCCCATGTTTTGTTTTTGGCATTCCCCCCCCCCTTCTGCTGGGGTCGAAGTTCACCCCCAAGGTCAGATTAAGGTCAAACTCACTGTCTATACATTTGTAGTGAATGTGCATATAATTTGGCTGCTTCAAGTAATTTCATGCAGCCTCTCTTTAGTATTAATTATGTTACATCTATGTATGAACTGAACTTTACATCAAGAACTTTTATGTATCTATTTTATCTGATCTGTACATACTTTAGTATTAGTATTGTATTATTTTTAATTTTTATAATTATTAATTATGTATTAATAAATGGTACCCGCAGTAGTTGTATCACTGTCTTGGGGGGTTGGGGACTGTCGCTTGGGTTGTTTGGGCAACCCGGGTGTCAGTCCTCCCCCCCAAGGCCCACTTGCTGCTTAAAAGTTCTAGGAAAGTTTCTTGGTAATTTGGGTACCAGTCTGAAAGTGCTTGGGGCTTGACCCTTGTGACACATTTCTGGGTTCCTAGAAACCATAGCTCAGTTTCTAGGCGCCCAGTCATAACACTTTAATTTCATTGGTTCCCCATGTAACCCTTTATGTTCTTAAATCTAAGCCTTCACTTTGAACTTGATATTTGAAGGATGAACATTATGAAATATTTTCCCTCCCTCCCTCCCTTATGGTAAATTTTTCTTTTTATAAAGTTGTTACATCAGTAGGGTGGGATTATTCATTTGCATATCATATCTCAGTTTATTCATTCACAACTTTTTTAGCTAAATTTTCATGTAAACTTGGGGGGTCACTTCCTCTTCTGCAGCCTAGGGGGGCCTTTGCTTTGACCTTAGTAAAAAATTCTGCATATTTCATGGTCAACCCTGTCTGTCCCATGTTTTGTTTTTGGCATTCCCCCCCCCCCCCTTCTGCTGGGGTCGAAGTTCACCCCCAAGGTCAGATTAAGGTCAAACTCACTGTCTATACATTTGTAGTGAATGTGCATATAATTTGGCTGCTTCAAGTAATTTCATGCAGCCTCTCTTTAGTATTAATTATGTTACATCTATGTATGAACTGAACTTTACATCAAGAACTTTTATGTATCTATTTTATCTGATCTGTACATACTTTAGTATTAGTATTGTATTATTTTTAATTTTTATAATTATTAATTATGTATTAATAAATGGTACCCGCAGTAGTTGTATCACTGTCTTGGGGGGTTGGGGACTGGGTTGAAAAGACAGTTTGAAGTCAGTAGTTCATTAATTTTATATAGTTCAGGTTTAATCCACCACAGTTGAAACCTTAGTATTATTTAGTAATTATTATCGATAAGCAACTTTTTCTGCTATTTGATCCTGATTTAGTGTTGATTCTTAATAAATACCAGTTATCTGTGACTGTTAAGATAAATTTTTGCTTGAATATATGATTATAATAATTTTGGTTTTATTGTAAGCTTATATGTACTTTTTAAATAAGTAATACTGGCAGTGTGTGTGATTGGCATATAAAAAGTAGGTTACTTGATTCTATGTATATTAAAAATAAAAAATAATAAGGTATGAGGTGACAGAATTGACTAAGAAAACAGAGTCTCTTTAAATTTTCAATAATAAACTTTCAAATGTGTATTCTGACAGTGGGTTTCAGTACCGTATGCTAGAGGAAATACGAATGTCCATTTGCAGTTTTTTTTGGTTTTTTTTTGTAAATATAGGATGAATACCAATACTGACTGGTTGAAACAATATAAAATAATTTTATTTTGTAAATATTGAGAACTTTCAAACATCATAAAGGTTACAATGTCCTCATGTTGAATCACTGTTTGATAGGATCTATGAAAAGCGTTTTTCCCCTCTAACAGAAGCTACATCTTGTAAAATCTTTTTAGTTTGATAATTTCTTATTGTACATCTGACTTGTAAATATCACTTTTGGGCTAATAAATTGATGTTGTTAGTGTCTATAAACCTTGTTTTATTTCAAAAGGACACGTGATATATACAATCACTAGTTGTTTTTTTTTCCTTTGATGACAACTTTTTAAATGTAAACACAAATTGTGTTGTATCCAAGGCTGTTTTGTAATAAACGAATGCTCATAATGTTCTATTTTTACCCTAATAATCACCCATATCTTCAATGAGGCTCTCCGCCCCCCGTCACAACAGTGCCCATGCTGAGGCATTTTCCAGCTTCAGAATAAAAGTGTCCGTAAGCTTATGGTTTCATTAAGTTGATATGTATGACTTGCCTGTCCATGTTATGTTAAAGTAAGTGACTACACTTTTTGGTTGGAGTTTTATAACCAACTGATTTGTCCACAAGTCATTTACATTTTATTTGAAACTGTATAAGTTGTCCCAGGGTTTTACCAGTAAGGGCCTCTTTCACCCAAACTTATGTTGTCTGAAAATTTGATTTTATTTTCATGTATATTCTTCTGTTTCACATGAACATAAATGTTCTATTTTATGAAGCTATTCAGTCTAACTAAATCTCTTAAACTCCCATGAAGTTTGGATAATTGAAGCTCTACTGTGTTGATGTTTTATGATTTACAATAATATATAGAAAACACTTATAAAAAACACATTTGATACTTCAATAATTGTTAAGAAATGGGCTTCTCAGTGTTACTGTATGATTAGATCTGGTAATAGGAATTTTTCTCCTTTATGCGTAGTTGAAGATATTAAATAATCTTATGTAATCAAACCCTTATAAAGTTTATGTTTATGAATTTCTCTTGAAAGTGCAACCAAAATTATCAAGACTTGTAAATCAATTAACTTATACAAACAATGCCTAAGCTGGATTTTGCAAGTGTTTTTACAGAGCCAGTCATTTTTTCCAAGTAAATATAAATTTCAAGTCAATACCATACCAGTACAAACTTTAGTGACAAAATAATTCACTTATTTTCAACTATGAGGAGATTTAGCACTAGAACAAGGTATAATAAATTTTTACAATCTAATGCTCAGTTTCTACTTAACACATGAACACAGATTTAAAATGTCACAAAATACAGAGTTGTTTTTTCCAGGCACAGGTAAAGCAGGTAAATCTAATGTCCTCTGGATATTTCCACTTTTATGGTATACATTTCTTCAGTCACCAGTGGAGGCAAAATGTAAAGTATTTATATTTGCTAGAGGCAAACTCTATACAGACAGTGCTTCTTAAATGGACCAGCAATAAAACTGATTTTTTTTTTGCAGAAGGCCCTTAGAAACAGAGTTTATTGATTGATTCAGTGTAAATTATTGAGTCTTTAAATAGATTAGTCAGTGAAACATATGCTGTGTGTTCTGTATCTGTGTAAACATTACTTGTAGAAGCTTCTTGTTCCAAATAATATTTGTTAATTATTCAAGATTGAAAAAAAATGTGAACTCCGTTTTCTAAACAGAGCATTTAAATTTTCTTTTGTGCAAAATAATGTTTATCATGTTTAAATATATTCCAATTAACATTGAAAAGTGTAAGTAGTATTAATAAGAAATATTAAATACTCCTGAGAATATCGTCAAAATTCTTCCCTATCGAGGGCCAAAAATTAAGGTATTTCTACCATTGAAGAATATTCATATAACAGAGTTACTTTTTAAAAAGATTGCCATCTTGGCTCTCTTAATATACAACTATTCATAAAAGAAGTCCACTCCCAGTATTATGTTTGGTCAACACTGGTTGGGCTTCTGTACAGAGGAATCTGCAGGTTTATGAGTAAGGACCAAGTGTATACACATTTATTGTATATCACATCTATAAATACTTCTTATCTGATTATCTTAGGATATGGAAAATTGAAACTCTTGATAACAGTACACTAACAAATACCTTATTAAATTAAAAGTTGGTAGCTTATTCTAAATGTAGTTTTTTTTCTGTATCCTTAATTTCAACATATAAATGCACACCTTCAAAAAGATCTAACACCTGACTATCTGGAGATAGATTATCTTGTCAATAATATCCAATAGAAATTGTTTAATGACACTGATATTTTTATTGTCTTTATGTTGGCCACAAGAAGGTGGCTTATATTATGGGTTGTGGATACTTTTTATTTGACTGAGATATTCTTTCAAATATAGTATTAACAAATATGAACAGTTGGAAGTGTGAGTAAATAAAATTTAAAAGATGTATTAAACCTTTTAAGTAATATTTAAGTCCATGACTAAAACTTGTTTGTAAACCCAAGAAAATAGGCCAAACTATTAACAGTAAAATGATCTTGGGAGATTTCCAAAACATCTCTGTTTACATGTACATGTGACACATCTAAAAACCCCATGATGTCAATAAAAATTCTAAAATTTATATTTAAAGGTTTTAATCTTCCTTGTGTTTAACTCCTAAAACTTAAGATAGGTGGCATGGAAGTATGGTAACTTCCTTGTAGGGATAAGGAAGTTTAAAGGTTTGTTATTTATGTAGCCCAGACATATTACATGTGGAAACTGAGGCATAAAATGAAGTAGACACATGGTGAAAAGAATCGTGACTTGTGTGTTCAAGCCTCATTATTCATACACATAGGCGTTGCTATTTAGAGATTGGGTCATTAACATGAATTGCAGAGGAAGTTATTTATGAAATATCAATAAGAAACCAGTTTTGTTTGTGTTTATGAAGGTGTAGCTGGAACATAAATCTCCTGTCTACTGTACTTACTACTATACAGTGTGTTATATCTCCTTTCCTTTGTAGTTTACAAGTACACTAATAAACTAAAGGGTAATGTGACATATTAATTTGGTTAAAAATGTCAATACCAATGTCTTCCAACATGTTAGACAGAAATTTTAAAAAATATATTGACGTAAGTTAACCATAGTTTTATTGTTTTATGACCCATTTTAATGGATTTACTGTAATAAGGGTGTGTTAATCTACCAGTAACTGAGAATTGTGGGAAATATTTGCAATGCTTCAATAAATTAGGTCAGCTTGTCTGGGAATGTTACCGGATAATGTTGATGTCAGCCATACTAGAACATAACATGCTTTAACACTAAATTCAGCTTGTAAAAACTAGTAACCTAGCAAGTTAAGACGTGGAATCTCTACTGTAAATTTGAGCTACAGATAACAATGAGAAATGATCCTTTATGTAATTGTTTAGTAAAGTTTAAGCTCATGAAGTACTTTAAGGTAAAGTTTTAGGAAACACTTTATCTAACATGATATTCTCACATTAGTACAGAGTAAGATTGACGTAGATTAAACTTGGTAGGAATCTGTAATGAAACCTGTTGAATAAAGTGTTTTCATTAATTATTACATATGTACCAAAATTATTTCCAAATTATTGAGGAATAAAAATATCTATTAATGCACTCTATTGCTTCTCTAAATATGTTACTTATTTCTGTGGGAATGTAATAAAAATTGGCAACACAATAAGAAGTGAATCAATTCTGTTAATTCACAGGTATAAAATTCCCTTCTCACAATCCTGTGGCAAGTTAAGGAAGATTTTCTGTTTTACATCTTAAAATAGAAAATGTTATCATTTTGAAACATCAAAGAAAGTAGAACTGATTAATTTTAAATCTGCTAAATTTTTTATCTGCGTGACTAAGATGGAAGTTAAATTCCAGTGTTATTATACATAACCAGGAACAAATGACTTTGTTTTTTTTTTCTGTAATAAACTAATGTAAAGTTTTGCTTGGCCTTTTTATAACCAGGAAGTGTTTTTTGCTGTTATTCACCAAGGATATGACTCAGGTGCAAATGTGTCTCCTGATCTCTGCAGTTAGTATTCTGTCCAATGGTACATGAGCTGACGCCCAGGGAAAAGGATAGGGGATTTCCCAGTAACCCATGCAGTTATCCAATAATTAGGCACACTCACACCCTCTAGTAGGGAGAATAGAAATTAACGTGACTCACAATTGGTGGCAAATAGTTTGAATGCATAGGAATGGTACTAAACCTCCCCGGTTGATCATAGGCAGGTCCCGGGAGAAAATGCAACACCAGCTGTATAATATCAAATGGTAGACCTATATGTATGATGTGAGTGCACTTATGCTAAAAATAGAAATTATTTTACGCAATTACAAATTAAAAACTATATTTTATATAAATATAATGAAACTGAATTTTTTTTATTTTAACAATAAAATAAGCCTGATTGTAAAAATTAAATATTTTATTCTGACACGAGTTTCCTGTTAAAAGAGATTTAAGAACAAAAATCAATTTTTACATCTTTATTATAATATTAAGTTAAGAACAATTTGGAGTGGTCATTTTGTTGTCCCCCCAAAAAACCTGTTAATGTGGAGATGAAATTAATATAAGTGACCGTGTGTATAAAGACAAAATAAACCCACGCTGCCACTTGTGACCAGGCTTTTGCTTCTTTATGTATCTTGTATGAGGTCATTATAGATCCACTGAAAATCAAGTCTGTGGAGTCTGTTGAAACTGTTGTCAGGCCAGCTGGCCTTCATGAAATTTTCTTCACAAGATTCAGTTTTGCAATTTCCTTTTCACATTTGTGTCAGGTTATTTTTTAAAGTAACCTGGATTATCCTTTGGGTGTATTATCTGGATTCCTTTTATATCAATATTCAATTGTGATACTGGATCTGACTCGACCCTCTCAAATTTATTGTTTCTGACCCTTTTATTATCCAAATAAAAATACAAAACATTTTTAGATGACAGGCGTTTCACTGTATATTTGTGATATGTCTTGTTAAGCACCTGCAGAATTATTACAAATGAGTTCTTTTCAAGGACAATCTGAGAACCATAAAGTATAGTTACATGTATATTGATGGTCATTTTTAAATTGCTATGGAGGTAGATAAAGCCATGAATTGCTGACTAGTAGGTCAATTCTTGATATCCAGAATGTTAATAATTTTTTTCATGTGAGACTTTCTGTTGCCCTTATTTTTTGTTGTGTAAAAAGCCTTGCCATTTCCTCATTAAATTGATGCTATTTGTTGACATGAGTGACCAACCTGAAAAAAAGTTTCTTGTTGGTAGATCTGGACAGTAAAAGAAGTAGGTGTCTGTCTTTTATGAAGCCTAACTTGCTCATCTGTCATTGTGAGACAAACTTAAGAAATTGTGTATCTGCAAACATGTTGGCTTTCTGTGACCAAATTAAAAATGTCAAGACAGCAGGGACAGCTAGGGATGCTGAGAATGTGCAGTACTTAACATTTACTGTGCGTATCTATCGACAAGAATATTTTTTTAGAGTTAGTTGCTGGATGTTAGCTTGCAACTAAGCATCAGTTGCATCAGTATTGATATAGTATCATTTTTAACCAGGTTTACTTTATCACATATTAATAGAATGAGTGACTGTATTAAAGTCATGGATATACTTGTTTTGAGCTTTTCACATCACCACAAGTATTGGCTGTCAAATGGTATAGCTTTGCCCAAAGCTTCTGATTTTGGTATATGGGTACATAAGGGCAAGTGCCTAAAACTTATTCTTTGCTCACATTGACCTTTAATCTCAAGGTGAATGGCATCCTCTTAAAGGTCAACTTTTGTCAATTTTTCACATTTTCTCCAGATTCTAATATGTGATATCTTGAATCACCCTTGGCCTGTTGATGTGAACAATAAATATATATCTCTATAATCCTGTATATATTTGACTTGAGATCTCTTGTTATTTCCCTCCACTATTGCCCCTTTTACATTTTTCCGCCATAAAACCTTTAACCTAGATTAATAAAATGTGTAACTTACTATATATCATGGGCTACCATTGTTGAGGCGATCACAACATTTACCTATGGTGTCTCTTTGAAGGCCAAATGATGTCAACATTGATGAAAAACCTAGTTATTGTATCCACCGGAGGCATCCGGTGGATACTTTGGTTTAGCGTTCGCTACCATGCCACTGCTGCGTGTAGAGAGATTTTCGGCACTAACACTGTCAGAGGAAAACTACATCAGCTAGATCACCAAATTTGCAGGATATCTTGATTAAGGGGCAAGCTTCTCTGGGACTGAGATTAGCCTCATTCTAAAATACAAGATGGCTGCCGCAGGTATTTCTTTTAAAATTATCTACCTTTTTCTACTGGCTGGTTCTCATAGGTAGGAGGTTGAATCTCTTCATAGGTGATATGTATAACAGATATACAAGCCCTCTACAACCTTGCAGACATTTGACCTTGAAGCTCTTAATTGAAGGTCATCCATTGAGGACCCCAAGTAGCCTATATCTCCCTTATTATTGGTCCTAGAGTTTTGAAAATGTGAAACCAACTTATAGGAAATCATGGGCTGGAAATCTTCTGATGTGGTCAAATTTGACCTTGGACCCCTCCTTCAAGGTGAAATGAGGATAGCCAAACTTAAAAGTGCTTAAAACTTGCTTATTATTGGTCCTAGAGTTTGCAATGTAAAGCCAACTTCTGGGAAATCATGGGCTGGGAATCTTCTGATGTGGTCAGATTTGACGTTGGACTCCTCCTTCAAGGTCAAACAAGGATACTTAAAAGTGCTTATAACTTGCTTATTATTGGTTCTAGGGGTTTACAATGTGAAAGCAATGTATAGGAAATCATGGGCTGGAAATCTTTTGATGTGGTCAAATTTGATCTTGGTTCCCACCTTCAAGGTCAATGAGGAAAGTCAAACTTATAAGTGCTTATAACTCACTTATTTTTGGTCCCAGAGGTTTGCAATGTTAAACAAACTTATAGAAAATCATGGGCTGGGAATCTTTTGATGTGGTCAGATTTGACCTTGGACCCCTCCTTCAAGGTCAAACGATGACAGCCAACTTGAAAGTGCCTATAATTTCTTTATTATTGGTTCTAGAGGTTTTCAATGTGAAACCAACTTATACGAAATTGTGGGCTGGGAATTTTCTGATATGTTCACATTTGACCTTGAGCCCCTCCTTCAAGTTCAAACGAGGACAGCAAAAATTAAAAGTGCTTATAACTCACTTATTATTGGTCCTAGAGGCTTGCAATATGAAACCAACTTATGGAAAATTATGGTCTGGGAATCTTTTGATGTGGTCAGATTTGACCTTGAGCCCCTCCTTCAAGGTCAAACAAGGACAACCAAACTTAAAAGTGCTTATAACTCACTTATTATTGATCCTAGAGGTTGCAATGTGAAACCAACTTATAGGAAATCATGGGCTGGGAATCTTTTGATGTGGTCACATTTGGCCTTCAGGCCCTTGGAACCCTCCTTCAAGGTCAAATGAACACAGCCAAACTTAAAAGTGCTTATAACTTGCTTATTGGTTCTAGAGATTGCAATATGAAGCCAACTTAAGGAAATCCTTGGTTGGGAATCTTCTGATGTGGTCACATTTGACCTGGAGTCTCTCCTTCAAGGTCAAACGAGGACAGCCTAACTTAAAAGTGCTTATAACTTTCTTATTATTGGTCCTAGAGGTTTGCAATCTGAAACCAACTTATAGGAAACCATGGGCTGGGAATCTTTTTGATGTGATCAAATTTGGCCTTGAGTCCCTCCTTCAAGGTTAAATGAGGATAGCCAAACTTAAAAGTGCTTATAACTTGCTTATTGGTCCTAGAGGTTTGTAATGTGAAACTAACTTATAGGAAATCATGGGCTCGGAATCTTCTGATGTGGTCAGATTTGTCCTTGATCCCCTCCTTCAAGGTCAAATGAGCCATGTTAGCCATGCAAAAAAAAAACATGAGCCTAAAGTGGAGAGGTCGAGGAGCACTTTAAAATCTGTCCTTCCTTTGTCAAATGTGATGCAAAAATAAACACACTGCACTCTGCATGGCCAGTGCCGTCAAAGTTTTAGTCATCTCAAATTAGCACAACTGCTGTGTACAGAGGGTCTTATGTTTGACAAAAAATGCACAGATAAGAACAGTGCAATTAAAAAACCCTTTGGGACTCGTACCTTGATAAATGGATGAGTTTTTACACAGCAGCCAGTGCCTATTGATATTTTCTATATTTCTGGACAAAATCTCTGAATGCATCAACATTACAATTCAGCAGGATTTTTTCCCAGAAAAAAAGACTCCTGGTAAAGTTGGAGTCTCCCACTACCTTGGGTAAACAGCTTAACTGGCTTATAGACCTAGTTTGCTGAGGACCTGTCCCAATATGACCCTGGCTGTTGAGCAAGACTTCAAGCCACAACTTTTTAGATATAGTTAGCTTAAAGTGCTTGTTTTGTCTCTTGAGATTTGACGTAACATGGATTTACTATGAAAAGGTCTATGTATTACACAATTTCCAGGTACATAAATAGAATGTCTTTTTCTTGTATCCAGTGGATATCTTATTTACACTATTATGGAAAAACTGTTTTGCTGGCTTCTTAAAACCCAATATTCAAAAACAAAAAGGGCTGGCATGGCATTATCTCCACCTCATTAAAACACAGATATAACCAAATTTTGTTTTGTCTATCATTAAATAACTAAATTGGTGTTTTTGGACCAGATATAAAAAGTTTATATAGTTTTGAGCTAGCATTGTTTCTGTTAACTTAAATGAAATCCATTGCAGAAAGCATGATCTAATATATTTACGCAGGTTCAGTTTGTCAGTAGCCTGTTTGCTAAAATTTTAGGAGTAGTAGAATTTACAATATGACCACCAGGTATATCTTGCCATCTGATCTTATAATTTTGTATTTATTTCACTGCAACTGTTTAATATGTTTGTTTTTTTGTTGTTGTATAAATTAGGAACAACAGGTATGTCATGTGTATTTGTGTTCTTATTAATCACACCACATAAAGTTTCTCATTAACAGATCAGGGGAAATTCCTGTTTACTGATGACACTGGAGTGTTTTCTCTTGTATTCTGTTATCCCCTGTCCTAAACCTCTCACTTTAGACACAATGGTGCATGATTTATGTTTTTACAAATTGTGTGCATTTCTTCTAACTAATAGATGGACACTTCTGTATATTTAGATGTTTTGGTTCATATTCATGTAAATAAATTCAGTAAAACACAAACCATAACTCAGATTTTCTGTGAACATTTAACCTGTTCTTCCCTACAGCTCTTAGAGACTGTGTAGGTATTGTTTTCATCCCATGGCATTCAGTTTGGTTGGTAGGAAGTCAGCTTCTGAAAGTATCTCAGGGCTATATCTCAAAGATCTTAAAGTGTAGAAATTGTTTGGTTAGTAGTGATATTGGCTTTGGGTGTGCAACTTCATGGTGTAACATTGACTTAACCTTGCCCTAGTGACCTTGACCTTTAAAATATTGCCATAACCATTTGTAAGACCTAGCCAGTTTTGTACTTGGCTTGTTGCAGTGACAAATTACATACATTTTTCTTATTGGAAAGATCAGTCTTAAATAAAAAAGATCGATGTATTGACATATATACCTGACTGCATCAATAAATGAATCACTCATCACACTAAGCCCTGACCACTCTCGTGCAGTAATCAGAGGGATACCTGCAAGTAATCTTGTCTTGATACATCATCTTTCTGCTCCATATTTATAGCACATATACAAGATAGGTGGTAACACCCTAACGATTACTCTTGCTAACCTATCAGTTGTAAGTGGTCATTCACAAAGGTCTTCACACATGCAAACAAGTTTGTAGGATCAACATTCACAATAATAAACCTCTTAAACTTGGTGATCCAACAGATACGACTTACAACCACTAAGATTAGGTGCAAAACTGTGACAGTGAAACAAGGTTTTTTTAACAGAGTTTCAGTGTATACATGATGTTCTTTTAGTCATTTTCATTAGCATGGATTTTTGTAAGACACTATCAAAGTGTTTCTTCTTGATTAAAGGATTTTCATGTGAAAAAAATTATGTAGGAATAGCAGATATTTTTCCCTTTTTTTGTAATTTACCATATTATGAAGATTTAACCTTTCGAGGTTATTTCTTCATCTGTTACTCAAATATTACATGTTAGAGGAATCTGTTTCTTCTAATTCCTATGTTGTACAAACCTGCCCAAGATAAAAAACTTAGTCCTTTTAGAAATTCTGATGTACAAAATTAATGATAATTTAATGTCAGTCTTAATAGTTTGTGCTGTCCTATATAAGTTAATATATCTAGTTTATACTCCATTTACTCTACTTACTTTCTTTATATTATATATGGGTACACATTCTTCAGTTTATTGCCACCATGAACAGTGATAATATGTTCGTCATTTTTCTGCGTTTGTATTTTTACCCCACAGCCCTTAAGGGCTGTCTGGGTATTGTTTTCACCCATGGTGTCTGGGTGGGCGGTGGGAAAAAGTTTGTCCGGGCTGTATCTCAGAAACCGTAAGGTGTAGGAAGTTGATACTTGGTAGGGACATTGGTTAGGGGGTGTAGGTGTGCAACGTCATGGTCTGACCTTGATTTGACCTTTGACCTTGCCGTAGTGACCTTGAGTTTGAAAATCTTGTCCGGGCTATATCTCAGAAACCGTAAGATGTAGGAAGTTGATACTTGGTAGGGACATTGGCTATGGGGTGTAGGTGTGCAACGTCATGGTCTGACCTTGATTTGACCTTTGACCTTGCCGTAGTGACCTTGACCTATAAAATTTTGTCTGGGCTATATCTCAGAAACCGTGAGGTGTAGGGAGTTGATACTTGGTAGGGATATTGGTTAGGGGGTGTAGGTGTGCAACGTCATGGTCTGACCTTGAATTGACCTTTGACCTTGCCGTAGTGACCTTGACCTATAAAATCTTGTCCGGGCTATATCTCGGAAACTGTAAGGTGTAGGAAGTTGATATTTGGTAGGGACATTGGTTAGGGGGTGTAGTTGTGCAACGTCATGGTCTGACCTTGATTTGACCTTGCCGTAGTGACCTTGACCTCTGAAATCTTGTCCGGGCTATATCTCAGAAACTATAAGGTGTAGGAAGTTGATCCTAGTAGGGATATTGGTTAGGGGGTGTAGGTGTGCAACCTCATGGTCTGACCTTGATTTGACCTTTGACCTTACTGTATTGACCTTGACCTTTAAAATCTTGTCGCACCTTTGGGTCTGTCTTTTGGTGCAGATTAAGCACTGTTAATTCATATTAGAATTTATTAAGAATTTTACTTTCATAACTTCCCATTGTAAGAGATAGAATTTCATCAAGTGAGCCACAGATTTTGCTCCAACACCACACATAAGCATTCATTAAATGTATTACCACTTCTGTATGCATGGTAATATTCAAAACATCTAAACCATAATTCGGCCACGCAGATGTAGATAAAGAATGTTGAATTTTAGTTTACTGATTAATGCTGTCATCTTATTGAATTATCTTGTTTTAATACTTCATCTTTACATGCATTATCTTTCTTTTAAACATTATTTTCTCCATTTAAACATTGTTTGGAACTTTATATAACTGACAGTGCTCTGAAAGTATCCTGAACCTTGTACTGGTACAGTACTTCTATATCTCATGGTGTTGAAAATATTTCCCTAGGCTGTGGGGTACGGGCATCTCTGATGCTATTTTTATGATATGATTTCTAACATTGATAATGGCTGTAAAACTCCTTGAAAATCATTAAGTTGCTCTAAATCTTGAAATATTCCAGCTAACTTCATCAAATTTGCACAAAAGCTATATGGCTAGAAAAGCTAGCTTGATAGTAATTTTGGCCTAGTTCAAAAAACAAAATGGCCACCGTATCACATGTTTAATGTCAAATGGGGTTATACTATTAAAAAGGCCTAATATCTCCCCAAATATTGCTCCTAGAGGTTCGGAATGTGAAAACAACTTGTAGCAAGTCATGGCCTGGTCCAGGTGTTGAATTTGACCATAGACCCCTGCTTCAAGGTTAAATGAGGTTGTCACACACTAAAACATCTTTATTTCTCCCTTATTATTGGTGATATGGCTTCAGATTGTAAAGACAGACCATGAAAAGCAAAGCTATGGTCAAGAAATTGTAAACGCCTTCCATACGTGTGTCTGTCCATCCGTACATGCATCTGTTCGTTAGGTTTTAACATAAACCTTAACATCTCATTCATTTATAAAGATATCTTTGTCTATTTTGCAGGGAATGTTTATGGCTACGAAAACCTGTCTCTGCAAAATTTTGGCCTCATTCTGAAAAACAAAATGGCCGCCATAGCCAATTGTTTAAAAATCACAAAGTTGTTCTAAATCTTGAAATATTCCAGCTAGCTTCAGCAAATTTGCACAAAAGATGTATGGCTAGAAAAGTTAGCTTGATAGTAATTTTGACCTAATTCTAAAAAGAAAATGGCTGCCATATCACATGTTTAATGTCAAATGGGGTTATTCTATTAAAAAGACCTTATATCTCCCCTAATATTGCTCTTAGAAGTTCAGAATATGACAACAACTTGCAGGAAGTCATGGCCTGGTTAAATGGGGTTACACTAAAATGTTCCTATTTTACCCTTATTATTGGTGCTATGGCTTCAGAATATAAAGACAGACCATCAAAAGTCCTGACCTTCAAATGTTTTACATGAGAAAAATTTTAGCCTTATTTTGAAAAACAAATTAGCCACCATAGCCAATTATTTAAGAATCATTAAGATGCTCTAAACCTGAAATATTGCAGCTAGGTTCATCAAATACGCGCAAAATATATATGGCTAGGAAAGTTAGCCTGATAGTAAGTAGGCCTAGTTTTGAAAACAAAATGGCCATCATATCACGTTTGAAATGGATTTATCCTATTAAAAAGGCCTTATATCTCCCTTATCATTTCTACTCTTTTCCAATTGCTGACTTTTACCTTTGATTCCTTCTTCAATGTCAAGTGGGGTTATCCTACTACAAAGGTCTTATATCTCCTTTATTTCGTTCTCCATTATTACTGATTCTAAGGCGGGAGATAACTGCTGCAGCAGTGGCCTCGTTTGTTAATGTTTGTGTTGATTCAGAGATTGCTGTACTTCCCTTCAACCTATAAACTATTATTCTCTGCAGAGATATTAAAGAATGGTCTCAGTGGCTGAATGATAAACTGCACGCTTGATATTTGTCATCTTGGATTTTAATGCAGCTCCTGTTAAGATTGGGTCTTGTCAATATTACCCCAGCTATTACAAGACACCAAATGAATCAATTTTGATTTTGAGACATTAAAAAGAAGTGAAAATAGCATTGATCATTAATATCTGGTAGACTTCAGGTATTCACCATGATGATATAACCATGGTTAAATCTTAGTGGAGTTTGGCTTTTAGTTCAGATTGATGTTTTTCTCCAACTTTGTACAATCTCTTCTATGCCCAGAGTGAGTTGTAACTCACTCAGACTCAGCAAGAACTGTCACTATTGGTGGAGGTATAGAAGGCATGATGGTATAATCTTTAATTGGCCATCAGACTCTTGACAATAGTACTTGATTTAAACATTGTAAGGTTATCATTAAGACCCTTGTCCGACTGTTCTAGCATGTGACAACCCACTCACTAAACCATGTTAGAAAATAATCTGTCTTGAAACATATCACATATTTTGAAAATGTGCTACAGTAAGGTCTCTTTTGAAGATCAATTTAGTTTTTTCTAATGGAGGATAACCCATATGGCTCAAACGTATATGATCTAGTTAATGTCATATTTCATCACCTTCCTGGTGCTCATGGGCCATGTAACTGCTACAATGTCACTGTCTCATTCACAAAGTAGTACTTACCACAACCCCAGGGCTACATTGTCCCTCTCCCCTGTGAAACTGGAGACATTCTATCAGGATTGGGTATAGAGTCTAAGTGTTCCGATGATTAAGCGATGTACATGTCACTTTCAGCCAAGACAAGTCTGTCCCAACAAATTTTACTGGACGTGTTTATTTCTTTGTCTACCAAGGTGATTTGTTTTAACATTTTAAAATTCATTGCTAAAAATTTTGTCTGTCAGTAGTATTTAAAAGTGATATAAAAATAGCACATCTAATTTTTATGGTGTGTGAAACATGGTCTGTAAGTTGTTTCTATTTCTTGATACTGTTAAGTTTCCTGTACAAACAATATGTTTGTGAAGGTATATGTGTAAAGTCCCACTATAGACAAGATTATTGTACAGATTTTTCAATATTCCAAGATTTATTGTTTAGGCTTATTGTTAGACGTCGGAGACATGTGCTCTGTCGGAGTTCTCATAACATTAAATTGAACACAATTCCATTCCAAACCTCTGACTGAATATTCCTGTAATTACATACCTTTCTTCTTGATTGATATTGTATTTTCAGCCCAATTCAAAATATCTCTGACATCGGATTCTGTGGATAATTTTTGTGTTTGATTTTATTTTGTTTAGCAAAATACAAACATTGCTTGATCTGTTGTACCTTCTTGCATGATGAAATTGCCTTTCTATTATCAGAATCATTTGTGTCATAAACATATAGAAGTAGCATTGATTTGGTTCCACAGAGTTATTTGTAGTTTCACTATTAGTTAATTGTTATTGGTGTATTAGGTCTTAAGAATCAGGCCTGGTCCACTGAAGCCACTGTATGGCAGAACTGATGATTCAACTTATGTCATGAGGCTAACACTGGAAAACACTGAGTTGCACTTAGTAATTATATACAGACAAAATTTAATTTTACAGTCAAAGACATCCACCAGCATCAACTTAGTGATACGTTAAATGGAATAGGAATATAATGTTATAAAAACACTCATTGTTTTGAATTCTCACCCTGGATTGTTAATGTGTGAGTCAAAAATAATTAGGGTCAGTATGTATTGATACTTTTTTATTCCTTTCTTATTTTTGCTTATGCAGATTTACTACTAAAGTGAGTTATGCCAAGTTGAATCTGACCGGTTCATCTGCTTTATCACTTTTTGCATCTGTAAAAATATTAGTTTGAAAAATGATGATGCACGCATGCATTGAGTCCTTACATTGCATGTGTGCTAGTTATATGCATCATTTTGTGTAATATTTTATGCATGCTTTATCATCTCAGAATTCCTTTTTTTCAGAAGCCACTACTACACCTACAACTACAGATGAACCAGGTAAATTATTCAAAAACAACTAGCTTTAACTGGAAGTATTCTTACAATCCTTAATGCTTATATATTGTACACTTTGCAGTTTTTTTCCTGTAATTCTGCTTTGCTATTAAATTTAATTTGTCTCATTTCTCCTATTGTATTTCTGTGACTGTCATGAAAACTGTTGGTTTTATTACGCTACAATAGCTTACCATGTGGGACTTAATGCTGTTCTCGGGTTGCCACACCCGGGGCCAACGTCTTAGAAAAAAAGATCGTTCTTGTTAGCCACCGGATATACTGGTAGTTGTCGTCACGTGATAACTTCTGACCAATTGCCCTACTTTCTCGTTGGCCACGATTGACTGGTAGCAGTTTGTAAATATACAGACATTTTCATTTATTTCTCAGTCTTTACGTATTGTTGGAGGCTAATTTTTGAATATTTCATTTCATATATTTCATAGATTGTTCTGTAAAATTATTGATTTCACAACTTAAGTATTTTCCTTACAATCCGCGTGTTTTGAGTTTTCTCGGTTCAGGCAATTTTAATTGTACGTCTTTTTATTGCGTTAAAATGTCTGAGTAGCACTGTCTGACATTCCCTCCCAATACTCTGAAGAAGTAGACACCTTCAGGCGCATTCTTTCTCTCCCTGACCCCAGGGACTCTATGCCTAGGTCTTCAACTTCAGTGTTGGGTCTGGATGACGAAAAAGGCCGTCAAGAGCTCAGACCTAGAGGTCCTTCCTCTATTCTACCACTTAGCTCAGTTATCAAGGAAGCCTTTGATAAATTCCAACATGATTTCAAAGCTGCCAATTTAGCTGAGGGCAAATATGTCAAGCCTCCTCCATCCACTTCTAAGTGGTACAAGGTTGGACAGCCCACTTTTCAAGACAAAATTCAGGAGTTGAATACGGACTTTGCTAAGATCTGTATTACTCCTAGACCTCCTGGGGCACCAGTAGCCAAAGTCCCTCTGCCAGTTCTTAAGGAGCTGGAACATCAGGCTCGACAAAATATTTCAACCCTCAATTTCACCGCTGCCTTTGCCAAAACCTCTTCTTCTTGTAATGCTTCCTTGGAAAAATGCCAACATAGCATTAAGTCAACTGTCAAGAAGATAAAATCTCAGATCCAGAAAGGTGCCAATCCTGAGAAAGCGGCAAAGCGCGGATATGAGGAAGTTGCTGAGTACTTGGATTTTTGGAACAAGACGGTTCTTGTCCAACATAGAGCTCTTACTTGTCTCAGCAAATCTCTAGCCCATATTCTCCAGAGGGAATTATATTCCATGGCTAATACCGACTTGCTCAGGCGCGAAGCCAAAATGACTCTATTACATCCCCAGCTAGGGGAAACGAGACGCCAAGAACTTAGGAACTCGTCCTTCTGGGACTCCTCCTTGTTCGAGTCTCAACTCGTTAAGGAAGGTGAGGACTTCCTTCTCAAAAAAGGCACCTCAAAAGATTCTCAGGGTTTCGCACCCTACCAGAATAAGCCCTTTCGTGGCCCCCACAAGAAAAGAGGCTCCTACAGGAAACGCCCCTATGGGGGCAATACCTCTCAAAGCAGTAACCAATCCTTTCCCTCGGGAACAGGAAAATCCAACTTCAGAGGCTCCGGGGGTCGTTTTCGACCCCACAATAGGGGAAGGGGGCGTGGAAACCCCCCTTCTCAATGACTCCTCCAAAGCCTCACTCAGTCCACCAGTAGGAAGTCGCCTCCGTTCTTTCAAGAGAGACTGGCTAATAAAAAAATGTTCTCAAAACGTGTTAAACATTATCACCAATGGCTACGTTCTGCCATTCCGTTCAAAGCCAAACTTGATCAGATTCCCTGTGATTCTATCAGAGTACAAGGCCCAACAAAAAGACCAAGCCTTGGCCACTTGTATCCAGTCTCTCTTGTCAAAGAACGCTATCGAAAGGGTGGAAAACGTAAAATCTCTCGGGTTTTACAGTCGCCTGTTCCTAGTACCCAAGCCTCACCAAAGGTGGAGGCCAGTCATAGACTTAAGCAGGCTCAACACTTTTCTACATGTAGAAAAGTTCAAAATGGAAACCCCGGAGTCCATCAGGACTTCCCTGGTCCCAGGGGAGTGGGTATCGTCGATAGACCTGTCAGACGCATACCTTCACATCCCCATCCATCCAAACTCAAGGAAGTACCTAAGGTTTTGCTACAAGGCCCAGGTGTTCCAGTTCACCTCCCTACCTTTCAGACTGGCCACAGCCCCCCAGGTCTTTACGATGATCGTAAAGGAAGTGAAACTAATGGCCCTCTCAAGAGGACTCAGAATTCACCAATACCTGGACGACTGGCTGATCAGGTCCCAGTCTCAGGAGGAATCCCAAAGGGACACACAGGCAGTGGTAGACCTAACCCAATCCTTGGGTTGGATAATCAACCAAGAAAAATCAGAACTGAAACCTACTCAGGTGTTTTCGTTCGTGGGCTACGAATACCACCTAGATTCAGCCCTTGTAAGACCCACTCACGAGAGATGGCTCAAACTTCAGGATTTGATCCTGCGACTCAAGTCAAAACGTGTTTTGACTGCAAGATGTTTGATGTCTCTAATTGGGTTGCTAGCCTCAACGGAGAAAATGGTCCCGGAGGGACGCCTTCACATGAGGCCCTTTCAGTTTCATCTCAAGGAGCACTGGAGATATCCTCAGTCGCTGGACAACCTCCTTCCTTGGACAGAAGCCATTGTAGCCCACCTAGATTGGTGGCAAAACCCCTCAAATGTGATGAAAGGCGCAGACCTTCATCCCAAGGACCACAGTATCCAACTCTTTAGATCAAAATTCTACAAAAGGGCTGTGGTCAGAGCGGGAAAAAAGGCTACACATAAATGTCCTGGAATTGAAGGCGGTCTCCCTGGCCCTTCGAGACTTCAAGGACCAGTGCCAGAATCAAACAGTGTTAGTTGCGACGGACAACTCAACAGTGGTAGCCTACATCAACAAGCAGGGGGGAACTCACTCAGCAGAGATGTGCGCTCTCCTGTGGAAAATCATGACCTGGTGCCATCACTACCATATAACATTGAAGGCCAGGCACATTCCAGGGTGTCTGAATGTGATGGCCGACCTGCTATCCAGGTCCAACCAAGTGCAGTCAACAGAATGGTCTCTGCACCCACAGGTCTTCAAGCAAATCTGCCAGAAGTGGTTCACCCCTCATGTAGACTTATTCGCCACTCACCTGAATCACAAACTCCCTCTATATGTGTCTCCTATCCCAGACCCAAGGGCCTGGAACATAGATGCTCTGAACATAAACTGGACCAACCTCACAGTCTACGCCTACCCTCCTACGGTTCTCCTTCACAAGGTGATCCAAAAGATCAAGCAATGCCATTGCCTGATCATCGTGATAGCCCCAGGCTGGCCAGGGATGCCCTGGTTTTGGGACCTAGTGCAGCTCTCAACAGAGATCCCACTACAACTCCCAGTGTCAACGACCCTACTCAAACAGTCCCACAAGTATGTGTTCCACAGCAACCCACAACAGCTGAACCTCCACGCCTGGTGTCTAGGAGCGGACAACTCCAAGAACAAGGCTTCTCTGTGGAGGTGGCAGAGAGAATTGCTGCCCCTCAGCGGTCATCAACAAGGACCATCTACGGGTCAAAGTGGGCCCTATTTGAAAAATGGTGCAGAGAAAATTCGGTGGATTTCTCCACTCCATCTGTGAAACAAATCTCGGATTTTTATGTCAGCTGACTTGTCAGTCAGCTGACATTATGTCGTCACTCTGCGGCGTGGGCGTACGCGTCCGCGTACGCGTCCACGTGAACAACTTCTCCTCCAAAACTACAAGGCCTAGAGACGTGCTGTTTTTTTTAAAAGATACCTTATCTATCGAGGATGAAAAATTGTTCAAGGCATGCAAATCTGTCTGTTCGTCTGTTTGCTAGAGACATTACAAGGGGGGTACCCCCACCAAAAGTGTGAAAATTTCAACACTTAATCACAATTTTCTCAGTGACTATTCCAGGGATTTCTCTCATATCTTGCATATATGTACTAGGCCAGAGGTAGATTCTCTTGTGTGAGTATGAGACCTGGATCTGTCTTACTTTTTTTTTAATAAATTTTTTTAATAATTTTTAATGCATTAAAATTCATGAAATCATGCACAAAATCATTTATAACTTGAAAAGTGTTGCATTTAGAGCATTTTGTTAAAATATGTTATTCAGCTACTTTTTTCATAGCTACAATATGGTGAGTAAGTTGGGTGCCTGTCTCAATAGCTAAGTGAGTAATAGCTACTTTTGGGCTTTTCAGTAACTTCCATCATGAGTAAAATCACTTGTAACTTAAAAACTATTGCATTTAGAGAATTTCGTATAAATATGTTATTCAGCTACTTTTGGGTCAGCTATAACATAGTAAAATTTTAGACCTGTAGTTCATGGCATAGCTGAGTAATAGCTACTTTTAGGTTATCACTGTTGAGTAAATCGCTTATAACTTGAAAACTATTGCATTTAGAGAATTTCGTATAAATATGTTATTCAGCTATTTTTGGGTCAGCTATAACATAGTAAAATTTCAGACCTGTAGCTCATGGCATAGCTGAGTAATAGCTACTTTTAGGTTATCACTGTTGAGTAAATCGCTTATAACTTGGAAACTATTGCATTTACAGTATTTTGTTTCAATATGTTATTCACCTATTTTGGGATCAGCTATAACATAGTGAAGTTTCAGATCTGTGGCTCATTGCATAGCTGAGTAATAGCTACTTTGAAGTTCTCACTATTGAGTAAATCACTTGTAACTTAAAACCTATTGCATTTAGAGAATTTCGTATAAATATGTTATTCAGCTACTTTTGGGCCAGCTATAACATCGTGAAATTTCAGATCTGTAGGTCATGGCATAGCTGAGTAATAGCTACTTTAAAGTTCTCACTATTGAGTAAATCAGTTGTAATTGGAAAACTATTGCATTTAGAGTATTTCGTATAAATATGTTATTCAGCTACTTTTGGGTCAGCTATAACATAGTAAAATTTCAGACCTGTAGCTCATGGCATAGCTGAGTAATAGCTACTTTTAGGTCATCACTATTGAGTAAATCAGTTGTAACTTGAAAACTATTGCATTTACAGTATTTTGCTTAAATATGTTATTCACCTACTTTTGGGTCAGCTATAACATAGTAAAATTTCAGACCTGTAGCTCATTGCATAGCTGAGTAATAACTACTTTGAGGTTCTCACTATTGAGTAAATCAGTTGTAATTGCAAAACTATTGCATTTAGAGAATTTCGTATAAATATGTTATTCAGCTACTTTTGGGCCAGCTATAACATAGTGAAATTTCAGATCTGTAGGTCATGGCACAGCTGAGTAATAGCTACTTTGAAGTTCTCACTATTGAGTAAATCAGTTGTAATTGGAAAACTATTGCATTTAGAGAATTTCGTATAAATATGTTATTCAGCTACTTTTGGGTCAGCTATAACATAGTAAAATTTCAGACCTGTAGCTCATGGCATAGCTGAGTAATAGCTACTTTTAGGTCATCACTATTGAGTAAATCAGTTGTAACTTCAAAACTATTGCATTTACAGTATTTTGCTTAAATATGTTGTTCACCTACTTTTGGGTCAGCTATAACATAGTAAAATTTCAGACCTGTAGCTCATTGCATAGCTGAGTAATAACTACTTTGAGGTTCTCACTATTGAGTAAATCAGTTGTAATTGCAAAACTATTGCATTTAGAGAATTTAGTATAAATATGTTATTCAGCTACTTTTGGGTCAGCTATAACATAGTAAAATTTCAGACCTGTAGCTCATGGCATAGCTGAGTAATAGCTACTTTTAGGTCATCACTATTGAGTAAATCAGTTGTAACTTCAAAACTATTGCATTTACAGTATTTTGCTTAAATATGTTGTTCACCTACTTTTGGGTCAGCTATAACATAGTAAAATTTCAGACCTGTAGCTCATGGCATAGCTGAGTAATAGCTACTTTGAGGTTATCACTGTTGAGTAAATCGCTTATAACTTGGAAATTATTGCATTTAGAGTATTTTGTTTCAATATGTTATTCACTTATTTTGGGGTCAGCTATAAGATAGTGAAGTTCCAGACCTGTGACTCATTGCATAGCTGAGTAATAGCTACTTTGAAGTTCTCAATGTTGAGCAAATCACTTATAATTTGAAAACTATTGCATTTAGAGAATTTAGTATAAATATGTTATTCAGCTACTTTTGGGTCAGCTATAACATAGTAAAATTTCAGACCTGTAGCTCATGGCATAGCTGAGTAATAGCTACTTTTAGGTTATCACTGTTGAGTAAATCACTTATAACTTGGAAACTATTGCATTTAGAGTATTTTGTTGCAATATGTTATTCACCTATTTTGGGGTCAGCTATAACATAGTGAAGTTCCAGACCTGTGGCTCATTGCATAGCTGAGCAATAGCTACTTTGAAGTTCTCACTGTTGAGTAAATCAGTTGTAATTGGAAAACTATTGCCTTTACAGAAATTTGTGCAAATATGTTATTCAGCTACTTTTGGGTCAGCTATAACATAGTGAAATTACAGACCTGTAGCTCATGGCACAACTGAGCAATAGCTATTCTCAGGCACTGACTGTTGAGTAAGTCGGCTATAACTTGAAAAATATTGCATTTGGAGTATTTTGTTAAAATATATTGTTCACCTACTTTTGGGTTAGCTATAACATAGTGAAATTACAGACCTATAGCTCATGGCATAGCGGAGCAATAGCTATTTTCAGGTTCTCACTATTGAGTAAATCAGTTGTAACTTGAAAACTATTGCATTTACAGTATTTTGCTTAAATATGTTGTTCACCTACTTTTAGGTCAGCTATAACAGAGCAAAAATTCAGACATGTAGCTCATTGCATAGCTGAGTAATAGTTACTTTGAGGTTCTCACTCTTGAGTAAATCAGTAGTAACTTGAAAACTATTACATTTAGAGTATTTTGTTAAATATGTTATTCACAGACGTTTTGGTCAGCTATAACATAGTGAAATTGCAGACCTCTATGTCATGGCATAGCTGAGCAATAGCTTCTTTCAGGTTCTCACTGTTGAGTAAATCATTGTATCCAACCTGTAGGAAATCATGGGCTGGGAATCTGTTAATATGGTCCGATTTGACCTTGGAACCCTCCTTCAAGGTCAAATGAGGATAGCCAAACATAAAAGTGCTTATAACTCGCTTATTATTGGTCCTAGAGGTTTGGAATGAAAACCAACCTATAGAAAATCATGAGCTGGGAATTTTTTGGTGTGGTCGGATTTCACCTTGGACCCCTCCTTCAAGGTCAAATGAGGATAGCCAAACTTAAAAGTGCTTATAACTCGCTTATTATTGGTCCTAGAGGTTTGGAATGGAAAACCAACCTATAGAAAATCATGGGCTGGGAATGTTTTGGTGTGGTCAGATTTCACCTTAGACCCCTCCTTCCAGGTCAAACGAAGATAGCCAAACTTAAAGTGCTTATAACTCGCGTATTATTGGTCTTGGAGGTTTGGGATGGTAAACCAACATATAGGAAATCATGGGCTGGGATTCTTTTGGTGTGGTCAGATTTGACCTGGGACCCCTCCTTCAAGGTCAATTGAGGATAGCCAAACTTACAATTGCTTAGAACTCGCTTATTATTGGTCCTACAGGTTTGGGATGGTAAACAAGCTACAGGAAATCATGGGCTGGGAATTTTTTTGTGTGGTCGGATTTGACCTTGGACCCCTCCGTCAAGGTCAAACAAGGATAGCCAAACTTAAAAAGTGCCTATGACTCACTTATTATTGGTCCGAGAGGTTTGGGATGGTAAACCATCCTAAATTCTTTGGCTGGGAATCTTTTGGTATGGTCAGATTTGACCTTTGGACCCCTTCTTCATGGTCGAACGAGGATATTGCATTTATAGTATTTCTTTAAATATTTTTAACCTACTTTTTACACTTAAACAATTACCTTGTTACTTTATTTCATAATACCATTTGCAGGGCACAACTTTTTTGTCCTTTTTTTCTGTCAGCTTCGGAATATCTTTCGAACATGCTGTTCAGTTACCATTTACTGTATTTCTGTACAGCCCTTTCCCTGATAATTATGCTTTCCTCTCATTATCACCATCACAAATCAAAAACATTCAGTCAGCTGACACAGTGCCCGTTCACGGGCACTCTCCTCTTGTTTCATGTACCTGTACCAAGACTTAAACAGGCGCCCCTCGACCATTGATGGTTACAGGACTGCAATCGTTGACACTTTGGGCCCAACGGCCCAACACATTGCACACAATGCAGACCTTCATAGGTTACTCTCCAGTTTTCACAGGGATCGTCCTAAAAGTTCCAGAAATTTTCCCAAGTGGAACCTTTCTGTTGTCCTTAACGAGCTCACCAAAGCACCATTTGAGCCCATGAAAGACTCAGACCTCAAACATCTTACTCTCAAAACTGCTTTCTTGGCCTCGGGCAAGCGCCACAGCGAAATCCATGCCTGGGTCGCGAACAAAGTATCTAATTTAGGCCAATGGGAAAAGGTGGCCTTGTTCCCTTCTTCTGATTTCATAGCCAAAAACCAACTAGCAAGAGAAAGTTCTCAAAGTGTGTCACCAGTGACTATCCCTGCTTTGACTACCATTGTAGATAGACAGTTTAAGGAAGACAGGACCCTGTGTCCCGTGCGGGCCCTGAGGTTTTATTTGGACCGAACTAAAGACCTGAGAGGGTCTCGTTCTCTCCTTTTCATCTCCTTTAAGAAAGGACATACCTCAGACATCAGACCCGCTACACTCTCTTCATGGTTGAAACAAACCATCCTACTTTGTTACAAACAAGCAGATCAACAAGCCTTGGACTTGGTCCAAGTCAAAGCGCATGACATCCGGGCCTTCGCAGCCTCTAAGGCCTTTTACGGTGGAGTATCGGTGGACCAAATCATGCAAGCCTGTCACTGGAAAGCTCACAACGCATTCACAAATTTTTACCTAAAAGACCTTACTTGGTCGGACACCGACAACAATATGTATCTGGGACCCGTGGTGGCGGCACAACAAGTCCTAGATCCTTCCCCTCAGACCAGTTGTCCTCGGAAAGAAAAAAGGGGGGGGGGGGGCACATCCGCTACAACCAAGTCTTCAGGAGTCTCTCCCAGGATCTAGGTATTCCTTTACCTTCAAGATGTTACGGGTAAGGTCATTTTATTTTTTAATTACCAGGTAATTTCTATTAAGGACTTATTCAGTTGTCGTTAATCTCATATTTCAGGTTAAAAATTTTATGAGATGCCCAACCACTGGGTTGGTCTGTCACACGTGAAGGTCTACTAGGGACCCTTAGACCTCGAAGTGAGCACCGCTGCACTTCCGTCCTACTACCAAACATCTGGACAGTTTTAGCACTGTCCCCTTTTACTTAGGTTTTTTGGCTCGTTACAGGCCCGATCTTCGGGATCGGGGCACTGTAAAAGGGACTCAGACTGGTATTTCTGGCACTATTCTGTATATACTAATTCAAAATCTTAGAAAAAATGACATATCTTCCAGTCTCAGCTGTAATCCCGCCACCGGGCGGTTGAATTCAGCATTAAGTCAAACATGGTAAGCTATTGTAGCGTAATAAAATTGAAAATTTTAATTACTTAAATGTAGCTTTTATAAGCTACAAGCTTACCATGTGGGACTTAGGAGAGTCCCACCCTGCCTCCCCGCTGTTTACAGCTGAGGGGTAGGTTCAATAAAAAATTTCAACGAGAAAGTAGGGCGATTGGTCAGAAGTTATCACGTGACGACAACTACCAGTATATCCGGTGGCTAACAAGAACGATCTTTTTTTCTAAGACGTTGGCCCCGGGTGTGGCAACCTGAGAACAACATTAAGTCCCACATGGTAAGCTTGTAGCTTATAAAAGCTACATTTAAGTAATTAAAATTTTCAAGTTTTTATGAATCACTGAATAGAGGTATATTCATTTTAATATAATCAAATTTGATTTTTGGACACATTTCAGATATTTTTGTTGTCCCACTTAACAATTTAATCACTGATGGGGAAAGTATAGCCTTTATTTTCCCATGTTATATCATCCAAGAGTAGGTTTTAGTTTTTACCCCACAGCCCTTAAGGGCTGTCGGGGTATTGTTTTCACCCATGGTGTCCGGATGGGCGGGCGGGCGGGTGGGTGGGTGGGCGGCTGGAAATAGTTTGTCCGGGCTGTATCTCAGAAACCGTAAGGTGTAGGAAATTGATACTTGGTAGGGACATGGGTTAGGGGGTGTAGGTGTGCAACGTCATGGTCTGACCTTGATTTGACCTTTGACCTTGCCATAGTGACCTTGAGTTTGAAAATCTTGTCCGGGCTATATCTCGGAAACTGTAAGGTGTAGGAAGTTGATATTTGGTAGGGACATTGGTTAGGGGGTGTAGTTGTGCAACGTCATGGTGTGACCTTGATTTGACCTTTGACCTTGCCGTAGTGACCTTGACCTATAAAATGTTGTCCGGGCTATATCTCGGAAACCGTAAGGTGTAGGAAGTTGATATTTGGTAGGGACATTGATTAGGGAGTGTAGGTGTGCAACCTCATGGTGTGACCTTGATTTGACCTTTGACCTTGCCGTAGTGACCTTGACCTATAAAATCTTGTCCGGGCTATATCTCAGAAACCGTAAGGTGTAGGAAGTTGATATTTGGTAGGGACATTGGTTAGGGGGTGTAGGTGTGCAACGTCATGGTGTGACCTTGATTTGACCTTTGACCTTGCCGTAGTGGCCTTGACCTATAAAATCTTGTCCGGGCTATATCTCAGAAACCGTAAGGTGTAGGAAGTTGATACTTGGAAGGGATATTGGTTAGGGGGTGTAGGTGTGCAACGTCATGGTGTGACCTTGATTTGACCTTTGACCTTGCCGTAGTGACCTTGACCTATAAAATCTTGTCCGGGCTATATCTCGGAAACTGTAAGGTGTAGAAAGTTGATATTTGGTAGAGACATTGGTTAGGGGGTGTAGGTGTGCAGCATCATGGTGTGACCTTGATTTGACCTTTGACCTTGCCATAGTGACCTTGACCTATAAAATCTTGTCCGGGCTATATCTCGGAAACCGTAAGGTGTAGGAAGTTGATACTTGGTGGGGACATTGGTTAGGGGCTATAGGTGTGTATTATCATGGTGTGACCTTAATTTGACCTTTGACCTTGTCATAGTGACCTTGACCTTTAAAATCTTCATGGACCTTTGGGTCTGTCTTTTGATGCAGATTAAGCAAAAGTCATATTAGAATTTATTAAGAATTTTACTTTCATAACTTCCCATTGTAAGAGATAGAATTTCATCAAGTGAGCCACAGATTTTGGTCCAACACCACAATAAGCATTCATTAAATGTATTACCACTTCTGTATGCATAGTAATATTCAAACCATCTGAACCATAATTCGGCCATGCAGATGTAGATAAAGAGTGTTGAATTGTAGTTTACTGATTAATGCTGTCATCTTGTTATTGAATTATCTTGTTTTAATACTTCATCTTTATACACATTATCTTTCTTTTAAACATTATTTCTCCATTTAAACATTGTTTGGACCTTTATATAACTGACAGTGCTCTGAAAGTATCCTGAAGTTTGTACTGGTACAGTACTTCTATATCTCATGGTGTTGAAAATATTTCCCTAGGCTGTGGGGTACGGGCATCTCTGATGCTATTTTTATTGGTTGAAGATATTACTTTTATTGATTGAAGATATTTTATATTATTAATACTTTTGAAATGCACAGATAAATCCATAGGGTTTCTGTCATCAGGCCAGAATTATCCTTAAGTTAGTTTTCAAATAAGTGTACATCTGATAATATTTCAACTTCAACCACTAAATATTTCAGTAGAAATTGAATTTCTCCCTGTTAAATTCCACTAACCAGTGTCCCAGAGTACTATTTAATATTTTATTGGCTTTTTCAAGCTGGCTTTTGTATGATTATTGGCTTAAGACCTCTGCTTAAAGTAAATATTTCTGTTTAGACCATATTCACATTTCTGGCATATTTTATTTTATGGCATTCTCATGAATACAAGTGTGTCTGGCATTTTTGAAAAAAATAAATTCTGACACATTATGCCTTTTTCTATGTGATATAAGATAGTTTCTTTACACTACTTCTGGATTTGAAAGTGTATTATTCAGTTTAAGGGCTGTTGGGGTATTGTTTTCAACCATGGTGTCTGGATGGGCAGGTGTTTTTCGAGCGGGCAGGCGATGGGGAAAAAGTTTACCCAGGATGTATCTCAGAAACCGTAAGGTGTAGGAAGTTGATATTTGGTAGGGACATTGGTTAGAGGGTATAGGTGTGCAAATCCTTGCAGGGGATATAGGTGTGAGTGACCTTGACCTATAAAATCTTGTCTGGGCTATATCTCAGAAACCGTAAGGTGTAGGAAGTTGTTAAGGCATTGGTTGGGGGGTTGTAGGTGTGCAACGTCATGGTGTGACAATGATTTGACCTTTAACCTTGCCGTAGTGACCTTGACTTATAAAATCTTGTCTGGGCTATATCTCGGAAACTGTAAGGTGTAGGAAGTTGATACTTGGTCAGGACATTGACTAGGTGTTGTAGGTGTACAACATCATGGTGTGACCTTGGTTTGACCTTTGACCTTGTCATGTGACCATGAGTTTTAAAATCTTGTCCATACTATTTCTTGGATTCTATAAGGTGTAGAAGGTTGACACTTGGTAGGGACATTGGTTAAGGGGTGTAGGTGTGCATTATGATGTGACCTTTTTGCTCTGCCAAAGTGTGTTCATCTGCCATATTTGAGACATCAGTCTCTTATGACAAAGATATATGGATTGCTGCAACTGATTATTACATGCACTTTTACATAATTGTACTATTTCTATCGACAGCTATTCTCCAATTTATAAATTTTACAGCTTCATAACTTTTAGTTTACTGATTAATGCTGTCATCTTGCTATTGAATTGTCTTGTTTTAATACTTTATCTTTACATACAATTTCTTTCTTTTAGATGTTATTTTCTCTACTTAAACATTATTTCAACCTTTATATAACTGACACTGCTCTGAAAGTATCCAAATCTTTGCATTGTTTTACTACTACATCTCATCATGTTGAAAACTATTTCCCAGGCTGTGGGGTACGGGCATCTCTGATGCTGTTTTTTAGTTTACTGATTAATGCTGTCATCTTGCTATTGAATTGTCTTGCTTTAGTACTTATCTTTACATACATTTTCTTTCTCTAAGATGTTATTTTCTTTATTTCAACATTATTTGGAGCTTTACATAAATGACACTGCTCTAAAAGTATCCCAATCTTTGTACTGTTTCACTACTTTTAGATCTCATGGTGTTGAAAACTATTTCCCCAGGCTGTGGGATACTGGCATATTTGATGCTATTTTCTTTCTTCTAACATATTGTGAATACTGCTATTTGATGCTATTGTTTTGAATTTCACTAACACTCTATGTTGGTTTGTCAGTGTAAATGTAGTATTCAGCTGCAAGTCAATAGCAAAAGCAAAACATGAGATGGCGTAGCACAGTCCCAATAAGTAAAGAAAGTATACACATTGTCAAAGTATGAACATTAACTTCCAAGGAGTAGTTCTTGAAGCTAATTATTTGTTGCGTTAATACATCTTACCTAGTGGACAAATGCATTTGCCCAGCATGCTGCGGGCCTCGCCAAATGTTAGATAAAATTGTTTTGAGCTGGGCTCTGGCTGGGACCGGTAGTGTCCTGTTCATTTGCCGGGTAACGTGTCACCACCCAGCTTGTCTTCTGCGTGTGCATGTGCTTACCTCCTCCTTTTGTTTGGTACGAAGTCGTGTAGATCGTCTGTGTTTCAGGAGATTTTTTTATTTTAAATAATTATATTCTGTATACAGAGTGTGTTTTACAAATTTCTTGTATTAGAAGATTAGTGTCATTGCTATGGCATCTCCTGGTCAATGTCGCGGATCATGTGGCCATATAATGGCTGGCTTTGACATGCATGATAAATGTGCCAGATGCAGTGATAAAGGGCTTGGATCTGATGCCTGTATAGTACGAGGTGCGATCTGTAAAATATGTAATGGATTTACTGATATTCAACAAGATATGCTGGCTACACCACATTACCAGACACGAAAAGGCAAAAAAGCTTATATCTTGGTCATCCAAAGATGTTACAGTTTTGTCTCCAGTGAATTCTACTCAGCAGCAAGACGCAAACAGCAGTGCCCATGCTCAGACCCTGAGGGGTAGCAACACTAAGTGATCGAGTTTCTGATACTGCTGAATATGTTTCCAAGAAAGACTTTAATAACCTTACTCAACAGTTAGATGAGAGATTCACACGCTTTGAAGCACTACTGTCAAGTGGAAACTTATTTGGTACCCCTAAAGTACCGGTAAATGTCATCAATGTCTGGTTCCAAAAGTTAAGATTCAAAGAAGCACAAATCTTCTCATCACAAATCTTCAAAATTAAAGGCAGTACTGGTTGAAAGCCATCCCAGTCCCTGATGTAGGAAATACTAATTCTGCCAGTGTTTCAGCTGTTACCACCTTGTTTGAACACCCTCCACCAGATACTGATACTGCCTTTGCTGTTTCACAGGATGAGCCCTTGTTTGGTACTAATATTTCACCTGAGGAGTTAGGTAGTGATGAAGGGGAACTCTCATAGGTTTGTTCACAACCACAGAGAAGCAGGTGGTTTCGGGTCACCTGCACATGAGGCCCATACATTGGCACCTGAAGAATCATTGGCATGTCTCAGAGTCCCTGGACAAGAAGATACCTATTCCCAGATCCCTTTTTCCCCACTTGCACTGGTGGCTGAAACAAGACAATGTGCTCAAAGGCCAACCACTTCATCCTCTGCAGCACACTGTTCATTTGTTTACTGGTTCCTCAAACGAAGGCTGGGGCTTACACCTAGGTGACTGCACGGCAAAGGGTATGTGGTCAGAACCGGAAAGCCGGTGTACATAAATTTTCTCGAGCTGAAAGCGGTAATGTTGGCTCTCAAGAAGTTTGAGCAACAGTGTTGGGGTCAGTTAATTTTGGTGGCCATGAAAAACACAACAGTTGTGTCATACATAAACACGGAGGCGGGTATGAGATCAGGCTCTCTCTGTGCCCTCCTCTGGAGACTGCTCTCCTGGTAAAATCACAGGCAGATTGCGCTGAGGACCAGGCATCCAGGGCGGCTGAATGTAATAGCGGACAATTTGTCCAGAAACAAGTAAGTTGTTTAGATGAGTGGTCTCTGATGCAGGAGGTTTTTGACAACTTATGTGCAAGATGGCACACACTTCAGGTGGATCTGTTTGCCACCAGGTACAACCACAAATTTCCCAAATTTGTGTTCCCAGTGCCGGATCCCCAAGCTTGGAAGGTGGACGCTCTCAGCCTCCACAGGGAGAAGCTAGATGCTTATGCTTTCCTTCCTGTGTCTCTGGGCAAGGTGATCATCAAGACTCTGGATCAGGAATGTCGAAGGCTGACTCCTCATTGCCCCGGGATGGCCCAACATGCCTTGGTTCTGGGACCTCATGTCAGTCTATCAGTGCAGGTTCCTCACTCTCTGCCACTTGTAGAAAACCTGTTGATCCAGCCGTTCAGGCAATGCCCACATAGAAATCTCCCAGATCTCAACCTTCATGCCTGGCTCCTAGAAACTCTAGCATACATCTGCAAGGGTTCTCTGATGAGGTAGCAACACAAATTCAAGCTCCTCAGAGACACTCAAACAGAGCTATGAGTCAAAGTGGGCCGTGTTTGTCAAATGGTGTGAGTCAAACCAGGTGGACGTCCAGTCACCTTTAAGCAAGATTTCTGATTTTCTCCTGCACCTGTTTCAGGAGAAGCACCTTCAACCTAGCACTATAGGACAGCTATAACAGACATGATTGGGAATGACAGGGTTTATCAACAAAGATGAGAATTTAGCCTGTTTACTAGAAAGTTTTCATCATGATAAACTCAAGGGTCACAGAGGTATCCCTATTTGGAACCTTTCCCTGGTTTACATCAGTTGACCAAGCCTCCCTTTGAGCCAATTAAGCATCTGGCTTCCAGACATTTCTTCTTGCTCTAGGCTCCAGGAAGAGGCGAAGTGAGATTCATGCTTAGTTGCACAAGAACATTCGACATCAGGAGGATTGGTCCAATGTTTCTTTGTTCTCTTCTCCTTGTTTCTTGTCCAAGAATCAATTGGCTAGGGACGACCCTGCTTCAGTTGCTCCGGTGATTATGCTGGCCCTAGCTCCTACGCTGAATAAGTCCCTCAAGGAATTGATGGAACGCTATGTCCAGTGAGGACCTTGCGCTATTACCTGAACAAAACCAAGGACCTCCATCAGGGCAAGGAATTGGTCTTTTTTTTCTTTAGGAAGAATTTCAGTAAGGACATTGTCCTGGCTACCATCACTTCTTGGATTAAACAGACATTCTGTTGTGTTATCAACTATCGAGTGAAGATGCTCAGAGGTTACATCAGGTTAAGGCCATGATGTCTGTGCCTTTGCGGCTTCCAAAACTTTTCAAGGAGGAGTTCCTCTGGATCAGATTGTCTCAGCTTGTCATTGGAAGTCCCACAATACCTTCACCCAGTTTTATTTGAAGGATGTGGCATGGGCTGACTCTGAGTTGTACCTCGAAGGGCCGGCCCAGCAGATACATAGCTAACTGGGGCCTATTTGGGTTGTATATAATGTATACAGTGTACAGTGTTTTCGTTTTTTTGCAAAGGTCCACTGCCTTTTTGTTGGCCACTTCATTTTTGTTCTAAGGTTTTCTCCTGGCATGCTGTCCTCCATTGGAAGGACAGGTATGGGAGAGTGTTGATTTTTTTCCTGTTCCACTTCCTCAGGAATCTTTTGGGACTGAACTCTTCTTCTCTTTCACTCAGAATCCTGGTCCAAGGTCAGAAAAAGGGGGTGGAGGGCAAAGACTTAGTGACTGGGTGCTAGGAAACCCATTGCCCTACAGGCCTTAGGTTACTATGGGCCAGAGTTCTATCATAGGTCCCTGTTTAGGTTTAGCTGCCCTTCATCCACTGGCTAGTTATTCTGCATTTGTCCACTAGGTAAGGTGTATTAACGCAATAAAATGGAAAATTTAATAAGTAAATTAAAGTTTTATAAATTAATACCTTACCTAGTGGACAAAGGGATTCCCACCCTACTTTCCTCGCCACACACATTCCCAGGGAACCAACCCAAAAAGGGTGCAAATAAAAGGATGAAGTACGCAGCAGACGAGCTGGGGATGACACGCCACCTGGCAAATGAACAGGACACTACCGGTCCCGGCCAGAGTCCAGCTTAAGACTTTTTTATCTAACATTTGGCAAGACAGCAGTGAGCCGGGCAAATGCATTTGTCCGCTAGGTAAGGTATGAACTTATAAAAATTTAATTTACTTATTAAATTTTTCGAATTTTGTTAACCCTACAATTGAAGAATAATGTTTTGGTCAACAGAAAGACAAATGCAGATTGCTATAGGCCATTTTAGGGTCTGTTATGCTACTTTGTGTTCCCTATTACAATAGAAAATTACCGGTAGTATACACAAAAACTGTCCCCCAACATTCTTATTCTTAGAAAAGAATAATTTAAGAAAATAAATATTTTCTCCAAAAATTTTAAGAACTGGCATAATTTCTACGAAAAATATTTTTTTCTTAATTTTCAATAAAAAGCGTATTTGCAACACAATTTTTTCCACAGCTTATTCCATTATGTTAAGCAGCAACTAAAATACTAGTACTACCTGATTTTTGCATAGCTGTTGCATCCATGTTGTCATTATTACCTGTAGATGTGTCAAAAATCACACCCATTTAAAAAATTTGTATTCCAAGAATGTTTCCTCAGAAATTCTACAAACAAGATTAATTCTAAGAACAAGAATGTTTGTGAATACAGGTCCTGTATAAGGCATTGTGTGAGGTGTTCCTTAATCAATCTAATTACCTGAAATTAAAATCTGTCTTCTTATTCTAAAATTTCTGTTCAGTGGGATTAGCAGGTGAACCTAACTTATGATAGATTATTATCAATACTGGTACTGAAAATAGTAAGCATTCTGAGGATGCATAAAATCCCAAACATAATGTGAAATCTTCAGTAGTTGAATTTCCCTATATGTGTATTTTGCCCATTTTGGATTTTGTTGAAAAAAGATTGTCCCAAATTCTCTGTGAATTGTTGTGTCTATTTCTTCACTCATTGATCATCTCAAAATGTATAAAAGAAAAACCTGACACCAGTTGTGGCTGCAAATATAATAGCATTTTTATAATCCCAAAAATGTTATCCTATTTTCTTTGGCCAGGGCCTGTCCAAAAAAAAATTCATGACAATCGGTTCAATTACATTGGAGTTATGTCAGTCAGAAAGTTAAAGCCATTGAAAATATATTGAAAGTGGAACCAGTGAAAATTCAGGATTGTTTTATATCCAGAATATGATTTGTATCTTTCCCAAAATGAAATCAGTTCTTCCTTTGGTCAGGCCCTACCCACATAAAAAATTTGTAAAGATCTGTTCATTACTTTTGGGTAATCATGAACACAGACAGATGGACCAGCAGACAAATAAATACAGCCAAAACCATAACCTAGCGGAGGTAATGATGTAAATAATGCATACACTAGGATGTGTACTCTCATAGGCCTATTGTCCATGTTAACTTGTCCACAGAAAACCTCAGAGATTTAACAGATGTACAAGGCCAATGCTACTCAGGATTAATTATTTGCATATTTATCTAAGAAGACCAGAAAACACAAGAGCTTTACAGTTTTACTTATAACTGTTTTTGTTTTAAAAAACAGATTATTGTTACAAGAAAGCTGTAGTTTCTTGCCCTCTTTGAAAATAGTCTTTGTAACTTATCATATACTTTCTCAGGAATAACAGAAACTACAGAGGTAGCAGGTAAATAGTCACATTTAAACATATAGTTTAGCTATAGTATTGCATTTAATTTGCACATATATAGAGGAGTATAGAGGGAGGCTTATACTTTTGCTCTCATTTAAAGTGCTCAGATTTCTGATAAGAGAGAATCATGTCATTTTTTTGCTTAGAATGTGAAATTGACCACTTAGGCACCACTGAAAGTTAATGAACAACATTTAGTTCATGAAAACAGATTGAAGCAGTGGCAAAAAGATTGAATAAATTTGCTGACAATGGGCAGTAATTTAATCTAAAATAATGAATGTTTTGTTTTGTTTTCTCATGCTGTGGTAAATTTCACATTTGTCTCTATTATTTTTCAAAGTTGCAGGAACCAGCATTTATTTATCACAAGAAACTGCCAAGCTATGTTATTGTAGAATTTTGTGGCATTGTTTTCAGAATGCAATATTATAAGAGTAAACCCCATGCCAAAGTTAATTTTTCTATTGTATTAGGTGTATATCTTTGCTTTAGTATTTCTTGTTGGTATGCTAGGAATGGACCTAGGTAAAACTACCGGATACAATGTATGTGACCCTCACTAAGTCAGATGACCAACTTCACGTTTTTTTAGGAGAAACTTTTATAAAAAAATGCCATGAAACTTGGAACAAATCTTAACATGAAAATCTTGGGCCCAGTTGATTTTGGTCCAGTTTCATTTAAATGGAGGATACACATGAGGCAACACTGGAGGATACACAGAAGACAGCTGAAGAAGCTTGTGCTGACAAAGGGATAAAAAGGACAAGAGATTGACTGCTGTGGTTTCACCGAGGAACAATAGATGAAAATTATTGACTCTTTGAAGGATAATGAACTTATTGTATATATAACAAATGGCTGATGGGCTAAAAAGACCAAAAGAAACACAAGGTGCTGTGGGACTAAGTTTTGTACAGAGAATGATACAAGGTTGCCAGCAAACATTGGTTTCAAAGCCTAAGGACTATTTACGGGAAGCTGACATGCATGAAATCTGGACAGGGTGCACCTCTTCTGACTGGAAAGCAGAAATTGCTGAATACCAAGTTTGGCTTCCTCAACACCTACATTGTCAAGCATTTTTCTTTCAAGAGTGCTTTCAGTTAAGCCTTAGCCAATTCATCCCGTGGGTAACTCATGGGCATCCTTCACTACTCCTCTAAGCTCCTTTGTAAGCTGCAATGTGTTCAAAATAGTCTAGCTAGAATTTTTACCAACACCACTAAGTATTCACTTATCAATCCTTTTAAGAAGACTCTCCATTCGTTGCATATTGAATACAGTTGCATATTCAAGACTACCTAACTGGTGTACAGGTTCCTACATACTGGTTATCCAAAATATTTTGTACCTAATTTTTGCTTTTCCTGGTTTCTAGCTGTAGCGCTGACCGTTTGCTATGTCTCATGTTAATTATTATATTTGTCTGCTTTTTCTGGTTGGTGCGCCTGGAGTCTGTCTTTAGATGGAGATTAAACGCTATAAAAAATACTATTAGAGCTACAATTCAAGCCATCAGACATTTCAGCAGCAGACAGCAGCAAATGCAGCAGCCAGTTCAACAGCAAATACAGCAACTCCATCTTACACCACAGCATTAGCCCAATCCGTCAGTAGCCTTGGCAGACACTTTTTTGGGGTCACTTATCCAAGCCTTGCAACCCATATCAGTTGGTGATAGCTACAGCAACCTCAACACCCCTAACCCCCTGTCAGAGACAAGCACCACCAACTGCATGAGGCTGAGCAGTAGACCACACCTGGATAGTGTCAGCAAAAGCCACCATTCAGCTTTTAGATGAAAAATTTTAAGCCCTTTTCAGGGCGGCTCAATCGTCAAAATGCAATTAATAAGCTGAGTTCCCTAACCAAACATAAGAAACATAAGAAGCATCCCTCCAAAAATATCACACACATATTAACCTTAAACCCCTAGTAAAGACATGTGATGTTAATAGTTTTTAAAAATGTCCACAGATAATCCCAAAGCAAAAAATACACAATGAAAAGCCAAACTGTGCAGGGTTCAAATCCAGCCTCACCTCTTACATTCAAAAATGTTAGGCCACATGGCCTAACCTCCTATGAAAACAAGCTAAAGTTGATTGGGGGAGGATGCAAACACCTGGCGCAAATTCAGTCCAAAACCACAGAAGTTTAAAGTTGAATAGGGGGAAGGTTGAAACCTTGCCACACCTCTGTCATCCAAAACCAGACAAGTTCAGAGTTAAAGGAAGCTTATAATTTCAGGAAATGAAGCCAATTTTATAATAAGAAACAATGAAATTTATTTTCACTTTTAAATGATGATATACATACAATATTAGGATGCAAAACATGGCAAAAACATAACATTCACAACATAAATTTTATCATTTCTTCAAGAGGTAGGTATAGCAAATCATACGCAATTAAAAATATAATGGTACATTTGCAATTAAAAATATAATGGTACATTTATAACAAATTATCCAAAAACATTAAGCCATAACCCAAGACAATGAACATGTCTAAAAATATAATACTAGGAAATGTAAAAAAGTATAAAAAATATGAAAGTATGTAAAAAGCAATTTGTATGTAGTAATGTCCATGTTGTCCATTTGTCCATATTTATACAAATTTTAAATCATCTGAAGCTGCCAAGGCACAGCTTCATCATTTCTAAAGTAATTAGCCAAAACACTTTGCTGTATCTTGGCAGTCTCTGTGACATTTCTCCAAGGATATGACAGATGGGTATCCTGGAGTACACCCTTGATATCCAAACCCAGCTATTCAGGGTAAAATTGTCCTCTGCCAGATCTAATGTGCAATAGATTTTGCAGAACCACACAAGCTGTAATGATCTTTTGGACGACATTAGGCTCTTGCTGCATGGGAGATTGGAACACCCGGAGCCTGCTAGTCAAAATAACAGAGGCGTTCTCCATCACCCTTCTCCCAGTGCTGAGCGATGAACTTGTCTCAGTCGCGGTTGATAATGGCATCATGGACAATATGTTTGTGGTCGACCAGCCAACCTTGAAGCTGCACTGCAGGGATACGTAGCTCTCTCCTGCTCTCTCCTCTCACTCAGGCCTCTGGGTGAGGTGCCGAAGAATGACAATTTTACAACTCTATCCCCATACAAAAGTCAGGGATACTTAGGTTTTAGCACAGTCATGCCACCACAGCTGCGGAGATTTCTTTTCATACAGAATAGCTTAAAAATATTTTAGGTTGACCTTTCAAATTTGCTATTTGGATATATATGCATATGTCCCCTGTATGCATTCAGTTGTTTTGTGGTCTCTTCCTTCCACTGGAACTTTTAAATTTTGTCCATATTTATACAAATTTTAAATCATCTGAAATTTTGATGTATTTCTTTACATTTTGGCCTTTTACATGTGATGCCTTAAAATTATTGTACTTAGACCTTTTAAATTGGTATGTGGGTATGTATTCTTAAGGCCCGAAAGCCTATTGTTTTTTTAATATTGGTCTTCCACTACAAGACCAATGGTGGCCTTCTGGCACAAATCAAAATGTCAATTATCTCAAAAACTGTTAGACATGGAGCAATTTCGAGCAACTTTTGGCCCCTTTGGTTACTAGACACCCTGGATATAGTGCCTCTGCAAAATTTTTAATTTTCTGAATTTTAGCCGCCATCTTGAAATTTGGCAGAAATGAAAAATGTCAATTATCTTGAAAACCATTAGAAATAGAGTGACTTCATGTATGGGTAGGGTGTTGGAGTCTGTTGACTTTTGGCCATCAACTATAACATCAGTGGCAACCTTCAAAAGGTCAAATTTGAGGTATTTTTTTACATTTTGGCCTGGTACTTACATTGAGAACAGATCATCATATGGCTGATATTGAGATATATAATTTAAACTTTGACTTCTTTCTTCAAGGTCATGGCTGCCTGCAGACATCAGCATGTCTGCTTTTTTGTCATATTTATTGGATATTTTCATTTGTAATTCCTTAATTGGTAGTAGAGGTTTAGAATGTTATGCATACTTAGAGAAAGACATGAACTGTGAATCTTACATAAGGATCACATGTCACCTTTCACCTCTGCTTCAGGGTCAAACTATATTTGGCATTTTTCTTTCATGCCTACTTCCAAGATCAAACAGGGTTTACATTTGAAAAGCCTTATATATTCTTTAATATTTCACCAAGGCGATTGGAAAACACAATGATATCTTGGGTGTTATGACCAGTCATTTCAAATGGTTGAATCCTCTATATGTCTATGTTAAAATTTGTGATAAGCACTGTAACAAAAGCTAAAACTTTGTAGAATCCAAAGCTAATTGAATGTTGGAGTATATTTCTGTGATCATGAGAAGTTAATCAGCTGTATGTGAGTTCGACTCCCAGAAGTGACAAATGCTATGGAACTAGCCTAATATGACCATATCTGTTGAATGAGATGTAAAACCAAAACATGACCCTCTGTTTACATGCTAATGACATATTTTCATAGTGTGGAAAAAGGAAACCTTAAAAGAATACTCAATCATGTTTATAAATGATGTGCAAAGTGGCAATGGAAATTAAAACAAAGTCATAAAAAAGAAAAATTTTAAGTTTAGCATTTAAAGTGAGGAGCTAGCATTTTGTTTTATTCGATACGTTTTTGAGCTCCAATTTTATTTATCATGATTTATGAAAATGGATAACTCACATTTCATAAAGAAAGTTGGAGACTAATTTTGGTAATATAAAAAAATAAGGCATCAATCACAGTATCCTAAGCCAGAACTTTGAATCTTGAGAGATTTATTTTGGAATGCCAGATTTTTTACTTAAATAGCTTAAGGATAGGCTCTTTGATCAAATACTTTAAGAATTTTTAGCATAGAGTGGTTATTTTATCTGTTTCATGTCTGGTATTGAGAACTATGTCATATCTAAAGCAGAGAATCATGTTGTCTTGAAACAAAACCCATCTGTTAAGTCTCAGAATTTGGGAGAATGGAAGATGCTCAGTCATCTCAATATCTCTTGGTCAACTATTGAAAGACTGTGGCAACTATAACAACTTAGTATTTTTGTCATATCAACTTAGGCTTTTTGAAATGAACTGTTAAAAAGATTAAATAAGCTTATTTCAGATTTTTGAGCTACATAGTATTCATGTGTGAGAGTCTATCATTGGAACTCTTTTCAGTAAAATTGTGGTGATCATATGTGATCAACTGGCTTCCTGTTAAACAACGAATCATTTTCAAAACTCTGGTACTTACCACTGGCAAGCCAAAATACTTTGCCCCGTATTTGTCTTTATATACATATGCTATTAAAGCAAGAAGTAGTAATCTACAGCTCTTCAGTTCATAAATCTAAAGTTCATTTCAACAAGTATTCTCATATGATGCTCCAAAACTCTGGAATGATTTGCCACTGGAAATTCGAACTGCTCCTACACAATTATATTTTAAAATGCGACTTAAAAACCTATCTGTTTCAGAAGTTTTTTCCTCCCTAGGTTTTCTTACTACCGAACACCGATGGTCCCCTGGTGATAACCTTATTATGTTTTATGACTTCTGATTCATGCATTGTGAGTTGGATGGTGTGCCTTACAATCTGCTAGTTCAGAGATTAAGCAGATGCATACTTGATACCTGATCAAAAATTAGTTCATAACTTTATTCACTGCAGTTCCTGGTTTTAACAAAGTTGAACTGTATATTAAATAATTGTAAGGCAAGCACACTTGTGTATCTACATTATCTAAACCCAGTTTTCTATATTAAGTGATAGTTTATCAAAGTTTTTATATCGTTCCAGCATCTACATCAACTGATACAAGTACTCAAACTACACAAGGTATTCAAGCTACACAAAATAATCAAGCTACACAAACTACTCAAACTGCAAAAACTACTCAAACTACACAAACTAATCAAGGTAGTGAGAGTACTCAAGCTAGTAGCAATACTCAAAGTAGTGAAAGTACTCAAACTAGTAGTACAGGTAAAATAAATGTTATTCAATGTCACACTTTACTCTGTTCCGGTGTTCACTAATCACTGTATGTTAACACATTGGTTTTTTAAAGCACATTTACCCTCAACATTTTCTCATGGCCACATGGACAACCTAAGAGAAAAAACTGCTGAATGACTGCATCTAGTAGCTTTGTTTTCTGATGTATAAGCATGCCTACATGTTATTTACTTTACCAAGTTTATTCTAGTTGTAATATGTTAAACATTTTAATGTCAGTTGACATTTTGCCATCACTCTGCAGTGTGGGCACATGTACACATAAACGACTTCTCCACCAAAACTACAAGGCCCAGAAACATGCTGTGTTGTTTAAAAGATACCTTATCTATCAAGGATGAAAAACTGTTCAATGCATGCAGATCTATACGTTTCTCTGTTTGCTAGAGCCATTACAAGTAAGGTACCCCCACCCAAAGTGTGAAAATTTCAACACTTTATCAAATTTTCTCATTTACTATTACAGGGATTTGTCTCTTATCTTGCATATATGTACTAGGCCGCAAGTAGATTCCCTTGTGTGAGTATCAGACCTGGATCTCTCTTAATTATTTTTTATGAATTTTGTAAATGAGTTTTGCTGCATTAAAATTCATGTTATGTTCAAGTTATTCATCTACTTTTTCTATAGCTACAACACAGTGAGTAATTTGGGAGTCTATTTCTATAGCTAAGTGAGTAATAGCAGAATCTGCTACTCTCTGACTTTTCAGTACCTTCCATAATCAGACCTGTAGCTCATTGCATAGCTGAACAATAGCTACTTTCAGGTTATCACTGTTGAGTAAATCGCTTGTAAGTTGAAAACTATTGCAATTAGAGAATTTTCTTTAAATATGTTATTCATCTACTGTTGGCTTAGCTATAACATAGTAAAATTGCAGATATGTAGCTTATTGCAAAGGTGAGCAATAGTTACTTTGAAGTTCACTGTTGAGTAAATCAGTTGTAACTCCAAAGGTATTGCATATAGAGAATTTTGTTTAACTAAGTTACTCACCAACTTATGGGTCAGCTATATCATAGTGAAATAGTGGACCAGTAGCTCATTGCATAGCTGAGCAATAGCTACTTTCAGGTTCTGACTGTTGAGTAAATCGGTTATAACTTGATAACTTAAATAATTGCATTAGAGTATTTTCTATAAATATGTTATTCAACTACTTTTTGGTGAAATAGTGGACCAGTAGCTCATTGCATAGCTGAGCAATAGCTACTTTCAGGTTCTGACTGTTGAGTAAATCAGTTGTAACTTGAAAACTATTCCATTTACAGTATTTTCTGTAAATATGTTGTTCAGCTACTTTTGGGTCAGCTATAACATAGTAAAATTGCAGACCTGTAGCTCATTGTATAGCTGAGAAATAGCGACTTTCAGGTTGTCACTGTTGAGTAAATCAGTTATAACTTGAAAACTATTGCATTTGCAGTACTTTTTTATATGTTATTCACCTGCTTTTTGCTCAGCTAAAGCATAGTAAAATTGCAGACCTGTGGGTCAGTGCATAGCGGAGCAAAAGCTTCTTTAAGATTCTCACTGTTGAGTAAATCAGTTGTAACTGGAAAACTATTGCATTTACAGTATTTTCTTTAAATATGTTTTCCACCTTTTTTACACCTAAACAGTTATCTTTATATTCTACTTCTTAATATCATTTTCAGGGAACAACTTGTCTCTCCTTTTCTTCTTTTACTTCTACTTGACACAGAGCCCATTCATGGATACTGATTGCTTGTTAAATATTTCACCGAAATGTGAAAAATAAGACGCTTACAATTTTTATTTATCAGTCTATATTTAGAGATGCCCAGACAATAAGTGAACTAGAATGTAAATCTGATAGCTTATGCTTTGAACTTTTGCTGAACTAAGGGCTTTGTTTACACTAGTATGGTCTTGGCGTTGAAGCCAGTGTGTACAAACCTTAACCTTAATAACAATGTAGCATGAAGGTTTATTGAATCTGCATTAATATTGCACATAATGACAAAACTAATATTTTTGAATTGATCACACTGAAGGGATTACCATGTAAAAATCCACATCTAATGCAGCGTTCTTACCAGCCGTCAACACCACCTGTGAGTTGGTACCTACCAGTGGAAAGTTTTGACCATTCTTAACAATTCACCGCCTGTGTGTTTATGTGTGGATGTAAACAAACACAAATCACAAAGAGAAAGAAATAAAAGAAATCACAATATTTCGCTATCCACCATGCAAAAGATATATATTTCATTTGTTATACGTTTTCTGAGGTTATTTATCAAAATCCCGAGTACCGAAACACTTCATTTAGCATGTTTTTATAACAAAAATACGTGTATTCTGCATCTTCGTTGTCACTAGAGGTGAAGGTCAAAGTTTGGAAAGTCTCTGGAGGCACCCAACTCACCAGTTGTATATACAACCGGTGAGACCGTTCTTGACCAATTTACAGGCTGTGAGGTCGTGTTTACAGCTGGTAAGAATGCTGCATTAGCCTTCGGTGGCAATGTAACATAAGGTTCTTTCCTCACATAATTAGTGTTTATTGCACATGCATTAATATTGCACATAATCATATAATTAGTGCCACTGCAATTTATGTGTTCTGAAAGCTTTCACATCAACTGACAAAAGTGAAAGAACACAATGTCACAAAAGTACTCAAACTAGCGGAAGTACTCAAACTACTGACACTGATGAGAGTAATATTATTTCTAGAAGTACTCCAGTAACAATGGGTGCTAATAATTCTGGTAGTGTCCCAACAAGTACTAAAAGTGAAATTAGTTTTGATACTAAAACTAGTGACAGTACTGTATCTAGGGGTAAATTGATGTTTTATTTTGTGCATGCCTTTCTTTCAAGGCAGTATTTTACTTTCAAAAAATTGCCACCATTCAAAAGTAAGACAAAATAATTATATTTGCACCAAATATGTATCAGTGTAGACATCTTAAACCACACTTTTGGTAACAAACAATAGAAAAAGTGTGAATTCTTTTTCATGAATCCACACTTTTTAGCTTCAGAATCCACACTTTTTAGCTTCAGAATCCACAATTTTAAAGTTGATAATTCACACTTTTTAGTTTAAGAATCAACACTTTTTGGAATAAAAATTCTGATGATTTTTTTTAAGAAGGGTGTTTTACAAGACATCATTTTAAGGATATAACACATATAAACCACAGTTAAAATATATGAAAATTATTTTCATTTCACAAAACAAAATGTTTGAAACTTGACACTGACTTTAAACAATCTTAATATTTGGAGCAATAATTGCTTTTAACATTTATGAGTAATTTTACAATCTCTGAGTGTATTTAGCGATGTGATGCAAGTGATTAAGTTGTACAACTATACTATGAGAAAAATATCCACATATAAGATGGAGCATCACAAAGCTTCATTGGTGAACAAGCTTCTTGGGGTGTCCTGTATGACTGAAGCACAATTTTTCTTTATCCAACAATCTAAAACATTTTGTGAATAAACAGCATGTGACCCACATTCATTTTAAATCATCTCCATATTGCTGTATATGAATTAAGATATCTTGCAAATCCTCAGCGGGAAAATCCTCCATCCAAAGTGAAGCAGCAAATGAAATCCATTTTCTTTAAAGCAATAACCTCAGACTTGGTACATAGACTTAAACTGAGATCCTGATCTTTTATTACTCTCTTGTTTATTGTACCCCTGAGTTCTCAGATAGCTTTGCTACCCAGTCCAGCAAGATTGATAACAATTTTAGACAATACAGTAAAACATTATTTGACGCTAAATCAATTTTGGGAACAATATTTAATAATGGTGTATTTTCTGAGAAATTAGTACAGAATTATGTTTTGTCATTTGATAGTGCAGTCAATAATTTGTATGTCAACATTTATATTAACATTTTGACAGATAATTTAAAATTTAATAAAATGTTCAAAAAACACAGTAAAATGCAATGAAAAATTGCAAAAAGTGAAATACCTTACCTTAGCTTTAAATCACTGTGCACAGTCCATTTCTGTTATGTATGTTTTTCAAAATCCTTTCAACCTATAATCACTGATATTTTTATATTTATTTTGAATAATAAATAAGCTTTGTCATGTACTCACTGAACATGGTTTCATAGCTGCCAGTTTGACACCATAAATGCTAAGCACAAATGCTCCAGCAGAATACAAAAGATTTAATTAAATCAATTGAACATTTTCAGAATCAACACTTTTTTTTCAATGTTCAAGTCACCACTTTTAATATAATCAGATATTTAGGCCATGTATATATAAATGTTGATTTTTACATGGCCTCTTTTGTGGTTTAAGCCAGAGAAACCACTCGAAAGTTTGAATTCGTGAATCAGAAAATTACTTGGCCTTTGGCCTCATATTTTCTGATTCACGAATCCACACTTTCACACTTTCTCGTGATTTCTCCTACACTTATGCCATCACAAACATCAAAACTGTAAAAAAAAATTCCCACAAGTCAAAAATGTAGAAAGAGGTGTCTCCTCACTGGCCTATGTCACACACTACAGCAAATCTCACATTGCTTACTCTATATGGTTATATCTGCAATGTACTACTTCCAATATGTTTTGTTGAGTAACATACTAATATTCATGAACTACGCAGGTCAGAGTGTGTAATTGGATAAATGTCAAGCTTTATTCCATTTACAACCTTGTTTTTTTGATGGCTTAAGATGTCAATGAAAATTGTTATTTACCCTCACTATGTCTGACTCTTCCAGAGTACATCTCTGAGTATTTTACTTTCATTAAGTAAATTCAGTGTGTAATTAATACTTCAAAGGACTTACTATACTGGATATGTCCATCTGAAATATAATATACACTTAATGCCAAAAGAATCTTTTCAGTGGGATTGAGTTCTAATTTTCTAATCACCATATAGGACTGAGAAGAGTTGTGTTTATGACATAAATCCCAGTCACAGCACAGGTGGTAGTGCCTATGTTTGTAGGCAATTTGTTAAATGCCTGATTCCTATAAATGTAGGCAATACTGTCTGTAGTGTGACTGGGGAAATAGATACTATACCTTCACAAGCTAGATGTGTAGCAATACACAACAAAAGAAAATGACCTGTCTTTATGTTATAGTGGAGATATTGCCTCCTCAAGGCAGGCCTGTCAATCCGCTACTTTGGAACTTTTATACGATTATGATATTTTAACATTATAGTTGACCCATTATATAGAAATCCTTTAGTTAAATTATTGAGGTCTATTTCCCTATGATTCGAACAAATACCACAAATTATTCTCCAACAGTTCTGCACACAGACTTTGTAGATTTTAAATATATAATATTTTGCAGAAAAGAATATATACCAAAGCTTGATGTGTAAGCATAACTCATGTCAGCCAGGATCATCATACTTAAATGTTCTGTGGCTTATATGATGAAGTGAATTATATAAATGTGCTATGCTATACAGCCACTAATATTTGCCATGGGTATATTCAAACACTGATTTCATCACCTTCCTTACAGTATTTTATCTGTGTTTAGATGCAGGGGTTTGTTTTTAAGGAAAAAAAAAACATTTAAAACTTTTATGTTCACTCCCCTTCTTCTATTTAAAATTGTTGACTTTATTATGTGAACGAATTATTTTTCCAAAATGACAATCACTAATTTGAATTTGTGTTTTGTGATAGTTTTGATAGGCAGATATTGCTCAAAGAAGCTGTCCATTTAGTTTAATGGGCAATGTAATCCAAATTGGTTTATTCTTGCAGGTCATTGTGAGCACACTTAAACAATCTTTACCTACAAAATGAATTGATCATGTCAGTGCTGGATGATGTAATTAAGTAAATACTCTTGACCTCATAACACTGATATATGTCTAATTCAGAGAAGGCTTTGTCTTTTAATCAAACCATTACCCAGAGCTGATTTAGAAGACTTTGCCAAGTCAATAAATCAAAAGATTACCAAAGTTTATTAAAGGTCTTAAGTTTTACATCATTGTTTAATACATAAATTCAAGCATTGGTTCTTTTGTCAGAATTCACAAGGTAAAAATAATTTAGCAAAGTTAGCCATAATTCTTGAAAGATATACATTATGAATAAAAGTTTGTGACAGGGATGATTTTTACCCACTTTTCGATTTTTTAAAATAGGGAGATTCAAATTCAAAGGCCAAATCCAAGCAGGACCACCTAAACACCATAAACCGGTTCAAACCAGTGGTGTACCGGCCAGAAACTGGTATTCCACCGGTTCCACTGGCGCTATTTTGATTACAAGCATTTTATCTTTTGGGGTCATAAAATAGCTGATTTTGACATTTTGCTTTATATCTCCTTTATTATTGCTTATAGAGCTTTAGGATGAGTTTAAGGGGTATTGGGAAACCTTATGTGAAGAGTCTAGGTAGCCAGTCAGATTTACCCCAGACCCTCCCCCCCCCCCCCCTTATGGGTCAAACTGGGATCATAAAATAGCAGATTTGATCCTTTTGCTTTATATCTCCTTTATTATTGCTTTTACAGCTTCAGAATGGATTTCATATAAGGAGAGTCTAGATAGCTGGTCAGATTTACCCCCCCTGACCCCCTCTTATGGGTCAAACTGGGGTTATAAAAAAACAGATTTTGTCTTTTTGTCTTATATCTCCTTTAAAACTACTCCTCTTACATACTATGGCATTTATTAAAGTAACTTTTTGCAATGTATGACTGTAGAAAACAAAATAAAGCTTAAAATTTTTTTATGATACACTACCTGCTTAACTTTCACTTCTTCTCTCAGCGCTGCATGTTTTTATTTTCAAAACCCTTTTTCTACTTTATATTACATTTTAATATTCATTCTGGTCTATTTTTATCACCAAAACCTTTTTATATAAAAGAGTATGAAGTTCTATATTCTTCTCAGGCTTAATGATACAGTTTTTACCCCACAGCCCTTAAAGGCTGTCGGGGTATTGTTTTCACCCATGGTGTCCGGATGGGCGGGCGGGTGGGCGTTTGGCGGGAAATAGTTTGTCCGGGCTGTATCTCAGAAACCATAAGGTGTAGGAAGTTGATACTTGGTAGGGACATTGGTTAGGGGGTGTAGGTGTGCAACGTCATGGTCTGACCTTGATTTGGCCTTTGACCTTGCCGTAGTGACCTTGAGTTTGAAAATCTTGTCCGGGCTGTATCTCGGAAACCGTAAGGTGTAGGAAGTTGATACTTGGTAGGGACATTGGTTAGGGGGTGTAGTTGTGCAGCGTCATAGTCTGACCTTGATTTGACCTTTGACCTTGCCGTAGTGACCTTGACCTATAAAATCTTGTCCGGGCTATATCTCGGAAACCGTAAGGTGTAGGACGTTGATACTTTGTAGGGATATTGGTTAGGGTGTGTAGATGTGCAACGTCATGGTCTGACCAGGATTTGACCTTTGACCTTGCCGTAGTGACCGTGACCTATAAAATCTTGTCCAGGCTATATCTCGGAAACTGTAAGGTGTAGGAAGTTGATATTTGGTAGGGACATTGGTTAGGGGGTGTAGGTGTGCAACGTCATGGTGTGACCTTGATTTGACCTTTGACCTTGCCGTAGTGACCTTGACCTATAAAATCTTGTCCGGGCTATATCTCAGATACCGTAAGGTGTAGGAAGTTGATACTTGGTAGGGATATTGGTTAGGGGGTGTAGGTGTGCAACGTCATGGTCTGACCTTGATTTGACCTTTGACCTTGCCATAGTGGCCTTCACCTATAAAATCTTGTCCGGGCTATATCTCGGAAACCGTAAGGTGTAGGAAGTTGATATTTGGTAGGGACATTTGCTAGGGGGTGTAGGTGTGCAGTGTCATGGTCTGACCTTGATTTGACCTTGCCGTAGTGGCCTTGACCTATAAAATCTTGTCCTGGCTATATCTCAGAAACCGTAAGGTGTAGGAAGTTGATACTTGGTAGGGATATTGGTTAGGGGGTGTAGGTGTGCAATGTCATGGTCTGACCTTGATTTGACCTTTGACCTTGCCATAGTGTTCTTGACCTATAAAATGTTGTCCGGGCTATATCTCGGAAACCGTAAGGTGTAGGAAGTTGGTACTTGGTAGGGACATTGGTTAGGGTGTGTAGGTGTGCAACGTCATGGTCTGACCAGGATTTGACCTTTGACCTTGCCGTAGTGACCTTGAGTTTAAAAATCTTGTCCGGGCTATATCTCGGAAACCGTAAGGTGTAGGAAGTTGATACTTGGTAGGGACATTGGTTAGGGGATGTAGTTGTGCAACGTCATGGTCTGACCTTGATTTGACCTTTGACCTTGGCGTAGTGACCTTGACCTATAAAATCTTGTTGCACCTTTCTGTCTCTCTTTTGATGCAGATTAAGCACTGTTAAAGTCATATTAGAATTTATTAAGAATTTTACTTTCATAACTTCCCATTGTAAGAGATAGAATTTCATCAAGTGAGCCACAGATTTTGCTCCAACACCACACATAAGCATTCATTAAATGTATTACCACTTCTGTATGCATGGTAATATTCAAACCATCTAAACCATAATTTGGCCATGCAGATGTAGATAAAGAGGGTTGAATTTTAGTTTGCTGATTAATGCTGTCACCTTGTTATTGAATTATCTTGTTTTAATACTTCATCTTTATATGCATGATCTTTCTTTTAAACATTATTTGGACCTTTATATAACTGACAGTGCTCTGAAAGTATCCTGAAGTTTGTACTGATACAGTACTTCTGTATCTCATGGTGTTGAAAATATTTCCCTAGGCTGTGGGGTACGGGCATCTCTGATGCTGTTTTTCTCTCTGTAATTTCCTAACATTTGCAACTGAATCTGTTACTGTTAATGTTTTGCACACATTTCTTTATATGTTTGCTAATTTTCTAATTTAAAATATATTTTTTCACACAGTGTGATTTGTTGTGTAATTTCACTTTTCATATTTAGTACAGCCACCACAGTTGATTGAAAATTTCAGTGTAATATAATAATATGTAAATAGCAATGAGTCAGTTTCTCTTGGTTTAGTTCTATGGTTATCTTTTGAGACCTTTTATCCTTTCAGGTCTGTTAATAATGAAATGAATAAATACTAACAAAGACTAAAGGATGTTTAATTTGAGAGTAACAAAGACTAAAGGATGTTAAATTTCATTCTTTGTAAGTCTGTTTATTAATGATTGCACAGGCATTTTCTTGCTGATAAAAGTACTTCGAATCCAATAAAAAATATTTAAATTTGTGTTTCCAGAATACAAGTGGTCTTTATATATAATCTTTGGGTAATGGAATATTAATATATTCAGAATCAGTTTGTAAATAATTCCATAATTCAATATGATTTACAATGTGTGGAGATTTAGGTAAATTATACAAAGTTTGATGTGCAATTTACAGATGAAGCAAAAGTTGAAAATCTCTTAGCACAGTTTAATACTAGCATTTGTGCCATTTATTTCTAGTGAAAGGGTTTTGTTAGAATCACCAGCCCACTTTAACAAAATAGGGACTGGTAGCGCCTTTGGTGACCTTCATTTTAGCCTGATGAAATGCAATACATTGTGGTCTTGAAACAGGAGCTTAAGTAATTTTGAAAAATGATGAAATTACTTATCTTTAATAGGTTTAAATTAGTTTTATAATGAATAGCCAAAATCATTATATCAAATATTGACATGAACCAAATTTAATGACTTATTTCCGTAAATAGAAAAGTTTAAACATTTAAACTGGTTAACATTTGCTATTTAAGACAAATTTTGTGAAATTAATATCCATGAACCTTTGTCATTTATACAATAAAAAGGGATATAATCAAAGCAATACTGGAACCAGACTGGGTTCTTATATCTCTTTATCTGAGGACATGTTTGTGTGGACTTGATTCAAGGCAATAATTGTAGTAAGAGCCAGGCGGTCAGTTGCTAAATTTCATGCCCACAAGATCACGGAGACTCGTAACTCCCATTAAAAAGTTTGGAGCGTGTGGATTGTAATAAATGAATTTCAGATGGAGGTTTAAATGATGCTCAGGAGGGTGATAATGATGAGAATGATGGTGAGTTGTAAGATCTAATCTTATATGTTGTGTGAAACTTATACTGACCCAGTCACACATTTTTTATGTTTGTATCTGTACATAGTTTATTTCTACTTGATGACCTCATCCTTATGTCTCCAAAAAGAGACTCTTGTATCTTGGTAGTGAACGTTAAAAAATAAGTCGAATATCCATTGCAGTCCCCATCACCCCTCCAGTATGTAGATCTTTGTACAGCTCATGAAGGCTCATGGGAGGTTTTTCTAACATTTAAAAAACTAGACCAATACACAGAATTTGTGCTGATTGACAATGAAGTCCTACATAAATGAGAATCCCGCCATAGATGTCACAGCCGATACAAAGCAGATCAAACCTGGATGAAGCACAAACAAAAGTAGATGAGCCCATTCAGTTATAGCTCATGACGCCAGTAAGAAAGGTGTGCACTGGGTATTACATCTGTGTTCTTGACCTATTTGAATGTCACCAACCTCCCAGCTAATGTCTCTTGTTGCTTTGAAACATCAGTGTAGCACTAACTTGCATATGCTGACAGCTGTATCAAATGTTACTGTCACAAGTTAAATGTACACTATCACAAGCTAAACAGCTAACTACTTTTTTCCAATTAAATTTTCTTATTCTGCAGCCAAAATTTTATTTTGTCCACACTTGAAATACAAAAAGTGACATAATGTAAAACCAATGGAAACCTGTATCAGTGAAATGGTGAGCAACAACAAATTATGTTTTGGTACTCACTATGGTATACTATGGCTGATATTGACCTAAATTTGTGAGATTCAGACTCCTACAAGTAATTAGTTTAACATGATCAAAAGTTTAATTTTGTAAATTTATTTATAATTTAAAAATATATACCGTTAGATTTATAAAAAATTGTAGGTTATGGAAGAATGCAGACTATTTTGTCAATATTTTGTCAAAATACACGTAACCCAAAAAAAGTAAAATGTATAGTAATTTATCCTTCATAATACGTGCCTTTTTTGAGTAAGTATACATATATATCCCCGAGTCTGATTTTGAGTATGTATACAAAGTTTGGACATTATATACAATCCTTTTTATTATCCACTATTTGCCATATACAATCTGTATAGGGGGATATACAGAGTGGGATAATCAATTTTTGTACACAGGTACACAGCTGCACCATCTTTCATGGAAAATTAGCGTCAAAAAACAAATGCCAATTTTTCATTCATATCTCAGAAACTATGTAACGTACAAATATGTGTTTTATATAAACAATAGAAAGGTATTTTTCAGTGCTTATGCTATTTTTTCTTGCAAAAAAAATCCATGCCAAAATGTGTGACAGTCTTTTGTGAAAGTTTTTATATTCACTGATGCCGCTGCATATATGACAGTCCTTTTAACATTCTCTCTTTATCTATGGCTTTATTTAACTGATAAATCATACAAAATGAAGATTAGCATGTCATACTCGTGCTATACACTCACATAATATTGTCATCTTCATTCATGATAAATTTGTTTCTGTTTATGTCATTCAGGACATTTTCCTATTGTATCTCCCTCTTGTTGAATTTAGTTTTAAGTAGATAATAATAATTATATGTTTCATGTATCTCTATCCCATTTTAACAGCCTTAGTGGTGTCAGCCAGATTTTCATAATACAATAATATAAAAAGGCAGATAATTTTTTTGACATAACTGTTGTTGTCTTAAAATACTTGCCAGGCTAACAGAAGAATAAAAACAATGGAGAGATAATTCAGAATAGTGAAGAGAATGCACACTATAAGAAATGATTTCAGAGAGCCAAAGTGATTTTGTTGAAATTGAATATTCAAATACTTGAAATGATCTTATATAATGAGAGCTGTGCAAATAAAGATGCTAAAACCTGACTGGATGTGAACAATGGAATATCTGTACACCATAAAATTCATACAGCTCAGGTTTAGGTAAAGGGAATTTCTGGAAGTCAAAGCCATTGTAAGCATTGATGTACAAAGGAATACTACATAAAGCAATGTGAAATTTGCTGATGTCTGTTAACTTCCCTACTGTTGTGGCACCATTTGAAAATTGACAAAGTAATCAAATGTTGTGCCAAATTTTGCCTCAAAATAGATCAGAGGCCTAACATAGCAACAAAAAGCACAAATTTGCAAAGAATTGCCCCTCAATACAAGGGAATAAAAGGGTATTTCCTCACTGGTAAACTTCACAAAATTCAGTCCTACAGGTTTAATATGGTACAATCAGGGAGCACAGTGGTGAATTGGGTAGCATTTTCACACCCAATCTTTCAGGTCCTATGTTGAATTCCAGGCCTGACCTAAAGTGGGAAACATGGGAATTTCTTTGTTGATGCATGTTGATTTTTGTGTTGAGTCCTGTTTAGTATGCAATGTTTTTTTTCCATTCCCTCTATGTTCATATGACCTGTACAATGGACTGAAAGCAATGGTAAAACCAAAGCAAAGAATCAAGCCAACAAGTTTGTCCTACACCTAAGATAGAAAATGCCAACCCCCATGGTGGACTTAATTTTAAGACCAAGACTAAATCTTAGACTTAGACCAATCAAAAATCACAGACTTAGCCTGTGTCTTATCTTTAAGTCTAAGTCCCAACTTTAAAGTCCTTTTGTGAAACTAGCTCCTTTTTTGTGACCCAACAAATATAGATAGGCATTTTTAATTGTAGGAGTTTATTGTATAAAAGTTTTGAGAAGTCATCGTATAAAAATAAGTGCCCATAAACAATTTTTATCTAAAGTAGATTTTTTCTAATAAGGATTGACATGGTTTTGCATAAAACCAAAATATTATGTGATGCTTTTGTATACACTTGAAACTTGAGGAACTGACAAAATCACTCCCTTAATATAAGGGGGGGACAAAAGTCCCCCTCATTTTCAGAGGGGTAGGGCAAAATCCCCCCCCCCCCCCCCCCTCCTTATTCAGGGAAAAAAGTCCCCCTTTTGAAAAATTTATTTAAAATTTGATAATCTTGTGATGTAAAAACAACAATGCCAAGAGAACACCCACAGGTTAGTTCATCTTGTCGAAAGCCTGGGTTGGATCATAGATTTCGAAGTCAGATATAGTTCCAACTCAAAAAATCAAATTTTTGGGGTACAAGTTCAATCTCAGGGTAGGTCTGGTCTTTCCAACTCAAAAGGAATTGATCGCCTTCTCGAAAAATAGTTTCCATGTTGAAAGCTCTTCACATATCTCTAAGGAATTGGAGAAGACAATACCATTGGGCTACATATGAGGCCACTCAATGGTATCTGAAAACACACTGGAGATATCCTCAGTCTAATATTCCATTTTCTTGTGTCCCAAGTTCACAGGGATCATCTACAGTTGTGGACCAATCTTTCAATTTTGAAGAAGGGCTCACCACTACATTAGAAGGAGCAAAGTCTTCTTATGTTCACAGATACTTCACTAAAGGGTTGGTGTGCTCACTTGAAGCATCAAACAGCCAGTGTTCTGTGAATTCAGGTAGAGTCAAGGCTCCACATAAACAATCTAGAGCTAAGAACAGTGTTTCTATTTTTTTAAGCATTCGGAAGTCAACTTCTAAATCAAAATTTGTTGGCTTTCTACATATAATTCATCAGTGGTTGTCTGTCTGAACAAGCAGGGAGGAACCCACTCTCAGGAGATGTGTACCTTAATCTGAAGAATCATGGCTTGGACGAATGCCAGGGGGATTCAGATTTGGCCAAAACTCAAAAAAATAAAAGGAAACTTAACATATTCCAGCTTCAGAATATAATAAAGGAAAGATACGAAGAGCACAAAACTCTTTCAAAAATTAATTCAAAAGACAAAATGTTTTCTAAAAGGTGGCAAATGTGGGAAGGTATTTTTCAAAACATATAATTAGCAGTAATTGATAATGATATAGTATATTTTATGTTAAAAGCATTCTAGTAATCCAAAGACAAATTCTTATACCAGTAAGCCAAGGGTTGGATGTATGAAAAGAGATAGTTCTAAATATATGTCATATCCTTGTTTGTAAAGAAAAAGGTATTTTGATATATTTAGACTAGAGGTTTACAAAGTTTTTACAGTTAATTATCAGGAAAATGTCATGTTACACAAGTGTTTATTCCAAATGATGTTATTATGAAGTGTACATTTGTAATGTTTGAGAACCACCTCACTTCCTGTATTGTTATATGTATTTGATGTTTAAAAAGAGAAATAAAAAAAAAAAAAAAAAAAAAAAAAACAACTCATCCCAGGAAATCTTATTTTTCCAGCAGATTCCTTGCCCAGAAGAGACTTGATGATTTAAACTGAATGGGTTTTAAATCATCAATTTCTAATCAAATCTGATAATGCTGGCATCAACCAATGGTAGATTTGTTACAACAAGTTGAATCACAAGCTTCCAATGTATGCGTCTTCTGTTCCAGACAGTCAGGTTTGGGAAAGAGATGCATTGAACATCTCTGGAGAGGCTCTGGACAACTATTGGTTTCATCTAGTGGCCCTCACCCTCAGGTGACTCAAAAAATGACTACCTACAGGTGCAGAATCGTCATGATTGCACCAGGGTGGTCAGGGATCTCTTGCTTTTGGATTCTGGTGGACCTGTCCACAGAATTCCCTCTAAGGCTTCCATTGTGGGTGAATCTGTTGACTCAGCTATTCCGAAACAGGCTTCACAACAATCTAGCTTACTTGAATTTTCATGCTTGGCATCTGGAGTCAGTCATGAACATTCAGGAAGATTCTTAAAGGAAGTGGCAAAGTGAATTAAGGAGAGTCTTTGAATCACTTTTGGGAAGTGGTGTGAGGAGATTCAGGTAGACATCTCAGACCCCACTATTCCAGATGTAGCAAATTTACTCAACTACTTGTTTCAGGAAAGAATTTCAAACCATCTATTATTGCTGGCTATAGAACAGCAATTACAGATGAGTTGAGCTTAAAAGGGTGAATAAGTGTCTAAAAGTCTTGGGATGAATAGACTATTAGCAAGTTTTAGCAAGAGACAAACCAGTAGCCTTGAGTTTTGTCAAACAACCTTTGGAGCCTTTGGGGAAGGCTTGTTTGAAGTTATTAACTTTCCAGACAGTCTTTGTTTTGGTTTCAAGCAAAGATAAAGTGACATTCAGGTTTGGACATACCCTTCCCTTAGTTATAAGGGAATTGGTCACAAGTAACTCTGGCCCCATCATCTGCCTTTTTGGCCAAGAACTAGTTGGCTTCAGATGGGCCTACTGCAAATAAGCCTGTGATCTTAGCCTCTTTGGACAATAGTTTGACTCAAGATAGATCTCTTTGTCCTGTTGGGGCTTTGATATATAGTTGGATAAGACAAAATATTTGAGCTAGAACAAGATCTTTTGTTTTGCTGCCATTAAGAAAGTTTCTTAAATACCTATCTCTTGGCAACTATCTCATCTTAATTGAGTCAGATAATTTGCTTTATGAGATGTTCATTTGAGTCTCGTCAATGGTGTTAGGTAGAAGCTAATAATGTATGTTTTTGACTGCTTTTTTAGTTTTAGGGTGGATTATCCTTACATGAGTTTTGGATTCATGTTATTAGAATTTTCATGGTATGTTTACCAATTTCTGTCTTAAAGAGCTCTAGTGCCATAGGGTCAGATTTGAAATTGGATTCTACAGTTTATGCTCAGCATTTTGTTACATTATAAGTATGTGTGTGATACTTATATTTGTACATTTGCATGTTGTTGCTTGTATGTCTGCAGTACTGGATGTTTTTGTATTAGACATCAATGTTGCCTTAAACCTGACTTGGGAAGGATTAGGCATTATGCTGATGACAGTTGCAGGTGGATTTGACCTTGTCTTGGGGTCGGATGTTACAATGTAGATGGGTTATCTATTTATGACATCCAATTGCAGCACCAACAGTGTCAGCATTTGTGAGAACTAGAACTACACACTGCAATTTTAGGGATGTTGTGAATGTTAGAAGTTTCTATGTTCATTAATGCATATCAATTTCATTAAGAAGTTCTCATGATGTCTAGTTGTAGGCAACTGGTTGTAGGTTAGGTAGTGGTTTTCTTAAAAGAATTCCCTCCTTCCTACAAGGCTGGATTCAGCTACTGTTAGGAAATGGTAAGGGTATTTTGCTATAAAATTGGAAAAAAATTCCTAATAAATGGATTTCCCTCCCGCCTCCCTGCAAGACTTGCAACAAAAAAAAAATGAAGTAAACAATGTGGTCATGTGACCTATTTGGCGGGAGGATGGACTACTGTAACCCAGTGGCATGGTTAAGGTTGTGATATAACCTTAAATTCGCATCTCTGCATTGGCCATTGGGTTGGATGGCTCCAACAAATAGCTACTCTTAGGAAATGGTTAGTATTTCTAATAAAAATTTAAATTAATATTAAATTTTCCAATTTTATTACGCTACAATAGCTTACCATGTGGGACTTAATGCTGTTCTCGGGTTGCCACACCCGGGGCCAACGTCTTAGAAAAAAAGACAGTTCTTGTTAGCCACCGGATATACTGGTAGTTGTCGTCACGTGATAACTTCTGACCAATCGTCCTACTTTCTCATTGGCCACGATTGACTGGTAGCAGTTTGTAAATATACAGACATTTCTATTTTTTTCTCAGTTCTTACTTATTGTTGGAGGCTAATATTTGCATATTTCTTTAATTATATGCTATAGATCATTCTGTAAAATTCTGATTTTCACACCTTAAGTATTTCTTGACTTTCGCGTGTTTTTAGCTTTCCTCGGTTCAGGCAATTCTATTTTACGTCTTTTTATTGCGTATAAAATGTCGACACATCAAGCAAATAAAGCTTTGATATATAGTTGGATAAGACAAAATATTTGAGCTAGAACAAGATCTTTTGTTTTGCTGCCATTAAGAAAGTTTCTTAAATACCTATCTCTTGGCAACTATCTCATCTTAATTGAGTCAGATAATTTGCTTTATGAGATGTTCATTTGAGTCTCGTCAATGGTGTTAGGTAGAAGCTAATAATGTATGTTTTTGACTGCTTTTTTAGTTTTAGGGTGGATTATCCTTACATGAGTTTTGGATTCATGTTATTAGAATTTTCATGGTATGTTTACCAATTTCTGTCTTAAAGAGCTCTAGTGCCATAGGGTCAGATTTGAAATTGGATTCTACAGTTTATGCTCAGCATTTTGTTACATTATAAGTATGTGTGTGATACTTATATTTGTACATTTGCATGTTGTTGCTTGTATGTCTGCAGTACTGGATGTTTTTGTATTAGACATCAATGTTGCCTTAAACCTGACTTGGGAAGGATTAGGCATTATGCTGATGACAGTTGCAGGTGGATTTGACCTTGTCTTGGGGTCGGATGTTACAATGTAGATGGGTTATCTATTTATGACATCCAATTGCAGCACCAACAGTGTCAGCATTTGTGAGAACTAGAACTACACACTGCAATTTTAGGGATGTTGTGAATGTTAGAAGTTTCTATGTTCATTAATGCATATCAATTTCATTAAGAAGTTCTCATGATGTCTAGTTGTAGGCAACTGGTTGTAGGTTAGGTAGTGGTTTTCTTAAAAGAATTCCCTCCTTCCTACAAGGCTGGATTCAGCTACTGTTAGGAAATGGTAAGGGTATTTTGCTATAAAATTGGAAAAAAATTCCTAATAAATGGATTTCCCTCCCGCCTCCCTGCAAGACTTGCAACAAAAAAAAAATGAAGTAAACAATGTGGTCATGTGACCTATTTGGCGGGAGGATGGACTACTGTAACCCAGTGGCATGGTTAAGGTTGTGATATAACCTTAAATTCGCATCTCTGCATTGGCCATTGGGTTGGATGGCTCCAACAAATAGCTACTCTTAGGAAATGGTTAGTATTTCTAATAAAAATTTAAATTAATATTAAATTTTCCAATTTTATTACGCTACAATAGCTTACCATGTGGGACTTAATGCTGTTCTCGGGTTGCCACACCCGGGGCCAACGTCATAGAAAAAAAGACAGTTCTTGTTAGCCACCGGATATACTGGTAGTTGTCGTCACGTGATAACTTCTGACCAATCGTCCTACTTTCTCATTGGCCACGATTGACTGGTAGCAGTTTGTAAATATACAGACATTTCTATTTTTTTCTCAGTTCTTACTTATTGTTGGAGGCTAATATTTGCATATTTCTTTAATTATATGCTATAGATCATTCTGTAAAATTCTGATTTTCACACCTTAAGTATTTCTTGACTTTCGCGTGTTTTTAGCTTTCCTCGGTTCAGGCAATTCTATTTTACGTCTTTTTATTGCGTATAAAATGTCGACACATCAAGCAAATAAAGACAAACCGAGAGCTCAGAAATGCCGCCATTTCTGCTTTAGCTTTGATACACATAATTTCTGCCCTACCTGTAGGGAGGCTGGCAAGGGAGATGACCCCTGTGTCACCTTTGAAACCCCTTGTGAAATTTGCACATCTTTCACAGATGAGCAATTACAGAAAATTCAAAACCGGAAGCGGTATTTGAAAAAGCAAAAGCGGCAACTAGTTCCAAAGATGAACTAGATCTTTTGGATGAAGGCGACGGGGATTCCTTCACTGGATCCAATGCAGACCTCGAGTGTGCTGCTGATAGCCTTTTTACCTCACCCCCCCGTCCACAACCTCTTGCCTTCAGTTCCCTGTCCTTGAAAACACCAGCCAAGACTATTCCACCCACCCCTGGTACGGCTTTGCAAAATAAAATCCAGAAAAACATAGAGAAATCACTCGGTGATTCCTTAAATATACATTTACAGCAGCAAATGGGTACCTTCCAGGCATCCATGTTGGAAGCTTTTCAGTCACTCCGAGAGGAGTTGGCTGCAAAACAGAAAGTCGAGGTAGAGTCCTCTCTTCTTGCTTCAAAACCTGGCTTGTCCAGTAATACTGCTGCCCCTCTGGATTTGCCCCCTCCGAGATCTGGTACTAACATCCCAAGCGAGGATATGGATGTGGACTTCGGTCCAGCACTTCCTCCGCGTCTAGTATCTACTCAACCTTCCTCGGATCAGTACGTTGCCCCCTCTGAAGGTCATCCCGAAGAGGTCTCGTACTCTCACAAAAAGCAAAGCCATAAGCAGCCAGTTGACCCGAGCTCTGCCTCGGACCAACTAATTGAGGATTCCGATGAACCTCGGATCCCTTCTTCTAGATCCAAAAAACACTCTGACAAGAGCAAACATAAATCAAGATCTAGATACGTGTCATTTTCCTCAGAGGAGGATCACTCCCCTGTAGCCAGACACAGGTCTTCTAAGCCCTCTAGGGCTCAGCCCTCAGGAGTAGCTTCTGATCAAGACCTCCCACAACATGATCCAGACCCCCCTTACTATAGGGAAGTAGCTTTGTCTGACATGCCCTCACAATACTCTGAAGCGGTAGACACCTTCAGGCGTATTCTGTCTCTCCCTGACCCCAGGGAATCTATGCCCAGGTCGTCCACTTCAGTGTTGGGTCTGGATGATGAAAAAGGCTGTCAAGAGCTCAGACCTAGAGGTCCTTCCTCTATCCTTCCACTTAGCTCAGTTATCAAGGACGCCTTTGATAAATTCCAACATGACTTTAAGGCTGCCAATTTATCTGAGGGAAAATATGTCAAGCCTCCTCCCTCAACTTCAAAGTGGTACAAGGTGGGACAACCAACTTTTCAGGACAAAATTCAGGAGTTGAATACGGACTTCGCTAAGATCTGTATTACTCCTAGACCTTCTGGGCCCCCAGTAGCCAGAGTTCCCCTGCCAGTTCTCAAGGAGCTGGAACTTCAGGCTAGACAAAATATTTCTACCCTCAACTTCACCGCTGCATTTGCCAAAACCTCCTCTTCTTGCAATGCTTCATTGGAAAAATGCCAACATTGCATCAAATCTACGGTCAAGAAGATAAAATCTCAGATTCAGAAAGGTGCCAATCCTGAGAAAGCGGCAAAGCGCGGATATGAGGAAGTAGCTGACTACTTAGATTTTTGGAACAAGACAGTACTTGTCCAACACAGGGCCCTCACTTGTCTCAGCAAATCTCTAGCCCATATTTTGCAGAGGGAATTATACTCTATGGCTAATACCGGCTTGCTCAGACGCGAAGCCGAGATGACTCTATTACATCCACAATTAGGAGAAACGAGACGTCAAGAACTCAGGAACTCGTCCTTTTGGGGCCCTTCCTTGTTCGAGTCTCAATTAGTGAAGGAAGGTGAGGACTTCCTTCTCAAAAAAGGCACCTCAAAAGATTCTCAGGGTTTTGTACCCTACCAGAATAAGCCCTTTCGTGGTCCCCACAAGAAAAGAGGCTCCTACAGGAAACGCCCCTATGGGGGCAATACCTCTCAAAGCAGTAACCAGTCCTTTCCCTCGGGAAGAGGAAAATCCAACTTCAGAGGCTCCAGGGGTCGTTTTCGACCCCACAATAGAGGAAGGGGGCGTGGAAACCCCCCTCCCCAATGACTCCTCCAAAGCCTCACTCAGTCCACCAGTAGGAGGTCGCCTCCGTTCTTTCAGGAGAGACTGGCTCACAAACAAATGTTCTCAAAACGTGTTAAACATTATCACCAATGGCTACGTTCTGCCATTCCGTTCAAAGCCAAACTTGATCAGATTTCCTCTGATTCTGTCAGAGTACAAGGCCCAACAAAAAGACCAAGCCTTGGCTACTTGTATCCAGTCTCTCCTGTCAAAGAACGCTATCGAAAGGGTAGACAATGTAAAATCTCTCGGGTTTTACAGTCGCCTGTTCCTAGTAACCCAAACCTCACCAAAGGTGGAGGCCAGTCATAGACTTAAGCAGGCTCAACACTTTTCTACACGTAGAAAAGTTCAAAATGGAAACTCCAGAGTCCATCACGACCTCCCTGATTCCAGGGGAGTGGGTATCATCGATAGATCTGTCGGACGCTTACCTGCACATCCCCATCCACCCAAGCTCAAGGAAATACCTAAGGTTTTGCTACAAGGCTCAGGTGTTCCAGTTCACCTCCCTCCCGTTCGGGCTAGCCACAGCCCCCCAGGTCTTTACAATGATCGTAAAGGAAGTGAAACTAATGGCCCTCTCAAGAGGACTCAGAATTCACCAATACCTGGACGACTGGCTGATCAGGTCCCAGTCTCAGGAGGAAGCCCAAGTGAACACTCAGGCAGTGGTAGACCTAACTCAGTCCTTGGGGTGGATAATAAATCAGGAAAAATCAGAACTGAAACCTACTCAGGTGTTTTCGTTCGTGGGCTACGAATACCACCTAGATTCAGCCCTTGTAAAACCCACTCAAGAGAGATGGCTCAAACTTCAGGATTTGATCCTATGACTCAAGTCAAAACGTGTTTTGACTGCAAGATGTTTGATGTCTCTAATTGGGTTGCTAGCCTCAACGGAGAAAATGGTCCCGGAGGGACGCCTTCACATGAGGCCCTTTCAGTTTCACCTCAAGGAGCACTGGAGATATCCTCAGTCGCTGGACAACCTCCTTCCCTGGACAGAAGCCATTGCAGCCCACCTGGATTGGTGGCAAAATCCCTCCAATGTGATGAAAGGTGCAGACCTTCATCCCAAAGACCACAGTATCCAACTCTTTACCGATGCCTCAAACGAAGGTTGGGGCGCTCACTTAGACCAAAATTCTACAAAGGGTCTGTGGTCGGATCGGGAAAAAAGGCTACACATAAATGTCCTAGAATTGAAGGCGGTCTCCCTGGCCCTTCGAGACTTCAAGGACCAGTACCAGAATCAAACAGTGTTGGTTGCGACGGACAACTCAACAGTGGTAGCCTACATCAACAAACAAGGAGGAACACACTCGGCAGAGATGTGTGCTCTCCTGTGGAAGATCATGACCTGGTGCCATCACTACCACATAACATTGAAAGCCAGGCACATTCCAGGGTGCCTGAATGTGATGGCCAACCTGCTCTCCAGGTCCAACCAAGTGCAGTCAACAGAATGGTCTCTGCACCCACAGGTCTTCAAACAGATCTGCCAAAAGTGGTTCACCCCTCATGTAGACTTATTTGCCACTCACCTGAACCACAAACTCCCTCTATACGTGTCTCCTATCCCAGACCCAAAGGCCTGGGACATAGATGCTCTGAACATAAACTGGACCAACCTCACGGCCTATGCGTACCCTCCTACGGCTCTCCTTCACAAGGTGATCCAAAAGATCAGGCAATGTCATTGCCTGATCATCGTAATAGCCCCAGGCTGGCCAGGGATGCCCTGGTTTTGGGACCTAGTGCAGCTCTCAACAGAGATCCCACTGCAACTCCCAGTGTCAACAACCCTACTCAAACAGTCCCACAAGCTGGTGTTCCACAACAACCCCCAGCACCTGAACCTCCACGCCTGGTGTCTAGGAGCGGGCAACTCCAGGAACAAGGCTTCTCTGTGGAGGTGGCAGAGAGAATTGCTGCCCCTCAGCGGTCATCAACAAGGACCATCTACAAATCAAAGTGGGCCCTATTTGAAAAATGGTGCAGAGAAAATTCGGTGGATTTCTCCACTCCATCTGTGAAACGAATCTCAGATTTCTTCATGTATCTGTACCAAGACTTAAACAGGCGCCCCTCGACCATTGATGGTTACAGGACTGCAATCGTTGACACTTTGGGCCCAACGGCCCAACATATTGCACACAATGCATACCTTCATAGGTTACTCTCCAGTTTTCACAGGGATCGTCCTAAAAGTTCCAGAAATTTACCCAAGTGGAACCTTTCTGTTGTCCTTAACGAGCTCACCAAAGCACCATTTGAGCCCATGAAAGACTCAGACCTCAAACATCTTACTCTCAAAACTGCTTTCTTGCTAGCCTTGGCCTCCGGCAAGCGCCGCAGCGAAATCCATGCCTGGGTCGCTAACAAAGTAGCTAATTTAGGCCAATGGGAAAAGGTAGCCTTGTTCCCTTCTTCTGATTTCATAGCCAAAAACCAACTAACAAGAGAAGGTTCTCAAAGTGTGTCACCAGTGACTATTCCTGCTTTGACTACCATTGTAGATAGACAGTTTAAAGAAGACAGGACCCTGTGTCCCGTGCGGGCCCTGAGGTTTTATTTGGACCGAACTAAAGACCTGAGAGGGTCTCGTTCTCTCCTTTTCATCTCCTTTAAGAAAGGACATACCTCAGACATCAGACCCGCTACACTCTCTTCATGGTTGAAACAAACCATCTTACTTTGTTACAAACAAGCAGATCAACAAGCCTTGGACTTGGTCCAAGTCAAAGCGCATGACATCCGGGCCTTCGCGGCCTCTAAGGCCTTTTACGGTGGGGTATCGGTGGACCAAATCATGCAAGCCTGTCACTGGAAAGCTCACAACACATTTACAAATTTTTACCTAAAAGACCTTACTTGGTCGGACACCGACAACAATTTGTACCTGGGACCCGTAGTGGCTGCACAACAAGTCCTAGATCCTTCCCCTCAGACCAGTTGTCCTCGGAAAGAAAAAAGGGGGGGGGGGCACATCCGCTACAACCAAGTCTTCAGGAGTCATTCCCAGGATCTAGGTATTCCTTTACCTTCAAGATGTTACGGGTAAGGTCATTTTATCCTTTAATTATCAAGTAATTTCTATTAAGGACTTATTTAGTTGTCATTAATCTCATATTCAGGTTTTAAAAAATTTTTATGAGAGGCCCAACCACTGGGTTGGTCAGTCACACGTGAAGGGCCCTTTGGGACCCTTAGACCTCGAAGTGAGCACACGGGCGGTTGAATTCAGCATTAAGTCCCACATGGTAAGCTATTGTAGCGTAATAAAATTGGAAATTTTAATTACTTAAATGTAGCTTTTATAAGCTACAAGCTTACCATGTGGGACTTAGGAGAGTCCCACCCTGCCTCCCCGCTGTTTACAGCTGAGGGGTAGGTTTAAAAAATTTCAACGAGAAAGTAGGACGATTGGTCAGAAGTTATCACATGACGACAACTACCAGTATATCCGGTGGCTAACAAGAACTGTCTTTTTTTCTAAGACGTTGGCCCCGGGTGTGGCAACCCGAGAACAGCATTAAGTCCCACATGGTAAGCTTGTAGCTTATAAAAGCTACATTTAAGTAATTAAAATTTCCAAATTTGTGGCTTTGTAGCCTCACAGTAAAAATATGTTGGAGCCGACTGGAGTATATTCAAGTGTAAATACTTGCCACACTATTCACTATAAATTAGTTTCGCTGATATATTTTATGTCAACCAAGAAAAAACTACCAAAATGTGCAGGTTTCAGATGAATAATTTGCTGTAATACAAATGGAAAATGGAAAAAATACAGCACAAATTAAATGGCAGATTCGGCCGAATATACGGATACATTGCAGTATGAATAAGCCATTAGGACTAGTTAGTTGGTGTTGCCAGTTAATCTTCAGAGTAAAACATCATTGCTGATTAGTGATGAATTGATATTTTCGTTTCAGTGTATGGCTGATTATTTTACTTGATAGTTAAAACTTAGCATTTTAAAGGGTACTGGAGTACATAGTGAAAACAATAGAGAGGTTGCCAATGGCATTCCAGTGAAGTCGTGGTACAAAACAGCAACATAAAATAAAACAACATTGTGAGGAATGTTGATGTGGAAAAGCCATTTTATACATAAAATGTGCTCAGTTGACAGTAGTGACATTATAAAAATAATGAAATGCATAAAAATGACAGACGTGTAACTTATTGGAAATAAGGGCTTCAAAAACATTGTTCAGAGCCTCTAATGTTAATAAAAATAAGGTCTTTCAAATCTTTTCATTTCTGTTTACCAACAAAATGGAAGTACATCCTCAATTAGTCACATGCATGTGTCTCTGAAAATTTCAACAAGATATTGTAAAAAATCTTGCTAATGGACAAACATATCAAGAGAGACTGAGAAGAATTTTGTTGAAAATATGGCTTTTACTAGAGGAAAAGTACTTACAAAGTCAGTACAATCTGTGATCACTTGGATTTTTTACAGTAAGCAGCAAAAGTTGACAGTTATACTAATGCCTGTTATTCTGCAAGCAGATGGCATTGCCTAAAATATGGTCTAGTTTCTTTGATTTGTTTTTCTTACAGAGCCGTGTGACTGCTGCACCTATGCCAATGGACTGTTTATTGGACCAACTCTTATTGTTCCATTGAGCCAGATGACTGCTCAGACCATCATGATTCTCATCTTTATTGGAATAATTCCAGCATGTTGTAAATGCACTAAACGTAAGTCTTCACTTCTCTTAAGTTAAAATTTGTTTAGATGAATGTTTGCACCAGCTATTTATTGAATCAGGGTATAATATGAATGAAACTAATTTGTGTGTTTTTCAGCTAATTTTTCTACAATTAAACCATTAAACGTTACAAATATTAATCTACAAAGCCAAATTTCTGTTTTATTTGTCAAAATTATTCATTTGATAAAGTAACTCTGGTCTTCCTTACATAACATCTTTAAGTTTTCTCACAAATGATATCATTATTTTGTTCAAATTATACAATAAATTGTTGTGCCAACGGATTGGGCCAACGGATTTGCCACTGGTGACCCACTGTTGGGCCACCAGTGGACTGTTATCTAGGCAGGGGTGTAGCTTATGTGGAAGCCAGTACACTGAGGCATACCATTTTGTTACTTCAATCATTTATGAGTTATACAACCCCCCCTTGAACCACAAAATTTTGGAAAATCAGGGCATACTAATTCATACAAAATGTCCTAGCTACTACATTCATTGTTGGTGTGTTGGTTATACTTACAGGAAGCAAACTCTTCCAACTTAAGGTTCAAAGTGTCATTCAACTCCTGATATGCCTTCTGGACATTTCTTGCACTATTGCTATTGGTGTTGCTTATGGTTGTAACAAAAATCAACCTGATCATTGCAATTGTAAGTATTTTTTCCTGTTTTCACAATTATGTACTAAATTAAGCTAAATCAAATATGTTCAGTGAGTAAAATATAAGGATTTTTAATACACATAATCTTCAGGTCATTGTTGTGCAAATGTTGATTGGGATTGCATAAAGTAAGAAAACACACACAAAAAAAAACAAATTCACTAAATTCATGCATTGGTGAAAAATTGGCACATGTTTTTTTTTCATTCATAACGCTGTTTATTCTAAGTAAGGAACTACAATCATTATGCAGTCTGTGTTTCCCAGGGGGAAAGGAAATCCTTTGATTAATTTGGGTTTAATGCCCATTTCCACACAATGTTTAGGTCAAGTTATGATCGGTACTTGATGAGGATGGAGGATATCAGTGCATAGTAATCAGTCAAAATTCTAAACTGAAACCCAACATGCACCAGTAAGCAAATATATCAACTTTCCTATCTAAGATGAAACCAGAAATCAAACCCAAGACATATGAGTGGTGAGGCAAGTGTGAGTTAATCCTGTGAACTTCAAAGTATTATGAACACTGATAAACACAAGGATATAAAACTGTTTTAAGCATCCCTTGAAAAAGGCCGCTTGTTTGTTTTCTTGTTGAGTTTCCCCAACCACCGCCGCCACCTTATTATCGTCTCCCTTGAATATCTCCCTTATTAGTGGGTGGATTCTAACCATTTCGACATTTAAATACCTTAGGCGTGGGAAAATTTTTCCTCATGTGTATTTTTAAACTTTGGCCTTTGTTAAGGTCACATGATCAAACATAATTTTTATGTCGTCACTCTGCGGCGTGGGCGTACGCGTCCGCGTCCGCGTGAACAACTTCTCCTCCAAAACTACAAGGCCTAGAGATGTGCTGTTTTTTTTTAAAAGATACCTTATCTATCGAGGATGAAAAATTGTTCAAGGCATGCAAATCTGTCTGTTCGTCTGTTTGCTAGAGACATTACAAGGGGGGTACCCCCACCAAAAGTGTGAAAATTTCAACACTTAATCACAATTTTCTCAGTGACTATTGCAGGGATTTCTCTCATATCTTGCATATATGTACTAGGCCAGAGGTAGATTCTCTTGTGTGAGTATGAAACCTGGATCTGTCTTACTTTTTTTTTAATAAATTTTTTTAATAATTTTTAATGCATTAAAATTCATGAAATCATGCACAAAATCATTTATAACTTGAAAACTGTTGCAGCTAGAGCATTTTGTTAAAATATGTTATTCAGCTACTTTTTTCATAGCTACAATATGGTGAGTAAGTTGGGTGCCTGTCTCAATAGCTAAGTGAGTAATAGCTACTTTTGGGCTTTTCAGTAACTTCCATCATGAGTAGAATCACTTGTAACTTAAAAACTATTGCATTTACAGAATTTCGTATAAATATGTTATTCAGCTACTTTTGGGTCAGCTATAACATAGTAAAATTTTAGACCTGTAGCTCATGGCATAGCGGAGTAATAGCTACTTTTAGGTTATCACTGTTGAGTAAATCACTTATAACTTCAAAACTATTGCATTTAGAGAATTTCGTATAAATATGTTATTCAGCTACTTTTGGGTCAGCTATAACATAGTAAAATTTCAGACCTGTAGCTCATGGCATAGCTGAGCAATAGCTACTTTTAGGTTATCACTGTTGAGTAAATCGCTTATAACTTGGAAACTATTGCATTTAGAGTATTTTGTTTCAATATGTTATTCACCTATTTTGGGATCAGCTATAACATAGTGAAGTTTCAGATCTGTGGCTCATTGCATAGCTGAGTAATATCTACTTTGAAGTTCTCACTATTGAGTAAATCAGTTGTAATTGGAAAACTATTGCATTTAGAGAATTTAGTATAAATATGATATTCAACTACTTTTGGGTCAGCTATAACATAGTAAAATTTCAGACCTGTAGCTCATGGCATAGCTGAGTAATAGCTACTTTTAGGTCATCACTATTGAGTAAATCAGTTGTAACTTGAAAACTATTGCTTTTATTGCGTTAATATATCTTACCTAGTGGACCGGTGCAATAGTCCGGCGCCTAGCCGGTCCCGCCAAACATTAGAAAAAAATGTCCTGAGCTGGGCTTTGGCCTGGACCGGTAGTGTAGGATTCACTCGCCAGGTGTCACCGGACACCCAGCTCTCCTACTGCGCGTGTGCGCGCATGCGCACTTCCTCTTTTTGTTTGGCGCCATTGTGTTTAAAAATCGGAAATTTGAAGAGAAACTTTTTATTATTATATACAGTGACTTAGCTTTTGTTTGTTTATCTATTGTGGATTATTACTTACTGCATGTATCATGGCATCACCAGGCCAACATAGAGGAAACTGCGGGCACATCATGGCAGGATTTGATGGACATAAAAAATGTGCTAGGTGCAGGGAAAAGAAGTTAGGAGATGACCCGTGTGTGAAGGACTTAGTTTGCTCCATTTGTGAGGCATTTTCGGAACAACAGCGTTCTATGCTCTCCACCCCTCAGTATAAAATCCGCAAGGATAAGAAATCCGGACTTTTAGTGTCATTGGTGTAGCTAACCAGGAGGACTTGGGTGGGGAACAAGATGAAGAAGAGTTGGATGGTGTTCCGGTCCTTGCTTCCGGTTCCGGTGAACCACAATTTTCTATCTCCCATCATACTCCTGAGGATTTTGTCTCTAAACGAGATTTTGACACACTCAGTAATCAACTAGAGGAGAAATTCGCCCGTTTCGAGGCTCTACTCACCAGGACTAATATTTTTTCTACACCAAAAGCCCCAGTTTCCGCTGTTTCTATTACTACTTCTGATTAGCCCTTCTTCAATCCCGCTGAGCCTGGAGCCACCGGTCCGGTGAGGCCTCCGGCTACAGATGGGCAGAATCCACAAGTTAAAGAAAAGAAAAATAAGGGCACGGGCAAGAAAGTTAAAAAGACTAAAGTTGCCCCTACTGCTACAGTTGTGTCCGAGGCACCGGCTCCGGTGAAGGACCAGACTGTTAGTGAATCTCTTCCTGCTCAAAGACATGAAGAACCGGTTAAGATGGATGCTCCCGTTCCGGGCCCTGCCCCGTCTCTTTTACCCGGTGCGAAATCTACATCCAAGCCAGAAACTTCATTTTTCAGTTCATTGCCTCACACTACTACCGGTGTTTCCGGTACCGGTCACTCCTTCTCTGCTGAACAGGACGTGTCTGATGTGGACTCTAATCTTGACCGGTCTGATAAGGCATCTGACGAGGGTGAGATCTCAGACTCAGAGGCAACAGAACAAAACGAAGAAATGAACTACAGGGAAACGTGCAGGTCAGTTAGGGCCTTTCTTGGATGGACTCATATCCCAGACTTTGAGCTCTCTGTATCAGACGGGGATAGGTCAGACAACCCGTGGAAGGGGAAACACCCAAGGAAAACCGGCAAAGTGTCAGTAGAGTTACCCCCGGATGACTGGCTTTGCCACAAGATGGAGAAACTGAACTGCCGGGTCGCTGAAGGTTACCCTTCTCGTTCCCAGGAATCGGCTGGGTTGAAAGTGGACCAGTATATTCGCACGCCTAAGAGTCAAGCCAAATGGTACAAGCAACATAGACTTAGGCAGGATTCAACCACTAGACCAGGCAGAACCATTTTCAGCTGGTCCGACTCTGAGGCCCGCCTCAACGCCCAGTACTCTAGGGTTGCTAAAGTTTCATCCTACCCTCAATCTGGTCCCCCTTCCCGACTGATACCTCTGGACATCCTACGCCGGTGGGAGAAGTGTGCTCGTGAAGGAACATACATTACAAATCATGCAGCAGCCTTTAATAGGTGCACCAGTGAAATCCAGGACAAGATGAACGCTCACATTGGTCTGCTTAATGACGTTATTGTCAAGGGAAAGGCTCCCAAAGAGGTTGTAGAGGCTATCAGGGATCTCAAAGATTTATCCTCTTTCCATGCAAGCGTATCAGTGGCTCTAGGAACTTCACTCCAACACCTAGCCGACAGTTTGTTCATTCAGCTTGCCAACTTTATATTGCTACGCAGGGATTCATATCTTGAATTTGCTAAACCCGGACTGAAACCGGACACTTGGAACAGGTTGCGCAATGCCCCCTTGTTTAGTTCCTCACTGTTTCCAGATGACATCCTTGCCACAGCAGAACAGGATATAGCAAAATTTGAATCCACATCAGGTGCTCATGGTCCCGGTCCGGGCACAGGGCAGCACCCTGGTAGGAAACACCAATCGTACCGGTACAAGCCGTAAGACAAGAAAGATAACAGACACTCAGGCCATTCCTCCTCCCAGTCTAGCCAGGCTTGGCGTCAGTTCTCTCATAGAGGGAGGGGCCGCGGTCGCGGACGTGGAGGCAACAATTCCAGTTATTTCTCCAAATCGTCCCGTCAACAATCCTATAAATGACAATTATTGTTTAGTAGATCCTCAGTTAGAGTTAAGTGTGGAGGATCCGTTTTGCCAGAACTTAAACAAAAATGTAAACAAGACTGTAAACTTACCTGTTGTCGGTCATGTACCTTATGTAACAGGGCAGTCAGAAAACAAAGACTTAAGTCCCTCTCAGGTTCCAATGAAAATAAAGTGTGTGAAACCTGTTTGCTGTGTAAATCCTTGTCTTTGTGCTCCAACTGTTCAAAATGTCTCTCCTGTTGTAGAAAATCCACCTGTGGGGGCCCGTCTGCAAAGGTTTTGGCAGGTCTGGCACTCCCTGGGTGCAAACCCAAGAGTAGTTTCAATTCTTCAGGAAGGGTACAACCTACCCTTCAAGGAGAAACCTCCTCTGACAAGGTCACCGGTCATTATCAGTGGATACGCAAATCCGGTCAAAAGCAGACACATAAAGGACTCTTTACAAGCACTCATTCAGAAACAGGCGGTAGAAAAGGTGACAACTCCATCCTCCCTGGCCTTTTACAACCGCTTGTTTCTTGTACCAAAACCCAACAGAAAATGGAGGCCCATCCTAGATTTAAGCCGTCTGAACTGTTACCTAGCAACTTCATCTTTCAAGATGGAGACACCAGAGACCATCCGACTCTCCCTTCAAAAAGGGGAGTGGGTGACGTCTCTGGATTTCAGCGACGCTTATTTCCATATCCCAATAGGACAAAGGTCGCGGAAATTCCTCAGGTTCTTCCTCCACAGTCAAGCTTATCAGTTCAAAGCCCTCCCCTTTGGCCTCTCAACGGCTCCGTTGGAGTTCACCAAGGTGGCCAAGGAAGTCAAGTTAATGGCACAGGCTCGGGGTATCAGGATCCACCAGTACCTCGACGACTGGTTGCTGAGAGCCCCGTGCCCGGAAACGTGCCTACTTCATACCCGGACCCTCTTGGACCTATGCCACAGGTTAGGGTGGGTAGTCAATATGACCAAGTCGGAGTTGGTGCCTCAGCAGGTCTTCAACTTTGTAGGTTACCGTTTCGACCTCTCTCAGGGGCTGGTCAAACCGACCCAGGAGAGGTGGATGGCTCTGTCCCAAAAGATCAACGACCTTCTCAATCAACAGGTGTGTTCGGTCCGACAGTTCATGTCCCTGATAGGACTTCTAACAGCCACAGAGAAACAGGTAGTAGCCGGGCGACTTCACATGCGGCATATCCAGTGGCATCTGAAGAGGCATTGGCATGTCCCGGAATCATTGGAAAAGATTATCCCTCTGCCTCAGTCCCTTCATCCACACCTGAGGTGGTGGTTGAGCCCCAACAATGTCCTAAAAGGTCAGCCTTTACACCCACTTCAGCACGCTCTTCAGCTGTTTACCGACGCCTCAAACGAAGGTTGGGGTGCTCACTTAGGCGACTTCACAGCAAGAGGCCTTTGGTCCACACAAGAAAGCGCCTTGCATATAAACTTGCTGGAACTCAAGGCTGTCTTACTAGCCCTAAAACAGTTCGAGCGATTGTGTTGGAACCAGACCATTCTGGTGTGTTCCGACAACACAACAGTGGTCTCTTACATAAACAAGGAGGGCGGTATGAAATCCGGCTCTCTCTGTGCTCTCCTCTGGAGGCTGCTGATGTGGTGCAACCAGAGGCAGATTGTATTAAGAGCAAGACATATTCCGGGTCACCTCAATGTCATTGCGGACAAGTTGTCCCGGCACGGTCAGGTGATACAAACGGAATGGTCCCTCCTGCAGGAAGTCTTCGACCAGATTTGCAGAAGATGGCACAAGCCGGAGGTGGACCTATTTGCGACCAAGTTCAATCACAAGCTTCCCAGGTTTGTGTCCCCGGTTCCGGATCTGCTAGCCTGGAAAGTGGATGCCCTCAGCGTTCCCTGGCAAGGTCTGGATGCCTATGTTTTTCCCCCGGTGGCTCTCCTAGGGAAGGTGGTCTCCAAGTTGATGGATCAAGGATTCCACAGAGTCATTCTCATTGCACCAGGGTGGCCCAACATGTCATGGTTTTGGGATCTGGTCAGCATGTCAGTACAGATTCCCCTAAGTCTGCCGAGAGTAGGGGACCTGTTGACTCAACCCTTCAATCAGTGTCCTCACAGGGACCTTCACAGTCTGAACCTGCATGCATGGCTCCTAGAGCCTTTGCCATCCAACAGGCAGGCTTCTCTGAAGAAGTGGCAACACGAATTGAAGCTCCTCAGAGACGTTCAACCAGAGCCATCTATGAATCAAAGTGGTCCGTTTTTGTCCGATGGTGTGAGGAACATAAGGTGGACTTCAGGTCTCCTTCTATAAAGCAGATCTCTGACTTCCTGCTCTACCTATTTCAGGAGAAACATCTGCAGCCTAGCACCATAGATGGCTATAGGACCGCTATATCTGACAAGATAGGAAATGGCCGGGTAAACATTGGTAAGGATGAGAATCTTACCAGACTGTTGGACAGTTTCCATAGGGACAAGCCTAAGGGTAGGAGGGGTGTTCCTTCCTGGAACCTTTCCTTGGTTCTTCATCAGCTCACGAAACCTCCATTTGAACCTCTTAGGAAGGCTTCCCTTAAGCACCTTACCTTTAAGACTGTCTTCCTTCTTGCCTTAGGTTCGGGCAAAAGAAGAAGTGAGATTCATGCCTGGGTACATAGGAACATTAGGCATCAGGAGGATTGGTCTAATGTCTCCCTGTACCCTTCCCCAAGTTTCATCTCCAAGAACCACCTGGCTAAGGAAGGTCCAGGTTGTGTAGCTCCGGTTATAATCCCGGCTCTTGCTCCGACCTTGGACAAGTCTCTTAAGGAGGACAGGACCTTGTGTCCGGTGAGATCCTTGCGTTACTATCTAGACAAAACCAAGGACCTTCGGTCAGACAAGGAGTTGGTTTTCATCTCTTTTAGGAAGAGCTTCAAGAAGGACATTGTGCCAGCCACTGTCTCTTCCTGGATCAAACAAACGATTGGCTTATGTTACCAACTCTCGGATGAACAGTCTCAAAATTTGCATCAAGTTCGGGCTCATGATGTCCGGGCTTTCGCGGCTTCCAAAGCTTTTCAGGGGGGCGTACCCTTAGATCAAATTCTATCAGCCTGCCTTTGGAAGTCTCATAACACTTTCACCCAGTTCTACCTAAAGGATGTAGCCTGGGCAGACTCTGAGCTATACCACCTGGGTCCGGTGGTAGCAGCTCAACAGATTAGAGATTAAGTTGGAGTCTTCTTTGTAAATATGTACATAAAAAAAAAAAAAAAAAAAAAAGAATGTCTCTGCAGTCTACCTTACCTCTCAGGATAGATGAGGGACCAAATGGAATTTCCCCTATTGCTTCCTCGGGACTCATTGGGACTCTTCTCTCCTCCTCTCTTCATGAGTGTCAGATTTCTGAACGAAAGGGGGGGGGGTAATGTAATGTAACCGAGAGGGTTAGGAACCGGTCTAGGTTTGTTACCTCGGTCTATATGAGGTTTGGGAGTTATCTCCCATAGTGAGTCCCCTGAATTTTTGATTGATCTACCCGCCATCCAATGGGTAGTTATTCTGCACCGGTCCACTAGGTAAGATATATTAACGCAATAAAATGGAAAATTTAAGAATTAAATTAAATTTTTATAAGATAATATCTTACCTAGTGGACAAGGAGAGTCCCACCCTACCTTCCCCGCCTAAATCAAGGGGACTTTACTTGGTAGGCAACAAAAAGAGGAAGTGCGCATGGCGAGTGAATACTACACTACCGGTCCAGGCCAGAGCCCAGCTCAGGACATTTTTTTCTAATGTTTGGCGGGACCGGCTAGGCGCCAGACTATTGCACCGGTCCACTAGGTAAGATATTATCTTATAAAAATTTAATTTAATTCTTAAATTTTCCAATTTACAGTATTTTGCTTAAATATGTTGTTCACCTACTTTTGGGTCAGCTATAACATAGTAAAATTTCAGACCTGTAGCTCATTGCATAGCTGAGTAATAACTACTTTGAGGTTCTCACTATTGAGTAAATCAGTTGTAATTGCAAAACTATTGCATTTAGAGAATTTAGTATAAATATGTTATTCAGCTACGTTTGGGTCAGCTATAACATAGTAAAATTTCAGACCTGTAGCTCATGGCATAGCTGAGTAATAGGTACTTTTAGGTCATCACTATTGAGTAAATCAGTTGTAACTTGAAAACTATTGCATTTACAGTATTTTGCTTAAATATGTTGTTCACCTACTTTTGGGTCAGCTATAACATAGTAAAATTCAGACCTGTAGCTCATGGCATAGCTGAGTAATAGCTACTTTTAGGTTATCACTGTTGAGTAAATCGCTTATAACTTGGAAATTATTGCATTTAGAGTATTTTGTTTCAATATGTTATTCACCTATTTTGGGGTCAGCTATAACATAGTGAAGTTCCAGACCTGTGACTCATTGCATAGCTGAGTAATAGCTACTTTGAAGTTCTCAATGTTGAGTAAATCACTTGTAATTTGAAAACTATTGCATTTAGAAAATTTAGTATAAATATGTTATTCAGCTACTTTTGGGTCAGCTATAACATAGTAAAATTTCAGACCTGTAGCTCATGGCATAGCTGAGTAATAGCTACTTTTAGGTTATCACTGTTGAGTAAATCACTTAAAACTTGAAAACTATTGCATTTAGAGTATTTTGTTGCAATATGTTATTCACCTATTTTGGGGTCAGCTATAACATAGTGAAGTTCCAGACCTGTGGCTCATTGCATAGCTGAGTAATAGCTACTTTGAAGTTCTCACTGTTGAGTAAATCAGTTGTAATTGGAAAACTATTGCCTTTACAGAAATTTGTGCAAATATGTTATTCAGTTACTTTTGGGTCAGCTAGAACATAGTGAAATTACAGACCTGTAGCTCATGGCACAACTGAGCAATAGCTATTCTCAGGCACTGACTGTTGAGTAAATCAGCTATAACTTGAAAAATATTGCATTTGGAGTATTTTGTTAAAATATATTGTTCACCTACTTTTGGGTTAGCTATAACATAGTGAAATTACAGACCTATAGCTCATGGCATAGCGGAGCAATAGCTATTTTCAGGTTCTCACTATTGAGTAAATCAGTTGTAACTTGAAAACTATTGCATTTACAGTATTTTGCTTAAATATGTTGTTCACCTACTTTTAGGTCAGCTATAACAGAGCAAAAATTCAGACATGTAGCTCATTGCATAGCTGAGTAATAGTTACTTTGAGGTTCTCACTCTTGAATAAATCAGTTGTAACTTGAAAATTATTACATTTAGAGTATTTTGTTAAATATGTTATTCACAGACGTTTTGGTCAGCTATAACATAGTGAAATTGCAGACCTCTATGTCATGGCATAGCTGAGCAATAGCTTCTTTCAGGTTCTCACTGTTGAGTAAATCATTGTATCCAACCTGTAGGAAATCATGGGCTGGGAATCTGTTAATATGGTCCGATTTGACCTTGGAACCCTCCTTCAAGGTCAAATGAGGATAGCCAAACATAAAAGTGCTTATAACTCGCTTATTATTGGTCCTAGAGGTTGGAATGAAAACCAACCTATAGAAAATCATGAGCTGGGAATTTTTTGGTGTGGTCGGATTTCACCTTGGACCCCTCCTTCAAGGTCAAATGAGGATAGCCAAACTTAAAAGTGCTTATAACTCACTTATTATTGGTCCTAGAGGTTTCGAATGGAAAACCAACCTATAGAAAATCATGGGCTGGGAATCTTTTGGTGTGGTCGGATTTGACCTGGGACCCCTCCTTCCAGGTCAAACGAAGATAGCCAAACTTAAAGTGCTTATAACTCGCGTATTATTGGTCTTGGAGGTTTGGGATGGTAAACCAACATATAGGAAATCATGGGCTGGGATTCTTTTGGTGTGGTCAGATTTGACCTGGGACCCCTCCTTCAAGGTCAATTGAGGATAGCCAAACTTACAATTGCTTAGAACTCGCTTATTATTGGTCCTACAAGTTTGGGATGGTAAACAAGCTACAGGAAATCATGGGCTGGGAATTTTTTTGTGTGGTCGGATTTGACCTTGGACCCCCTCCTTCAAGGTCAAACAAGGATAGCCAAACTTAAAAAGTGCCTATGACTCACTTATTATTGGTCCGAGAGGTTTGGGATGGTAAACCATCCTAAATTCTTTGGCTGGGAATCTTTTGGTATGGTCAGATTTGACCTTTGGACCCCTTCTTCATGGTCGAACGAGGATATTGCATTTATAGTATTTTTTTAAATATTTTTAACCTACTTTTTACACTTAAACAATTACCTTGTTACTTTATTTCATAATACCATTTGCAGGGCACAACTTTTTTGTCCTTTTCTTGTGTCAGCTTCGGAATATCTTTCGAACATGCTGTTCAGTTACCATTTACTGTATTTCTGTACAGCCCTTTCCCTGATAATTATGCTTTCCTCTCATTATCACCATCACAAATCAAAAACATTCAGTCAGCTGACACAGTGCCCGTTCACGGGCACTCTCCTCTTGTTTTCAGGTACACCCACTCTTTATCGCCGCTCAGCCAAAGCTACTTGCCATAGGGTTATTTTGAATATATGTCAAAACTATCTAAATCTTAAGCTGATTAGATTTTGGTAGCGATTGCACTATAATTGAGTGATTTATGAGCATTTTTACACCAGGAAGTAATTAGAAAGCTTACATTCATCAGAACCCCCCTACCCCCCCCCCCCCCCCCCCCCCCCCCCCTACCCCATTATCTCCTTATCTGTTGCATTTAGAGCCATCAAGTGTATGGGGAGGTGATAGGAAACCATATGCAAAAAGTCTAAAAAAAACACTCAGATTTACCCCCTGTTACTTCAAAAAATTAAAGTCTAAAGAAAGGTAAATAGCGTTTATTTCTTTATCCGTTGTTTCAAATATGTTATATTTTGTTGGTACTTTAATTTTAATTAAAAAATCTAAGTAGTAAAATCAGAATGTCTACTTTTAGCAGTTGACTATTTCCAGGGTACAAATTTACATTATGTCATATAATACATAACTAAATGGAAAAAGATATATGATCAAATTTACATTAATTTATCTTAAATGTTATAATTATAGAAAAGAGTAAATGTTAACTGAGATGGCCTCTTTTTCTAAGATTTCCCCTATTTTTTGTGGAATTAAAGTAAAAGTGTGTAGTGTATTACAATCAGCCATTATGCCCTCTGCAAGCACTGAACCTGAGGTGCGATTGCAATTGGGTTCTGCAGCTACAAAGGTTTAGCTGGTAATTTGATCACATATGTGATCTATTTTCATAAAATATGTACAAAAGAGTTTTACACACTGAAATAGGCAACATGATTCTTGCCAATTCCACAAAATTGGCAAGCGAATACTAGAAAAATTGCCTATTTCACAAGTTTACAATTCTTTGCACTCCGAGTAGTAAGGACTATTTCTTCTGGGGCCGATTTCACTAAAGGACTTAAACTAAGTCCCTTTATTGGCTAAGTCTTGGACTTAAGTCTAAGACTTTGGTCTTAGCCAGGTCTGGGACTTAAATGGATTTCACAAAGGGGTGACTTAGCTAAGTCCAAGCTTATCAAATAACAACAGTGGTTTTCTGTGTCATATGACATTTTATATCCTTCATTTGATGCATTTTTTCTAAGGATAAGTGCTGTTTGGAAATAGAAAACCTGGTTACATCATATAAACTTAACAAAGACTACTTCAGTAAGGTGTTCTGTATAATTATACTTTATTTAAAGTCATTTGAAATTCTGAAGTGGAGAAAAGTTTATGGTAGCCATATTTACGTCCTCTTTAGAAAATTTAAGCCCACTACCTCCCAGACTTAAAGTTAAGTCCACTGACTTAGCAATTTCATGGACTTAGCTGCTTTGTGAAATCCATTAAGTCTAAGACCACAGACTTAACATTCTGTTGACAAAATTTAAGACCAAAGTCTTAAATTTAAGTCCAAATCTGGACTTAAGTCCCTTTGTGAAATCGGCCCCTGGAAAAAAATTTGAATTTTTGAATGATGTTTAGTAAAGTTGCTTCAAGGTTCAGTTTATCATATGCAAAGGTCTTTTATCTCCCTTATTGTTGCTTCTTGGTCTTTGAACCCAGTTTTGTAGTCACACTACCTACATTTTTTGCTTAATACCCAGCATGAGATAAACACCGCAGCAGTGATCTTGTTTGCATATTTTTTTACTACACTGTAATTAATACCTCAAGTTCTAAAATACGCCTTCCTAGTATACCCGCAGGGAGAACTCCATCCATGTACAGATTCTAAGACAGTCAGGTATCTTCCCAAAACTCGGGTCCTTTAATTCCCTTCTTTTGACTTCAAAGTTTGCAAAACCCATATATAATTATTAAAGTCTGGCAGTCACTATGCACCTACATTTTGAATTCTTTACTTTTGTTATGAACCAGGTTCTCAGCAGCTCTTTAGGAAGCACCTTAACAGTTAAATTTGAACATTTTTTCTCAAAACCATTTCAAGTGCACAACTTTTGTGTCGTTTTATACTCTCACTTCTACTCTGAAGCTCAAAGCACAAAGTCAGCTGACACAGAGCTCGTTCATAGTCACTGATTGCTTGTTGAGTTTATTGGGACACTCTGTATTTGTTTTCAAAAACCTTTTTTATGTTTAATTTATCACAGTATTGACAATGTTTGACCAGTTGGTATTGATTTTATAGGTGAGGATGAAAGCCCTACATACATGGTGATTGTCTCTCCGATTATTGCAGCAATATATATTGCTTTCCTGATTGTGGAGGTCTTTGTTGTGCCGAGGAAGATCCCAGGTTTGATAGATATGAATAAATATATAACCTCAAATAGTGAATAAACTGATGAGTGGGACACTTTAACAGCAAATTTCTAATTTATTAATAGATTAGATATACATAGCACTGTAATTTCCTGGAAAGCAAATATCTATTCATAAGATATGACTGTGCAATATAAGATTCTCAACATTTATATTTATGTTAACATCCTTTCATTTTTCTTTTTTATTATACTGCATCCAGGAGGAAACCCCTATGGAGAAAAGCCCTACAGTTTTTGAAACCTGTGGAAAAAAGCCTTACAGTACTTTGTCAGACTGCCGAGAAAAGCCCAATACCATTTTAACAGACCATGGAGAAAAGCGCTACACATAATTTTTTGGGATCAGGGTATAACGGTAGTTTAAAGTACTACTTTCTGATTATGTATTTTACATTTGTTGTTTTATAAGTTTATGAAGATTGTCAATACATAACACAGCACGATAAAGTAATAAGGTTTTATAGATCTTGATGGCTATATGTATACAAGAAGTCCACAAAAACTTCAAAGATGCAGTGGGATTGCTCACAAAGAATGCTGATAATTTTGAAATGGTTCATGCTTATAGTTTGTAGTATCTAAAACTAGTGTAGGGCTTTTCTCCATGGTCTGAAAAAGAATGGTGTTGGGCTTCTCTCCATGGTTGCAGAAAAGTTGTAGGGCTTTTGTTAGTAGGACTTTCCTCTGCAGGGCTCTTCTCCATTCACCATTATACCAGTTTGTAGCTGAAACAGTCAAGTGGCTGCAGAGGACCACTTCTGTTGGAGTGTGGCAAATATCCATCAATAGACAGAATATTATGAGATGGAATTAGTGGGAGAATAATTCAGAATAGGAACTAAATCAATAACTAATATTTAATACTGATACTGAGAAGAAACTTGAAATACAGACTTTAATGTGAAATATAGACATGGTATGGGATTATAATTAGATGTGAAATTATTGTGCGATAATTGTTGAGTAATAATTGTGTAAATGAATAAAAATAGCGTCAGAGATGCCCGTGCCCCACAGCCTGGGGAAATAATTTATAACACCATGAGATATAGATGAAGTGACACAGTACAAAGATTGGGAGACGTTCAAAGCAAACTGTATGACATAATGTTGCACAGCTACACCCCAAACTAATGTCCCTACCAAATTGTTGTACTTATAAAGACCAGACCAGATTTTAAAGGTTAATATCATTACGCAAGGTCAAAGATCAAATCAAAGTCACAGCATAGTATTGCACACCTACACCCCCTAACCAGTGTCCATACCAAATATCATCTTCCTACACCTTATGGTTTCTAAGATATGGGCCGGACAAGATCTTCAAACTCAAGGTTACTACAGTAAGGTCAAAGGTCAAATCAAGGTCACATTATGATACTGCACATCTACAGCCCCTAACCAATGTCCCTACCAAGTATCAACTTTCTGCACCTTACAGTTTCTGAAATATAGCCCAGACAAAATTTTAAAGGTCAAGGTCACTACTGCAAGGTCAAAGGTCAAATCAAGGTCACACCATGATGCTGCACACCTACACCCCCTAATGTCCCTACTAAGTATTAACTTCCAACACTTTACGGTTTCTGAGATACAACCCGGACAAATTTGTTTCCACTGCCTTCCCGTCCGCCAGCCCATCCGGATGCCATGGGTGAAAACACTAAGGGCTGTCAGGTAAAAACTGCAGACAAGAACTCTTTTATACCCCCAATCAAACTATAAAAATTCTTTAGGTCCATCTTTGCTTATATTCACTAGATTCACAGGACTAGAGATATAATCCCTGTGGTTTTCCCATTTTAAACATTTTAATACATTGTTACTTGATCTGGATTTCTACCATATTGTTTTTCTCCATCATAAATCCAGTCTAATACTATCTAAGCTAGTAAAAATGTAAAAAATTTAATTTTGTGTTTTTTTTTCAGTGCTTTGTAAAAACTGAAGTATGTAGAAACATAATATTTGGTAGAAATGTAGAAGAAAGTACTGGAAGTAACTTTGTATAAGTACTTTTAACATAACTTACTTTTTTCAAGTATAATTGCCCAAAATATTTGAAAAGCATTCACATAAAACTTTCACAAAGTTGGTCAATTTGTGTTAATAATTTAATATCTATATATCTTATTCATATTATCACAAAATGAATTGATTTTTAAAATTTATTTACCTTTTAAATTCATAAAAAAAGTGTACCTGAAAGAAAATCTCAATATAATAATGCAAAATAATTATGTTTTGTAAACATGTCCTGTTGTCATTTTAGCTGGGCTATTTCCCCCCCCACCCCCCACCCCCCCACCCCCATCCCCACTAAAGTAGGGGAAAATTTTTTAATTAAATGTTTATTTTTATTGCGCTACAATAGCTTACCATGTGGAACTGAATGCTATCTCGGATGGCTGTGACATCTGGCCAACGTAGAAGAAAAATAGATGTATAATACTGGCATGATGCCTTCAACACTGAGGTGAACCCTGTAGTGAGATACCGCGAGACTTCCTTCTTGTCGTTGGCCACCATATTGTTTTGAAGTGTCGCTCTTGAATAATTTTGTTGCTTACTCTGGATCTACATATTGTTGGATGTTAAATTTAGGCAGTCTTTTTATTAATATTTATAGATCACACTGTTACACTTTATTTTTTGAGAGTATAAGTATTTTCCTTGTTTTTTGCTTGATATTTTGTCATCTCGGGCTTTTCTCGGACAACTAGCATGTTGTCCCAAAGAACTAACACCAACAAAGCTCATGTATTAATATGCAGACACTTCTGTCTTCCATTCGATCTGCACAGTTACTGCCCCACCTGCAGAGAGGTGGGAGATGATCCTTGTGTGACTGGAGAGAAGCTATGTCCAGTGTGTAGTTTGTTCTCGGAGGAACAACTGTGTAAAATTGAGAATAGAAAACGTTGTTCCAGAAAAACTAAGACTGAATATGAGGTCGACTTACTAGGTTATCCTGATATGGGGGAGATATTTTTGGGATCCCATGAGGAACTCGAAGAAACTGCTCACCAGATCTACTCATCTTTCCCTCGGACCCAACATTTAGGTTTGGAGACTTTGTCACTTGAAACACCCCTACCTGTCCTAGAAATTCTGGGTATAGTACTGCAAAAGAAAAATTGAGAAATCATTGAGTTCCCAGTTACACCTAGAACTTAAAAAAAATGGGGGTCTTTCAAGCTTCTATCCTGGAAAGCATTTAATAAGCTTTCAGATCAACAGAAATCGTTGAGAGACAAGATCAAATCTGTAGCTAAACCCCCTTCTGACTCGGGGGTGAAACAGATCACCGTCTCGGACCCAAAACCTGGTACAAGCCAGCAATCAGACTTGCAAAATAACCAACCAAACCCTCCGAGTTCAAAGCCCTCGGATGAACCGATGGACACTGAGTTTCCTGGCCCTCCCTTACAACCTCAATTTGGTCAGATGTATGCCTCAGAAGCTTCCTCAGATCAACAATCCAAGACCTTTCAAATTCGGAAACCTAGGTCCAAGAAACACTAGGACAAAAGGAAACATAAGTCTCGGGCTAAATATGTGACTTCCTCTTCGGAGGAATCTGAAGTCTCTGTGCAAGTCAAAAAGTCCTCTAAACCCAAAGGAGATTGTTCTGAGCCAAATAAATAAAAATTGACCCAGACCCTGTGTTTTAAAGGGAAGTAGATAGTTTTAAAGGTGAAGGAAAAGTCTGAGTCAAACCAGACACCCAAATTCTTAACGGCATCTGAAGGTATCAGTGATTCACCCAATATGTTTACTGGAAAGAATGGGTTTAACTTTTCTTGTTGAGACTTGGAGCCAAATATAATAAAGTCGGTCTTATCGGCATTCAGCTTTAGTTTATTTGCACACAACCACAGTTTGACATCTTCGAGACACTATCATCTATATTTGGTCGGGTTTTTTTCAGTGAAAAATGTTATATCATATAAAAACAAAACGGATACTACAGTTTGAAAGTGGATGATGCAAACGTCAGATGCTAGCAACAATACTGTTGAACCAGTTCATACAGAAAGTCTGTTACCTCATATTTTCTCACGAATATTAATGAGCTGTGAGTTCTCGAGTTTTAAGTGTTAGATCTTTGTCGAGACTTACATTTTATAAAATATTGCTAGAAAACCCCAATGAGAATCTATGACTTCATATCTTCTCATGAATATTAATGACTTGGGGGCTATGGCCATGAGTTCCTGAGTTTAAAGTATTTGATCTTTCATCGAGGCCCTTTTATTTAAAAGATATTGCTACAATAGTATTGTTATAAAATATGGCCCCAGGTCTTTGATATGTATATATATTTTTTTCCAAGCAGTGTAATCCTGCTAACAAACATACGGAGAGACAAATGCTTCTGAAATTAATCCCTCTTTGGTGGAGGTACAAGTTTCCATTTTTATTGACCAAGCCCCCACATTTTTCGGACATGGGCGGGAACTGCCCCCACATTTCAAAATTTCTAGAATCAACACTGGAATATGATTTCCAGGCTTTCATAAAACACCCTCCTTCCACTTCAAAGTGGTATAAACTGGGTCAACCATGTTTTGACGACAAGTTACAAGAATCTGTATCTCCCCTAAGCCCCAATGGGCAAGGTCCCCCTTCAGGTAGTCAAAGAGTTTGAGCATCAGGCCAGGCAAAATCTCTGTAACCTCAATTTTTTGGCTGCTTTTACCCAGATCATGTCTGAATGTAACCTGACCATGGAAAACTGTAGAGATAGTGTCACGGCTACTGTCAAACGTGTCAAAAATCAGATTTAAAGGGTGCCAATCCTGACAAAGCAATTAGAAATGGTTATGAGAAGACCTGTGACTATCTAGATATCCTAAACAAGAGGATTCTTATTCAACAGAGAGCCTTTGCCTGTCAAAGTAAGGCCTTAGCCCACATTCTCCAGAGAGAGATGTATATTGTGGGCAATTCAGTGCTTATTAGCCAACTTCAACCTCCTTTGGAAGATAACAGATGTCAGGAACTTAGGAGCTCCCCATTTTATTGCGCTACAATAGCTTACCATGTGGGACCGAATGCTGTTCTTGGATGGCCGCAAGGCACCAGGCCAACGTCTAAGAAAAATAGACATTCATAGTTGGCCGTAGCCTCAAGTTGTCGTCTTGTGGTACACTGTGACAACTCGTCCTACTTTCTCGTTGGCCGCGTGTATTGGTAGCATCTGTCATTTACACAGACATTTTCATCTATTTCTCAGCAAATACGTATTGTTGGATGTTATTTTTTGGTCATTTCACTTAATATATATCATAGATTATTCTGTAGAATTTCCGTTTTGACGGGATAAGTATTTTTCCTTAATTTTACGTGTTTTGAGTTTTCCTTGGTTCAGGCTTTTTCCTACGTCTTTTGTTGCCTTTCAAAATGTCTACCCACCAAACGAATAAAGACAAACCGAGATCTGGCAAGTATAGGCACTTTTGCTTCCCATTTGACATACATAATTACTGCCCTACATGTAGGGAATCTGGCAAGGGTGATGACCCCTGTGTCACTTTTGAAAGTCCGTGTCAAATATGTGCTTCTTTTACTGAAGATCAAATGTTGAAAATCTCAAAAAGGAAACTTTATATTAAAAAGCAAAAGAGCCACACTGCTAATTTAAAGGACAATGAACTAGATCTTCTTGGGGATGACGTGGATTCATTTACTGGTTCCAATGCAGACCTTGAGAGTGCTGCTGATAACTTATTTACATCACCCCCGCGTCCACAACCCCTACCCTTCAGTTCATTGTCTCTCAAAACACCAGCAAAGACTGTCCCACCCACCCCAGGTACTGCCTTACAGCAGAAAATAGAATCAAATTTAGAGAAATCCCTGGGTAACACACTTAACATGCTGCAAATGGTTCTTTCCAGGCATCTATGTTAGAAGCTTTTCAGTCACTCGGAAAGGAATTGACTACTAAAAAACAGACGGAGGTGGATCAGACCTCGGCTTCAGCTTCTAAGCCTGGACCCTCAACTAGTGCTGTTAACCTGGACCTACCCCATCCAAGACCTAGAACTACCTCTCATACCGAGGAAATGGATGTGGACTATGGTCCAGCACTTCCTCCACGTCTCGGATCAGATCTTCACAATGCATTAGAATTCTGATCCGACGAGCCTTCTAAGAAGGTCTGGGATAGACCTAAAACACACTCTCACTCTCACAGTAGGCATGAGGTTGAACCGAGGTCTGCCTCAGATCAATACAATGATGAATCCGATTAACCTTGGATGTCATCTGCTAAACCAAAAAAACATGCTGATGAGAGTAGACGTAAGGTCAGGTCCAGATACGTGTCATCTTCCTCAGAGGAGGATCAGTCCTCTGCAACCAGACACAGGTCTTCAAAGCCCTCTGGGGCTCAGCCCTCTGGGGATCCCTCTGACCAAGACCAACCTCAACATGATCCAGACCCCCCTTATTATAGGGAAATGGCTCTGTCTGACGTTCCCTCCCAGTATGCTGAAGAGGTGGACACCTTCAGGCACATTCTTTCTCTCCCTGACCCCAGGGAGTCTATGCCTAGGTCCTCAACTTTAGTTATGGGTCTGGATGTTGAAAAAGGCCGTCAAGAGCTCAGACCTAGAGGTCCTTCCTCTATGCTACCACTCAGCTCAGTTATCAAAGATGCCTTTGATAAGGTTGAACATGATTTTCAGGCTGCTAATTTACCTGAGGGTAAATACATCAAACCTCCTCCTTCCACTACAAAGTGGTACAAGGTGGGACAGCCCTGTTATGAGGAGAAAATACAGGAGTTGAATACTCTGTATTACTCCTAAACCCCCTAGAGCTCCTATGGGCAAGGTTCCCCTACCAATTCTTAAGGAATTGGAACACCAAGCTAGGCAAAATATTTCCACGCTCAACTTTACTGCTGCCTTTGCCAAGACTTCATCTTCTTGCAATGCATCTCTTGAAAAGTGTCAACATAGCCTGAAGTCAACCTTCAAGAAGGTTAAGACTCCAGAAAGGTGCCAATCCTGGGAAAGCAGCAAAAGCGTGGATATGAGCAAGCCTGTGAATACCTAGATTTCTGGAATAAGACTGTTCTTATTCAGCACAGGGCTCTCATATGCCTCAGCAAATCCTTGGACCATATACTCCAGAGGGAGCTATATACTATGGGTAACACTGGCTTCCTTAGGTGCGAAGCCGAAATGACCCTTTTGCAATCTAGGGGAAATGAGACGCCAAGAACTCAGGAACTCGCCCTTCTGGCACTCCTCCTTGTTCAAGTCTCAACTTGTGAAGGAGGGAGAAGACTTCCTCCTCAAAAAAGGCACCTCTAAAGACTCTCAGGGTTTCGCACCCTATCAGAATAAGCCCTTCCGTGGTCACCTCAAGAAAAGAGGCTCCTACAGGAAATACCCCAACTCCTCACAAAGCAGTAACCAATCGTTTTCCTCAGGTAGGGGGAAACCGAACTTCAGAGGCTCCAGGGGTCGTTTTTGACCCCATAACAGGGGGCGAGGGCGTGGAAACCCCTCTCCCCAATGACTCCTTAAAAGCCTCCCTCAGTCCACCAGTAGGAGGTCGCCTCCGTTCTTTCAGAAGAGACTGACAAACAAACAAAGGTTCATCCAACGTGTTAAACATTATCACCAATGGCTACATACTGCCATTCCTTTCAAAACCAAATCTGGTCAGATTCCCTCTGATTCTGTCAGAGTACAAGGGCCGTCAAAAAGACCAAGCTCTTGCCACTTGTATCCAGTCTCTTCTGTCAAAGAACGCAATCAAAAGGGTGGAAAATGTAAATTTTATTGTGTTAATACATCCTATCCAATGGACAAATGCTTATCCGGTCGGCGCAGACCGGCCCACCAAACGTCAGAAAAAGACGTTCTGTGTTTCCACTGGCTTGCCGGTCCGTAGTACCAGTGCACTCGCCAGATGGCGTGTCGTACTTCCTTCCTGTCTAGACAGCGTGACGTCATAGCATCTTTTTCATTTGGCGCATGTACCTTGTGCACGGATAAATTCTGAGTTTACAGTTTTCAGTTTTTGTGTGAGTATATCTATGAATTTGCTTTTTAAAGCTTATTATTGGAATCTTGGTAGTGTATAGCACATTATGTCATCTCCTAGTCAGCGACGCGGAGGGTGTGGCCATATGATGGCAGGCTTTGATCTTCATGATGTTTGCGCGCGTTGTCGTGACAAGAAAAAGGGGATCTGATTGCCAGCACTGTAACGCCTTGACCCCTGAACAGCTTGTACAACTATCCACCCCTTCCTATAAACTGAAGAAGGAAAAACGTGACAAGGCTGACACTACCCCTTCAAAGAACGCTCCAACAACTAAAGTCACTCTCAGTCCCACCCTTGTGGACCCGGCACGAGTGTGGAAGAGTGGAAGATAAGAAGAAATCTAAGTCTTCAGCTTCAGCTAGTCGACCGGCTGCAGTGTCCACCGACCAGAGGTTCAACGACTTAGACCAGAAGTGGTCAGACAGGTTCAACCGGCTAGAAGCACTGTTGCTAGCAAGAACTCTGGACCAGCCTCAACAGGACCCTACCTTTGGTACGGTTAAGGTGGTCCCAGCTCATTCACCACCAGCTAGTGTCATCAGGTCGGAACCTTTCATCAGACCCACCGACCGACCAGCTTCTCAGCCTGTTGACCGACCCTCTGGATCTTCTGACCGACCTTCTACATCCACCAACACCGACCTCTAGGTCTCAGGCTGACCGACAGCACATATCAGACTGGCCAGCAACTTCTGATAGACCGGATAGACCTTCTACAAGCATATCCAATGCTTTTCAACCGACCAGGAAGATTTCTTCCAGTGAATCAGATTCGGACAGTGTGGTATCCGACCGACCCCCTGTGGATATTTTTGTTGAGGAGGGAGAGTTGTCGGATGAACTGGATGCTACAGTTACAGATCCGGATCAGTCCCCTTCAGAAGAGCAGTCTTACAGGGAGACAATGAGGGGAATCCGGTCGTTTATGGGATGGACCCACATTCCGGATATGGATACTACCACTGGCTCTTCAGAAGATAACCCATTTGCTGGGCCAAGGCTGCAGACACCTGGAAGAATATCAGTTCAGCTACCTACTGATGAGTGGCTTTGTCGGAAACTTTCCAAACTGAACTCAACCCTCACTGATGGATATCCATCTCGCAGTGCAGAAGCCGGTGGACTGCAGAGAGATCAATTTTTAAAGCCACCGAGATCTCAAGCCAAGTGGTACGGCTGCCACCCTCAACAGAAGAGTGACACTACAGAAACGCTTACGTCCTGGAGTACAGATTCGTCTAAGCTCAACAGTGGTTACTTGAGGATAGCAAGACAGGCTGGAATCGCCACCAGCCCTCCCCAGTCGCGGCCAATCTCTCAAGATACCTTGAGGAAGTGGGAGAAATCTGCCAGGGAGTCATCGGTTATCTGCAACCAGGCTGCAGGTTTCAACAGATGCTTGATGAAGGTACAACAGGACATGCAATCTCAACTTAAAGTCATTAGGCTCGAACACAAGGGCAAGTCTTCATCAAAACTGGCTACAGCCACAGAGGAGTTACAATTTCTCATAGACTTTAACTCCAGCATTTGCCAGGCTATGGCCAAGTCCATGGAACACTTGACAGACTCTGTTTTCGTGAATATGGCCAATGTTACTCTCCTTAGAAGGAACTCGTACCTAGCGTACTTAAAAGCAGGAATCAAGGCTGATACTCTGACAGCTCTCTGGACTGCCCCGCTTCATATCTCTACCTTGTTTCCGGATACGGTTCTGAAACAAGCAGAAGAAGATATCTCCAATGCTGATAAAGGTCGGTCGGGGTCGATTTACAAGAAAAATCGCTACCATCCCTATGAACGACAGGATAACAAGTCGGATAATAGAAGGCAGGACAGGCCGGCTTGGAAAAACATATCAAGGGGTCACAACAAGAGGAATAAAGGCAAGCACCAGTTCTCCTCGCGACCTGCCAAAGGTCAACAGCCTTATAAATGACAATCAATGTATAACTTTGTTACAGGAAAGGCTGTTGACCGGGAGCTCCTCAGTTCAAGAACAGACAATAAACTTTTCAAATGTAAAATTGTCATGTTGTCAATCTTGCTCATACTGCCCCCGGGCACTCACAAAAGAAAGAGTTAAGTCCCGGGGTAGCAGACTGTTATCTAATACAAAAGAAATTAAAATATGTCAAAGGTGCTTCCTGAGTCACTCAATTACCTTGTGTAAACCTGTAACAAATGTCCCAAGTGTTGTCACAAATCTGTCTGTAGGGGCCAGACTTCAAAACTTTTGGAAAACTTGGCTGGATCTGGGTGCCGGTCCGAAAGTAGTTCAAATCCTGAGAGAGGGTTATACCCTCCCCTTTCGGATCCGGCCAAAACTCACAAGGTCTCCTACTGTCATAAGTTGCTATGTCAATCCCCACAGGAACAGCTACCTGTTGGAGGCATTACATCAGCTTATAGACAAACATGCAATAGAAATAGTAAGAAACAAAACCTCTCTGAGCTTTTTCAACCGACTATTTTTAGTCCCCAAGCCAAACAAAAAATGGAGACCTATTCTAGATCTGAGCAATCTGAATTTTTTCCTCAAGGCGGAGAAATTCAAGATGGAGACACCGGAAACCATCAGGACATCCCTCCAACAAGGGGAGTGGGTCACCTCAATAGATTTCAGGGACGCCTACTTCCACATACCAATACAGGAACAGTCCAGGAAATATCTGAGATTTCATGTCCAGGGTCAGACATACCAGTTCAAGGCCCTGCCCTTTGGTCTGTCCACAGCACCCTTGGAGTTTACTGTGATAGCAAAGGAGGTGAAACTGATGGCCAGTCACAGGGGTATAAGAATCCACCAGTACCTAGACGACTGGTTGCTGAGAGCCACATCCCACCAGGCTTGTCTCCAGCATACTCAGAGTCTGGTGGAAATATGTCAAAAATTGGGCTGGCTGGTGAATTTGGAAAAGTCAGAACTGGTTCCAAAGCAGGTCTTCGATTTTGTAGGTTACCAGTTCGACCTCAGGGCAGGTCGGGTCCGACCGACCCCAGACAGGTGGCAGAACCTTTAGGACAAAATATTAGAAATAATGTCACTGCCACACTGTCCGGTTCGACAGTTCATGTCCCTGATAGGGTTGCTAACAGCCACAGAAAAGCAAGTTCACCTAGGCCGGCTACACATGAGACCCATACAGTAGCATCTCAAGCAACACTGGAGAATACCAGAATCACTAGAAAAAGTAATTCCAATTCCCAGATCCTTGTACCCTCATTTACAATGGTGGCTACAGGAAGACAATGTTCTCGCAGGCCAACCATTACACCCAATAAAGCATGCTCTGCAAATCTTTACAGATGCATTAAAAGAAGGGTGGGGCGCTCACTTAAACGAATTCACTGCCAGAGGGACTTGGTCACTGCCAGAAAGCAAGCTGCATATAAATTATTTAGAGCTCAAGGCAGTATTTCTTGCCCTAAAAGAGTTTCAAAACCTCTGTGCAAACAAGATAGTACTTGTGGCAACCGACAACACTACAGTGATGTCGTATATAAACAAGGAAGGAGGCATGAGGTCGGGCACACTCTGCCCTACTATGGAGAATCTTGACCTGGTGTACCAGGCATCAAGTAACTCTAAAAGCCCGACATATCCCCGGGCGGCTGAATGTGGTAGCAGACAAGCTATCCAGACTGGGCCAGACCATTCAAACAGAATGGTCCCTCCTTCCCAAGGTTTTCCAAGCTATATGCAGCAGGTGGCACCAACCTCAGATAGATCTATTTGCCACGAGGTTCAACAACAAGTTACCACAGTTCGTGTTGGGGCGCTCACTTAGATCAAACTTCTACAAAGGGTCTGTGGTCAGACCGGGAAAAAAGGCTACACATAAATGTTCTAGAGTTGAAGGCGGTTTCCCTGGCCCTTCGAAGCTTCAAGGACCAGTGCCAGAACCAAACAGTGCTAGTTGCAACGGACAACTCAACAGTGGTAGCCTACATAAACAAACAAGGAGGAACTCACTCAGCAGAGATGTGCGCTCTCCTGTGGAAGATCATGACATGGTGCCATCACTATCACATAACATTAAAATGCAGACACATTCCAGGGTGTCTGAATGTGATGGCCGACCTTCTGTCCAGGTCGAACCAAGTTCAGTCAACAGAATGGTCACTACATCAAACAGATCTGTCAAAAGTGGTTCACTCCTCATGTAGATCTATTTGCCACTCACCTGAACCTCAAAGTTCCACTGTACGTATCTCCTGTCCCAGACCCAAAGGCTTGGGACATAGATGCTCTGAACTTAAACTGAACGGGTCTCACTGCCTAGTTTTACCCTCCAATGGCTCTGCTTTACAGGGTGTTCCAAAAAATCAGGCAATGCCATTGCCTGATCATCGTAATAGCCCCAGGCTGGCCAGGGATGCCCTGGTTTTGGGACCTAGTGCAGCTCTCAACAGAGATCCCACTGCAACCTCCAGTGTCAACAACTCTTCTCAAACAGTGCCACAACCAAGTGTTTCACAACAATCCACAACATCTCAACCTCCACGCCTGGTGTGTAGGAGTGGACAGCTCCAAGAACAAGGCTTCTCTGTGTCAAGTGACAAACAGAATTGCTGCCCCTTAAAGGTCATCAACAAGGACCATCTACAAGTTAAATTGGGCCCTATTTGAAAAATGATACAGAGAAAATTAGGTGGATTTCTCCACTCCCTATGTGCAACAAGTCTCAGACTTTTTCATTTACCTGTATGAAGACCTATACAGGCGCCCTTCAACCATTGATGGTATATAGGACGGCCATTGTTGACACCTTGGGCCCAGCAGGGCTCCATATTTCTCAAAGCTCTGACCTTAACAGGTTACTTTCTAGCTTTGTCAGGGATCATCCCAAAATTTCCAGGAATCTTCCAAAGTGGAACCTTTCTGTTGTACTTAATGAGCTCGCAAAAGAACCCTTTGGGCCTATGAAAGACACAGACCTCAAACATCTTACCCTCAAAACTGCTTTGTTGGTGGGCTTTGGTCTCTGGCAAGCACTGCAGTGAAATTCATGCCTGGGTGGCAAATAAAGTATTCAATTTAGGTCAATGGGAAAAGGTAGCTATTTTCCCCTCTTCAGATTTCATACCCAAAAACCAACTAGCAAGAGAATGTTCTCAAAGTGTGTCTCCAGTGACCATCCCTGCTTTGACTGCCATCATAGATAGACAATTCAAAGAAGACAGGACCCTGTGACCGGTACAGGCCCGGAGATACTACCTGGATCGAAGCAAAGACCTGAGAGTGTCTTGATCCCTACTCTTTATATCCTTCAAGAAAGTGCATACCTCAGACATCAGACCCACTACTCTCTCTTCTTGGTTAAAACAAACCATCCTACTTTGTTAAAAGCAAGCAGATCAACAGTCCTTGGACTTGTTCCAAGTTAAAGCTAATGACATTAGGGCCTTCATGGCCTCTAAGGCCTTTTATGGTGGGTTTCAGTGGACCAAATCCTGCAATCTTGTCACTGGAAAGCTCACAACACATTTACAAATTTTTACTTAAAAGACCTTACTTGGTCAGATAATGACAACAATATGTATCTGGGTCCAGTAGTGGCAGCTCAACAAGTCATAGACCCTTCCCCTCAGACTAGTAATCCTCAGAAAGAAAAGAAGGGGGGGGGCACATCCGCTGTGACCAAGTCTTCAGGAGTCTAAATCCCAGGGTCTAGGTATATGACTACCTCCTCAGGTTGTCTGGTAAGGTCTTTTATCAAGCCCAGGGCTTGATGTCGTTGGTAGTGAAGCCCTTGGGGCTATATACCGTATATAATAATAATTATTTAAACAAGGGTGCAGTGGCTGGCTTTCTGCCAACCACAGAGTCGAATCTTAGGACAGCACTGGGTGTTGAAATCTGTAAACTCGCATTTGCAAACCGCTTCCAGAGAAGTTTTCAGATTTGTGTAGCGAGATGTGTATTTGTAGTGACGTGATGTGAAAGGTTTATAAATATAAAGGGTCTGTAGATGCACAGTTTGAAATTTGATTTTGAAGTGAGAAGACATATTTTAATTTTGAAGCGTGGATATAATAGTGAACTGGTTTATTTTGTAAATATACTGTAAAACAATTTGGAAGACATAATTAAAGTGTTATATGGATATTTTACAGAAGCAAACTGCAAGTATTTTAATAAAATATTCAACAATTTCATTTAAAATAAGAAAATATATTTGGTTTTATAATTTTTTGTGATTTATGTACGTGTGGCAGTCGGTACTTTTCATGTATGGGTAGTGTCCTATGCAGTCTTTGCCTCATATGACAAACAAATAAACCGCAAAGAAATTATGAATGAAGTGATGTCATTGTAATACAAGGTTTCATTCAATAAAAAAGCAAATTAACTCACAAATTTCATTGTTGTAAATGCTTCTTATTTTATCCTCAAGTGTCACGCAGTCACTGTTAATGTAAAATCGATGTCTGCGCATCCCCCATATTTTTAATGACCAATATCTAGTAGATCTTTTACTGAGTAGACGTTTTTCATAAATGAGTGCATGTAAACTGCCAATTTGTAGTATTTTCATTCTCAAGCAAAACAGACCTTTTCCAGTTATATTAATTCCAAAAATTATATATTTTCCAGATAAAATATTTCACAACTTCTTCCAAAAGAAGAAACAAATGGACAGAAAAAATGAAATCACATGATAACTTCTAGGAAATGGAAACCCAAATACAAAAACGCCTTCGAGTGGTTGAATGTAGAACTACGGAGTTGTGCATATTTTCATTGTCTCTGCCACAAATCAATCTGTAGTAAAATAACATCCATTTATTTTTCTGTCTATCCATTTTAAAGGCCGATATTAGAAGACTTAACAACTAACAGGTTCTGAAACTGGAGGGGCACTGTATACGGAATATATTTGCAATTACCGGTACATGTATTAAGGTCATCTTTGTGAGAAATGGAAATAAATGGCGATAAAGATGTAGAAAACAAATTAATTCACGAATTCCAATGTCGTATGACTACCAAGTGTCACGCAGTCACTGTTAGTGTAAAAACATTGTCTGTGCATCACCCTATATTTTTATTGGCCAATGTCTAGTTCTACCGTGACGTCACTTCATTCATTAATTTCTTTGTGGTTTATTTGTTTCACAAATGAGTAAGGCTGTGACTACCTATTTAAACACAAATATCTGTCAAGTGATGTGATTGGTTCATAAATACTTTTTAAATTAATTGTCAAGCTTCGATGAATGAAGTCACGTAGATGCGCAGACAACGATTTTACATTAACAGTGACTGCGTGATAAACCAGGAGACGAATAAATTTATGTACGGTACTTTAATTGGGCTTTCACGTCTAGAAACCAGCAGACGAAACCGTTAAAAAGACTCGTTTGAGTAGGCCATCACAATGGGAAACACAATAGTTTCTAGGACATACCGGACCTTACAGAAAGCCAGACGTAGTGCTAGACAAGCTTCTTACTTTATAAAATATAACTGAATAAAAGCATTAAAATTTTTCAAAATGGCAGAGTGTATACTATACACCTTAATGTACAGATATGTGAACAAATATTATGCAGAATTTGATATTTAAGGACTTAAACGGCCGATTTAAAATCGTGGCCACAACCCAGTACATAACTCAAATCAAAAATCCAGATAACCAGATAGTATCTGTACTGTAATTTCAATTTTTGTAACTGGGGCACTGTTAGTGGGACTCAGACTGGTAAATGTTAACATACATTTTAATTTAATTCAAAATCCAGAAAAATTGACAAAATACCTTCAGTCACAGCTGTAATCCCTCTGCCCTAGCGGTTGGATTCAGCATTCAGTTCCAAATGGTAAACTATTGTAGTGCAATAAAATTGAAAATTTTAATTACTTAAATGCAGCTTACAAGCTTACCATATGGAGCTGAAGAGAGTCCCACCCTGCCTCCTCACTGCATTACAGCTGAGGGGATACGGGCAAAAGTTCCAACTCAAAGAAGGAAGTCTCGCGGTATCTCACTACGGGGTTAAAAGCTACATTTAAGTAATTAAAATTTTCAAATTATTTAGTTTAACAGATATCCAAAAGTAATATGTTTCAGTGCAGGTCTGTATTCAGAATCATTTGAAACACCTTTAAAGATACATGTATACAGCCTTTTGCTATTTTTGTGTGAATTCCTGAAAAATCGACCCACTTCATAAATTAACCCACATCATGCTAACATGTGTAGTATAGCTAGTGGTTCTTTTCTCATAAAGCCTGTCTGTCAAGTATCAAAATGAAGTCAATATGTGGTGTTTATACATCTACAAGCATTTAAACTTTCCCATGACATTCTGGTTTAGAACTAGATTTACTGTGTCACAGGGTGCTTTCACAGCTCTATGGATGTTATCAGCAAACACTTTAGCAGATTCATATATAACCTTTTACATATTATGTGTATTGGATTATTTTATACAGATGACAAACCTGAAGAAAGTAAGCCATCGGGTGAAAACAATCGTAATCCTGAAAGAAATACCAGGTAAAATACCAACTGCTTGGAACTCCATTACTATTCATTTAAATAAACAGTGCAATCCATATTCACTTCACAAACCTGAATTAAAATAAATGTAATATGACATTTTTATTCCTGTATCATAATACCATTAATGAAGATCAAAAAGCTTACCCAGATAGGCACCAAATTTGCCAATATATTGACATATATGTAGAGGCTTATATTCATTTGCCATTAATCTCTTCTTTCATTTTTGTTTAGTCAAAATAGGTCATTTTTTGTCAAGTGAATGTGAATGAAGCGGTGTACATAGTCTTTGTCTTTATGTTTATTGTGTAGATAAATAACTGAATAACACCCCAGTTCCAGTTTAAAGAGTTATCACAAGACCTCCGCAGTTTATAATTCAGGAGGTTGCTATATCTGGTCCTGCTGAAAACAAATTTTGTCATATGACCCAAGTGAATAGATTATCAATCAAGAAGAAGGTAACTCATTGTATTAAGGCACACTCATACATCTTGTGCCGTAGTTGGAAGACTTGAAAAGATCAGTCAGCTGCATTTTTACAGAAGAGTCGGCACAATTATTCGGATCACTTAAAGATTAGTTGTAGTAGCCTAAAGCTATGCTGTAGGTGACTTACGATAAAAATATAGTTATCTCTACTCATTACACTCTTGCTCTGTCACAAAGGTTTTAAAAATACTACCACTTTAAAATAATAAGAGTTACCTCAATGCTTCAGAGGGTGCTCCTGACCTTCACATAGGAAAGAGATCTTGTATGACCTCCGAAATTGTACTCTTGAGCATAGACTTATTGGTCTGGAGAGAAACTTGTGAGAGTGGAACCCCCTATATCCAATATAAGACATCAATATTTGTAAAAAAAAACTGCCTTGATTTTACTTTATATGTCTTGATCATTCTGTACTTTTTCTTGACTACATTTTTGTTATTATTTCTATTTATTTAATGTGATTCCTTAAAATGGTTATTTTGCATCCAACATTCATGTGACAGGAAATTGATGTAAGTGTCATTCTTCAAACATTCATTGAAACAGTAAGGGGCAAGAAAATGAATATCTTGTGATATTTTAATTTTTTACTGAATATAGAGGTTTATGTATTGTCAAATTACAAACCTGAATATTTGATTACAAACCAGAATTGAAATGCATCAGTCATATGTTTACATATCTCATCTGGCTTTGATCATATTGAATTGAAAGTCACCATCACATAATTCTGTATGTCCTATGGTATAGGTCCAAATGTTCTTGAATTCAATCTTCTGCCAAATCAGTGGTTTTGACACACTTATCCTCTGCACTCAAGAATATAATAAGAAAGCTTCCCAAATGACATATTCAAAATATATATCATGAATGAAGATGACAGTGTAATATTGAGAGTGTATAGCATGAGTGTTTATTGATTTATCATCCTGAGTTATAGTCATGAATATTTTTATACATCATGTCATGTCTAATGAGGGATATTTTACTTTTTTATCCACCATTTTACTTCAGTAATAAATGAAATAAGTACATATTTTCAAAATAAAAAAATGAAAAACATTAGCTCTACAATGTATCCAAACTAACAGAAACCAGTTAATATAAAACCTTCAATTTTATAGCAAAATACCCTTACCATTTCCTAACAGTAGCTATTTGTTGGAGCCATCCAACCCAATGGCCAACGCAGAGATGCGAATTTAAGGTTATATCACAACCTTAACCAGGCCACTGGGTTACAGTAGTCCATCCTCCCGTCAAATAGGTCACATGACCACATTGTTTACTTCATTATTTTTGTTGGCCATCAACAGTATGGACGTCTTTGGGAATTTGGAGAAGTTTTGTCAGGGTTTTATTTTTTTTTGAGATTTTAGTGAATCTCACTCCATATTTTTACATGTATATGTGCTATATGATACAGAAATTATACATTTATTAAATCCTCGAGGGTATGTCATTATTATGCAAATAAAGGACTTTTGGATTGTGACATCGAAAGTTCGATCGTCTTCAACCTCTAGGAAATAAATCAACATAAAGAAGGGCATCATGCAATAATAATATGTATATAGCTTGCCAGTCGTTTGGTTCAGTTTGCTGGACATTGGAAGCTATAATTTTGCAACATACATACCTAGGAAGAATGTACTCTTTGAAGAACAGAAACCAGTTATGGACGACGCCATCTTGGACGACAATGACAATTCGATTGTCACAAATGCTGTTCACACGTCGAGTTCTAATAGCCAGGCGTTGGCAGCATTTTTATCACAACATACATCTCAGTCGAATAGATTGTCGAATCACCAGAAGAAGGAATCTCCCTTGGGGGCAGCCATTAAGGTTGCCATGGACACTGCACCGTGGAAGAGTTTTGAATGCAGGAAAAGACTGCCTCTTCAGAAAACTCTTCCATCGAGGTCCAGTCAAAACATCCCGTTGGAGGAAAATACCTGCATGACATCATCTAAGCACAATCGAGTTTCTATACCTCCCAAAAGGTTTAGAATCCATTTGTCAGATGACGGGGACTGCAATTCATCTCAATAAGAAAAGGCATTTCATTCTATTAATTTGCACAAAGAATAATTAAAGAAGTGACATTTTAGGACAGTCAGGTTTTTATACCACCCAAAAGGTTTAGAATTAGGTTGTCACTTGATTGTGTTTCATTTCAGGAATGCAAGGAACATAGTTCTTATTATTCAGAGACTTTGCTGACTATTTTTAAAGGGCTACGATTGATTTAACAGACATGGATACTGTGATTGTTCCCTCTGTTTTGTCACATTTATGAAGGAATTGCCGCAGATTCTTTGCTTTACAGCAGAGAATGTGGCTAATCTTTGGGATATCAAGGTGCTTCTGAAAGATCAGGATGTTAAAATTACTAATCATTTCTTGACAGCTCCTGTCATTCCTTGACAGCTCCTTAGTTACAGGAGGCTGGGAGGATAATCTCTTTTCTCAGTTTCAGTCACCTTGCACACAATATGTCTTGTAGGGTACTTTAAGAGATAGTAAAGTGTGTTATTTCACATTTTTTAGGTTCTTGAGCAAGTTATGATTGAGATCTCAATAATGCCTTGGACTATGTGCAATGTATTTGCATTTGCAGTCCACAGTCAACCAGTCTGGTTTCAAATCATCTTGTTGGAGTTTGACCATGTCTAAGAACAGGTGACTCAACAGGAGGGATGTAACTTAAAATGCCTTTAGCAAACCTACAATGCATTTTTCGCTCCTAATGGGGGTTTCCTGCTGGGCAAGTGACTTCTACTCCTCAGCTAGTTACAAGGGGAGAGTATTTTACTTATCCAGGCCCTATGGAAGCAGGGGTGTAGGTGGCTTCCTGTGTTTTTAAGGAAGCCTTTGTCCAGTTTTTGCCAGTATACAAGTCTTCACTCTTAGAGGGAGGACATTTTTCAACCAGACTTTTCAGAGGCAAAGTTTGCAGGAGGAAGTGACTGCATTATTTCTGCTCCTTAAATACAACTACAGTGGCTTCTCCTCCTCAGCTAGTTACAGGGGGAGAGGATCATACTTTGGTATACAAGTTTTCATGCTTGGAGTAAGAGGATTGTATTCAACCAGAATTTTTGGTTGTGGACACTGTCAGGTAGTTGAAAAAAAAAACGCGAGAAAAAGCAGTTTGATAGAAGTGGTTTATGGAATGTTCGACGAAAGCGCGATTACACCAGTCAACATATCACATCGCTGGAATTTTACAGTTTATTTCATGGGACAAGCAAGGAAGAAATGGCAGCCAGTAATAGTTAAGGTCAGGTAAACAAGCTTTTGCATGTACCTTACTTAAGATGGAAGCTGTTACAATATTTCAGAATTTGTTTATAGAAGGCGAGTGGATGACGTCACTCGACCTTATGGATGTACACATTCTTCTACTATATACCCAGCTAACAAGTATCTTCGCTTCATTGGAGGCTACAGATTCTACCAGTTCACTGCCTTACCCTTCAGTATTGCTGCAGTATTGCTACAGTTTCTCTCGAGTTTACCATGGTAGCAAAAGAGGTGACTGATGGATCTCGCAGAAGGCATCAGTATTCACCAGTATATAGATGGCTGGCTAATGAGACCAAGTCAAAACAGCAATGCCAAGAGAACACCCACAGATTGGTTCATCTTGTCAAAAGCTTGGGTTGGATCATTAATTTCGAAAAATCAGATTTAATTCTAACTCAAGAAATTGAATTTTTGGCTTACAAATTCAACCTCAGGGTAGGGCTAGTCTTCCCAACTCAAAAGAAAATTGATTTCCTTCTCGAAAAGACAGTTACCATGTTGAAAGCTTCTCACATATCTCCAAGGAAGCTCATGTCAATAATTGGAAGCATGGCTTCAATGGAGAAGACAATACCATTGGGTTGCATACATACATAAGGCTACTCCAATGGTATTTGAAAACACACTGGAGATATCCCCAGTCTCTGGATATTCCAGTACATGTGTCCAAAGTTCTCAGGGATCATCTGTTTCATAGGTTCTAAGAGATCATCTTCAGTGAAGCATCACAGAGTCAGTGGGATGTGGAATAAGATGGAGTCAAGGCTTCACATAAACATTCTAGAGCTAAAAGCAGTGCTTTTAGTTTTAAAATCATTTGAAAATCATCTTTTGAATCAAAATCTGCTGAATTCCACAGACAACTCTTCAGTGGTTGCTTATCTGAACACACTGTGTGCCCTAATATGGAGAATCATGGCTTGGGCAAATGCCAGGGGAATCCAGATTCGGGCAAAACACATTCCAGAGAATCTCAATGTTCTAGCAAATTCTCTGTCAAGAAAAGACAGGGTGATTCAGACCGAATGGGTGTGGAATCATCAAGTGTTCAATCACATTGCCATTGCTGGCATCAACCAATGGTAGATTTGTTTGCAACAAAGTTGAATCACAAGCTTCCAATGTATATGTTTCCTGTCCCCGACAGTCAGGCTTGGGAAACAGATGCATTGAACATCTCTTGGGAGGGTCTGGATGGCTATTTGTTTGTCCAGTGGCTCTCATTCCTCAGGTGATTAAAAAGATGACCACCTACAGGTGCAGAATCATCATGATTGCACCAGGGTGGCCAGGGATGTCTTGCTTCTGGGACCCGGTGGATCTGTCCACAAAACTTCCCCAAAACTTCCCTTATGGATGAATCTGTTGACTCAACCATTCAGCAACAGACTTCACAACAATCTAGCATTTTTGAATCTTCATGCTTGGCATCTGGAGCCAGTCATGAACATTCAGGAAGATTCGCAGAGGAAATGACGAAACAAATTAAGGAGCCTCAAAGGTACTCCTCAAGCAGAATCTGTGAATCAAGTGGTCTCTTTCTGGAAGTGGTGTGAAGAGAGAGGTGAACATCTCACACCCCACTAGTCCATTTGTAGCAATTTTCCTCTAGTACAAATTTAAGGAAAAGAACCTAATACCATCCACTATTGCAGACTATAGAACAGCAATTGCATATGGATTGGGGCTTATAGGGTGAAGGAATGTCTGCAAGTCTTGAGCTGAATAGACTATTCTCCTCCTTGGGGTTGTCATTGGTCCTCAATGCTCTTACCAAGTAACATTCTGAGCCTTTGAGAAGGGCTTCTCTGAAGTTTTTTAAATTTCAAGACAGTCTTTCTTTGACTTCAGACGAAAGAAGAAGTAAAATTCATGCTTGGACATATTCTTCCCTTAGTTATAAGGAGAATTGGTCACAAGTAACTCTGGCCCCTCAGTTGCCAGAACCAGTTGACTTTGGATGGGCCTACTGCAATTAAGCCTGTGGTCATGCCAGCTCTTAGCCTTTTTGGACAACAGTTTGATGCAATATGGGTCATCTGTCCTGTTGGGGTTTTGATATATAGTTGGATGAGACAAAAGGTTTGGGATAGAACAAGATCTTTTGTTTTGAGGCCACTAAGAAAGTTTCTTAAAAGACTTATCTCATGGCAACTATCTCATCTTGATTGAGTCAGTTTATCTGGCTTATAAGATGTTCGTTTTAGTCTCATCAATGGTGTTAGACAGAAGCTATTGATGTATGTCTTTGATTACATGTTTAGGTTTATAGGTGATTTCCTTACATGAGTTTTTGATACATGTTATTGGAAATTCCATTGTATTTTTTCCAATTTCTGTCTTAAAGACCTCTGTTGTCATAGGGTCAGATTTGAATTTGGGTCCTACATTTTATGCTCTGCATTTTTACTTTATAAGTATGTATTTCATATTATATTTGTACCTTTGCAGGTTTTGATTGGTATGTCTTGCAATGCTGAATGCATTTGTAGTAGACATCAGTGTTGCCTAATATCTGACTTGGGAAAGATTGGGCGTTATGCTGATGACACTTTCAGGTTGGTTTGACCTTGTCTTGGGGTCAGATGTTACAATGTAGATGGGTTATCTATTTATGATATCCAATTGCAGCACCAACAGTGTCAGCATTTGTGAGAACTACATACTACCATTTAGGGGTGTTGTATAGTATGTTGTGAATGTTAGAAGTTTATGTGTTCTTTAATGCATGTAAATTTCATTGAGAAGTTCTCATGATGGTTAGTTATAGGTTAGGTAGTGGTTTTCTTAAAAGAATTCCCTCCTTCCCACAAGGCTGAATTCAGCTACTGTTAGGAAATGGTATCGGTATTTCGCTATAAAATTGGAAAATTTAATAGTAATTTAAATTTTTATTAGAAATACTTACAATTTCCTAACAAATGGATTTCCCTCCTGCCTCCCCGCAAGTCATTCTTTTACTTGCAACAAAAATAATGAAGTAAACAATGTGGTCATGTGACCTATTTGGCGGGAGGACGGACTACTGTAACCTAGTGGCCTGGTTAAGGTTGTGATATAACCTTAAATTCGCATCTGTGCGTTTGCCATTGGGTTGGATGGCTCCAACAAATAGCTACTGTTAGGAAATGTTAAGTATTTCTAATAAAAATTTAAATTACTATTAAATTTTCCAAATTTGCACTTGAGATTTCTATACCATTTCTGTGTAGAAATGAGCAGAAGTTCTGTAAAATATGTTTGTAATAATGTATATAGCATATTTGTAACTTACAAACTTAATGACATATTAAAGTTAAAATGACCCTTACTGGCATATTTGTAACACCAATTATCCAAACTAAGTGGCTAAATCCCCATGTTTAGATCAAATACAGTATGTAGTGGATAGTAAAATATAATGTACTTGGTCACTTGTTTGAACGGGTGCTCTTGGGTTTCCCAGTTTTGTCTGTTGTGACTCTTCCTTTTTTTTGGTCTTAGTTCAAGTGATTTTAAGTTATTACATCAACAGTAACTTATCAATTATTTTGATTACAATACTTTTTTCTAATTGTGCAATCTGTTGAATATTTGTTTCTCATTTTTGATCTTGTATTTATGTCTGATCTAATATACTGTATCTTGTAATTTTTTTTTTTAATTTTCTATCTCGCACTTCTTCCCAATTAATTACAAGAAGTTAAGCTGGTAATCAATTTGTTAAATTATCAGTTTCATTATTGCAGTACAAGTTATTTAGCAAGGCATGAAATATGAACTTATATAAAATTTGAACAAACCTCACTTATTTTTAGGACACCTTCGGCCGTATTTGCAAACAACACTTAGACCATTCCTAACACAGATTTTAAGTGTTACTCAGATTTTGAGAAAGAAATTATGAAACCATATTCACAAATATTACTAAGTCTAAGGTAACCTTAGAAACCTTAGAGTTTTAGTACAGGTTCTACAGTAACCTTAAAGCTAGGAATGTTCATGAATAGGGTTTCATAATTTCTCACTTAAAATCTAAGTAATATTTAAAATTTAAGGTAGTAATTGTTTTAAATATTGTTTGTGAATACAGTTCCAGATATTTTGTGTTTGGCTTTGCAGACTTCACCATGATTTTCTAAATTGAAGCAGTTATTTTAGTTTTTTTTGCAAACTTCATTTTAGTCTTTACTAAAGTTCAGATTTCCCTCACAAGATATTATTTGCATTTTATTTTAGTTTTATTTAAGTTGACATTTTAGTTTTCAAATTTGAAAAGAAGTTTGGTTGATATATTCTATATTTTTTGTATTTTAATACAATCATTAAAAAACCACCCATCCAGAATGTTGTGCTCACTGTATTGTACTAATAAAGATACATTTCTGTCACCTAGAAAGAATAATGTTGCCTACATCAAACTGACAATGTTTTGACATAAAATTAATTTGAAACTATTTCTTTAAAAACACAGCAGACAGTGAAAAGACCTTCAGAAATACTCATCATCCAAAAAGGTAATGATTGCCATATTTTTATAATTTCACAAATTCTATCTTTAGGTTCTAAAATAATTGATCTCTTTTGAAGTTTTAAAATTAGGCATATTGTTTAAGCTGGCCTTTATTCATTTGAAACAAGATCAGGGCAGCTGAATCAATGTTGGTATATTTCAACAAGAATCCCAGTTCACATAAATGCAATGCCTTTACTTATTGTGTGGCTTTTATTTCCCAACTTGTCACAATATCTCATTTATCAAAAAAAAAAGAATGCAAATACTGTCTTCGGAAGTAGTCATTTTATCTCCAGGGATATACTGGTTTCACATCCATTGAATTGCCGCTGCTGCAGTTCGTTTTGATTTGTGTGTGTGATAACTCATAAATGCTTTCATGGAATTCATTCTTACCTGGTTAACACATGTATTTAGGTCAGGAGATGAACACTGTGTTGAGGTGACCATAAATGTTAAAAAATATAGAAGTTACAGCTACCTTGAGGCCAGAAATGTACCCATCACCACTTAATGCCCTGTAGGTCACAAACTATTTGGCTCATCTGGCTAAAAGTTTCCCTGAGCACACATTAATATACTCTTCTTGCAAATGCCAAAAATCAAGACTTTATGCTGACGTTAAAATTGTGTTTGAGGCCCATAAAGACCCTACTTAGGTTTTTTTCCACATTTTTCACATATTTTGCTATATAATTTGAAAATGGTAATTCTGAGGAGTCTCAAACTGTAATAGATATAACTTTTATATGTAATCTTTGTGTGTAGAAACTTTGAGGTCAGTGGCTTTAATTTTTTATGCCACCTTAAGGTTTCTAAAATGCCCACAGAGACTCAGTTTATGGATATTTTGCCACTTTTAAGCCATATAGCTGTAAAGCTATGTGGCCCATTCACCTAAAATCTCATCTGGGAGTATATTGATAAACACATACTTTTTTTACAAATGTCAAAAAGCAAGGCTTTAAGTTGCCATTTTAACCTGTGTATGATTTATGACCACACCCACAGGATTTTAAATTTCTGCTTTTTTCACAAATTCTGCTTTGTAGCATGGAAAGGAAAGTCTGTACTGTACTAAATACAGCTTGTGTATGTGATCTTTGTCTGGAACATTTTAGCTCTGTAGTTGAAATTTTAAGGTCACCTTGAGGTCTACAAGAATGACCAAAAGGACCAGTTTTAGGCACTTTGTGTCACCTTGTACCTGGCAAAGTATATTGGCTGACCAACCAAATATCTTATCTGAGAATATATTAATATGTTACATGTATTTCTACATGTGCCAAATATCAAGACTTTAAGTGGACATTTAAACTGTGTATTACATATATAAAGAGCCCATCCAAGGAATTTTTTTACATTTTTCACATATTTTGCATTGTAAATGAAAAATGGTAAGTCTTAACACCAGACTTTACTAGACATAACTTGTGCGCTGATTTCCTAAGATCTAATCACATTATTTTGTGATATTTCATCTCTCCACTAATATATTAATGGCTAAGAATCCCTACAAAACTTTTGTGCTACTATTTTGGAATGTACAGTAAACCATTTAAATATTTGAAAAGAAGGATCAATCTTATCATTATGGGAAGATTGGCCAAAAAAATGAAATTATTTATAATTGTGAATCACTCAAAATGGGTGTTACAAAATATACCCAATAAATGCCTGTGCTGGGACAGATGGCCTGCCTGGGGATGATTTGGCATTGAGTTGGCACAATCTAGTTTGAACTGAATTGTAATAAGTGCTGAACATTTCCTTTACTGGGCCTAAGATCATGCAGAGAAATACATGTTATTGTTTTTCCCTGTACGGTACATATATATATTTTTTAAATAATATTATTTATTTACCCTTTTGTAACATGGTGCATCAGGGACTGGGCAGGCGAGGGTAGCAAACCTACCATCAGTACCTCTTTACAGTGCCACTCATACACAGAATGAAAGTTTTATGATGTACAAACCCAAATTATAAGCCAAAAACAAATTAAATATCGCTATCACTTGTCAGATAAATTAAGATATTGTAAAGCTGGCTGAGCCACCAGAAGCCTCTCACCTTCAGGGGGGGACAGCCTCAGGTGTAAGAGAAGGCAGACCAGCAAGTACTGTACAGTACATATGCATAATCCACACTAGTTTTAGTTGTGCTTTTCAATTTGTAGATATAGTTCATCTCTGTGAATTAATCTGTTTTATATTTTAGTAATTGATCCTGTACATAGATTGATATCAAAAGAAGCTGTATTTTATCTAACCTAAATATTATTTTCATGGAAATCTAACTTTCATTGGGATATTAATTACAGCATACTGAGTTGCTGTCCCTACAAGATGTAAAATTTTGAATTGAGATGTAGAAACAGATATATCACACAAACCATGGCTTCAAACGTTGTGGATGAAATTGGAGGCTAAACCAGCATTTAACGAAATATGTCTAAACTATTTTAAATATTGCTTCACATTTTAAGTATAAACCTCTATTTCATTTGCTGAGACATTGATCTGTGGGAAACATAGTGATGATTGATCTTTATCCCAAACCACTACATTGAATCTTTAGCTTTAAGAATAAATTTTCACAATCAGTCAAGCTCTAAACTTGTGCAATACGAGCCAGCAATATTACTTCTGGAAAGCAAGTAAGGTTTGCCAACTTGTGTATGTTACAGGCAATCTGTTCAACTAGGCATTACATGTAATGACCAAACATTTTCGTCATTTCATGAAATGCCTAAACGGTTCCGGGATTTTGTGAAATGCCTAGGCATTTCATAGATGGCTGAAACTGAGCTCTAGGCATTATGCATAATGCCTGAACACAGTTTTCTATCATGTTTCATGACTATTCATAAATAATTTGTAATACTATATAGTTTTATCCTTCCTATTTTATTTTTAGAGAATATACTGCATGTCCTTTATGAACAACAATAACGGAAAGGTTATGATAAAACTATGTATAATCAATTTTTTTTTGTGAAACTTAGTTTTGTTATCACCATTGATACAAAATTATGCAGAAAACATATAAAATATATACAAATACTGTAGAATGTTAAGAATAATGCTATGACAAAAGTGACATACCTGACCTAGACATGTACTGTATATTGTGTTCTTTTTCACAGAGTTAATGCCATTACACATACATTGTTATATATGTACATGATCCGCAGTAAAAGCTATACATCAGAACAGTGAAAATGTCTTCACATTTAAGCAGTATATTCTGGTATAAACACTTTACAATATTTTGGATTTATTTTGGCTAGAAAAGGCAACTAAGTTCAACTGATCGGTCATCGTAGTGTACGACTCTCTGGTGTCAAAACTTTCTTATCAGCTTCATATTTCTTAAAATTTTCATCAAAGGGTTTGCTATCTTGATAATAAAAGATTCTGAGAATGTGCTTATCAGTGTCTTACTGACCTTATAACTGTCTCTGTCAAGACAGATATCAGTTATTTCAATGCAAAATATATCTCAGAGAGAGTTCAAACTCATTGAAATCCTCCCTGAGTTTCTTGCACCTTTGATGTTTTTACATGAAATATTTTGACATTGTCTTATGTAAAAGCTGCTAGTACCTTTTATTTGGGGAACCTTTGTGCAGAATATTGGCCCAACACAAACAAGCAGCAAAAACTTGTTTCAGCAAACAGGACTGACATCAAAGTTTTCAGTATTTGTCTCATATTATTTAAGATGTCCCACACAATGCTATTGGAGAACATAATCAATTGGAAAAAATCTTTTGAACATTCTGCCCTTCTTAAAACTAAATAAAAAGAAGTATATATAATATATATCACAACTGTTCAGTTATTTACTCATTTATGCAAAAACATATAAGGTATATCAAAATGTTCCTTAAACAATTGTTCTAAGGTTAAAACTACAATTTTAGTTGCTTCTATTAAACAAGTAATAACATCAACCTATTTATAAAACTTTTTAAAAGATTATCACACAGACTTTTGGAAATGTCAACGTATTTGATATAACTAAAGAGGCGCCCTTTTCCCCCCAGCATCATAATAACATCAAAAGACATGCTAAGGACAAAAAAGTATGAACATAGTATTCTTGTTACAACTAAAATGAAAACAAGTATGATATATTTCACTAGAAATATTGATGATCAGACATTGAAACTACTTATTTACTTATTTATGCAAAAATGTATGAGAAGCTACATCGTAAATTGCTGAAATGTTCAGTCATTATGCATAATGGTTACACAGATTGCCTGTAACATATACACAGTAGTTGGTCATAAATTTTCAGATGTTTCAAAAATGTTCCAGTGAATGAGAACAAGGCTACAAATACACTGAGATATTAGTAAGTTAATCTTACCTTTTAACTCAGATTAATCAATTTTTGAATTCGCATTGCAATCATTTACTTCAGACCAGCTTTTCCTGTATCTTAGGCTCTTCACTGACTGTTGTTTAGCATTTAGAATCTGTGACAATTTAGTGTAATGCCCAGGTCACACTGTGGCGATGTTTAGTGGCGAATATGCGCGATCCTGAAATTCGTCCTTGTTGGTAGCATATTCTTGGTCCATCTTCACTGTTCTCCACCATTCTCCATGGATCGTCATCTAGCTACGACAGTTTCAAACTGTTCAAAACTATCGCCGGTATTCGCCGATTCGTGGCCAATTTTTAGTTCGCCATTAGAATTCACCACTATTGGTAGCAGATTCTTCTACATCGTAGCTCTGTGGTAGGACATTCTCCAGCAAGTCGTACTACCTTCTTGTTCTCAGTAAATTCGCCAAATATTCTTCCTTGTTCTCAACTGGTTCTTCCTTTGTCGTAGAAGATTCCTCAAGTATCGCATTCATTCTCCCCTACTTGTAGCTGATTCGTGGGTAAATTCGCCAGATATCTTCACCAGTTCGTAGGGTATTCTTAGTATATTCTTGCTTTGTCTCAGGACATTCGAAAGGCATCGTAGAACATCGTAGAGGGGTCATAGAAGTATGAAGATCTTTTATCACGTGACTACACTTTCCCGCTTTTTTTTGGCGAATTCTGGCAAATTTGAAGTTGCCTCTATTCTTCTATATTCGCAGATATCATCGTAGCACCCTCGCCACTGTGTGACCTGGGCATAACATTTTGTGCCTGCATTAATATTACTATTCATCAGCAAAAACTTAATAATAGACATGTTGTCAACAGTTGTTTTGTTGTCAATGTCAACCACCACTTAAGAGATCCAAAACAATATTTAATGTTGCAGAATTATCTTACCATTATGGTTCATGCTCATGCAATAAAATAAGTGAGCTTGACTTACTCAGAGATACCCTCTCCTTTAGGATGTCAGTAATCCAATAATCACTTGAGATGACTTCCTCGTAATAAGGAAATTGGTTAGGGGTGTTCCAAATATGTCTTGTTATTGTTTTTTATGATTGTAATGGTGTTAATTGTATCCACTGGAAGCATCCGATGGATATTTTGGTTTAGCATTCGCTACGCCACTGCACATAGAGATTGCGTAGGGACTGAAATTAGGCTCATTCTGAAAAACAAGATGGCCGCCCAGCACATTTCTTTTAAAATGATCTACCTTTTTCTACCGGCTGGTTCTCATGAATAGAAGGTTGAACCTCTTCATAGGTGATATGTGTAACAGATATACATACCCTCTACAAGCTTGCAGACATTCGACCGTGAAAATTTTTATTCAAGGTCATCTACGGAGTGCCAAAGTACCCCGTGTAGTGGACTTATAAAGTGTCTGTATCTCCCTTATTATTGGTCCTAGAGGTTTGGCATGTGAAACCAACTTATGGGAAATCATGGGCTGGGAATCTTCTGATGTGGTCAGATTTGACCTTGGGTCCCTGCTTCAAGGTCATATGAGGATAGCCAAGCTTAAAAGTGCTTATAACTTTCTTATTATTGGTCCTAGAGATTTGCAATGTGAAACCAACGTATAAGAAATCATGGGATGGGAATCTTGTGATGTGGTCAGATTTGGCCTTGGGCCTCTCCTTCAAGGTCAAATGAGGCTAGCCAAACTTAAAAGTGCCTACAACTTGCTTATTATTTGCCCTAGAGGTTTGGAGTGTGAAACAACCCTATAGAAAATGATGGGCTGGGAATCTTCTGATATGGTCAAATTTGATCTTGGACCCTTCCTTCAAGGTCAAACGATTATAGCGAAACTTGAAAGTGCTTATACTTTACTCACTTATTATTGGTCGTAGAGGTTTGCAGTGTGAAACTAACTTATAGGAAATCATCTGCTGGGAATCTTCTGATTTGATCAGATTTGACCTTGGACCCCTTCTTCAATGTCAAACAAGGATAGCCAAACTTAAAAGTGCCTATAACTCACTTATTATTTGTCCTAGTGGTTTGCAATTGTGAAACCAACTTATAGGAAGTCATTGGCTGGGAATCTTCTGATGTGGTCAGATTAGTCCTTGGGTCGCTCCTTCAAGGTCAATCAATGGTTCACTGGCTTTGGTGAGTTGTCTTTCCGGTGGATACAATTTTCATTGGTTCTCCGATGTGCAAGGCTAGATAAAATCCCTTTTACATTTTGCACTTGCTTGTATTTTTTCAGCCCTAAAGGCACTAACGGACTTTGAAAAGCAAGATTCTTCAGAAAACCACAGACACTGTCATTGTGACTTTTAAAAATAAGAACAGTGTGGAATAACATTTATACAGTAATATATTGGCTCATGGTTATCCAAGACATATGACAAACTTATTATTATGTGCTCATATTGTTTGACAAAAAATTTATTATTATTTTCTGAATGATGCCATCAATGTTAAACAGGTATTAACTTCCTTTTTCAGAACTATATATTATGTAAAACTGTGTGTTTGTGTGTGATATGAATTTAACATTGCTAAACATTGCATCCAACAAATAAAATTAACAAAATTTACTGCTAGCTACATTATATTCTGAAATGTTACATCCTTGTTGACTTTGCAGAGAAAAATCTAACATGTACATATTGCCCATAAGTGAACTGAATTCTTCTTTCCTCTCTTGTAGAATTGCCATTTTGCTTACATTGATGGTGTTTTGAGGTTCATTTACTCAGAGAACTATACACACTTACATTCTCAGTTTTTAATAAAATAACTGAATATTTTTCTAATTTGATCATTTATTTTTATTTTTTTTTAAAGATCATTGCTAACAGATATTTTTTTGCTGAATTAAATAATATACTTTTATTAGTATAATGGCATTTTTTTTTAATCTAAAGCTTCTAAATTGTGAGATAACTGAAGGAATGTGGTTTATATTTTTAAGTTAATGCTAGATTTTCTGTTGAAAAAGAAAATAGTCCTAGAATATGGAATATCATATTTCTGTTAATGTAACAACACTGTTTTTTATAGTATTCGTCTAAATAAGGTAATGGGTTTCTCATTATTTGATGTTTCAGTAAAAAACACCATGATCTACCAGAAGGAGTGGCTGTGAGAGATCCCCTCACCCCTCGAAAACTGCCACCTATAGGCAAAAGTTACTAAATCTCTGTATTGTCAGAAGAAAGACATATATTTTTAATTAAACAGTTTTTGTTATTGTAAATAATGCCGAAATAGGATCAATAGCTTTCTTTAATTGATAAAATATTAACATTTTACAATGTTACTTACCAGTATTGGTTCATGTGGCATGGTTCTAAGATGCAAATATGGAAATTTGATGCTTAAGTTTTAAAAGAAATTTCTACTTGCTGCCAGACAGTTTTTAGATGCTAAATTATTGATATAATGAAAGACAAAAGTTCATCATTCTATCATAGACATGTTTCATTATAGGACACACTTAAAGTTATAAACTGAAAACTTAGGAAATTGAACTTTAACAGAAATAGTTAAATTCTACAATGTTTTAAAAGTCATCTCTTGAATTATTTTGTTGACTTATAAAATCTATCCTGTTTTAGCATTGGATTCTTTTACAGTAGAGCCTCTGTTATCAGAGCCTCTATTATCCGAATTTTAAATTATGCAGCCTCAAACCTACTATCCCAACTCCATTTAAATCTGTTATTTTAGGCTTTCTATTATCCGACATTTGTTATTTCCCCAAGAGGTTCTAGTGTATTATTTTATGTTTATTGGTGTTGAATAGAAACGAATGGGATTGATAACACTTCGAGTATTATAAATAAGTGAACTATGTATATACAGGTTATTTCATTAAGATATATTATGTGTAACCAACACCTTATAATAAGTTTTGAATGCTGTGGACTCTGTATAACTATAACATCCAGCATTAAATTGATTTGGTCTTGGATATGACAAACTGACTTATACCAAAAAATAATGCACCATTTTCGTATGCTACAACATCTAAATTGGTCCCATTCATACTAAAGTTTAACTTCCATCAGTTATAGTTATACCATGTCCACCGCAATGCTTTTTTTATCTGATTGTTGTTGCATATGTGTATATATATTTATTATATATTTATATAGGACTCTTAATGCAGAATACATGTCAAATATCTTATCTCCCTAAGTTCCTGATATTTGGTTTTATCTGAAACATTAGTTTGCAAAAAAGTGATGAAATGATACCCCTTGATAGACTTCAGCTTGATAAAACCTTAACATATCTATTTATTAGGACACTCAGTATTACCCTGTGAAGGTGGATGAACTGAAGGACCACCCATTGTGGACATATGCAAAAAATACTCAATAAATGTGTCTTTGGAGTAAAAAAAAAAAATTGGAGTATTCCTGTTTCATTACTACTTTAAAGGTCAATAAACATACATAATAAGATATTAAACTGAATATTTTAGGACATTATTGAAAACCAGCCCAAGTGTTAATTATTTTCAAACACTTGGAAAAGCAGCTACAAAATTAAACATAAACAATAGGATTTGTTCTGGTCCTGGTGTGTATTTAAACTCTTGGCAATTTTGAAATATTTCAGAAAAATGTTAAATCTTCTATATTTAGATGTGGGATTGTTGTATTTTGCCTTTATTATGATACTCTATTGTCATGGTTGTATTGTTACTTGTTATTGGTTTGCTTCAAGCTAAATTTATTTTTGTGAATTTTAATTGAATGTTTCTTTCATAACCATACTTATTTATTTAATTACATTGATAAGTAATTAAGTTGTTACATTTAGCCAATACAAAAGGTTAGTGATTCTAACTCTAAAACAGCATGCATATATGTTACTGTTGAAATTTAGAAAATTGGGACTAAAATATCTCATGAGATTATTACTCTTTGTTTGAAGCAACAATCTGACATACACATTTCATTTTAATATTCTAAGCTATTAAACTTGTTTTATGTACTTCTTGCATAATAAAACTTTTTGTATTCGTTATCCAGCTTCTATTCTACACCTGTAGCTAAAATTATGCTTTTTATCAGCTTCCTAATTTTAATGAAAGCTTTACTGTGATGATAACTGTTTTGCATACAGAGTGACCTGATTGATACACTCTATATAATTAGTATACATGCATAAATTGTATGTGGTTTCTACAGGTATTATTCATACTCAAAAAGTGGTTTGCATTGTTTACACCAAAGGAACTCTAAACTCTCTTCTTAAAACATAAAAAGTTATAATGTGAAGTTTCAATGGTTGTATTTATCAAGTCTTATGTTTATTGTTTTTATTGAGTCAGGACTTTTTAGTTTGAAAGGTATCAAATACCTTTCTGCTGTTTCAAATTTATATTTTTTTCATACAGTTCAATGAGAAAGCTTTATAAATGTCTAGGTTTATGAAAAGTTTATTGTTTTATTATTAAAATATACTCATTCAAGCCCACCAGCTATTGCTGCTTAGGTTTTCAACAGCTGATTAAATGAACCATTTTGCCATTATATGAAAGAGGGAAAAAATTAAAATATTTTTTTGATATTATTGTTTTACAATGTAATATTCATATTTCTGTTTGTACTAAAATTATGCATACTCTATAACTTATAATAGCTCCCTGTCAAACAAATGTGTTAACTTTGTAAATACTACATATTCAATTACCTCTTTCTCAAGATCTGAAAATCCTCTTTATATCTGGATTGACATTTTTGTGCACATTAGTTAGATTAGCATAAAATAGTGTGAAATTCACAGTTCATAATCTCCACTGTATATGTCGGTGTATATTGCAATTAATACCAGGATACACGGAATTTGCAATTTTTAAAAATGCTAAATTTAGTACATGAACACGCATCTGTTCTGATTTCTGTTTAGAAGAATTTTACTATTTTAAATGTACATATACCTACAAGTATGTATGGAATATGATTGACAGGACAGATAACCAGTCGTTTCACAACCATAATTACAAACATTTAATACCAGAGAATGTTTCGTCTTGTGCCTTCTGTAGTTATTTTGCTTGCTACTTCTGTTGCTTTTTATGTATTGTTTTAGTGTATAAAATTTTAAAAATATGCGTTGCTTAAAGCTAAAAACAATCAATGTAAAATGTTTCATATCACATAAAATTTTAGGTAATTATTGAGATTGTTTAAAAATTACTGATAGTGCAGTTGTTTGCTGGATATTTGAAATTTTTATTTTTAATGTTATGGATTCTAACTTCAATGATTATTATATTTTTTTTGCAATATTTTTTTTTCTTTTTAGTGTAATCAGGTGATGATTCACAATGCTACCTTTAGAAAAATTGAAACTCTGCATTATGTTAAGTAAAATTACAAACACAAAGTAATTACATATTCCTCTTTACTCTTAGTTTTATAACTATTTGTTAGAACAGACCATTTTTAATTTATTTCTTTTATGTTAATATTTTTGTGTGTAGTGGTAAAAATAGATCTGGGTAATGTTTCCACCAGCTAAAGCAAAATACAAAATTGTCCAAATTTAAGAGAAATAAAAATATTTCTCAGTAATTATTACAGTGATACTGAACATGCTTTATCTCTTTTGTTGTTAGAGGCCACATTGTTTGTTGCAGTTTACAAAAATCATCTGATCAGGCTGTGTAATTTTATTTGCTTTTGATTAAGAAGTGAAATGACAATTCAAAATACAAAGAGTCTGCCATGCAAATTGATGTCTTATACAATGTGATGTAAATTGTCATTTTAAAAATGTGCTAATAAACTTACTCGGATAACTCAAGGTCTTTTTATGTTATACGCACAACAAAGTTGTGAATACTTTTGCTTCAGTACATTTCCAATTTTACTAAAGAGATATCCTCATAAAATATCAATAAAGATTTCATCCTGAATTTTAAATAAAGAACACCATCAAGTGCAGGAATTGTAAATGGAATCATGTTTGGTTGATATAAAGTTCACGGATTGTGACTGTTAGTTATTTGACTTTCACTGGACCACAGATGTTGGCCCTGTCAAGATAAACAGAATACAGTTAAAGCTGGACTATTTCTGTTTCCAACCTGCTAATATTTACTGCTCACAACAGAGTCTAAATAGTCATGATGATTCCATTGACTCCTCTTCTAAAACCATCTATTCACCAGGCTCTGTAAATAGGTCATGACACCTGGATCTCTGCATCACTTTGTCACAAAACTGCAAAATAAAACACCCTTCACTTTTTTGTGAAAAAAAATTTTTTATCCACCACGCGACGTATTTGACCCATATAAGGGGATATATGGAGTGGGATATATTTTATTTGTATACAACGGCGCCTCCGTACCATGGATAATAAGTTTCAATAACTTCCGGTTTTTCACCAGTATCTCGGAAACTATCTTACCTACAAATATCTATTATATATCGTTGGAATTAAAGACTTCTTATAGTGTCTCTGCTCACGTTTGCTACATAAAAATCCATGCAGAAATGACTGAGATATTGCAGGTTAAAGATTGCACTTGTTATATTCACTGCTGCCCATGCTTTTTGACATCCTTTTTCACATTCTCTCGTTAAATATTCATATTATTTAACCCATAAATCCTACAAAATGGTGGACAATAAAAGTATCCACGAGTATTATATTGTAAATCTTCATAAGTGATATATTTTTTCTGTATATGTCATTCGGGAAGTTTTCCTGTTGAACACCTCTACCCAACTGGGTGTACGCTTTTCTGAATTTGTTCACATAGATAATACCTAGGTGATAGTTCACTCAATGGGTGTTACAACTCTTGCTTCATATTTTCGTTTAGGAAGTTTTAAAATATCTCGCCTGAAAGTCAGAGATAAAGTGACTTCAAGTCAAGATATTTGGACGGAATATCTGAATTTTTCATCTGCCATTTATCCTTTGAGCTAGGATTTTATGGTATTCTTTTAAATTGCAACTATGTCAAAAACAGTAACAGTGATTTTGAAATAATAATCATTCTACATCGGACTTCAGAATACAATGAATCAATGTTGAATTTGATAATATTTTGTGATATTTGCGCCTTCGCGGTATTTTTGAAAATCATAAATATCTCGGAAAAAGAATATTACATAAAAATATTCATATGATTGTGACTCTAGTTATGGTACACCGAGTTTCTGTCCCGTCGCCAATTGCTATTGATGTACTGATGGACACAATGGCGAGGGACAGAGCTCAGATGTACCTGTTTTTTGTGTAAATTTTGAACGGCATATTTCTAGACATATTACAACAAGTATAAAGTGTTATTTGAATTCTTTTTTATGTCAGCTGACTTGTCAGTCAGCTGACATTATGTCGTCACTCTGCGGCGTGGGCGTACGCGTACGCGTGAACAACTTCTCCTCCAAAACTACAAGGCCTAGAGACGTGCTGTTTTTTTTAAAAGATACCTTATCTATCGAGGATGAAAAATTGTTCAAGGCATGCAAATCTGTCTGTTCGTCTGTTTGCTAGAGACATTACAAGGGGGGTACCCCCACCAAAAGTGTGAAAATTTCAACACTTAATCACAATTTTCTCAGTGACTATTGCAGGGATTTGTCTCATATCTTGCATATATGTACTAGGCCAGAGGTAGATTCTCTTGTGTGAGTATGAGACCTGGATCTGTCTTACTTTTTTTTTAATAAATTTTTTTAATAATTTTTAATGCATTAAAATTCATGAAATCATGCACAAAATCATTTATAACTTGAAAAGTGTTGCATTTAGAGCATTTTGTTAAAATATGTTATTCAGCTACTTTTTTCATAGCTACAATATGGTGAGTAAGTTGGGTGCCTGTCTCAATAGCTAAGTGAGTAATAGCTACTTTTGGGCTTTTCAGTAACTTCCATCATGAGTAAAATCACTTGTAACTTAAAAACTATTGCATTTAGAGAATTTCGTATAAATATGTTATTCAGCTACTTTTGGGTCAGCTATAACATAGTAAAATTTTAGACCTGTAGCTCATGGCATAGCTGAGTAATAGCTACTTTTAGGTTATCACTGTTGAGTAAATCGCTTATAACTTCAAAACTATTGCATTTAGAGAATTTCGTATAAATATGTTATTCAGCTACTTTTGGGTCAGCTATAACATAGTAAAATTTCAGACCTGTAGCTCATGGCATAGCTGAGTAATAGCTACTTTTAGGTTATCACTGTTGAGTAAATCGCTTATAACTTGGAAACTATTCCATTTACAGTATTTTGTTTCAATATGTTATTCACCTATTTTGGGATCAGCTATAACATAGTGAAGTTTCAGATCTGTGGCTCATTGCATAGCTGAGTAATAGCTACTTTGAAGTTCTCACTATTGAGTAAATCACTTGTAACTTAAAACCTATTGCATTTAGAGAATTTCGTATAAATATGTTATTCAGCTACTTTTGGGCCAGCTATAACATAGTGAAATTTCAGATCTGTAGGTCATGGCATAGCTGAGTAATAGCTACTTTAAAGTTCTCACTATTGAGTAAATCAGTTGTAATTGGAAAACTATTGCATTTAGAGTATTTCGTATAAATATGTTATTCAGCTACTTTTGGGTCAGCTATAACATAGTAAAATTTCAGACCTGTAGCTCATGGCATAGCTGAGTAATAGCTACTTTTAGGTCATCACTATTGAGTAAATCAGTTGTAACTTGAAAACTATTGCATGTACAGTATTTTGCTTAAATATGTTGTTCACCTACTTTTGGGTCAGCTATAACATAGTAAAATTTCAGACCTGTAGCTCATGGCATAGCTGAGTAATAGCTACTTTGAGGTTATCACTGTTGAGTAAATCGCTTATAACTTGGAAATTATTGCATTTAGAGTATTTTGTTTCAATATGTTATTCACCTATTTTGGGGTCAGCTATAACATAGTGAAGTTCCAGACCTGTGACTCATTGCATAGCTGAGTAATAGCTACTTTGAAGTACTCAATGTTGAGCAAATCACTTATAATTTGAAAACTATTGCATTTAGAGAATTTAGTATAAATATGTTATTCAGCTACTTTTGGGTCAGCTATAACATAGTAAAATTTCAGACCTGTAGCTCATGGCATAGCTGAGTAATAGCTACTTTTAGGTTATCACTGTTGAGTAAATCACTTATAACTTGGAAACTATTGCATTTAGAGTATTTTGTTGCAATATGTTATTCACCTATTTTGGGGTCAGCTATAACATAGTGAAGTTCCAGACCTGTGGCTCATTGCATAGCTGAGTAATAGCTACTTTGAAGTTCTCACTGTTGAGTAAATCAGTTGTAATTGGAAAACTATTGCCTTTACAGAAATTTGTGCAAATATGTTATTCAACTACTTTTGGGTCAGCTATAACATAGTGAAATTACAGACCTGTAGCTCATGGCACAACTGAGCAATAGCTATTCTCAGGCACTGACTGTTGAGTAAATCGGCTATAACTTGAAAAATATTGCATTTGGAGTATTTTGTTAAAATATATTGTTCACCTACTTTTGGGTTAGCTATAACATAGTGAAATTACAGACCTATAGCTCATGGCATAGCGGAGCAATAGCTATTTTCAGGTTCTCACTATTGAGTAAATCAGTTGTAACTTGAAAACTATTGCATTTACAGTATTTTGCTTAAATATGTTGTTCACCTACTTTTAGGTCAGCTATAACAGAGCAAAAATTCAGACATGTAGCTCATTGCATAGCTGAGTAATAGTTACTTTGAGGTTCTCACTCTTGAGTAAATCAGTAGTAACTTGAAAACTATTACATTTAGAGTATTTTGTTAAATATGTTTTTCACAGACGTTTTGGTCAGCTATAACATAGTGAAATTGCAGACTTCTGTGTCATGGCATAGCTGAGCAATTGCTTCTTTCAGGTTCTCACTGTTGAGTAAATCATTGTATCCAACCTGTAGGAAATCATGGGCTGGGAATCTGTTAATATGGTCCGATTTGACCTTGGAACCCTCCTTCAAGGTCAAATGAGGATAGCCAAACATAAAAGTGCTTATAACTCGCTTATTATTGGTCCTAGAGGTTTGGAATGAAAACCAACCTATAGAAAATCATGAGCTGGGAATTTTTTGGTGTGGTCGGATTTCACCTTGGACCCCTCCTTCAAGGTCAAATGAGGATAGCCAAACTTAAAAGTGCTTATAACTCGCTTATTATTGGTCCTAGAGGTTTGGAATGGAAAACCAACCTATAGAAAATCATGGGCTGGGAATCTTTTGGTGTGGTCAGATTTCACCTTAGACCCCTCCTTCCAGGTCAAACGAAGATAGCCAAACTTAAAGTGCTTATAACTTGCGTATTATTGGTCTTGGAGGTTTGGGATGGTAAACCAACATATAGGAAATCATGGGCTGGGATTCTTTTGGTGTGGTCAGATTTGACCTGGGACCCCTCCTTCAAGGTCAATTGAGGATAGCCAAACTTACAATTGCTTAGAACTCGCTTATTATTGGTCCTACAGGTTTGGGATGGTAAACAAGCTACAGGAAATCATGGGCTGGGAATTTTTTTGTGTGGTCGGATTTGACCTTGGACCCCTCCGTCAAGGTCAAACAAGGATAGCCAAACTTAGAAAGTGCCTATGACTCACTTATTATTGGTCCGAGAGGTTTGGGATGGTAAACCATCCTAAATTCTTTGGCTGGGAATCTTTTGGTATGGTCAGATTTGACCTTTGGACCCCTTCTTCATGGTCGAACGAGGATATTGCATTTATAGTATTTCTTTAAATATTTTTAACCTACTTTTTACACTTAAACAATTACCTTGTTACTTTATTTCATAATACCATTTGCAGGGCACAACTTTTTTGTCCTTTTTTTCTGTCAGCTTCGGAATATCTTTCGAACATGCTGTTCAGTTACCATTTACTGTATTTCTGTACAGCCCTTTCCCTGATAATTATGCTTTCCTCTCATTATCACCATCACAAATCAAAAAGATTCAGTCAGCTGACACAGTGCCCGTTCACGGGCACTCTCCTCTTGTTTATGTATATGTGCCGTTCACTAATATTTAAATGCCAATCAAACTGGCATGCATGTATTTCAACCTGTTTTTAAAATGTAAACAAACCTTCAACAGCTAGTTCATAGTTATCTATACAGTAAAAGAAATTCCTTGCTTGTAAAAGCAGTTTAGTTAAACAGTATATGTACAGTACGGTAAACCGGATACAGCTGCAGGGACATAATAATTACTTTTTAAAGTAAATGAAATAATTTCCCACAGTCCGAGATTTACACAGAAAACTAATACATGTGAATGTGTCCCTCGCCATTGTGTCTGTTGGAGCCCAACTTAGGAGTCAGCCCATCTTAAGATGGGCTATAGCCCAACTTAGGATCCTAAGTTGGGTAGCCTATCTTAAGATGGGCTAAGCCCATCTTAAGATGGGCTAGAACATATTAGCCCAACTTAGGATAACTAAACACAGGAATGATTTAAGCTAAAATTTATTATTAACCACCTAGTTTATTATTAATATGTTATGTCATACTCCATTGGTAGTTTTAATTATGAAATTGAATATAACTGTGCTAGATTTGTTGTGCTTATCTCATCTTAAGATTTGGTTACATTTATTAGCCCAACTTATAATTTGCACAAATAGTCTTTATTTTTTTAAATGAAATGATATTATGTACTTATTTTTCTACTTAAAAGCTACTTCTTTTCTTTACATCATAATGCATTGATAGGATTAATCTTAATCCCCTTATTGTTCCAAGACTCTGTCTCAGTTAATTTGACAATAGGAGGGTCACTAGGTCATTAAGTGTCTGTTGTTGATCCACTGCTTTCAACTTGATTTGTTTCATTTGTGGGGAGTGATTAGGCAACTGGATTATATTCTGATGTATCTTTTGTTTCAAAATTCCTTTCAAGTAGATTTGTTTGACTATGCCTATGACTTGGGAAACTGGATTAGTTTTAGATTTGCCTTTTGTTCTAGCATTCGTTTGTACTTGATTTATTTCACCTCTGGTTGAGTGACTAGCTAACAGGATTAATTGGGCATTGTTGTAAGACTCATTTAAGGTATTTGGGGTGATCTTTTGCATGTTTGTAAACAAACTGATTGATTTAATCATAATTTTCAAATGCTTAATGTTAAGTTTTAAATGGACATTTACCCATATAACCTAACAGAAAACACCAATTTAATATACAGTGTGTATTTTATCATTTTTATCAATTTTATGCATCAGTGTGTTGTTTGACTAAATTAATCAAATTAAATTGCTTGGATTTAAGTACATTTTCCAATTAATTAATGTAACTGAGCTCCAAAGATAAAGCACTTTATAAATGCTATTTAATAATATAAAAAAGGTAATTTCATTAATTTGTTGTTAAACTTAAAATATATAATCAGGTTCACACATAAAAGCACCCACTATATTTGGCTTTCCACCTTACAGGTTTGATAGAATTAAGCCTCATTATATTGAGAGATTACTTTGATGTTGATTTGTTTCAGTTTATGATTTGAGGTATTTCCTATTGTGTATTTCCTCACCCCAAGTGAAACAAATCAGCATCAATACAATATTGAAACAATAGGGACAAATCCAACTAAGAAATCATTCCAATGAATGACAATTGAATCAACATCAAAGGAATATTTTAATGCTTTCAAGTTTCAGGAAACAAAATTCATTTTAGTTTAACCACTTTTTGTTGCGGTTAGATATGTTAAACATATTGATATAATATAAAAAAGAAATGCAAAATACTTCTGAACAAGGGTCAGTTAAACTTATCAATGTTAATATCATCTTTTTCATGAAAAATAATTCCCTTGTAAATAGTAAATAATATATTCCGCATAAAAATAATTCTTGAATTTTATTATCTCAAGTTGGGCTGATATGTTCTAGCCCATCTTAAGATGGGCTAGCCCATCTTAAGCCCATCTTAAGATGGGCTACCCAACTAAGGATCCTAAGTTGGGCTATAGCCCATCTTAAGATGGGCTGACTCCTAAGTTGGGCTCCAACATGTCCATCAACATATCAATAACAATTGGCGACGGGACAGAAACTCGGTCTATAGTTATGGCAAACATCCCATTTTATCAACAAAATTTTGCATGTTACGAAACTAGGATCTCGAAGTGGTTTGATTTCTAACTAAAGTTAACACATATTTGGTAACACCACATTCTCTCTACTGGTGCTTGACCTCTTTCCAGTCCCTGGATATTAAAAATTATAGTTGACTGTTTTGGTTCTGTTGCACCTTAGAGCCCCGTTTGGATAGGGGAGATTATGGTCTATAAAAGTCCAATTAGAATTAAAATACAGACTGTCATGGTTCTTCTTATTGATATTACAAGTTGTGCAAACTCTTTCAGTTTGGTGATTTTATTAGGTAAAGAGTTCTATTAATATTATTGTGGCGGGATGGGCCCCCACCCCCTGTGTAACCCCCTAGAGGGTCGAGCCCCCGGTCCCATCACCGTATTCTCATGGATCCATAGATCCGCCCTGCACGGGTGCCTTATGGACAGGGACCCCCATGAAAATAGAGATTCCCCTTGAATGAGTGCCTTGTGGACAGGGATCCATTCTTTATGGGTGCATTATGGACCGGGACCCACCCTTGCCACCATAAACCTACATAGAGGGGTGAGTTTTACCAACTACCACCCGCCCCGGAACCACTAGGGTGACACGTCCCACAACCAGAGGGTACAGCCCCTGTCAGGCAAGGAGGCTGACGGCACCCCGGCACTCTACAGACCGGAGGCGCCCACTCTCAAGCGACCCAAAGGTGCGACCCTGCTTATATACTACGAAGGCCGCCTCCCTGCTCACCCAACGACTGTGCAGATTTGAACCTGTGACCCCTCAAATTGTTCACAAAGAACCCAAATCCAACCAACTTAATCCTGAGCAGGAGAGTGGACGTGTCCTGGTTTTTCCCTGAACCCTGAAAAACCCTGGTAACCTGTCAAAATTGCCTTGTTTTACCAATTAACTTATCTCAAAAATTATAAAATCCAACCATAATCCCAATTTAGGTATGCTGCCACCAGGTCATCTTGAGGTTGACCAACCTATGGAATTGCTTAGAACTCTTGGTATTGTGACCTAAACTGTAGAGTAGGAGAACGTGAATAAGATGACTTATTGTGATCTGAGTGCTGTAGGACCAAGAATCTCAAGATGTTACTCATTCCAACTTCAAAGTACCAAGATTCATTTAACTAAGATGACCACAATTCAAGATGTATGAATCAGGTGAAGATGGACTACAGTGTCATGAAGCCTGAAACTCTCAATCAGGTGCTTATAACTAATCCCAATATGACCATTGTGCTGTTGATGTTAACATTCACCGACATGATATATCCATTTGTCATGAATAAGGCATAATATAGCCATGAGGTGTGAGGTCTAATCCAGGTAAGTTATCAGTCAAGTTCCTGCCTGATGTTGCATGGGTCCCATGTTGTAAGATCGACAAGACCACAACTCAAAATGTAAAGTCAAAATTCAAACCTTCATACCAGTCTGCTTAAAGCAACAAAGTAAAAACACAAGTATTGAAATTCATGATATATATATTGACAAGAAAACAGTAACAAGGTAAAAATGTGTGTATAAACAGAATATTGACAAGGGAAAGACTATAATCAACAAGTTATGCAATTTTGAGAAAGTGTAGATGTATGGAGTTAAAGATTATTTGAGAAATGAAATAGAGACTAAAGGAAGGCTAAATTTAGTTACAAACCAGAAACCCAATAATTAAAAAAGACACTTAAGGAAGGCTAAATTTAGTTAAGAACCAGGACCTGAATAATTAAATTGATGACAGACTTAAGCAAGGCTATTATATCAAAACACCAAAATTTAAAGGAGTATTTACAATTAACATTTTGTAAAAAGGGTAATAAATTTTAATAGTTAAACAAATTAAAAAAAAAATGGCACTCCAATACCTGTAAACACAACTTAAAGTGACAACACACATGACATTTAAATAACATGACTTTGAGCAACATGACATTTAACATTGATCAATCAGTCAGTGCACACAACAGCAAGCTTATGCAACACCATAAAACACAAAGGCATCAGGCACAAAATCAAAGCATAATAAAATTATTGGGAGTATAAAATATAAATAATTACACAGAGCCAAAGTAAAATAGGGAAGGCTAATAGTTTTGGAAAGAGAAGGAAATGACAGGGGAACATTACAATAAAAGTAGGATTAAATATAAAGTGGGCCGAAAGGCTAATTTAGAGCACCAACTAGCTGTCATGTTAACCTAAAGAATAACTTTCCAGGGAAAGTTTGATCTATAATTGAAAGGCTAATGATTTAAGAACATAGGATACAAGGGTAAACACATGAAGTGAAAAAATAAAAGAATATATTTTAAATGGATAAACAAAAGTATTGATCTCAACATAAAAGAAAATATTTAAAGGTAAAGCCCACGGCAAGGCTAGTAACATTACACAAGAATTAGTTAATAACAATAATAATTTGGACAAAAAAATAAAGCTGGAAATTAAAATTAATTTATTTAATATAATTTACTGCAGGACCAAGAGGGCCACCTGAAAGGCTAATGTTGTTCCAGGATAAAAAGAGGGAGGAAAAGAAAACAGCTTGACAGCTAGTTGTGCAGGAGTTGAAATAAAGAGGCAAGTTTCACAGAAGAAATAATGGGGATGCACACAGCAGAGATGCAATTAACCAAGCATACAAAAATTATAAAAAAGGGGCATTAATTAATAATGGTACACAAAGCTTAATTATTTAAGTTTTATCAAACTCCAGTTTTAATGGCTGAAAGAAAAATACTTAACACAATTTTAGTACCAGGAATTTGGAAGTTACTCCAATAAAACTTTCACAACCGAATAATTAAAATTAAACTGTTTAGAATATTTTTTCTTGAAACCAAGAAATTGTCTTTACAAGCATTTAGACATTTACAGTCAAAACTAGGTTTGAGTTTTTGTCAGAAACAATAAGCCATTCCTTGGAAAAATTACAATTAAATGGAATAGATACTTTTAGAAATTGAAATATTGATTTACCATTTATTCCTTAATTATTTATTTATTTATTTGGGGTTTTACATTGCTTTCAACACTGTACAGGTCATATCACAATGGGTAGTTGGAAGGGCAGAGGAAACTAGTACATACAGTTCGTTAGGTTCTGTACTGTAAACTGCCGACCAACGGCAAGCAACTACCAGCTTTCCCACTTGAGGCCGTGCTGGGAAACGAACCCAGGCCTCAGAGGTGGGAGGCGAGAGTGTTACCACTCTGCCACTGTGGCCCCCTTATTCCTTAATTATAATCAAACAGAAAGTTAACTTACTCTTTTCTATTTCAAAGTTTACTTTACTTTATTTTTGGAATGTTACAGTACCAGGCACATACCAGCCATTAAACTAAATACACACAAGAATATATACAGGTTAACTCCACGATTTATCAATGAAATCCCAAACATAAAATAAAACTGACCCATTAACCCAATATTATACCCATACCCTACCAAGGGCCCTGCTCTCTGTTCTGGACCATGTGACTGCACATGTTTGGGAGGGGGGTCTCAGGAAGTGTCTGGAAACCAGACCAGATCCAGGAGAGCTCCTCCTCTACCCAAAGAGGAAAAGACAGTGTGTTTGTAAAGGATTTAAAGGACAAATAAATAAAAACCCTACCAACCCTGGTGATTGATGACCCATGATTAACATTTGGGTAGGTGCATTCACCCGCCAGGGAGTCCTCCTGGTATCAACTATACCTTGACTCCCAATGAAGGACATCTGCTTCTACTAAGATGCATTTACCCCTAGGTGGTTGTTAAAGACCCAATTTACTTGGAATGGTACTACCCCACCTTGTACCCAGGTATCCGGGGGGCCCCCAATGACTGCCAACTCATGATAGGAGGATTGAGTGCTGTCTCAACTCCCAAAGTACCACCCCAAAATGGAATAAATGATCTATTGATGGGAAAGATTAATGGATTTATAGGTATAATTGTAATAAGGCCTTGATTACGGTCACCCTTGATTACAACATTTCTACCAAATCCCCACTTACAAGTTCAAAATCAAAACTCAAGACTATTTAGGCCAAAATTAGGAGAAGTAAATACATCAAATTTGGTAAAATGCCCCCTGGGTCCCCCCTACCCCAACAAACATGATAATAAAATAAATAAGATCAAACCATACCTTTAAACTAAGTTTTACAACAAAATATTCCAAAACACACAGAAAATAGGTCCCCCTGCACAGGTGTCCAGAACAAAAGAGACTGATCCCAAGCCAAACCCAAGCCAGCAGCACATGTACATCTTCCTTATCTAGGGCTGTGATTGGACAGAATGCCTCAGGCAAAGGTCACCCCATAATTTGAGGGAGGAGATTGGATAGGGGAGATGCATGCTGCATTTACATGCTTATCTATTTGGAGCTAAATCTATTTTTAAGACAAAGCCTGGATTAACTCACTTTGTTTTACATCCTGGAGGAAACACATGGAACGGGACGGGAAGTTTAGACGGAAATACCGCTAATTAGTGGACAAACAACCAAGACAAATAAAACAAACGGGGCCCCTACAGAAGTAAATTAGCGGCAACGATCAGCGATCGTCACATTATTATAGTTAAATTATCAAGACTGAATTTTAACTTGGTCCTCTGTAGATCCTCTTTTCACTCATTATTGGTTCAGTTTAATCCAGACTAAAAGATTTATTTAAATATCACAAAGTTTTCTCTTGCACCACTTACTTTTAAAGCAGTTTCTCCAGGAAATCACTGATGGGAACTTAACATTTCTGTTGTACACTACCTTGCTTTTGTAGTTTTAAGTGAAGTTTACTGTGGACAACAAAAATACATTTTCAAGTTTGAAATTATACTGAGGTGGAGTTTGCCCCAGTGTGTACCTAGGCTTAATTGAAATGGCTTCAAATGTGATTTTGGAAAAAAAGGGAAAGACAATGTGACAATTTGTAATTATTTTGAAAAACGTGATCTTAGAGCTCCCAATACAAGTATACATAAGACATTGTAATGTCAATGGGACATATAACTGGTTGAGACAAACTCCATGCAATACACAAAAATATCAAAGGTTAAGTCTGAGCCTTCAAAAATATTAATGATCTATATGTTTTCATGGTCTAAACCACTAGGACCACTGGTGAGTAGACTATAAGGCCACTGTCAGCCCTACCCTGTTTTAACTTAAGACAGGATTCAAAGGTTAAATCTGACCCCGCAGAGTGATTCACAGTCCACGATTTCCTATTAGCGTTTTAAATTCCAAACTCCTGAGACCAATGATACTGGATACAAGAATCCTTTTGTGGACCACCTCCTTTGAAGTATGATCAGAAGTCAAATGTAACACTGGTAAAAGGTAAACTATGGTTTCCTACAAGTACTTTTTGGCAAAACAAACCCCTAGGGACAATAGTTTGGTAGATTCGGGGATCAAGATCAAATCATACCCCGTGAAAAAATTCATAGCATATGAATTCCTATAAGTTTGGTTTTTTTATATTCAAAACATCTAGTTTATTTTTGCTATGATGACCCAGTTTAACCTCGAAACAGGGTCAAGGTCAAGGCACAGGACATCAACACTTCATGGGTTTCTCAAGCTCTAATGTTTTTGGCATGGTGAACTTGCCTTTCTGTACTCAAAATCGTTTGGCTCATCAGTGTAGCAGGTTGTATGATTCAATCCCATATGGAATTCACAGTTCTCACCAATGCTTGATGGATGTGTTGGTGTAGTAGATATTTAGATTTTACTGCATCAGACTACTGAGACCATTGCATTGGAAACATGAGGATTTGAAAACTGAGGATTCAAACTGTTTGCCATACTATGCAGTAGTGAGATGCACTTTACCAAATATATTCTGACAATCATTCATTTTATTAAAAAAACAAATATTATTTATCTACAGTAACCATTATATGCTATTGCATGTATAATATACAATGAGAGTATGAATATGCCTATGAACATTAGTAATCTGTTACAGTTAGTTGGGCAATATTTGAACATGAGATCTTCTGGTTTTGTCATTTTTTGAACAAAATCTGAAAAAAAAAAATTGGAAAAAAATGATGTACTGATTTTGCACCACATTTCACGGAGTTGCGATATTACATTTGTGTGCATACTCTATCATCGCAAAAATTCAATTTTTCTAGAAGGCAGTACGTGCTGCAGCTACATCTGAACCAGATACGTTTTGCAAAGCACTAGCTGGATGTGTATTTCCAAATTTTAATGCTTATTGTACAATTTATGTCTAAATAATTCCCAGTCCCCCATTAAAATTCTTGGATATTGAATTTGGGTTTGTCCCAAATCCCTAATGTACGTTTGTTAGTGTTATAGTATTTTTTAAGTTTCTATCACTCCACAACACATTAATATACAATAGAAACATAAAATATAACAAACTTATTTTGATGTTTACTGTATGCGATCAAGACAACAAGTGGCACACAGCACAGAAGTCTGAAGACACCAGACTTCTCATGAATCACTCAGTCGTCCGCTTAAGGTGCAGTTCCACTTCCTCGATCCTAAAGCGGCAGTCACCATTCCCCGAACGGCATCAGTCACGACACCATTCACCACTTTGTTTTTGAAGGAAATGGCCCTCTACCTGTATAATCCACGTGAGTGCTTCCTTTGTTGGCCTGGAGTCGTCTGCCTGTAACTTTACCAAAAACACCGAGTTGAAGTTTCACAGCCAATGACACAAAAAACTGTTCTCAACAATAACCACATATAGGTATCCCACTGATAAACGTTAAGTCTCCTTGGCAGAGACTAAACAAACACTGCAGGCCTTCAAATACTACACTCTCAAGACTTCCTGGCAAATACTCATACCACTTAAGTCTCCCAGAGAGAAGACTTAATAAATGTCTCCCACATATCACAACTGCAATTCTGCACTCCAGTGCTCACTACACAACTGAAACAAAATCTGCTCCTACCAACTGAATCCACTAAGCTCAAAATCAAAATAAAATTGTTCCTGGACATAAGATATCTCAATCCCAATTAAGCAATGGCATACAAAAATTACAGTCACTTTTAATTTTATATTCCAAATGCTTTTACTGTTTTGTACAGTCACATTCCACTCAACACTTCTCTAAAATTGCTTACAAACTACACTTTCCTTTATTTTTTATTTCATTTTTCTTCTGTTCAGTTTCTTCCAGCTTAAATATTTGATAAGTGAATGCAATAATCTTGGTTCCTTAACTAAGAACATTTAGCCACCATTTATACAAAGTAATTTATAAAAATAATTTTATTATCCACCAAGAGACGTATTTGCCCTAAATACGGGGGAAATATCTCGAATTTCTCGGAAACTATGTCACATACAAATATGTATTATCTATCATTAGAAAGGTTGTTTTACAGCGTTTATGCTCTTGCATAGAAATCTATGTAGAAATGGCCGAGATGTTGCAAGTTTTAGATATTGAAGTTTTTATATTCAATGTTTCCCCGCGCTTTTTGATAGCCTTTTTCACATTCTCTCATTAAATATTCATTTTATTTAATCCATAAATCGTCCAAATTGTGGATAATAAAAGTAAAACATCCCTCATTAGACATATATGTTAAAAATATATATATCACTCAAGAAGATTAACAATATAATACTCGTTCTAGGCACTCGCATAATATTGTCATCTTCATTCGCGATATATTTTTTCTGTATGTCTTTCGGGAAGTTTTCCTATTGTATTTCTATGTGGTTTTACAATTCACCAAATGGAGGTGTACTGTATTAAGTATGATAAAATTTAATTTTTCGAGACAATTTCTATTTGTATTTTAAATATGTCTTTCTTAAATGTTGCATACTCATTCACTGATCTTTGAATTTGATGAATGTTATAGACCTTAAATTGCAAATATAATGGTACTGCTCTGATATATCATATTTAAACATATTCTAAATACATGAGTAGGTGACGAGGATAAACTTATAATTGTCTGCCCATGATGTAAAGTGATGTTAATCGAATGGGAGACACACAACCTACCACGCTAGGAACCCGGTGTAGCGCGAAATAATGACTCCCCTATATTTGTCACTAGGGGGGTAAAATATTGCAATGGGGGTTGAAATATTTTAACTCCCCTTGCAAGATTTGGAGTCCCTCCCCACATTGGTGATTACTATTGTGTTCGGGATTAACTTACAGCAAAATACTTGCATTCTATTCAATGTGGATGTAGGGAATTAACTTGAAACAAAGCACATGTATTCTGTTTATTATTTATTTGTGCTGAGTTTGCATTTTTGCATGGTTAACAGAATGATTATTATATTAAGTGTCATACAAAGAGTGTCTTTTGTTGAGCTTTTTTTGACATGAATAGTAATGCTCACACCACTTATTTTATTATTTTATACAGTGTGTTACACTTAAATATGGATTACTGATTATTAATATTCCTGAAATCTTGAGGTTCAATTAGAGCGTTTGTAAGTGTTTAATTAAAATTTGTGTGTAATATAAATGTTGGAGCCCAACTTAGGAATCAGCCCATTTTAAGAGGATATGCACTGACATGAACATAAAAATGTACTTTTTGTTTGGTTAAATGGGTCATTGTCTATTTAGAAACTTAGCAAGTAAACACTTAAACATTATGATCAAGTTAATCATTTTGCTTATAAACATGTACATATGTAGAGTATTGCCTCAAAAAACTCTGATAAAGTCTTAGGCATTTTCTTTAATCAGAATTGTTTGTGATATACATGTATTGACATTGTCTTGTTTACTACATAAACACACTATTGTATTGTCCCATTGTCTCTTTTATCAGAGAGGGGAGTAAATATCTAGCAGGGGGGTGATTATCTTGCAGCCCTGCCTGCTATATTTTGACCCCCCTAATCCCTCTATTGTTAGGGGTGCAAAATCTTGTTTGCAAGATAATTACTCCCCTACAGATCAAAGGAAGGGGTGCAAAATATCGCGGGAGTCATTATCTTGCGTTACACCGGAAGACAGTCAGCCTACTGTCAATATCTGAAGATGTTGATACCATAATGAACTCTACACGCCAGAGCATGTGAAAATAACAGAAATGTATTTAAAACCAATAAACATTTTACTGCTGATATAACTTTTAACTCCTCTTTAACAACATTTATGCATTGACAATCTTTATTTTAGAATTAATGGTCCATATTACGTATTCTCTTATTGTTGTACTCATATATATTTGTGAGCATTTAAGTTTGAACGGAAATTGTAGAAACAAGACGTACATAATAGCCTGTAATTTAATTTTACACAAAAATGGGTTGTAAGAAAACATGACAGAAGCAAGTCTGGTGTTGAGAAGAATAAAACCTGTGACAAAACAAACAAAAAATTAGGTAACATTAATATTACTGACCACACTTTATTCAAATTTAGATACAAAGATCCAAATAGTGGGATATATTCTTACCTGTTAGCAAAGAGTCTCTATAAGATATTCAATCTTTATTCAATGTGGGCAAAAGGGGAATAGGGATCTTTTTCTAACCAAACAAGGTCTGACCTTGAATGCCTTACAATGGTCTTGCCTCGAATCCATCAGAACTTTGTAAGTTATTTTGGAACTACTGGCTATTTAAAGTATTTACAAGAGCTATTACTCAGTTAATATTACAAATCCGACCCTTTTAAAATGCATGGCCCATGATTATTTGGAGACTTTTCGCATCCAAAACCCCTAGGGTCATTAATAATGAAGATATAATGGCTTTTGAGCAAACACAGTTTGGGTTTGAAGCAGCAGTGCAGGTCAAATCCGACCCTTTTATAAGATTCTAAACCCATGCTTTCCTATAAGCTGATTTAAATTTCTGAAATCCTGCAAGCTATAATAAAGGAGTCATAAATTTTTTTTAAAAAAAAATGTAAAACTACAGAAAGAAAAACCGACATATTAATGATTGGAGACTAGCTGACGACATTAAAGAAAGAGGTTGAAGGTTAAATTTCTACATGCTTATAGGGGGTATATATAATTATTATTCCTATTAGGCATAGGATGACCTGTCCTTCTGTATGTTAAAACCAGGCTACAATTTAAAGAAATATACCACATTTAACTTTTGGAACGCTACCATTGATCTTATAGTGGAAGACCTAGGCGTCAAAACAAAAAGCTCTGAGGCAATCTAATGTATACTCTAATACCAAATTGAAAGGTCTACATGAACTATTTTTAAGTTTTCACGCCTGAAATGAAATCCCTGAAGAAAAAAGAAGGGCATGTGAGTAATTAAACTCATTTTAACATGGAAGCAACAGTCAAATCTAACCCTTCTGTAAGATTCCCAGACCATGACGTCCAATTAGTTCTGAACCCCTACGGCCAATTATACAGGAGTCAGAAATTTTCACAGGAAAAAAGGCCGACATGCCGATGTTAGAAGACCAGTCATGACCTTGAAGAAAGAGGCAGAAGGTCACATTTCTACACTCCCCTCCCAGCTCTGATGTCACTGGTTTAAACCCCGGACCTAATGTGGGGAAAGCTGGTAGTTACTTACCGATGGTTGGTAGTTTACAGTGCAGAACCTTGACCAACTGTATGTACTGGTTTCCTCTGCCCACAAAATTATCCATTGTGATATGACCTGTACAGTGTTGAAAGCGACATAAAAACCCAAATAAATAAATGACTAAATCCTCTCAGTAAAGACACTGGTAGACACCCATTTCTAAAGCTTCATTTTTGTCATTTGAAAGACTAAACATGTGCTCAGATGGTGTGAAAAATGCTTATCCGCAAAGAAGTTGAAACTCAATCCTGATAAAACCGAGTTTATCATTTTTGGTTCGAAGTTGCACCATCAAAAAACTTAATATTATTGGTAAACCACTGCATCCTGCCATAGTGGTAAAAATTCGGGGAGTGTGGTTTGACTCCGATTTCTCTTTTCAAGGCATGTTCAGAGTGTCTGTAAGGCCTGCTTAGTACAATTGAGGGATCTTAGGAGACTTAGACAGCATTTTACACAGAAAGGGGCTGTGAATTTGTTTATTTGGGATTTTTTATGTCACTTTCAACACTGTACCGGTCATATCACGACGGGTGGTTGGAAGGGCAGAGGAAACCAGTACATACAGTTGGTCAAGATTCTCTACTGTAAACTGTCGACCAATGGCAAGCAACTACCAGCTTTCTCACTTGAGGTCGGTCAGGAAGCGAACCCCGATCTCAGAGGTGGGAGGCGAGAGTGTTACTACTCTGCCACCTTGGCCCTCCCAGAAGGGGTTGTGAAGGTTGCAAATGCTTATGTGAGCAGTCGGCTGGTCTATTGTAATTCCTCAAGTAGTCTTTCAGGATTTAATGTTAGGAAGCACCAAAGTGTCCAAAAGAGTTAGATTTGTTACCAGCACAACCAGATATTGATATATAACTCCAGTACTTTGTATTGGTTTCCTGTTCAAGAACGGTCAGTGATCAAAAGAGCTACAATAGTCTATAAGTTCTTTCAGCATGGTTATTCTAAACATTTTAGAGCTTTTTTGAATACCCAAAAAGTTTTGATATTACTAAGAGTAACAAGATGGAGAGTGAAATTCTTGAGGTGCCATAGTTTATTCCATTTGTTCATAAGTTAACAGAGCAATAATGGCTTTAGTTTTACCTATGATGCTCCCAAAGTATGGAATGAGTAGCCGGATGACATCCACTCTGCCACATCTCCTCTATCTTCCCAAGAAACTGAAAGCTTATTTCTTCACAAAAACCTACCAACCCTAGGTTTTATCGGTTTTACTGATTGTCTCTGTGGTTTGAATCCCTCCTCCCACTTCTGTGTCCATGGAATATGAATTTTTTAACTTGTTTCTTAGTTGTTGCGCCTTAGGATCTGTCTTTTCAATGTAGATTATGCGCTATAAAAGTCATAATAGAATATAGAATATTTTTATAGAATATTTCTACATTCTACATCCTTTTGTCCCCAGTTTTTATCCATATCTGCAGCTAGCAGTAATTCTCGTGTGAATTACAGTATTCTCGCGAGATTTCACTGCTTTTTATGGATGTTTTTGCCTCATCTGCATATATTAGCAGGCAAAACAAAACATTCAAAACCTCTACTGGCCAAAGAAATTCGTTCATTGGAAGCGATGAAATATAGATTTCTTCATAGAAATAGAGAAGAGACAAAAGTGAATTAAATTGATGAATTTTTGTGAGATTTCAGTGCTTTTTAATCGATTTTTTGTCTAGTCTTCTTCATATTTTCGCAGGCATAACATTCCAAACAACTATGCTATCAGAAGAGACACAACATATATTTCTTCAGAAAAATACAAAAAGAGACTAAATGCAGTGTTTTACCCCATAGCCCTTAAGGGCTATTGGGTATTGTTTTCACCGATGGTGTCCAGATCGGTGGGTGGATGATGGCGGGAAAAAGTTTGTCAGTGCTGTATCTTAGAAACTGTAAGGTGTAGGAAGTTGATACTTGGTAGGGACATTGGTTAGGGTTGTAGGTGTGCAATATCATGGTGTGACCTTGATTTGACCTTTGACCTTGCCGTAGTGACCTTGACCTATAAAATCTTGTCTGGGCTATATCTTGGAAATCGTAATTCTGTAAGGTGTAGAAGGTTGACACTTGGTAGGGAAAATGGTTTGGGGGTGTAGATGTGCATCATGGTGTGACCTTTAGCTTTGGCTCTGCCAAAGTGTGTTCACCTGCCATATTTGAGACATGTTTCTCTTATGACAAAGATATATGGATTGCTGCAACTGATTATTATATGTACTGTTACATAATTGTGCTATTTCCATTGACATCTATTCTCCAGTTAATACATTTTACAGCGTCATAAGTTTTAGTTTACTGATTAATGTTGTTATCTTGCAATTGAATTGTCTTATTTTAATACTTCATCTTTACATACATTTTCTTTCTCTTACACATTTATTTTCTCCACTTAAACATTATTTGAACCTTTATATAACTGACACTGCTCTGAAAGCATCCTGATCTTTGTACTGTTTTACTACTTCTATATCTCATGGTGTTTAAAAATGTTTCCCAAGGCTGTGTGGTACGGGCATCTCTGATATTATTTTTTTATTTTTATGAATCCAGCAAACAGTAACTCTTGCGAGAATTAGGGTATTTTTGTAGTAAATTCCAGAGATTTCCGGGACGTCAGTACCGACCTAATGACGTCATAGTTTAAATGTTTTAGTATCAAACACTCCAGCACCTACTGTAGTCCAAGGCATTATTGAAGTCTGTTTCAGATTATGCTGAACTGCTTTTCGATTTCCTTAATGACCTATATATTACCCGAGTGTTGTTTGAGTCCCAAAGACTTGGCTACTTTCCTCAGACGTCGTCATCTGTGATTAAATGACTACACAAGAGCATTCAAGACGTATACTCCAGTCTGCATAGCACCTGACATCTGTGCGTGTAAGTGCAACTCACGACAAAGATGTTGTTTCGCCCTGCCAGCTAGCATAGAACCTACTGTCACAGGTAAAAAATACTAAATATCGCCAGATTTCACTGCTTTTGTTGCATTTTTATCCACAGAAACCAGTGATGCCATAATTTCTTGTCTCCTACATCTAAAACAACCAGCTGAATAAATGTAAGTGAGTATATATATGGTTTCATCGTGCTACCTAACACAATAATTACTACCTGATACTGTATATATATAATATGGGCACTTATACTTAAACATTATTTGAACCTTTATACCATTAACATTATTTGAAACCTTTTACAACTTTCCAAGTTTTGGTTGAAATGGGCAAATTTCATTTGTTTACAATGCACATAGAACCTTTGGGCCTAGTGGTTAACAATTTTGGTATTTACTTACTTGCCTACTTGGCTGTCACTTCTGAAGTCATTGGTTCAAATTCTCAATTGAGGAAATCCACAATCCTGTCCCAGTATGATCCTAACTGATGATGGAAAAAACGTGACTTTGACTTTGCAAATAACTTGTCAAACTTGAAATGGTGACAATATTTCTCTTTAAACCAGATTTCCAAATATCTTGATGCAAAACATGTCTCACATTTTTTCATATTTATCTCACCTTTTCAAGTGAAGGGGGACAGTTTGTCTCGCATTGGTTTTTGACCAGAGCGAACATTGCTTTTATATGTGATATGTATAAAAAAAATGAGGTCTGTATAGCTTTTATTTTAAGATTACTGTACGATCTCTAAAAATGGCCACAGGGACCCAATTTATGACCATTTTGCCACTTTGTGTCTTGTGGCTTACAAACAATGTGATTGATCCACCTAAAATCATATCTGGGATTATACTAATATGTTATTTTAGCCATTCCAAGCATCAAGAATTTAAGAGGACATTTAACATGTGTATGAGGCCCTTAAACACTACACCTGGGGGACTTGTTTTTACACTTTTCACATATTTTGCTCTGTAACTTGGAAGTGGCAAGTCAGACCAGCCTCAAACTGTACTAAATATGACTTCTATGTGCGACTTTTACCTGTAGAAAATTTGAGGTTTGTAGTTGTAATTTTAAGGTCACTTTAAGGTCTCGAAAATGCCCAAAGGGACGAATTTTAAACTTCTTTGCCACTTTAATGTGGCTTATTAAGCTAAAATCTCAACAGGAGACATATGACATCTTCTATTAACATATGGCAAAATTTAAGGTTTTAATTTCACATTTAGACAGTTTATGAGGACTATAAAGACTGCAACTGTGGACGTTTTTCTACATTTTTCACATAGTTTGCATTGTAATTTGGACATGGTAAGTCTAGCCTCAAACTGAACTAGATATAATTTTTATATATCCTCTTAGTCTGTAAACCTATTTTATATCTTAGGACCAGTTTTTCTCAGTTACTATGTAAATTGACTCATTTATATCCTTACCACAGTCACCATTTCAGATCAACCAGCTGATAAATGATTGATTGGAGAAGGAGTTTATTATGTGTTAACATAAAATATTTCCATTGTTTGTGTTCTCTTACTCGTAACTTCTAAACAGAGAAAACAAAAACTGAGCTATTTAGCAATATAACATGTCTATCTACATTTTATGTAAATCATGTGCAAAATGCAAATCTAAGATATATAGCTATTATACTTATTGAGTATTGGGGGTATTTAATCCAGTACTTAATCAGTGAAATATAAGAAATAATAAAAAGAAGAAATATCAGCTTTTTTCTGATACCCTTTATGCTTCAACATCTTCTGTAGTATTTAATAGTATGACACTGAAATTCATCATACATATTCCTTGAGGATGAATAGCAGAATGACTCAAGCTTCCCCCTTCATTTGTACAGTCTGCTAAGATGTAATTGTTAGGCCCCAGCTCACGATCGGTGACATCTTAAGATTGTCCTTAATCTTGCGTTGAGGCAAACATCTTTAGATGGGACTCCCATCTCGAGACTGGGCTGCACAAACTCAAGATATTTACCTAATGGGTGTGTTCCACAGGAACCAACCCTATAACCGACTTCATGATTCTAGGTCTTTTGCAAAAGTCGGGGAATCGGGGACGAAAATCAGAAAAAATGCTTGTAAATGTTGGGTCAGTTTCATCTCCCTGACAGGACGTAATACATCCCAGCTTGTCTGGATATAAGATCCCAACCTGACTTGGGGACAGGATGACTTTCTCAGGATGAGTATACGGGGAACTACCAGGACAAGCCATAAACCCCTATTCGACAAGCCGTATCAGGCTCTGAAAAGCCATACTGACAAACAGACAGGACTGGAGCATTTTCCTGACTCACCCTGACTGGACTGATTAATTCCTGGAGTTGGGATAGAGAGTCAGGATCGAACCCACACTATATAAACCCCCTCTGGCTGACATAAATCATCAATTGTCACTACAAAGATGCCAGCTATACATCAGGGAGATTTTCTTCTGGTACTTCTGTTTTTATTGAGTTTAATATTTTGATTTTCATCATGATTTGCCAACAGAGAAGGACACATCTGAACCCAGGACCAGCACCTGCCATACAGCCAGCACCACAGCCACAGACACAGCTAGCCCGTAGAAGAAGAAGAAAGTCACCAAATCTCTGGGTCATGCCCTGGTTTTTTCAGAGACAAGAAAAAGGATGCTACAGCAACCTCCTGGCCGACCTCATACACACTGACATCTCAGGATACCAGAATTTTGTCAGGATGCCATCTGTCTTTTTTTACCTCATCGAAGAATGCATACACGACTACATCAAGAAGTCAGTCACCAATTTCAGGAAGCCGTTAGAAATTGGATTGAAACTGGCAATAACACTGAGACACCTGGCAACAGGAGAGACCTACACCTCCTTGCAGTATCACTGGCTGGTTGACTGAACCGCCATCTGTAAATTTGTCCCGCAGGTCTGCCGAGCCGTCCAGCCTAAATTCCAAGACGAATATCTGTGCTGCCCTACTAGCCCTGACAAGTGGCGGTGACTATTCGGGCTGCAATGGCTGAAAATGTGTCAATCTGTTGGTAAGTCATCACAGATTTAAGATTTCCGAAGAAGCTTGAGAGTCCTTATGTATTGTGTTGACTTTCATCACCTGTAGCAGAGGGAACTGCTGGTGGGCTGAACTGCTTCATCAGGGTTAATGTGAAGGTGAGTGTTCTTAAAGGTCCAGCCTGTTGGTCGTCATATACTAGGAAGGAAGTCGTCTGCCATCTGGTATGCTGCTGCTGTCCTTTGGTTGCCACTTGTGGGCATCTGAGTCACTGGGATGGTTAAGATGTATTCCCTTGCAGCTGGTGCTGGTTGCTGTGGCTGTTGAAATGTCTGTGGCACAAATGTTGACGTTGCACTTGAACTTCGTGAAAGTGCCTGTTGCTGTGGCTTCTGGGGCTGACAGCTTCTTTCATCTGCCCTGCTCTGGATGCTGCTTAGAAGTTTCACAGCCTCGTTTCTAAATAATTGAAAGTCTTTATCTTCCAAGGCCTCCACCTCTCACATCAGGTAGTTGCAGAAGGCTGTTCTTCTTGTCTCCTGCTTTGGCCCAAGGAATGATGACAGCATGGTTCTCATCTCTGCCAACTGGTCCATGACCTGCTGGTCGACCAAAGAATGCCCGGAAACTGCACTGGGGCTTGTAATTGAAGGCTGTATTGTGGTGTCTCATCTCATGCTGATCTCCATACTGTCAGTGTTACTTGAAGCTCTGGGGATGTCGTGTCCTGAAGTAGCGGATCCCTTGCATCTAATGTGCATGTTCAAGAAGTTAAATTTATCCTGAATCCAGCTCTGCCTTTCTGTCATCCTGCCTGTCCAGACTCAGATTGCGTGGGGTTGCCGTAACGTGTTCAACTCAAACCAGATTGCACACCTTGACAGGCAGCTTTCAACTGTTGGCAAACCTCTCCCAGAGACACTACTTTCCTCCTTTGTCCTTAAAATGTTCATTAGTCTTGTCATACAACTCCTCGTGGTCCTTGACTTGCCTTATATAGACAAGGATTTTATAACAGACAAGCAGTGAGTCAGAAAAATGAGGCCGGTGTGTCCTACACAGTTCCCGGCTTATCTTGTGCTGTAACTGCTTTGCCAGTTTCTGTTTACGGCTTGTTGTGTTCCCGGCTTGTCCTGCTGAGATGTTACCAACCCTATGGTTGAAGACTGGGAGACTTCCCATCCTGACAGGAAGTGTCCAAGTCAGGTCAGTTATGTTTACGACAGGACGGTTTCTTTTAAAGCACGGCCGGTTAGTGTGTACGGCCTGTCAGGAGGTGGAGTCCTGGTACTTAATCAGGACAGGATGGCAAGTTTTTCAAGACAAGACGGTAACAGTATAGGACAAGACCAGAAGTATAACTGCCAAGTCGTAGAGATCCACAACAGGACAGTTTCCAGGTGGGTGAAGCCAAGGTCCGGATACAGAGTTTTGGAGGGTCAGTGAAATATCAAACATGTTTGATATTTTGCCGATCCACCGCAACAAGCCGGGAAACTACAACTGATCCTAACCGACTCTGTAAACATTGCTCCCGACCCTCAAATAATAACTAGTTACCGACAAGTCGGTTCCATTGGAACACACCCATAAGACTGTGATTGGCTACTCAGCTGTGGTTCACTCACAGCTGATTGGTCAATATTTATTACTGAACTACATTGTATATGGTGTTTGATATCCCTTGACATTTTTATTGCAATTAGTTTGTGCATTATGCTGAATACTTTAGTCTAATTAGCTGTACATAGACAATTCTAAAACTGAAATTGACAATCTACATCAGGGAAACATCTGACACCAGCCAATAATTATAGAAGTGCAATTCACAGTCTAAGTTGAATGAAACAGGCTGCCATAAACAGTCAGATCTCAGCAGACAATTAATGGTTTCAGAGCCACCTCAAGACTCACCTGTTTAGACTGGCATACCCCCCACCTTAGTCATACCCTGGCTGGCAATTTTTGATATCGACCCATGTGACTGTACTATCTCTGCTTGGATTTTAAGTGCATTAGAGGATCTGTATCAATTTTGCATTCTAGAAAGCCTTCTATTACTATTATTAGTTCCAAAAATGATTGTATTTTGAGTATTTCACTAAATTTCACTTCTTTTCTGCATAATATAAATTATTAATTTACAAAATTCTGAGGCACATCAAGGCAGGACAACTCTAAGGCATTCAAGGCAAGGCTTTGTTTTATCAGAAATTGCTCATTTGAAATATTTTAATCATAAGCCTGATACAAGTTGTAATTGCAACATAATAACAGTGTTATGGATTACAATCATAGCCTCGCTTTATATCAACTCTCTAATGCGTGGGTTAATGGTCTTCAGTCTAATGTGGCCAAGGGTGTATTGAGCAAATAAACTTAAGGACATAATAATGCCAATATTGTACACACTGGGATATGTATTCTTGGAGGGCTTGTTGTCCATGTCATTATGTTTACGGAAAACTTGATTTATTGATGTTCAAGGCCAATGCTACTCAAGATTAAGTATTTGCGTATTTATCTAAGAAAACCATGATTCACAAGGATATTACAGTAAATATGTTACTTAGTACTGATTGTTTTTAAATCTGGCATCTGGGAGAATATTCTTACATTTAAACATAATTGTATTTTGTTGCTATCATTAAAAGTAGTCTTTCTAAATTATCATTTACTTTCTCAGGAATAATGGCAACTACAGAAGCACCAGGTAAATAAATAATTGCACTTATTATTAAATTGTAGCTATAGTGTTATATTTAATTTACACAGATATACAAGGAGGCTTACCCTTTAGAGGTCTGTCCCATTATTTTGATTGTGTCCTCAACTGGAATACGATCCCTCATTTTTGCTGTTTCGGAGGTTAATTTTTTCAATCAGACGATCGTATAGAGAAGTTCTGGTACTTTCTGAGTGCTTCCTGGTCGAATGCGTTCAGGTGTTCATCTCAACAGTTTATGACAATATTAAACTATTTGAATTTATTGTACACTGCTCCTGATCCTAATTAGATCCTACTATTGGGAATCCATCTTAAACCTATCTCAACATTCACAAAGCAAACTTTTTCCTCTTAAGTCTATCTATAAGGTTCATAAACCAATCAGATGGATTGGGAAAGTATCAGAAACTTTTTGAAATCTATCGTAAGCCTTTTTGAAGTAATCCCAGCATTAATCGGAATGCTATTGTGAAACTATCTTAAACCTATCTTAAACTAGACCCCTGGATTGTGAATGTTTTCAATTTTTCCATTCAGGAAGTGGGTTTATGATTGAATCTAAATAATGGAACAGCCCCATAACTTTGATTTAGAGAACATAAATTTAAATGCAGTTAGAACCATGGGTTTTTTATTTGCCATACAGAAAAAAAAATTGGCCACTTTGGGCACCCTTGAAATTTAAAGAGCAATTTGTAATTGTGTTTACCACCTGGGATTCGGTGATTTAATTTTTTTCCCGGGGGGCATGTCCCCCGACTCCCTTAGTTATAATATGTCTGATGTAAACCCCCACCTTACTCAATGTGAACCCCCCACCTTACTCGATGTGAACCCCCACCTTACTTAAAGGCTGGATCCGCCCCTGTAAGAATGAGCTAGCAGTCCAAGGCAATGGGGATAGCTTGATGCACGGTTCTTCCTTCTTGAACACTGCTGTATTAGATATTTATATTTATGTTAACACAGATAAAAAAATTTTGTGTGGATATATAAACTTAAACTTAAAAAAATTGCATGCATCATCTGTATAAGGATATACAGACTAGTTTGATGTAAATATATTGATCTCGAATGTTTGAAATTAATAAAACATATGAGGGCTTAGAAACATTGCCATTTCTCTCTCTTAGACATTATTTTCTCTACTTAAACATCAGTAAGATCTTTATATAACTGACACTGTTTGCTCTGAAGTCTCATGATATTTTTCTGTTTCACTTCTATATTTCATGTTGCCAAAAATTGTTTCCCTGGGCTGAGGGGTACGGGCATCTCTGGTGCTATTTTGAAAAATATATTATATCCATGTTTACTATTTTCCTCAGGCCAACAAGGACCACCTACGAAAAAAAAAACAAAAAAACTGCTGCATGAATTCATCTTGTAGTTATGTTTCCTTTTGTATATAAATGTTTATGTATTATTTAGTTTTACCAAGTTTGTTTCAGGATTTATACTGTATAATAAAAAATTAATACATTTAAAGGCTTATCCCAAGTTTCACCAAAAAATAACATATATATCAAAAGAATCATAAAATTTATTTATTTATGAGTCTATAATAAGAGATGACTTTGCAAAAACTGAACTAGTATGTAAATCAGAAAGCATTTGGATTAAAATTAAATCCCAACTTTGACTTTGATGGGAAGATAACAGACTATGATAAAACATAGGTAACATGAATAATTATTGTTTTTATTGCAGATGTATTAATATTACACATACTCACATAATTAATATCACCAAAATTTATTTACCATAAAACTTTCATATCCATTGACATCAGTGAGAGAACACAAAGTAACAATGGTACCCAAACTGGTAAAAATACTCAAATTGCTGAAACTGTTGAAAGTAATGTTATCTCTTGAAGTAATAAGTACTGATAATTTTGCTAGTGTCCAAACAAGCACTTATAGTGAAATTAGTTTTGGTGCTAAAACTAGTAACATTACTGCATTTAGAGGTATATGCATGTTTTCTTTTTTGCTGCACACACCTTTCTTTCAATCAGTTTATTTTATATCTTTCTCTTTAGAAAGAAGTAAGACAAAAAATAAACATATGTCTACCATATTTGGGTCAAAGTAAATTAGGGGAATAGATACAAATACAGAAGTTTCAAAAGAAATATTAAATATGTTTTAGTGTGATTAAATACTGCTTTTGTGATCATGGAAAGTTAAATAACCAAAGGGATTGAGAAGAGTGGTATTTACTGAAAAGGTATGGTGTCTTTGCAAGTAGATTTTATTTCAAGACACCACAATGAGGTGATAAAGCTTTAAATTGGCAATAATTTGGGATTTAAGGAATCACAATGCTTATTTCTTCCACTGTAGTTTCTAAAGGTAAGTTCACCAAGAATGGTTTCTTTGCTTGTATAACTTTGAAACTCTAGGTCTATAGTAAAATTAGCTACAAATAGCCATCAATTATTGCTAGCAGTTGACCACATAATTTTGTACTTGTAAAACCAGTGTAGAAGTAGAGTAACTTCATTTAGTTATATTTAAGTAACAGTTATTCTGTATTCTCTTCTATTTTACTTGTCCTCATTTTATGAGATAATTAAGCAATGGCTTGTTAAAATACAGGCTATATTTTTACTTTTGTGAAATCAGTTTATGGCAATTAGTTTCTTCTGTTACAAGTATGTTCATTTGCTTCGTTTCTCAGCTTTGTTTTCATTTTGAAATGTGATTACATCTCTGCACTTTAGACTGCTGGTACATAGATTAGGCACTATAAAGAACGGTTAGATTAGATTCAAATATATAGCATGATAGGAAAATAGATTTAGATTGTGTAATTATGCAAATGACTTATGCTGCAATACACTTTGCAGATTTTACATATTTAATGTTTTGCAGAGCATAATATGTGCCTAAGCATTGATGTATAAGCAGAACCCATGCCAACAATGTTGACATAACAGGAACCTCATACTTATGTTATGACTACTGAGTGAAACATTCAATGCTAAACAACCATTAACATTTAAGTATATTCAAACACTGACTTTGTTCAACTTCCAAACAATATTATATGTGTGTTCGGATGTAAGGGGTTTGTTTTGTGTCTACTCCATTCCTTCTGCGTATAATTGCTGTTTTTATTTTATACCATGTTGCCCCTGTGTTGAGGTATAAAAATTACTGTCATAACTTTTATTCTATTTTTGGCAAAATGAATTTTGACAGGGAAATGTTGCTAAAAGCCATACAATGTCCATATAATTTAGTGGGCAGTGTACAGGTTAAATAGGTTTAGCTTTGGAGATGACGGTAAATACTATTGAATAATCTTTCCTACAAAGCATAATGATAATGAATAATGCATGAAGTAATTCAGCAAATATTCCTGTTTGTATTATTGATATCATAACAACTGTATTGGTTGACAGTCCACCCATAAATACCCCTCAAATAACCATACCCAAACCAGGGTAGGTTTTCTTGATAAAGCAAACCATTCCTGAGCAGATTTAGATGATGCTATATTATGAAGAGAATATATTATCAAAAAATTATCAAAAGTTTTATTTAAGGTCTTGTTTTTTATCTTATTCCTGAGCAGATAAATTTAAGCATTCATTCTTTCACCAGTTTTCACAAATTAAAAACCATTGACAAAGTAAGCCATAATTTGTAAAAGATATTCATTCTGAAAGAAACATTGTAACATGAGTAATTGTATCCCTAATTAATTTAGTAATGGGTAATTGTATACAGGTTTTTGCCCGGTTACACAGCCTTCAATGCAGCCACAGAAATTTTCTATCATATCCGATAACTTGAAAAATATTTTAGGTAGACCTTTCAAATATGATGTGTTGGTATATAAGGGTAAGGCCTATTGTTTTGTGAACCTCTACTGGGAGACTATCAGTGGCCTTCGAAAGTTCAGAACTGGGCTATTTCTTCATGTTTGGGCCTTGTACTCAATCACAGGTCAGATCATCCAATGGCTGGTATATATAAGACATATATTCTATATGTCCCTATAACCTTTGACCTCTTTCTTCAAGGTCATAGCTGGCCTTCAAAAAACATCGGTCTTTTTGCCTTTTTTCCTGTGAAGATTTCCTTTCATATGTGATAATTTAAAAACAAACATTTTAGGTAGACCGTTCAAATTTAGCATGTTGATACATATGGGTAAAACCTTGGAGCCTATTGTATTATGGGTCTGGACCTCCGCTGGGAGGAGACTGTTGGCAGCCTTCTAAATTTCAGAACCCAGGTATTTCTTCATATTTGGGCCTAGTACTCATACACAGTTGACAGATACACATAAGTGACATAACACATATATATGTCCCTATAAGCATTAACAAATTTAACCTTTGATCTCTTTCTTCAAGGCCATGCTGGCCTTCAAACATAAGTCTTTTTTTTCCTGTGGAGACTTCCTTTCATACACGATAACTTGAAAATATTTAGGTAGACCTTTCAAATTTACCATGTTGGTATATTCAGGTAAAGCCTCCTGCTTGGAGTATATTTTGTGGTCATGGACCTGTGTTGGGAGATGGTCAGCAGGCTTCTAAAGTTCAGAACTGGGGCATTTCTTTATATTTGGGCCTACTACTCACACATTGAAGGTCAGATCATCCCATGGCCAGTGTTCGAAATGGCCGCTGGCCTGGTAGCCCAAGACCACTAAGTATTGCAGTGGGCCTACATCTTTGAGGACTTTTTGGCCAAGTTGGCCAGTAAAATAAAATAATTTACAACATGTAGAATTCTTTAATTTTAAAGAAAATAACCAGAACGTGTAATTTCTGTCCATATTTTATCTCATGTTGCTAGCTTGTATTATCACACATCGTGACAACCATTCAAAATGTTTCTGTTGTATATATTTTAGCTGTCCAAATCAAAGCATATTCTGTGTGAGGTTTTCGTTCCAATCTTTTTGATATGTTGTTCTGATCCATTTTTGTATGTTTTAGGGTGTTTCATTTTTCTATGGTATTAGTACAATTTAACACCTAGTCTGATATTTTTTGATGCAGTTCTTGGGTAATCTATTGGATGAAGCAACAGAGGAATTTTGTTGGTTAATGTCTAAAAATAAAGTGAAATTGTGATTGACCAATGACCTGGCCATTTTGAAGATTTTTTATATTCTTTTTTTGTCGATGGTGGTGTTGAAAATGTGGCAGTAACCAATGACCCTTGTTACTCTGATTATGGGTCAGATGATGAGTCTGATTATGACTCTTCTAACTCAGACATAGACAATATTAGATATTAAAAATTTCTGAAAAAAATCAATAGTTTTACACCTTTTTTTCCTACAAGTATTGGTATATTGTATGCTGTAAAGTATGTTGAATCAAAAAAATACATTTTTATTTTTATTTGTAAATTTCTTCATTTTAAGTTTTAAAATTTGACTAGCAACTTTTCATTTGGCCATTAACTTTTTCAAGTTACTGGCCCTGTTGGTTAGCAATAATTTTGTATGAGTTGTGCAAACTGCTTATGACTGATATACATAACACATATGTCCCTATAAGCATGCACAAATTTAACCTTTAACTCTTTCTTCAAGGTCATGGCTGGCGTTCAAACAAAAGGGCCTTTTGGCCTTTTTTTCTGTGAAGATTTCCTTTCATACACAGTAATTCTAAAATTATTTAGTAGGTAGGCCTTTCAAATTTGGTATGTGGGTACATACGGGTAAGACCTCAGAGGATATTGTTTAGTGGCCTTGACCTTCCACTAGAAGACCAATGGCGATCTTCTAAATGTCACATTTGGGATAGTTTTTTTCCCTATTTTTTCCACATTTTCACCTAAAACCATTTTAAGTAGATCTTTCAAATTAGGTATGTTTTTTGGCCTTGGTATTCCACTAGAAGACCAGAGGTGGCCTTCTAAAGGTCAAATTTGTGGTATTTCTTCTAATTTTGACCTTTCATATGCGGTAGTTTAAAAAGTAGCTTTAGGTAAACCTTTCAAATTTGGTATATGTTTTTGGACTTGACTTCCTACTAGAAGACCAATTACAACCTTCTAAAGGTTTTAGAGGTTTGTTATAAAATTTGTTATTCTTATGATACTAAGGGATACTCCTCTAATGTTGAATAATACAATTTTTAACCCCATCCCATAAAGGCTGAGGTTATAGTCGTCCCCTGTGCCACCCTGCTGGCGGCAGCAGAAGGAATAAAGCTTGTGGATGTATCACCGACTAAACCCATGCATATATTTTCATTATATTTTTTGTTGATTTTTTTATATGTTTACCCCAAGAAGATCTAGAGCTGATTAAGTTATGCGAAGTATCCGGCAACAACTGTTGCCATGACAACACTTTTAATATTTTTTGGTCTTAAAGGTTGTAGGTTGTTCCACAGCATAAACCCCTGCATTGATTTTTACCAAATTTTCAGGATATGTTTACCCCAAGAGGATCTAGAGTTTTTTTTGTTTTTTTTTTGGGGGGGAGGGGGGTGAACTAGCAACAACTGTTGTCATTGTTGCAACTCCATGGCCTCCATGGCCGATTGTTCCAAAATCATTGATATGCTCTAAAATTAAAATACTGCAGATAGCTGTGTCAGATATGTACTAAATGTAAATGCCAAGGAAAGCTTGCCTGAGAGTAATTTTGGCCCTGTGTTGAAAACAAAATGGCCATATCACATCTTTAATGTCAAATGGGCGGGTGTTAAATTTGACCTTTGACCCCTACTTCAAGGTCATGCAGAATCATCATGCCAAAAGGGCTTTATATCTCAATTATAATTGATTATAGGGCTTCAAAATATGAAAACAGCTTGTACCAAATCATGGCCTATGAATCTTACACCTAAAAGCACTTGTGGATTCTATATACTTCTTACAACTGATGTTGTTCTTAAGAGTTTTCCAAATCTCAATGTTGTTGCCCATTTAGTTGTACTTGCAGGCTGAGGTTGTTGCCTGCTGAGACTGGCGATTTTCTTAATTAATTCTTAAATAGGGAAATGCCATTTATCTTCAAAACCATGTTAGCTGTCCTTTTCCGGTGAATACATCTTGAATCTGGCCACAGATGCACCCTAAGTCTAGGTTAGCTTAGGACCACACCAGGCACATATAATTCTTCATTTTTAAGAAATTCACTAGAATTAATTTTCACTAATGGATTAAGTGTCTTGAGATATTGATATAGTTTTAACATTTCACCAGGAATTAATTTTTACTATCCAAGTTCACTAACCTAAATAGCTAGAATTAATGCAAAATGAAAATTTAAACATGTACGGCATTTTAATTTCTTGTCATTAAGTTATGTGGTCACCGTAAATCTTTGGGATACACAGTGAAAACTAGAGATATTAATTTTTACATTTTGAAAAATGATGCTATTCGGAGCTGTAATTAACCCCATAATGATTGGTTTGTTTTATAAATGTTCATATATAGGCTTTGTCTGATGTAACTTTCACAGGAATAAAAAGTCCCCCAAACTGTAGAATGTATGGATGCCCGTCTCAGTAGTAAATTATAATTTCCTAACAATATCAAAAGTATTATCATACTTAATCCAAGAACAAATATCTCCTGGAGAAAAATACTCTTGGAATATTTTCCACCTGGAGAAAACACCTCTATAAAAATCCCTCCTGAATATTCTACAATTACATAAAACTACTTAAAGAATAAAAAATTCAGCAATATTTAAAGCTTCTCTTACATCCCATTGTACGTGTGTACAAACGTAAGTGTGCTGCAAATATTGTTGAAAAATATGAGTGTACCCTGGTGGTGGTGTAGCAGAGATTTGCATGTCCAAACCAGGTGTATTTTCCCAACAAGAGTGTCATTATTTTAACAGCAAAGAACAGACTGCAACTAAATACATGCCCCACAGTGGGTTAATATGGATGCAAGTACATGCGAGCCTATTATATGGCATGTGCAAACTATGCAAACGTGAATGGGGAGATCTTGCAACACTAGCCAGGAGAATACACATGCGTAAGTCTCTCGTAAGTTACCCATGAGATATCAATGCATTTACAGCCATACTGCATGCACGCAGAGAAAACATGCATGCTAATTTCCATTGTGGGGTCCGTCCATGAACGCATCCATTTCTCAAGGGTAACTTACAAGGGACTTGCGCATGTGCATTTCCCTTGCAAGTGTTGTAAGATCTCCCCATTTGCTTACATTGTTTGCATGTGCTGTAAGATACACTTACGTGTACCTTGCATGTGTATAAACCCACTGTGTAACCTGTAGCAAGTCGCAGATTGTTCTTTGATCTTCAAGTTGTGACACTCTTGTTGGTAGAATTCACCTGTTTGCACTTGCAAATCTTTACTACCCCACTACCAGGCTACGTTTATATTTTTAACAATATTTGCAGCACACGTATGTGTATGTACACGCACTATGGGATGTAAGAGAAGCTTAAGAGATGCTTTAGTTCTGTTGGAAGTAGTTACTGATGTAGCATATTTTTGGTTTCTATGTTAGCTAAGCATATGGTATGTCTTCTATATGACTATTCCGTTATCTCATTGATGTTTGTAATTTGGGGTTTAAACCTACCAGGACATACATGCACGTATGATGGGATATACATTTTGTTGCTGTTTTTTTCTTCTGCTAACCTATATCCTTTCTTAAGCTGATAAAGTCGTAAAGTGCTATAGTTTTTAATAACTTCAAAGGGTCCAAGATGGCATAGTGGTAATGTTGGGCGCCAACTCGCGGAAGGGAACAACTCGAGTTGTTCCTTGCGCCAACTCGCGGGAGCTAGTTGTGGCAAATATCTCGAGATATACTGCCACATCTTGAGTTGGTGCTGCACCAACTTTATCCATTAATTCAACCTGATCATCTTTTCATAGAGCTTAATCTCTGTGGAAGTAATTGTTATGTAGACAATCAAATGTGGTGAAGTTCAGTGACTATTTTATTATATTATTCTGGCTAATGTTTCTTAATTGTATTTAAGGATTTCTCAGGCTGTTTTATTTAAATAGGAAGCCTAGGGGACCACTAGAATGATTGGCTTGTCTCTTGATTGCCATGAAGTCTCAGATTGTTTTTGTCAAATGATTATCACTTTGGATATAAGCCATTGAAACATTTAGTAATACATTAGTAAATTAATACACATATATAAAATACAATGAGTTTTGATATTGTTTTATATTATGCAACTCCAAAAATATTGCTATGTTAATAACAAATCTGATATTTTATCCATTTATATATTATTTGAAACCAGTGTAATTTTACATTTTACTTTATATAAGACGACATGGTCTTCTGTACCAGTAAACATTTATAAAACTCACAAAATAACCTTGTTAAAGATATCAAACTATCTTTTACTAAGTGATTAAAAAGACATTAAATGTTTTTTTTGTTACAGAGTTTTCTATATAAATGGATAAATCTTTATCATTTATTTGCAATATAAATTTATTCTGTTTAGAAAAATACCACAAATCATGTTTATAAGTTGCAGTTTCTGAAATATAGTTAATTAGCTAATAAAGTAGGACATATGTCTAGTACCCTGAGCCTTGTCTGCCTTGTATACCTAATTACTTCTAGTCAAAAGTGAGTGTGGCCAATTACAATAGATGATTAAGTTGGTACAGCCATCATCTTAAGATAGAAGCCACATTTGGAGTCAATAATTAGCCAATCAGAAGCCATATGGTCACTGACCAGCACTGGGCATTAGGGGATTAAGTTGGAGCAGCCACAACTTAAGATGGCGTGCACATCTCGAGATGTTTGCCACAACTCGCCCCCGCGAGTTGGCGCAAGGAACAACTTGAGTTGTTTCCTGCCGCGAGTTGGCGCCCAACAGTAACACCCTGGCCTTCCACTTTTGAGGTCAGAGTTTGAATCCCCGCCTGACCTTATGTCTGAAAGCTGGTAGTTGCCTGTCGTTGGTCAGCAGTTTACAGTATAGAATCTTGACCAACATTAGGCATTTGTTTCCTCTGCCCCTCTAAATGCCAGCCAGAATATAAACAAAATGGTACTAAGCATGACATAAACACTAAATAAACCCACTTATTTAGCAGGGCCATTTTGTTAGCAAAACCCTTTTCTAGTTTTTTATCCCACAGTCCTTAAGCTCCGTCGGAGTATAGTTTTTCACCCATAGTGTCCAGGTGGGCGGGCAGCAGGAAAAAGTTTGTCCCGGCCGTATCTCAGAAACCGTAAGGTGTAGGAAGTTGATACTTGGTAGGGACATTGGTTAGGGGGTGTAGGTGTGCAACGTTACAAAGTTGATACTTGGTAGGGACACTAGTTAGGGGTGCATTATAGGTGTGCAATGTCATGGTGTGACCTTGATTTGACCTTGGACCTTGTCATAGTGACCATGAGTTTTAAAATCTTGTCTGGGCTATTTCTTGTATTCCATAAGGTGTAGAAGGTTGACACTTGGTAGGGACATTGGTTATGGGGTGTAGGTATGCATCATTAAGATAGGTATGCATCTTTAACTTTGGCTCTTTGACTTTAGGTATGCATCATTAAGGTAGGTATGCATCTTTAAGTTTGGCTCTGCCAAAGTGTGTTCACCTACCATATTTGAGACATCTTTCGCTTATGACAAAGATATATGGATTACTGCAGCTGATTATTACATGCGCTTTTACATAATTGTGCTTTTTCCATTGACAGCTATTCTTAGTTAGTTTACAGCTTCATAATTTTAGCTTACTCATTAGTGCTGTCATCTTGCTATTGAATTGTCTTGTTTTAATACTTTATCTTTACATACATTTTCTTTCTCTTAGATCCTGTTTTCTCTACTGAAACATTATTTGGAGCTTTATATAACCGATACTGCTCTGAAAGTATCCAGATCTCTGTACTACTATGTACTGATTCTACTACTTTCTCAATACTTCTATATCTCATGGTAATGAAAACTATTTCCCCAGGCTGCTGGGTACAGGCATCTCTGATGCTATTTTATATATTATGTTTTATTTAATTTGTATCTTCATATTTAACATAGCAACTACTGATGATGATAAGTCAATTTCTCTCGGTTTAGTTCTATATAATGTTTGAAACTTTTCAAGTTTTTAGGTCAATGAATGATGAGAAAAAATACCAATAAAGGCACAAATTATGTTAAAATTTATTCTTTATATGGCTGTTAATTAATGAGTGTCCACAGTTTTCTGGCTACCAGTGCAGAAGGTAACCATGGTTAGGCATAGTAATATAAATGCTAATGCAAAAAAAAAAAAAAACCATTTAAAATTGTGTTTCCAGAATACAAGGAAACAATTTGGTTTTGTGTACGTTCATTGGACAATATGGTTTACAATTAGGGAAGATGTATTTAATTATATAAAACGTGATGCATAGTGTATAGATGAAACAATATTTGAAAAAGTGCATAGTGGAAATCGGTTGCCGACATTTCAGTCTCAACGTTCTTGCCATTTATTCCCGGTAAAAGATAAACTTTATGTCCAGTTGCTTTGGTCAAACCCAGTGTATGATATCTGTGGCTGAAGAGTGATGCAAATTGAGATGAAGGAAAGGTCAAGTTCGTGAATTGTGAGGTCAATCTCAGTCATAAGATGATTAGTTTGGGCAAATTTATTTACACGTTATTATAGAAGACTTAAAGTGTTTAAAATGTTACAGAGTAATATTTTAAAAAGCCCCCAACAGAAGGGCATAATACCAAGTGGTTACAAGTATTACAATAAAATACTGTTTGGTTACAAATAATAATACTAACATGACTAAGTGGTTGCAAATATAAAATATTGTTTGTTACAAATAATACCATCTGGTGAGCACAGTGATTATAAAATACAGAGGTGACACTCTTTGTGATTAACATGATGTACATTATAGAATACCCATAGGTTAGAGTTAGTTGTAATCTGTCCTAGTTGAGCGTTCAAGGTCAAAGCCTAGTCTGAAAAGGTCACTTCCGGGAGGGGGAACACCGGGTCAGCCGGGTCCAGCCTTTTACAGGGAAACCAGAAGAAATCAGAAGAGCCACATCAATCCGCAGAGACCTCCCTTTGGGGAGGGGGGGGGGGGGGGGGAAGGTTTGACTGAAGATTATTTTTCCCCCTGAAATGGGGGAAGAATAATCTTCAGTCACACCTGGTAGGGGGTTACCCGGGTCAGCCAGGTCCTGCCTAGATGTCATAAACCCTGATCAGTAATGAGTTACATCAATCCGGAGAGACCTCCCTAAAGGCGGGTTAGAACTAAAGGGGTCCCACTCATTACTCGAAATCAAAAGCTAGGATAAGTTAGGTTCAAAGTAAGGTTGTACAAGGGAGGGTTGGTGGCTATGTGTCCACAATGGCGTCCAGGTTAAAAGTCAGAACTTAAACTGGCGCCAAACCCCCAGTTGTCCTTATTTGTGATTGGCTGACCATAGGTCAAGCGTGAGAATGAGGCCATGAACCCTAGAAGTAGTGACAGAGTTAAGGTTGGAAGGAACTGCTATGGCAGGCCCCTCACTGTGCCGTGCCCTGTCCATTTTACTTGATATCATATTGTGACAAGCCATCAGAATTTTCCATATGCTATTGAGGACTTGAGTCAATCCAATCACCGTAGTGTCAGCCAAATGAACATCTTACGAACTGGGTATAACCACTAGGTCACTGAGACTCTTTATTTCCATAAAAATGTTTGGAGCATGTGGATTGTATTGAATGATTTTCATATGGAGATTCTAATGATGCTCAGGGGAGTAATGAAATAACATAAAAATAATTCTTGAATTTTATTATCTCAAGTTGAGCTGATATGTTCTAGCCCATCTTAAGATGGGCTACCCAACTTAGGATCCTAAGTTGGGCTATAGCCCATCTTAAGATGGGCTAACTCCTAAGTTGGGCTCCAACAATGATAATGACATAGCTGGTGAATTGTAGGAGCAAATCCAAAATGTTGTGTGAAACTTATTACATCTGTGTTGCTTGCCTGTCTGAATGTCACCAACCGTAAATCTTGTTACTTTATAACATAAACTGACAACACCAACTTGCATCTGTTGTCATGATATTTGTGTCAAATGTTACCCTATCCCAAATTACAACTGAACAGTTCAGCTACTTTTACCAATTAAATGAATTGTCTAAATTCTGCAGCAAAAATTTTATTTTGTGCATATGTAAAATACCACTGAACCATATATATCCTGTTTGTCTAATTTTGTGTATTTGTGCAAATGTTGGATGTTATATACAAGACATTGTATCTGCTTCTTCTGTTGTTGAATTGATTTTCAGTTACTTTGTCCCCAACACTTTTCATATTTTTTATAAATGATTTGGTATCACATTTGAAAGATTTAAATCTAGGCATTGATGTAGATGGAGAAAAAATCTGTGTTCTTCTATACGCAGATGATTTTGTATTACTAGCCAACTCAGAACAAGATTTGCAATCTTTACTAAATGCTACTTACACATGGTGTACCAAATGGCACCTTAAACTAAACACTACAAAAACAAAAATAATACATTTCAGGGAAAAGACAAACTTCATCTGAGTTCATATATGGAAGGCATAAAATTGATATAGTTAGGTCTTATAAGTATCTAGGGGTAATATTTGATGAATTTATGGAGTTTAATGAATGTGCAAAGACCCTCTCAGATTCTGGTGGTAGAGCTTTGGGTGCTTTAATTTCAAGATTCAAAGAATTCAGAGATCTCGGCTTTAAAACATTCATGACACTTTTTAACTCAGGGGTACAACCAATCTTAACCTATGGATCTTCAGTGTGGGGTATGAAGTCATACAAAGATATAGACAAAATTTGTAACAGGGCTTGTAGATATTATTTAGGGACTCATAAATTCACACCTATTTCTGTAATGTATGGTGAAATGGGTTTCTTACCTGCTATTTTCCATAGACAAGTTAATGCTCTAAGATTTTGGAATTGAATTCTAGGCATGAGCCCAGGACGTCTCACAAGAAAAGTACTATTGTTAGATTGTCAGAGTTCAGTGGGATGGAGTAAAGATATTAAATTATTATTTGAACGTATTAACACAGGGGATCTTTTTACAAACCTTAGTAAATGTGATATTAACCAAGCAATTATAAAGCTAGAACAGTACCATAGAGATAATTGGAAAGATGTGGTAAACAATAAACCCAAACTAAGAACATATAAAAAATTCAAAACATCTCTTGACCCTGCAAATTATCTCACTTGGAATTTACAAAAGTCTGAAAGGTCTCTTTTGCCCAATTTCGGTGTGGAATTTTACAGTTGAGGGTGGAAAGTGGTAGAGTTTGTAACCTTGAGCTTGGTCAAATAATTTGCCAAATGTGTGATAATCCAATTGAAGACGAGTTTCATTTTCTATGTATTTGTCCTATATACCAAAATCTTAGAGAAAATCTGCATTCATCATATTGTAATATATCCAATGATTTTATTGATTTATCTGATGACCAAAAATTTGTTTATATGTTGAAACAACCTATACGTAACCTAATTAAATATGTAACTTTAGCATGGAATTTAAGGAAAAGTAAGTTATTTTTATTAAATATTTATCTGGTTTTACAAATTCACCACACAGTACTAATTTACAGTTTTATTTTCAAAGTGACATATAAGCCCATATGGGCTGGGTAACTCATCATTGTGTATTTTTGTTGTTGTTACTGTTATATAAATTGTTACATGTCACTATAATAAATAAACTCTTATGTCTTATGTCTACAAATGTTGTTTCATGTATTTTTTCTCTCATTTTAATTATCTTTTGTGAATTTTAACAGCTATAGTGAAATTACCAAGATTAAAAAAAACACCATTACATGTAAAAAAGTAATAGAATATGTCAATGTCTCATGGCTGTTGTTGTCATATACCCCAGTCACATTGCAGAGTTTCTCAAGTCCGCAGACAGAAGTGTATCAGTAATTACAGGAATGAGCTACTTAACAAAACATGGGGCAGTGTGAATGGGGTATTAGCAATACTTTACAAGGCTTTCGGCGCGATTGGAGACTTCCGTCGACAGAGAGGTTTAGTGATACGTTTTGGCTATCAAAACGTAAACCCAAACTTATTTACGTCAGCAGTAGATGTGTATCAGGTGATTTTTAGCGTATTTGGAGTTTATTAAGTTACGTTTTATACGTAAAGGGTCACTTCCTTACGTTCACTCACCCCTATCTATTTTATTAAAAAAACTACATGATACAAATAAATATGTTACAGCCCCACAGGCAGATAAATATGTACATCATATTTTAGTAAAGTTTCACTTCACAATATTTTGCCATATACGTACAAGAGGCATAATTACAAAGCAGGCTTGTTTTGTAGTACATCAAAGAAACTACGTTGACCTTCATTCCTTTATATTGACGTATTCCTAAACCCTAATATGATAAACACATCCACTTGAAACGTAACTTATCTCTTACGGAAATTATTTAACGTTAAGTGCCTTTTCAAACGTAGTACTAAACCTCTCTAATGAAAGCGCGACGTTAACGTAAATTTTGAACAGATCAACGCGGTATTGATTTTCGTAAGTTTGGAAGTGTCTTTTATGACAGGTTGGCTGGTGAGTAGCGAATGAAAAGACAGGATTTTTTTCATTGGCTGCGTCCTTGACCAATGAAATATCAGTAGGGAGTAATGTATTTTCTTTGCTTTCTCATTGGTCGACTGCTATCCAATAGACGGAGAGGTAATTCAGTATAATGAAGGGGAAAATATATGATGTAAGTTTGAGAGAGCAGAGAAGATTTGTATGAAACTGAATATTCAAATACTATCTATGTAGGGTCTTATTTTTATATGAGAGAGTTGTGCAGATAAACATATGCAGGAACCTGACGTAAAATGGATGTGAAAAATGCAACATGTGCTTACCACAGAATATATACAGGCCAGGTTTGATGTAAAGGGAATCTCTGGGGGGGGGGGGGGGGGGGTCCAAGTCATTATTAGCACTGATAATAATCAATTATTAATCATACACAAGGATATAATTATATTACCTTAAGAGAGTATGAAATTGGCCACTGGTGGGGTACTGGAGTATAAATGTTGAGCGCCAACTCGCGATCGGGAACATCTCGAGATGGGACTCCCATCTCGAGATTGGGCTGCACAAACTTAAGATATTTGTCTGGGGCTGTGATTTGCTAATCAGCTGTGGTCTCCTGTTCTCTGATTGGCTGTATATAATTACTGAGCTTTAGGGTAAATATCAATCCACATAGATGAACATGTAAATATGAGAATTCTAAAGTGCAATTAATAATCTACAGATGGGGGGGGGGGGGGGGGGGGGGGGCGTCTTACACACAAACAAGTATAGAAGTGCAATTCAAAATCAAAGGAAAGTACACCACACAAATAAGGCTTTGAAATTTTTGTTAATATGAGGATTCAGTGCTACAAAACAAAAGAAACCATTGTACAAGTGCAATTGATAATGTTCAAAATGGGGTATCTGACACCAACAACAAGTATAGAAGTGCAATTCAAGATCTAAGGGAAGCACATCACACAAATAATACCCTTTAATTATAAAATCAAAGACCTTTCTACAAAAATATACAATACATATGACAAAAATTCTATCAAGTGCAATTGGTAATCTAGGGAAAGTGATTTTGGCTAAAGGATATTGCTTAGGTATTATATTAATATATTATATCAACTTATCTTAAGTTTGTGCAGCCCAATCTCGAGATGTTCTGTCCAATCTCGAGATGTTTGCCCAAACTCAAGATCTTGTTTTAAGGGCAATTAGCGTTTAATGTATGCTACTGTTTGATTAGTATCTGTGCTAATAATCCGTCTGCTTAGACATTAAACTGTAACTCTTAGGATGATTGAGAACAATCGTTTTTAAGTTATTAATATTTATGTAATATTTGTATGAATAGTCATTCAGTCTTTTGATAGTTTCAAAACTTAGCTTGTGGTAATGTAAATAATAAATTTAGGAATGACATTGTTATTCCTGAATATTTACTGAGATTTATATATATTCAACATCTAGGGGCCGATTTGACCAGGTTAAAATTTCTAGGGGCCGATTTGACTAGGGTGTTATTTCCAATTTGACCAGAATACTTTTTTCTGGGGGCTGATTTGAGGAGGGCCGAATTGGCAAAGGGCCGAATTGTCTATGATTCGCCCAATGTATATTGCATGTGTGTAATTTTTTTACTTTCTTTCTTCAGATTTATTTGTTAAAATTTGTCACTTATTGATATTATTTGTATTAATTATCTGGTAATTGTTACACAAGTGATTACAACATAATGGTACAATGATTTGATAGCTACTTGTCAAGTCCAATCTCTGACAATCAGTGTTGGATAGTCTCAGTGAAGGGAATGAAAGGACAGCTTATTTATTGAATGAAACTGTCATGGTGGGATTTCGGCTTTTTCGTGAATAGTAATAAATCTATTTTGTGGATACACAAAACATCAGGAGAGGTGTTACCATAACTTATTGAGTTGACATATCAGAATGTACTGTGTTTACTGTGCGCACTAATTTGAATCAGAATTAATCACAGAGGTTGTAGTACAATACCCTGAAATTTTAAACAGGTTTAAGCTTTGGGACAATCTTGTCTCTCAGTGCCAATTAGTTACTAATAGATATTTCTCAGCTTTGGAGGTTTCCCCCACCTGGGTTGTTAGTTTGGCCTCATTTGCATACACTGTTTATGATATAAAGTGGAGATTCTCCTGGTCACTTTTGTAAAAACCCAGGGACAAATTATGCTAATAGACCAGACCATGTGCAAGTAACATTAAAGTGACATTTTCTGTTTATACAGAAAGGGCATGCAAGATCTGTCTGCATCCAAATTATATTGCTTAACTTTACCTGTTACAAACTTATGTATATAAAAAGTAAATATGCCAAAAGCAACCCCATCATTGTAAATGTTTATGTGCTTTCTTGTTTTATGATCAAATAAAGGCATTTCCTTATTGTCTATGCATTGTTATTATTATTAATATAAATACTTTTGTAAGATTAAGTGCGAACAAAAAGGTTGTCATTTTTTAATGAGTTTGCTAGTGAAAACAATCTCTTTGATGCATTTGTTTTTCCTACAAAATCACTGAGTGCGAAACCCATAAAATCTAATACTGATAGTGTTGCCATTATTATTTGTAAATAAACAAATCAATCAGAAATTTAACTTTTCATTTAGATAGAAAAAGTTAAAACAATACTTAGGCTTTAAATATCATAAAATTTACATACATGGAGCACTGATGCTTTTTAAAATATTGTACTATATGGTGTAGCTAATGTATGGAAAACAAATATATTGCCACAAAAGAGAGTGAAACATGACGATGTGTTAATAATATCAATGTTAGGCTAATATATGTCATGGAGTTCACCCAGCGAACATAATTGCAAATGCAGAGAAACAATTTAGATAAAAGTATTTGAATACTGAAGAGATGATTGTAAAATAAGTAAAATGAAATTACAAAAAGGGTATTGGTCTTCACTAAGATTATGTTCTTGTTGTAAAAATAACACCCCTGTTCCACTGTAACAAGTTTTCTTCCTGGCTGCCCTGATCATGTTGGCTATGATTATTGGGAACAATCAAATACATTAAGGATGTTTCACAAAGCACTTATTTCCCAAGTTGTTGTAATTGATATTTTTGGTGTTAGGGCTGGGAACTGGACAAAACAGATCTTTGCCAAATCGGCAAATTGACCCCTGAAATGTTGACCATGTGAACTTGGCCCCCAGTCGGAAACAATCAATAAATGTAATAAAAGAGTACTTTTCAAGTGCTTAATATCCTTCATATCATTTCATGATGATTTTGATGTTTTAATCAATGCCATTTATGGTCTGATATTTGCTCATTTGTTTAGTTAGAATTATAAAAAGTGCAATTGGTTTGATGGAGATTAAGTGCTATAAAAGTTTTATTGAATCATATATTAGGTTAAACCCATACTTTCTGTTCACCAACATAAAACTTTTATGATCTTTTCCCTTTGTATAACATAATCTCTTTGAAAGCACAATAATTTTCTGGGGCCAATTTGATGAAGGTATTTTATCCTACGGGCCAATTTTATTCTGAGGGCCTATTGGATTAGAGTATCTTATCTTGGGATCAATCTGGTGGGCGCCAATTTGGTAAAAATGCCAATTTGTCTATGATTCATTAGGACCAATCTGTTCTGTGATAAACTTTATGTTGTCCACATTTCCCATGATGCAACAAATCTTTCCCAAGAGTGATTGGAATTCAATGTTATTGGAGTTATTTTTATCAATCGTGGTAGTTATAGAGCAGGTTATAAGTTCAATATTTGGCTGGTAAAGCCAGTTTTTTTTTATTTTAGGAAAATTAAATAGATTATTTCAGTTTTACCAGTTCTCCCCCAATTTTAACATTGGTTGTGTCTTAAGATCAACCACAAAAGTGGAACATGGGTATTCCTAATGTTTATTAGAGTCTGCCTTGATTAATCTGTTCATGGTTTACCATTTGTTATATTTCACTTTGTCTTTTTATATAATTTACTTCAAAATTCTATTCATTTATATGGTGCATTGAATTAGCATAATGTCAGCTGACACCAGATTAACATGAATTATCCCTGGGTGTTTCACAAAAGTGACCTGGAGAATCACTTTATGCATTGATAGTATTAATGTTAATTCCCTTATTGTTTCAAGACACTGCCTCAGTTAATCTGACAATTGGAGGGTCATTAGGTCAAAAGATGTCTATTGTTCAACCAATGCTTTCAACTTGATTTGTTTCACTTGTGGGGAGTGATTAGGCAACTGGATTAGATTGTGATATATCTATTGTTTCAACAATTCTTTTGAGTTGATTTGTTTGACTATGTGTGTGAATTGGTAACTGGATCAGTCTTAGAATTACCCCCTCATAGGTTTGATACAATTAAGCCTCAATATATTTAGAGATTACTTTGATGTTGATTTGTTTCACTTTATGATTTGGGGTATTTCCTATTGTGTACTTCACCCACCCCAAGTGAAACAAATCAACATCAATAGAATGTTGAAACAATAGGCACAAATCCAATAAAGAAATCATTGCAATGAAAGACAATGAAATCGACATCAAAGGAATATTTTAATGCTTTCAAGGCTCAGGAAACACAATTCATTTTAATTTCTGCAGTTAAATACTTTTTGTTGAGGTTAGATAAGCTGAACATATTTATATAAAATAAAAATGAAGTACAAATTATTTCTGTGCAAGGGTCAGTTAAGTTTATAAATGTTAATGTCATCTTTTTCATGAAAAAATAATTTCCCTGCAAATAGTTTATATTGTATTCAACAAAAAATCATTCTTGAATTTTATTATCTTAAGTTGGGCTGATATGCTCTAGCCCATCGTAAGATGGGCTAGCCCATCTTAAGATAGGCTACCCAACTTAGGATCCTAAGTTGGGCTATAGCCCATCTTAAGATGGGCTGACTCCTAAGTTGGGCTCCAACATCTCCACTTATATCATATACCTGGATCTCCACTATATCTCCACTTATATCATATACCTGGAGAATTTATATCATAGACCTGGAGAATCTCCGCTTATAACATTTACCTTGGTTTGTTAACCTTGGTTAAAGTTTACCTTGGTTAAATAGCGCTTTGAGTCCTGTAGTATATGGAGATATTGCGCTGAGTATAAATACATAATAATAATAATAATAATCATAAACAGTGTATGCAAAACTAACTACCCAGGTAGGGGAAACCTCCACACCTGAGAAATGTCTATTGCCAGCTATGTCTTTAGGGAAAACATCATTGATAATTTAATATTTTAGTTTTATTTCCAAACTGTGTCTGTCTAAATATCTTATTTAATAGCTAAAACTTAGCAGTTGATTATGGGTTACTGAAGAACACAGTGAAAACACTGTTTGCAAAACACCCTCTGTGAACCCTTTTTATTCTGTTTACCAACAAAATTGAAGTACATCTTCCATAAACCACATGCATGTGTCCCTGAAAATTTCAACAAAATCTTTCGAAAAACCCTGGTGATTTTTAAATATATGAAGAGAGACAGAGATGAACTTTGTTAAAAAGATGCACAGAGGGGTCTTCCCAGAAACAAAAGTAGTAGTCTTATAAAGCCAATAGAGCCTGTGACTACTTTTTTTTCAAATCTGCAGCTACTATAGTAACTGTAATGTAGTAATTTTAATGATCTCAAGTTGTGATTCCCCACAAATTAACAATAGGTGACTGAAGTTTTACCTTGGTTTCTTTGCAGTGTGTGACTGCTGCACTTATGCCAATGGACTGTTTGTTGGACCCTGTGTTGTGGTTCCGTCGACCCAGATGCTATCCCAGACCATTGTGATTCTTTTCTTTTTGGGGGTGATTAAAGCGTGTAGTGCTTGTTGCAGATGCTCTAAACGTAAGTCTCCACTACTTGTAAGGTAACATTTTTTTCAAATGAATAATTGAATATATCATACTTACACATGTGTCACTTTGAACAAAGAAATGCAGAGTATATATGATGATCAAGGTATTATGCACTAGCTATTTATTGAGTCATGGTGCAATTTATATAGTAATTGCTGTATGTTTACCCATTTTATATCCAATTTATAATATTTTATATAGAAAGGAAATGGATAAAAACACAGTAATTATGATAGGAATAAATATAACCAATAAAGGTACTTTAATACTCACTTTTTAATGAAAAATGACACGTTGCTTTCATTTTTCCATCCATCATAACATTTAATAAAATTAACTAAAACGTATAAGACAACCCTCCTAAGCTCTTTCATATTAAATTAAAACATTGAATTCTACACAGATGATTCTGGATAATTGTATTTGTCAGGATTATGGGTTCGTCATTTCGTTGTTCCAGGTCTAATTTCTTCTATTCATTGCATATTTAACTTTCTAACAGGGTAAACCCTTAGTTTACTTCAAATTATGCAATACATTGTTAATTTTGTGAAACATTAAACATGTCTCAGAATTTCAGTCGTATAGGTTTTCCAACCATGTTTTGATGTTTTGACCCAGAAACCTGTCAAACTTACCACCAAATTGCACAAAAGGTTGTTCCAATTGATATGCCAGTAGTCAATGTGTTTTTGATGTGTTGGTTATACTTGCAGGAAGCAAACTTTTCCAAATCAAGGTTCAAGGTGTCATTCAAACCATGATTTGTCTGTTGGCTATTTCATGCACTATAGCCATTGGTGTATGTTTTGGAAAGAATAAAGACCAACCTGCAAGTTGCAATTGTGAGTACTTTTTTCCTTAGTTTTTTTACCAGTTTTTATTAGATAAATGAAGTTAAATCAATCCAGTTTGTATAGTCTTTGAATCAAATAGAAGGATTCTGTTTTTGATAAGCTTTATGCTGTGGTTGAAGCGTTGATTGGGACTCAGGACTGCATATCATAAGAACACCAATACAAAATATTCTGTATTACTTCCTCTCAGTTAAAATGTAAACATATCATACTGGGATAATTAAAGCGCTAATCTAATGATTAGGAGAGTGAACCATGAACCTTGCAGTCACCAGACACACTTTTTGTGTCACCAGCATTAATGCTGCATGGCATTTTGGTATTGCTTTCTCACCTCATTGTGTGGCGTCGGTGGCTTCTGTTGTTGTCACACTTTCTATTCCAGACAGTATCTCCTGACATTGGCTTCCTGTTGAACAGCACATGGTGTTTCAGACAGCCACACTTGTTTACCAGTTTCTTCAAACAGGTTTTCCTAGGTATTTTGCTCCATATCTTTCTTCCTACAGCAGTTCTTATAGCACCAGGCTCAGCCAAAGTGGTGGCAATTTCCTAGTCATTCCAAAGTTCTACCCTTCTTTTCATAAAACTGTCAAGCATTTTGGTTATAGTTTTGCGTTTGATGCTCCTACTGTTTGGAATGCTCTTCCAGATGAGATTCGTACCTCTCCATCCTTAGCCTCTTTCAGAAATCTTAAAAAAGCTTAAAAAGCTTAAAACCTACCTGTACACCAAAGCATATCCACCTTAGCCTGGATCATCTCCTGGTGTTCTCCATGGTGCTTGACCCCTCTTCTGTCTCTGGATATTGAAATTTGGTCTACTGCTTTTTTGTTTTGTTGTGCCTTAGAGTCCTCTTGTACGGGGAGATTAAGCGCTATAAAAGTAGAATTAGAAATAGAATTATCTCAAAAATAGCTTGCCAGATTAAATTCAAATTTGGCATGTGGATGTAACTGGTCCTCAGGGTGTGCTGTATTGTTTGGTGACCTGAAACTCCAACTAGTAACATACTTATCTTGAGTTTATGTTTTTTCTTTTCCGGACCATATCTAAAAAATGGGTTGATGGGATTCAATTCAAATTTGGCATGTGGTTGTAACTAGTTTTGAAGGTGTGCTCTTTTTAAGATGACCTTAAACTCCTATGTGTACAAGAATTATGTTGAGATTACGTTTTTTATTTTTTCATACAGTATACTGAAAATAACTTTAAATGACAGATTTCATTCAAATTTTTCACGTATATGTAACTAACTATAGCTAAGTGTCATACATTGAGGTGACCTTAAACTAGTAGTAATAACAGAATTATAGTCACTTTAAGTTTGGCAATTTGTAAATAGTATTTCAAATACTGTGCAATTCTAAGCATGTTTAAGTTGTGGATGTAGCACACCTTGAACAGAACCTTCAGGAAAAGATTACCTTAAACTCCCGCAAACCTGCAAACTAACATTGAGTTTAAGGTTGGGACAATTTTTTTGGTGTTTGGAAGAATATTTATATACTAATTAAGACATTGTTTCATTGATATTCATCACGTACCTGTATCTACACCAAAAAGCTTTGTTTTGTAAGGTTATAGTAAATTGCTGATATTTTATAAATTTATGAGTTTAAGGTTGCATTAGTTTGTGTCACTAGCAGCTATGATGGAGGACATACATACATTTCATTCAAATTTTGCATGTATACATAACTGGCCACAGGTAAGTGTCATACAATAAGGCCCGTGTATTAAAAAGTTATGTTGAGTTTATATTATTTTTCCATAGAGTATACTCGTCTGTCTGCCTGTGTGCATTTGTCGGATCCTGTACATTGGATCTATGTTATATTTGTCAACAAGTTGGAGCCTCACCAAGACTTGGTCCTTTTAAAGGATGGTCTGGATCTGCAGAAACACTGCCAGTCAGCCAACCATTTATGTCTGTCCAGCATAAATTTTTGTCCTTTCGAATTTCATCCGCTTCAGTATTTAACCAAAGCTGGTGTTCTGAATTCTTGTGGAATAGGAATAAATAACAAATTCTTGTGCTTTGTAATGTTTTTAAACTATTGCACGCCTGTATTAAAGCACTCAGCCTTCGGGCTTTGTGGGTTTAATACCATGGATCGATGGGTAAAAACCATCACAAAGCACTCGAATATGCCATTTCTTCCTATATTTTAACATGTTGTTCAGGTCAAATCATGACAGGTAGTTTGAGAAGGATGTACAAAAGCAGTACATTCTAGTCAGTCAAGATTTTCACTGTAAACTATCATCTACCAACAAGCAATTATGTCACCTTTTTATCTTATAATAGGCCAGAAACCACACCCAAGAGGTGGGAGGGAAGTGCGGGTCAATTGTGTTAACATCAATGTATTATAAACACTGATACAAGGATATAACACTGGTTTTTAATTTATAGCATTGTAATGTTTGACCATTTTGTATTGATTTTATAGGTGAGGATGAAACTCCTGTGTATATGGTGATTATCCCTACGATTATAGCAACAGGGTACATTATTTTCATCCTTGTTGAGGTCCTAATTGTGCCGAAGCACCTTCCAGGTTTGATATATGTGCATAAATATATAAATTTTAAATGCAAATAAGCTTGAAGTAGAGAATTTAATACCGAGTAAATTCTGTGGTAGTAAATAATGCTGCTGTATATAGCATTGTATCTTCCTGAAAATCAAATGTTTGTTCAAAGAATGAAAAATAAAATTCTCAACATTTATATTTGTTAACATCCTTTCATTTAATGCATTTGATATTCAAATTTATCTCTTTTACAAGTGTTTCCAGAGAACCATTCTATAAGTCCATCTATAGTGTGTGTTTACTGGATTCCTACATCACAGGACTGGAGATACAATCCCTGTGATCTTCCCCGTTTGAATGTTTTACGCATTTTCTTCGACACTTGCCAAAGTTCATTGATCTAGAGTTCTACCATACTGCTTTCTGCAGCATAAATTCATTCTGATACTATGCAACCTAACAAGATTGGTAAAATATAAATGTACATATTTAAATTCTTTACAGGCACACGAGTGTCACCACTAGTGTAGCGAGTGGTTCTTTTCTTGAAAGGCCTATGTGCCATTTTAACTTTCCTGTATCATTCTAGGGCTAGGTTTACTGTGAAACCTGGTGTTATCACAGATCTATGGCCTATGTGCCATTTTAACTTTCCCGTGACATTCTAGGCCTAGATTTACTGTGAAACCTGGTGTTATCACAGATCTATGGCCTATGTGCCCTTTTAACTTTCCCGTATCATTCTAGGGCTAGATTTACTGTGAAACCTGGTGTTATCACAGATCAATGGATGCCATAGGCAAACAATTAATCCCATTCTAATTTAACCACTTGCGTACCATGTGTATTGGATTATTTTTACAGAAGATGAACCTGGGGTAACCTGTGGCTCCACTGAAGGCAATCCGTCTGGTGGAAACAAAAGTGATCCTGAATAAAACACCAGGGGAAATACCAACTGGCAACTCCATCAAGATTCATATAAATAAACAGTGCAATCCTACGAAAGCCTGGAACCGCCATCCAAATTCAAAATTCAAAATATGAAATATGCTATTTGGAATTCCAAATACGTATTCGGAATTCCAAATACGTATTTGGAATTCCAAATACGTATTCGGAATTCCAAATACAGTATTTGGAATTCCATATACGCTATTTGGAATTCCAAATACGTATTTGGAATTCCAAATACGCTATTCGGAATTCCAAATACATATTTGGAATTCCAAATACCCTATTCGGAATTCCAAATACGTATTTGGAATTCCAAATACGTATTCGGAATTCCAAATACAGTATTTGGAATTCCATATACGCTATTCGGAATTCCAAATACGTATTTGGAATTCCAAATACGCTATTCGGAATTCCAAATACGTATTTAGAATTCCAAATACCCTATTCGGAATTCCAAATACGTATTTGGAATTCCAAATACGCTATTCGGAATTCCAAATACGTATTTGGAATTCCAAATACGCTATTCAGAATTCCAAATACGTATTTGGAATTCCAAATACGTATTTGGAATTCCAAATACGTTATTCGGAATTCCAAATACGTATTTGGAATTCCAAATACCCTATTCGGAATTCAAAATATGACCCAAATACATATTTATACTTATTTAGTAAGTCAATAGCACGGTCGGTTGGGAGGGCCTCACCTCACCGCTTAGTACGTAGGTCAGTTACTAGGGACTACAAGTGAACTGTAATGTTAAGACAAAGGTGGCCTTAAACAGGACTCTAGTCGGTCCCATAGGTCGGTTGCCAGTGTCTTGACCAAAGATGTAGGGAATGTTTATTGCTATGAAAACGTGTGCAAAATTGCCAATTGTTTGAAAAATTATAAAGATGCTCTAAATCTTGAAATATTGCACAAAAGATATATGGCTATGAAAGCTAGCCTGATAGTAATTAAGCGTCCCTTGAAAAGGGGACGCTTATTGGTTTCACCCCCGGTTTTCAGTCAGCCGCCGCCGCCGCCGCCGCCGCCGCATTATCGTCTCCCTTGAATATCTCCCTTGTTATTAGGCCTATCCAAATGATATGTGGCAGTGTTCTTCTATAGGCGTGGGGAAATTTTTTGACAGGCATAAATTTGACCTTTGACCTTTATGAAGGTCACATTATCAAAAATTCAAAAAAAAATTTACTTCCTTTTCACTAGATTTCCTCAGAAAGTACTGCGTGTGGGTCAACCAAATTTGGTATGCACATTCCTGAGGGAAGAATCTAGGCGCCAGTCGATATTGGGATCAGTCGGGCCATAATTGACCGATTGACGGGTGATTGATTATAAGTTCATAAAAATTTTGCTAAGATTAAGCCTTGAACTCGCTTATTATTGGTCGTAGAGGTTTGGGATGGTATACCAACATATAGGAAATCATGTGCTGGGAATCTTCTGGTGTGGTCAGATTTGACCTTGGGCCCCTCGTTCAAGGTCAAGCGAGGATAGGCAAAGTTTAAAGTGCTTATAACTCACTTATTATTGGTCCTACAGGTTTGGGATGGTATACCAACATATAGGAAACCATGGGCTGGGAATCTTTTGGTGTGGTCAGATTTGACCTTGGACGTCTCCTTCAAGGTCAAACGAGGATAGGCAAACTGAAAAGTGCTTATAACTCGCTTGTTATTAGTCCTAGAGGTTTGGGATGGTATACCAACATATAGGAAATCATGTGCTGGGAATCTTCTGGTGTGGTCGCATTTGACCTTGGGCCCCCCCTTCAAGGTCAAACGAGCATAGCCAAACTTAAAAGTGCATATAAGTCGCTTATTATTGGTCCTAGAGCTTTGGGATGGTATACCAACATGTAGGAAATCATGGGCTGGGAATCTTTTGGTGTGGTCGGATTTGACCTTGGGCCTCTCGTTGAAGGTCAAACGAGGATAGCCAGACATAAAAATGCTTATAACTCGCTTATTATTGGTCCTAGAGCTTTGGGATGGTATACCAACATATAGGAAATCATGGGCTGGGAATCTTTTTGTGTGGTTGGATTTGACCTTGGGCCTCTCGTTCAAGGTCAAACGAGGATAGCCAAACTTAAAAGTGCTTATAACTCGCTTATTATTGGTCCTAGAGGTTTGGGATGGTATACCGACATATAGGAAATCATGGGCTGGGAATCTTCTTGTGTGGTCGGATTTGACCTTGGGCCTCTCCTTCAAGGTCAAACGAGGATAGCCAAACATAAAAATGCTTATAACTCGCTTATTATTGGTCCTAGAGGTTTGGGATGGTATACCAACATGTAGGAAATCATGGGCTGGGAATCTTCTGGTGTGGTCGGATTTGACCTTGGGCCCCTCCTTCAAGGTCAAATGAGCATAACGAAACATAAAAGTGCTTATAACTCGCTTATTATTGGTCCTAGAGGTTTGGGATGGTAAACCAACCTATAGGAAATCATGGGCTAGGAATCTTTTGGTGTGGTCAGATTTGACCTTGGGCCTCTTCTTCAAGGTCAAACAAGCATAGCCAAACTTAAAAGTGTTTATAACTCGCTTATTATTGGTCCTAGAGGTTTGGGATGGAATACCAACATGTAGGAAATCAAGGGCTGGGAATCTTCTGGTGTGGTCGCATTTGACCTTGGGCCCCTCCTTCAAGGTCAAACGAGGATAGGCAAAGTTTAAAGTGCTTATAACTCGCTCATTATTGGTCCTAGAGGTTTGGGATGGTATACCAACATATAGCAAACCATGGGCTGGGAATCTTTTGGTGTGGTCGGATTTGACCTTGGGCCTCTCTTTCAAGGTCAAATGAGCATAGCCAAACTTAAAAGTGCTTATAACTTGCTCATTATTGGTCCTAGAGCTTTGGGATGGTATACCAACATATAGGAAGTCATGGGCTGGGAATCTTTTGGTGTGGTCGGATTTTGACCTTGGGCCTCTTCTTCAAGGTGAAACGAGCATAGCCAAACTTAAAAGTGCTTATAACTCACTTATTATTGGTCCTAGAGGTTTGGGATGGTATACCAACATACAGTAAATCATGTGCTGGGAATCTTCTGATGTGGTCGGATTTGACCTTGGGCCCCTCCTTCAAGGTCAAACGAGTATAGCCAAACTTAAAAGTGCTTATAACTCGCTTATTATTGGTTCTAGAGGTTTGTGATGGTATACCAACATATAGGAAATCATGGGCTGGGAATCTTTTGGTGTGGTCGGATTTGACCTTGGGCCTCTTCTTCAAGGTCAAACGAGGATAGCCAAACTTAAAAGTGCTTATAACTCGCTTATTATTTGTCCTAGAGGATTGGGATGGTATACCAACATATAGGGAATCATGTGCTGGGAATCTTCTGGTGTGGTCGCATTTGACCTTGGGCCTCTCATTCAAGGTCAAATGAGCATAGCCAAACTGAAAAGTGCTTATAACTCGCTTATTATTGGTCCTAGAGGTTTTGGATGGTATACAAACATATAGGAAATCATGGGCTGGGAATCTTTTGGTGTTGTCCGATTTGACCTTGGGCCTCTCCTTCAAGGTCAAACGAGCATAGCCAAACTTAAAAGTTCGATAACTCGATTATTATTAGTCCTAGAGGTTTGGGATGTGAAACCAACATGTAGGAAATCATGTGCTGGGAATCTTCTGGTGTGGACGGATTTGACCTTGGGCCTCTCATTCAAGGTCAAACGAGCATAGCCAAACCTAAACATGCTTCTTCTACTTTGCAGCTTAAAAGACACAGTCAGCTGATACAGAACCTGTTCACAGGCACTGATTGCTTTTTTCGTTTTAAGATCACCCTTGTGACCCTAACATGGTCCTTTCAGGAGAATTTCTCTTCACCAATAACATTTACCTCTTCACATTGGTCCTTTAGCATTTCTTATAAAACTTAAAAGCTGTAGGGACGCTTTGTTTTTGTGTACAAAAACTTTTGTCTAGTTTTGACCTAGTTTCAAAAACAAAATGGCTGCTATATCACATGTTTAACGTTAAATGGGGTTATCTTATTACAAAAGACCTTATATCTCCCTTATCCTTGCTCCTAGGGGTTCGGACTGTGAACAGTTTTCAAAGGTGTTATGTGACTTGCAATGGCAAGCTGATAAAAGCTGCTCTAAGGAGACTCCTCACTGGAACACCTGATCAGAGAACTCATAGCACAGGATCACAGTCTGCTTGATAATGGCAGGGGAGTGCCTGACTCAGGTGCCCGGCTGACAATGCCGTTAGCCAAGACCTTCACTATGCCGGTTTCACCAGCAAAGACCTTCACAGCCTACTACTGTGGTGACATCTGAGAGACCCTTCATACCACCAATTCAGCCTGCTACCAGTTCCAGTGTTGTGCAGTCTACTGGACCAGTCATTCAGGTCTCTAGCAGTCAGACTCAGCCTACTACTGGTTCCAGTGATCCAGCTTTTAGCCTTCCGGTGATTTAACCTGGTGATTTATTTTTTGTCAATTTAATTGTGCATTATATATAGGTTTATGTGAATTTAATTGTGCATAATATGCTGGTTTATTTAAAAGAAAGTTTACCAAGAATCCAAAGATTTTTTTTTCATCTTAACCTAAAGAAGCTTCTGTTTGATGAGATGGTGGTAGGATCTTGTGGTCGGGGACAGGATTAACAAGGATGTTCTCCATCCGGGGGAGGGGAAGATTTCCAGGGGGAGAATTTACCTTTACACCAGTCTACGAAGCTGCTAGTAGAAGCCAGATTGTTATTGTCCCTGTGAGATGTATTTGCCTCAGTCTTACAGTCACATCACCAAGTAACAGACTGCTACCAGTTACAGTGATATGCAAGACCTTCAAGTCACCGGACTGGCTGTTCAGAAAACACCAGTCAGACTCTTACCGGCAAGAGTGTCCGGCCCATATCTTCGTTGGTTGGTGCTGCTCTCTCACAGGACCCAGACTCTGATCTGGAGTAGCATAGCTATCCATCATCCCCTGCTCAATTCATGGAGGAAGAGGGCGAGGTATCTGATCAGGATACTGCTATGCCAGAGCAAGAACTGGACCAAAACTGAGTGATGAGCAGAACTACTGGGAGACCATCAGAGGGGTCAGGTCCTTCATAGGGTGGCACCAGGTTCAGCCTCATCTCAATGTGACAATCCCTTTGCCAGTCCCAGGACAAAGCCAACTGGTGAAGTCCCTGTAAAGCAACCTTCAGATGACTGGCTGTGTAGCAAGATGGAGAAATTCAACATCACTCTCGCTGAAGGCTACTTTACCTGTGGTTCTGAAACTTTGATGAAACTCTCTGCAATATTTCAAGACTTAGAGCATCTTTATCGTATTCAAAAAATCGCCTATGGGGGGCATTTTATTTTCAAAATGGAACTAGTAGCCTTCTTGTCGTCCTTCTTTTTCTTCTTCTCTACCGGCTGCTCACTCAAGCCAGGCGACCTAGAGGTGCTCTGGCCATCCACGACCCCCACTACCGACACTAGGGCCAGGTCCACAAGGGTGGGACTGAGAGTGGCATCAGACACTGGAGGGTTCTTAGCTGGAGTAGAAGACTTCAACTCACGTCTCGCCTTCTTGATCTTATACGACAGTGTAGATAACTGAGCCAACTGCTCTGCGGTGAGAGAATTACAATGCAGGCAGTCAGAACCTGGCTTTTCCACACAAGGATCCTGTCCTTTTTTCTTGTCACGACAGCGGGCACATACTGTGTGGAAGTCGAACCCAGCCATCATATGGCCACAACTACCCCGTCGCTGACTGGGAGAAGACATAATGGTCTATAAGTCTTCTAGAATCCGTAGAACATAAAATAAAATGAAGTAGTAAAGAGTTCTCACAAAAACTTTGGAATTAAAATTCGCTCAGATAATCCATGCAACATGTACATGCGCCAAACAAAAAAGATGCTATGACATCACACTGTCTAGACAGGAAGGGAGTACGACACGCCATCTGGCGAGTGCACAGTACTGGACCGGCCTAGCCGGTGGAGACACAGGACGTCTTTTTCTGACGTTTGGCAGGCCGGTCCGCGCCAACCGGATAAGCAATTGTCCATTGGATAGGGTATAAAAATTTTATTTACTTATTAAATTTGCAATTTTATAAGTTAATACCTTACCTAATGAACAGGTGAGGTCCTCCCAACTGACCATGCTATGGACTTACTAAATAAGTATAAATATGTATTTGCATCTGAATAGGTTTAGACGATGAAAATAGATGCCGTGATGTCACACTATCCAGACAGGAAGGATAGGGATAGGATAGGATGCTCCACCTAGCATAGTACTAGACCGGTTCTGCTAGTAGATAACATGGGAAGGATGACTCTGTCATTTGGAGGGACCATATTTGAAATTGTATTTAGAATTCCGAATAGCATATTTGGAATTCCAAATACGAATTTGGAATTCCGAATAGCGTATTTGGAATTCCAAATACGTATTTGGAATTCCAAATAGGGTATTTGGAATTCCAAATACTGTATTTGGAATTCCAAATACTGTATTTGGAATTCCAAATATGTATTTGGAATTCCAAATACGTATTTGGAATTCCAAATACACTGTATTTGGAATTCTAAATATGTATTTGGAATTCCAAATACGTATTTGGAATTCCGAATAGTGTATTTGGAATTCCAAATACGTATATGGAATTCCAAATACATATTTGGAATTCCAAATACATATTTGGAATTCCGAATAGGGTATTTGGAATTCCAAATACGTATTTGGAATTCCGAATAGGGTATTTGGAATTCCAGATACGTATTTGGAATTCTGAATAGGGTATTTGGAATTCCAAATACGTATTTGGAATTCCGAATAGGGTATTTGGAATTCCAAATACTGTATTTGGAATTCCGAATACATATTTGGAATTCCAAATACGTATTTGGAATTCCGAATACGTATTTGGAATTCCAAATAGCATATTTCATATTTTGAATTTTGAATTTGGATGGCGGTTCCAGGCTTTCGTACAATCCATAATCACTTCACAAACCTGCATTAAAATAAATGTAATAAATGTAACATGAGATCTGTGTGACATTTGTATAACAAAATGAAATATAAATAAAATAGCTGACCCAGCTTGTCAGAAAATATAGCAATATATTGACATGGATATAGTGGCTTATATTCTTTTGCTATAAGTCTTTCATTTCACTGTTTTTCAGTCAAATGAGTCACTTATTTGTCAAGTGAATGTGAATTCCGTTATGTACATAGTTTTTGTCTTAATATTTATTGTGTAGTTAAATAACTAAATAACACCCCAGTTCCACGTTCACAAGTTATCATAAGACCTCGGTGATTTATAAATCAGGAGCCTGTTATATCTGTTTCAACATGAAAAAAAATTGCCATTTGTCTTGAGTGAAATATATAACCCTTCTGACTGAAAATATTACACAAATAGAAAGAAGATAACTCATAGTATTAATACCTGATCCATCTTGTGCAGTACTTAGTAGACTTGTACTACTAATCAGCTCTTCCAACAAGATCTCTCAGCTCCATTTTTACAGAAGAGTGGACAAAATTAGTCGTACCATCTGAAATGTAAGTGGTAACAGCCTAAAGTTAAGTCGTAGGAAACGTATGAGCAAAAACATCAGTTATGTCTACTTAGTACACTCATGCTCATTCTTGAAGGTTAAAAACACTTAAAAATAAGAAGAGTTACCTCAATCCCCTGAGGGTGCCCCTGACCTTCATGAGTGAAACGAGACCTCAACAATTTTACTTCTGAGCACAGACTTGTCTTTGTCTTGAGGGAAACCTATGAGAGAGGAATCCCATGTAACCAATATAACACATCAATTTTATAAAACACCTGCCTGAATTTTAGTTTCCATGTGTTGGTCATTCCATACATTCTCTTTAGTACATTTTTTGCTATTATTCCTACTGACTCCATATGATTTTTAGAAATGGTCATTTTGCAACCAACGTTCATGTAACGGTTAATTAATTTAAGTGTCATTGTTAAAGCATTCATCGGAACAACAAGGGGAAAATAAATGAACACATTGTCACACTTATTGCTGAATCTAGATTTTCATGTATTGTCCAATTACAAACCTGGACTTTCTAGAAAGTAAAACACATTGTATGTCCTCATATTTAGGTCAGATACAGTGTGTTGCGGAGAGTGAAAAAAGGCAAACTTAGTTTGTTGAAGGTGCCCTTGCGTTTCCTACTTTTATTTGTTGTGACTCTTCACATTTCTCTGGTGTTGCTCAAGTGATTTAAGTTGTTATTACATCAGGACAAACTTTTCAATTATTCTGATCATGAAAATTTCCATAATTTTGCAATTTTATTATTTTCTGTTTTTGTTTCTTGTTGTTGATCTTCTGTTTGTGCTAATCACTTTGTCAATTTCATTCTTGAAGCACATTTATTTGGCCAGCCATGAAAGCAGATATTTTGCCTCTGAACATTATTTGGTTTAAAAATTTAATTTGCTCCTGAGATAAAAAAATGCTCCCATCTTTCTCACTTTTAGGTCAACTGTCAGTCAGCTGACATTATGGCATTGCTCGGCGGTGTCCTCGTACACTTTTCCAAAAGTACAACGGTCAGAGAAATGCTGTGGATGAAAATTTGTTCAAGGCATGCAGATCTATTTATTCGTCTGTTCCCCAGAGCTGTTAGAAGCAAGCTACACCCAACAAAAGTGTGAAAACTTCAACACTTTATCACAAAGTTTTCACTGACTTTTGAAGGGATGTGTCTCTTGCATATATATACTAGGTCACAAGTAAATTCCCTTGTGTATCAGGCTTGGATCTTTCTTAGTAATTTTTAAGGATGTCAGGGTATTGTTTTCACCCATGGTGTCTGGATGGGCGGGCAAGTGGCAGGAAAAAGTTGGTCCGGGCTGTATCTCAGTAAATGTAAGGTGTAGGAACTTGATACTTGGTAGGGACATTGGTTGGGGTTGTAGGTGTGCAACATCCTGGTATGACCTTGATTAAACCTTTGACCTTGCCACTGTGACCACGACCTATAAAATCTTGTCCGGGCTATATCTCAGCAAGTGTAAGGTGTAGGAAGTTGAGCTGCTTTTTCTATAACAACATGGTGTGACCTTGATTTGACCTTTGACCATGTTGCAGTGACCATGAGTTTTAAAATCTTGCCAAGGCTATTTCTTGGATTCTGTTAGGTGTAGAAGGTTGACACTTGGTAGGGACCTTGGTTATGGGGTGTAGGTGTACATCATGGTATGTCCTTTAACTTTGACTCTGCCAAAGTTTGTTCACCAGTCACATTTGAGACATGTTTCTCTTATGATAAAGACATATGGATTGTTGCAACTGATTATTATATATACATTTACATAATTGTGCTATTTCCATTGACACCTATTCTCCAAAGAATAAATTTTACAGCTTCATAATTCTTGTTTTAACACTTTATCTTTACATACATTTTCTGTCTCTTAGAATTTATTTTCTCTACTTAAAACATTATTTGGACCTTTATGTAACAGACACTGTTCTGAAAGTATCCCCATCTTTGTACTGTTTCACTACTTCTGTATCACGTGGTGATGAAAACTTTTTTCCCAGACTGTGGGTATGGGCATCTCTAATGCTATTTTTAAATAATTTTCATTTCATTAAAATTCATGCACCCAATAACTTATAGCTTGAAAAGTGTTACATTTAGTGGATTTTATAAAACTAATTATGTTGTTCAGCTACTTTTTCCATAGCTACAACATGGTGAGTAATTTGGGAGTCTATCCAAATAGCTAAGTGAGTGATAATTACTTTCCGACGTTTCAATGCCTCCATAATGACTAAATCACTTATAACTTGAAAACTGTTGCATACAAAGCATTTTGTTGAAATACATTGTTCAGCACATTGTGGAAGGTCTATCTCCATAGCAAAGGGAGTAATATCTACTTTCGTACTTTTCAACAGTTACCTAATGAGTAAATGGCTTGTACCTTCTAAAATATTGCAGGTATGCAATTTCTTTTGAAGGTGTTGTAATAGACTTATATCCTTTTGATCAAATAGATTGTTCAGATATTTTCTCTTTAGCTTAGAGTTGGTAATTGATAGGAATGGTTATCACAACAGCTAATGACTAACACCCACTTTCTGTTTTTCAGGACTTGGCATAATGATTAAATGGCTGATATATTCAGAAGTATTGAAGCTATGCAATTTCTTTCATAGGTATTGTTCATCTACTTTTTGTGAACTATAGCATAATGAAGTGTCAAAGTTATTGCTCAATGTATGTATAAGTAACAGCTACTTTCTCACTTTGACCATTATGAGTAAATGGCTTCTATCTTCACAAGTATTGCATGTATACAGTTTCTCTGCAAGGTGTTGTTCAGTTACTTTTTCTCTCGAGTTGCGCATACACAAAATCACACTGTTTTGTGGACCTTTCAGTGCAAATTGTAGTACGTTCGAGTGGGCATTACTTGCCGTTTTCAGATGGATTTTGAATAATTTAACTCAATAACCTTTTGAATTTTTGTCATTCTCCCCCCATTAACGAAAAAGATTTTTGAAGGAATTTCTATTTTTGTCACGCATACATAGCCTAACTTTATGAACTTTTCATAAGGAACCACGTGTTATATATTTTTGCGAAAAAGACTTTTTATTGGATGAGTGATATAATAGATTTCTCCAATGACGTATTTGGAGTTTTCTGACATTTTTCAAATGAAGAATACTACATCTCGGAAATTCGCGAATTTTTAACCCCAGAAAATGTCCCTGGAAATTGCAAACTTGTATTTTTCATTGAAGGTTCTTGTTACGTCTTCTGTTTTAAGGCGTTTTAAGGCGAATTTGTGAAATAATTATGTATTGAGGCGTTGGAAGAATTTGTGAAATATTTATGTAATCAATTTGTAAAATGAGATGTTTACCATGCATCATGCATATATATCATATAAGAAGACAAAACAAGCTGGCTTGGTGACAGAGTAAATTTAACTGTGAAAGATCTATTTGTGGACTTGTACATCTCATTAATATTCATGAGCTCATCTGTGAGATTTGGTTTCGAAAGCGTGACAGAAGAAATTGTTTTCATTGACAAATATAACTACTACAAAGATCTGCAAAAGGTTTAAAATGGAAACCCCAAGATACTAGTGCTTTCAAGTAGTTGATTTATTTATTTATTTGGGGTTTTACGTCGCTTTCATCACTGTCCAGGTCATATCATGATGGGTAGTTGGAAAGGTAGAGGAAACCAGTACATACAGTTGGTTAAGTTCTGTACTGTAAACTGCCGACCAACGGCTAGCAACTACCAGCTTTCCCACTTGAGGCAGAGCCATGAACCGAACCCCAACCTCAGACGTGGGAGGCTCGAGTGTTTCCACTCTGCCATCCTGGCCCCCTTTCAAGTAGTTGACTGTAGAACTACAGAGTTCTGAATATTTTCATTGAAGACTCTTGTACACATACTAATTTGTGATAATATTGAGGGGATGCGCACACAACGAATTTACACTAACAGTGACTGCAATACTTGAGGTTATATCAGAAGCATTTATGACAATGAAATTTGTGAGTTAATTTGCTTTCTCTACGTTTAATGATATATTTTTTCCATTTCTTACAAAGATGACCTTAGTAATTGCAAATATATTATTCTGTGTACAGTGCCCCTCGCATTTCAGAATCTGTTAGTCGTAAAGTCTTCTAATATCGGCTTCCAATATGGATAGACAGAAAAATAAATTGGACTGTGATCATAGAAGTTATCACGTGATTCTATTTGACCGCCATTGAAGTGTTGGAAGAGAGACTACACACGTTACCCCCAATCAGTGTTAATGAAAAAGCCCCAAATGTGGAAAACATTTATAATTTATTTACACTATAATGAACTAGATTTATATATACAATTACATTGACAATAAACATACAAGTTTAAGATACTAAGTTTATTCTGTCAGTTTGAGGCCACCTTAGCCCAAAATTGAAAAGCAATGAAAAGAGTTTAAGGTTTAAGGTGACCCCAGACTCTAATTTCTGATGTCTGAGGTGACCTTAATTACAAATTATTTTACTCAAGAGAGGTTAAGGGGTAAGGTGACCTCAAAGTGGGATTTTAAATTAATTTTAAAATGTTACTTTAAAGTTTCTGCGATAATATATAACTGATAATATATATGTGTAATAGTTTTACAGTTTATTTACTTTATTTACAATGAAGGAGGAAAGGATGTAAAAGCCCCATCCCAGCACTTACAAATGTCAATATAATAAGTTACACTAGAGTACAAAATATAAGCATACAACCATACAACCTAAGTGGTCGTCATCGACTAGTTATGACAATGCACAAAAATATTTTTTAAGCAAGAAATAGCTTGGCCTTAAGATCTAAGACTAGAAGACACAAATGAAAAACTTTTACAATATGAGAAAGTTACCATGAAAATTAAAAAGAAACAAACTAAAATGAAATAATATTAGATTGAAAATCTGGGGCCAATTATTGCCCCATGAATGAAGCTGTACATTAACATGGATGCTCCAGTTAAGATAAAAGGATGATAATCCATGTTAGTTATTTAACTTTTACGATACAGTAATAAAGCATATCATTAAATACATGTGAACATAATGTGAACTGTTATAATGATTACCTTCATTTCAGAACCATGATACATTATATGTTCCAGTATGAAGTAAAGATCAAATAAATGCATGTGTTGACTCGTTATATCACAGTTAAATATAAGCCATTAAGAACTTATGAAGCACAGGTTAACATAGTTGAAGAAGAAAAGAAGACACGGGGTTAATTAACAAGTGCACGTCAACTTACATGTGTACATAATAGCAAGTTTTGAAACTCAGTTACAACGTGTGCCTACAAGCTGTGGTTAATTTTAATATTTAAGTAAAATGTTAGAATCAATGGTTTTGAAGATAAAACACTTTAAATGCATCATAGAGAGACTTTTGAGGCAACATTTGCACTAGAGGAAGTCGAGCTAGGACGCCAGTAAAGCCACTTAGTCATACATAATTACCATAATAATGACGAATATCTCAGTTTATCCATGTGACCATGTTTAAATTCTATAATCACAAGTTATATTTCAATCATATAAAGTTTCCATAAATGTACCATAATTACACAAGTTAATTTTTTCACACAGTAACCACCTGGTTGAATGAGTTAAGTTTAACATAATTAGCCAACAACCAGATACCTAGTGGAGATTAAAGTGTGGTCAGATATTACATTTTTTAACCAGGTAATACATTTAATAGGGAAGTTGTTACATGTCATTAAACACAGAAATTATCGAAGCCATACGTTATCAGTATGGCCATAGATTTTATTTATCATGTGAAACTTTGCATAATTTTATAAGTTACACAAATTAAATATTTACAAACTAAACACCTAATTGAGTGGTTTTAAACTTTAGCACAATTACAATCATACCTAGTGGTGATTGCAATGAGGTCAAATGTTACAGTTAAGCAACAACAAACATAACATTTCATTTAGACCAAGATCTATCAAAGATATGGGTTCGAATCACAGATGGCACCGAAGGTGCAAGTGTTTCTCTCATCTCTGAGATCCATACCAAAATTACAACATCAGAATAGCACATTCTACCGAGAAACATTTACTCGTAACCAATTTTAAGAGAAAATACCAATCAGCACTAACCAATTTATGTCATGAAACATCTTACCAATTTACTTACTACAAAGACCTCAAGTATTACGTAATAATATAAATGATTGTATAATCATATATTCCCCAGTGCAGACAATTTGCACTACAAGCTCTTACAAACACTACCTAACTACACTTCCAATACCCCAACACTCCGGTGGGATTGGTTATGACAATAGTTACTTTACAACAAGATCTGACTGGACCTCAAAAAAACCCTCAATTTTTAATTTTTTTTTAAAAATAAAACTGTAACTACTAAATGTCATTTTATATTAACACGTGATTTTCTTAGTACTAGATATTTGAAAAGCACAATTTAAACTCTAACAGCAGAGGTACTACATGATGATTATGTCGTATGCAGGTGGCCGCCCGGAACTTGGCCGTGAGAATAGTTGAAAGGTGACAGTCGAGGCTGTCATTTCGAGGCAACTACTGCCGAGCTAGGGTCAAACCCAGCCCAGGTGCAGATGATAGGCAAGTGGCAAGGTAACTTTTGGGTGACGCTGAGGATGACGCCCAGTTTTGCTGATGAACCGGTGACTGATAAGCCAGAGGTTTTACAATCTGTTAGGCAGAATTCAGCTTTATGCAGATATTTTTCTATGATCCCAAGGCACATTAACCAGGACTGACCCCAGATGGACACACATCCCTGATAGGGGCTTAAGCCCGCCATAAACTCGACCTATATAGCCCTTTTTCAATGTTCAAATGCTGGGATTCGCACCAGCATGATATCCTCGATGATATAGAGGTGGGGGTCAGTCCTGAAAGTCGCACATCACTTTCTGTCCATGTGACCTACAACTACACTAGAATTATAATGTGTCAAGGATAACAGGGTGGGTAAGAGGGAGACAAAGAAAATTTTTTAACAACTCCAATTTTTTTATAATGGCGTCTGCCTAGCTTGACTCCCCTTTCAAAAGTGAATATTTTAAGGATTTAAGCGGGAATGTTATAGGGAAGTTCAAAGGTGAGCCAATGAAATTGTACAATTCAGTAACAAGAACTATCTTTTAAAAATTATCTGGAGCAATGAGATTTGTATAACTTTGTCATACAACCCCACAGCTCAGAGGTTATCTTTCATGTATCTGTTTCGCTTGACAAATGACGATGAATTTACAAAAGTTTTGAAGAAATCTATTTGTAAAAAAATAAAAGGTGTATATTAATATCATATCTTGAGTTTAAAATACTGATCATCAACAGCGTATATAAAAACAAGACAAACCAAACTAGTTTAGCCGTGGAGTAAATATAACTGTAAAAAGTTAGATTCATGGACCTGTACATCTCATTAATGTCCATGAGCTTATCTATGACATTTTGCTTTCGAAAGCATGACAAAAGAAAATGCTTTCATCAGCCAAGGGCGGATCCAGCCTTTAAGTAAGGTGGGGGTTCACATCGAGTAAGGTGGGGGTTCACATTGAGTAAGGTGGGGGTTCACATCAGACATATTCTAACTAAGGGGGTCAGGGGGCATGCCCCCCGGGAAAAAAATTAATTTTTGGTAAAAATATAGTGCATTTCCTGTAAATTTAGCACTACTCTCAAGAAATAATTTTGTACTTTGGGTTTGCCCCCCCCCCCTGGATCCGCTACTACAAAGGTCTGGCAAGGTTTAAAAGCAGTATATTTCTTTTGACAATAAGGTAATTTTATTTCACTTTAAAGTAGTAAAAAATGATAAACATGGCTGCGACAAATATTGGAGGAAGACAGCAAAAATATTAAGTATGATATCTTATTTTACCATATTTTACCTGAAATCTTTTATTGAATATTTTGTAAAAATACTTACAGTTTCCTGGTGTGACATATCCATAAACCATGCATTATTATGTTTATTATATGAACTAGTTTGCTAATCTTATAATATCCACGCTTCAAATTTACAATGTATGTCTTCTTCCTTTAAAATGATTTTTGAAGACGAGGTGTTTGTCCACTTCTCCATTTATCTCTTAAGATGATTACCCAAATACTACTGCTTAGATCTTCCTGAAAAAAATGCGCAGATACGTCTTGATTGAATAGATCACATTACATTTTGATAGTGATCTGGATCACTATCTAAATAAAAAAAATCTGGATTTTACCATTGCTTATTATGTCCCTTGCTTTTTTCTGGAGTATTCAAATGGTAATGCTTTGATCTTTTTGAAAAAAAATGACATGAGCTTTGTCCCAACTTACACCCCTTTAAACATTCAGACTGATACGGATCACCACCCAGACACATTAATATCAGAATTCGGATTTTCCCGTTTACTTATGAGTCAGCATCTTAAAAAATCCTAAATCCTACCTTCTAAACTATGCATGTAATTCTGTACACGGGTGGTCACTGAGATAAACGGTTATAGAGATAAACGGTCTTCAGAAATTATGACACAAAAACGGTTAAAGGGTTTAAACAATAATATAACACAAACCAAATATTATGGTAAGCATTGTTTAAGATAATGTTGTTATTTAGTTTGTGCGACTTTGTTATTTACATTATTTAAATTTGAAAGATTTGAAGACCGTTTATCTCTATGACCGTTTTATCTATGTGACCACCCTTGTAACATTATGGGACACAACTAGTAAAAGTAAGCCCACCTGGCATTAACATTCCCAGGAAGTATGAGACAACATAAGATTGTGTAAATTTGGGTCTGAAGAAGTCTCAGAAAGACTGAGACTGGAATATTTGTAAGTAGGGTTGACAGTGGATTGGTTACAGTCGTGAAAAATATCAAACATGTTTGATTTTTAAACCAATCCCAGCAGATCCAATTAGACTCAAGCAGACTGGTCTGAGACTCTACATTTGTAGGAAACTGACTCCAAAAATACCTTAATCGGGAGCTCTAGTCGTGTGGTGGAACAGGGGCATTAGGGTATTTGAAGTCTCAATACCGTGAACAAAACTGTGAGTGATATCGTAGTGCCATTATTTCATAAATTAGACCTTCTTTCTCTTTAAACAGATATGCATTGATAACTTTATTAAAATAAACTAGCTTTTATGTTTCTTTTATGCTGACAATTGTTAAAATGGTGAATATTTGATGCAACAAAAAGTAAACAATACTTACGTTTTTGTTTTTACCTTTCTGTAGGAAGTGGAAGTAGTCATCACCATGCATACATCACAAATCAAACAAACCACATTAAAAAAGTAAAAGTTTTATGAATCTGTTATCATAGTTTTGTTAAATTCTTCCGAAAATAAGCTAAAGTTTATGGTTAAATAATGTTTATAAGATGCATCACAGGTGATCATTAATCCTCGATTATCATCCATTTTTCCCCATCATCCGTGAATCTGCGAACCAAATTTACCTTCAAACCATCTTCAAAAGGAATACTCCATATCTACATAAGATTCCCAACAGTTGTTTGAATAATTTTGCAGATTTCATTCAAATATGTGTCTGGTATGGTTAGTGCAGTATGGTCTATTGCAAAAACGTAGATTAGAAATGTAATACCTGTATTTTGGAATCGCCCAACCCATTTCTGCTTGAAATCCCAATATAGGAGCATTACGGCCACAAGATTGTACTTATAAAACAAAGAATACAAATAATCAAATACCATCTTGGGAAGCAAAATCATTTCAATTGAATTTGTTATAAATGCTGTACATTTCATTTACTAACCCAACTTCATGCAGAAAAGTAATTGTTTTTCTATGCACAGGACATATTAACAATCCACATTAGTTTTAGTTGTGCTTCTCAACTTATGAATATAGTTCAGTTCCGTGTAGTAATCTGCAATATATATATTAATAATTAGTGGTGTACACAGATCAATAATATCAAATGAAACAATGTTTCATGTAACCTAAATAAAAATTTTATGGATCATCCAACTTTCAATTGATTATGGTACAGAGATACAACATTTAAAATTTGATTTGGGATGGAAAATCAAATGTATCACACAAACCATGGGTTCAAATATGGAGGATTAAATTGAAAACAAGAACCACCATTTAAGCAAATATAGCTAAACTATTTAAATGTTGTCCCACATCTTAAATGTACAAATATATTTCATTTAACCTTTGGACACATACTGATCCCAAGACAGTGCACCGAACTTTCAACTTTAAGAATAAATTCTTACAATGAGTCAGAATCTGTGACAATTCGGTGAGACAGTATGAGCCTGCAATAATACCATTCATCAGCAGACAATCTCATCTCGGTTTCTTTGCAATGTCATCCACAACATACAGAGGTCCAAAACAGTATTGAAATGTTGTAGACTTATCTCACCATTATGATTTTGTACCTATACCAGAAACAAGCTTATTCAGAGATACCTTTTCCCTCAGACTGCTATTCAAGAATCAGTTGAAATAGCTTCCATAATTTCATATTTAGGCTCTATCTGTTGAGGCTTAAAGCAATAACAAGTTAAATTGTAAACGGTTGTTTAAAATATTTGTTGTTTTTGATGTGGTAATGATGTTAATTAAAATCTGTTCTACATTTTGCACTCTCTTGTATTTTTTCAGCCCTAAAGACACAACTAGAAGTTACAAAGAAAGACTCTCCAGAAAACCAGAGATACTGACACTGTGGCCTTCAACAAACAAGAATTTAATTTCTAAACTAATATGTTGTTATGGTTTTTACTCATGAATGACATATCACAAGCTTAATATTGTGTGTGCAGATTATCAGAACACAAAATTTATTATAATTTTTTTTGCGAAAAGTGCCATCAATGTTAAATAGAGTATTAACAGTCAGAAGAATGACGTCTGTTGTTAATTAAAGAGTTTTTTTGTTATTGTGAGTAATGCTGAAATAGGAAAGAGCATAGCTTTAGCTCATAAAATATTAACATTGTATAATGTTACTTTCCAGTATTGGTTCAGGGTGGCACCTGAGCTGCAGTTATGGGAATTTGATGTTTAAGTTTCAAAAGAAATTTCTATTTCCTGCGCAACAGATTTAGGGAGTGAATTATCAATAATATGAAAGACAGAAGTTCATTATTTCATCATAGACCTATTTCGTTATAGTGGCACACAGCAAAATGTATAAACTGAAAAGTTGGGAAAATTGAACATTTGTAGAAATATTTAAAATTTCACAATGTTTTACAAGTGATCACTTAACTTATTTTATTAGCATTTAAACCCCGGTGTAGTGCCAGAAAATGTATCCCCCACAAAGTGTGTGGGGATACAAAATATGGCAAGGGGGCTGCCATGTTTTGTATCCCTTGCCATATTCTGTATCCCCTTTGCCATATTTTGTACCCCCTAGTAATTTATGAGCTTGTTCATTAGACCTATGATCTTTCCCCTTGTCTTCAAGTCATCAACATTAGCCTGTGCACTGATGGATTAAAGGAGTGGTTGACTTAAGAATTAGCTCTAATTTTACATATTGTAATGATTAAATAAATTTGGGTATAGTTTTAAAATAATTTTTATTATGAATCTTTTTTTATTAAATTTTATTTTTTTTTGTATATATAATATATGTAGATACAGGGGAAAAAACGCTTTCATATTCTTCTTTTATTAAATTTTATTTTTTTTTGTATATATAATATTTGTAGATACAGGGGAAAAAACGTTTTAATATACAGCGCTTGAGTAAATTTAACAAATGTGAATTATTTGTTCACTCCCCATTTACAAACTTGGTACCACCTGTGGGGAATGTGTACAAGATTATAGGGAAAAATATATGTAAAGTCTCATAGTATAAGCTATTGTTCTGCTTAAAACTGATCAGGCTTACAAGTATTAATTGCAATCAACTTATCACCTGTAAAGACAGTACCAAGTCAATATAAAAATAATGCCTTCCTATTAACAGGGCCTGTGATTATTAGTTAGTGATTAGTTAATTGGATTTACTCAGGTCTTTGTTTGCTTGGACACTCTAGTCTCAATAGGAATCCATGTCTTTTAATGTTGATTGGCTCACTGTCTTTATATGTAAGCTTTACTGGTAGTAGCAAATCAACATTGAAGAAATGGCTTCCTATTAACATGGCCTGTGATGATTAGTTAGTGATTTGTCATTTGGATTTACTCATGTCTAATATTGCTTGGGCACTCTAGTCTCAATAAAAATCTCTCTTTTATGTCGATTTGCTTAACTATCTTTATATTTAAACTTTTTTGGCCTCATGTTGTTGTGTTAAGACTTGTTGTGCTTATCTTATCTGAAGATGTGGTAACAGATATTAGCCCAGCTTATAAATTGCACAGGTACTTTTTATTTTTGAAATTGAAATGACATTATTTACTTATTTTTCTACTTAAATGATACTTCTTTTTTTGCCACATTATTTATTGATAGGACTAATCTTTGTTGATTGATTCCTTTGTTATTCCAAGACTCTGTCTCAATTAATTTGACAATGAGAGGGTCTTCAGGTCATAAGGTGTCTATTGTTCAACCACTGATTTCAACTCGATTTGTTTCACTTGTGGATAGTGATTAGGCAACTGGATTCGACTGTGATATATCTATTGTTTCAACATTCTTTTTAGGTTAATTTGTTTGACTATGTATGTGACTATGTAACTGCATTAGTCTTAGATTTATCTTTTGTTCTAGCATTCTTTTGAACATGTTTCCCTTCACCTCTGGTTGAGTGACTACAGACAAAGTACTTCTGTACAAGGGTCAGTTAAGTTTATCAATAATAAAAGTCATATTTTTCTTGAAAAATTATTTCCTTTTAAATAGTTTATATTATATTCAGCATAAAAATCATTCTTGGATAGTATTATTCTAAGTTGGGCTGATATATAATTCTATATATTCATAACTTTGCCTTACTTCCAACTCTATTCACTTTTGAGTGAATCAAATCAAAAGTTGGTCAGAAAGAGACAACTGACTTGCTTGACTGAGACCAATCAACTCAAACAATGGCAACTTAATTCCTCTCCAGGTATGTTTGCTATTTATACCCCCACCCATTACACCTCTAAACTGAGGGGATACAGAATATAATGGGGATACAAAATGTGGCTGCCATATTTTGTATCCCCTTAATCCCCCCATTGTTGGGATACAAAATATGGCAGCCACATTCTGTATCCCCTAAAAGATCAAAGGGGGGATACAAAATATGGCAGGCATACAGAATATGGAGTTACACCGGTCTTGGTTCAGCATTGGATCGTTATATTATTTTCATTTGTTGTTGAGTAGAAAATTGTGGGATTAATAGCTCTTGTGTGTTATAATTAACTGTGTAGATAAATGATATTTCACTTATAGAGTTATACCGGTATTCTGTCAAAAGCAACACCTTATACTAAGAAGGTGGAATGCTGTAGACTTTTTATGCCTGTAACCTCCAGTATTAACATGATGTGGTCTCACCAATGCAAAAAAACCAGTATAGCAGCAGTTTCGTGTGTTGTGACCTCAAAACTAGTCCCATTTATACCAAGGTTTGATTTCTACCAGTTTTAGTTATGCCGAGTCTACTGTTGTTGCTGTCGTTTTCAAATTGGTTACTGTTGCATATGTGTATATATGTTTACTTATTAATGTGTTAGTATTATATTATTCTTAAAGCATACATAATATCTCATCCCCATAGGTTTCTTTTGTTACACCTCAAACAATGGCTTGAAAAAACTGAGGAAATGCTACCCCCTTGAACAGACTTCAGCTCGATAAAATCTTAAAATAGATATATTTATAAGGACAATCAATATGCAATTGTTTATTATAACTTTATATCCTGTAGATTTTGGTGAATTGACCAAGCAACAATAGTGAACAATACATTACTGAATAACTTCCATTGTGTTTCTGTAAAATTGCATTATGTCTGTTCTATTACTGCTGCAGAGGTTGGTGAACACTCACAGAGTATGACTAATCATAAATTATCTTCAAACACCAGGATAAAGCAGCTATGTATTTGAAATTCAAAATGAAAAATAAGGGTATTCTGATTCAGGTGTTTATTTAAATGAGGTATTCTCTTGAAACTTTGGGAATATTTCAGGAAAAACATGGAATGTTCTACGTTTAGATGTGGGTCTACTTTAACTTTATGGCAAACTGTATTGCAAAATGTTTTTTGTGAATCTTAACTGAATATTTCTTACATAACCATACTTGTTAATTTAATTTTGTAATTGTCATATTTAATCAATTCAAAAGGTTACAGCCCCCAAGGGTCACAAATAAAATACATGGCTGGGTTATAATGTTATATTTTCTATCATTTTCTCATTGGCACATTATATACAACACATTTACTTTAACATATATTTTATAAAAATTTAATTTTATCCTACTAACATGCTGATGGTGCCTGAATCAATTCCTTTAATCAAAATTGTTTAGAATGACCCCACTAGAGGACAAAGGTCGAGTTACCGTTTAAATATAAATTACAAAGACCCCAAGTTAGAAAAGATCAACAGGAAGTGGTAAATAATTCGAACATATACTTGGGGTCAAAGATGGATAGAATTAAATTTAATAAATGGAAACCCAATTAGAAGCCACCCCAAGGTTTACAATCAGTAAGCAAGTGATTCAAAATAAACGAGGTAATATAACCCGAGGTCAATGATTTGACCTTGGGGTGAGAGGTGATATAAAGATCAAATTCTGGTTCAATTTTCTGTTATTTGGAATTGATTCAAGGACCAATTAGTCAGTGTGTTTAATATCTGGTGTATGCCAGAAGGTCCCTAGACAATACCCAACTTGACCTTGTCGAAAGGTAAAGGTCAAAGAGCACCAAGGTCAAAGGTCAAGTTGAGTGTGAGTAACTCACACTAAATTATGAAGTAATTAACTGATTTCACTCCAGAATGAGGGTAAAAATGACAGCAAATGACACTAAAAACAGTGCACAATTAAAATTATAAAATGGTAAATTGGATACCAGATCAAGGTAAGGTGACTAAAATGTTTGGGGGCATTCACCTGACCGGTCCACAAGACCAGTAACTTAGATCAAGAGTATAAAAGTAAAGTGGAAATGTTTGCATAGTAGATAACCTAATGATTTACATTGCCACCAATAAAAGATTCCTTTTTGGAATGCCTAGCCATAGGCATGAGCATTACAAGAGAGGATTAATTACTAAGATCCACATGATTTACTGGATTCCCATGTGTCCTGGTTCGGTTGGATTATTGGTTCCTGTTAATCTCCTAAGAAAGGAGCCTGGTTCCAAGTCAGATCAAGTACCATCCCCACTCCTCTGGAATGCTAACTAGAAGGTAATGTAATGGCATTGTAGAGGAGTTAAAATATAAGACTAAATAAAAACACACTGCTAAGCATGTCTGGTCGTGTGGCCCCCTCACTAAAGTTATGAAAACCCTTAGTGACTGAACATTACGGCCTCTCACCTGACAATGATTCAACTCATGGTCAACACTTAGCTTTTGACCAGTAGGCATGCCAATGATATGTAAAACTTTATTTATAGACAACTAAAATATTTTATGCAACGTAATATGCATAGTTCAATAAATGTTATACAATAATTCAATTCCAGGAAGTGAAGTAGCAACTGACCAAAATATCTCATGAGGTTATTATTCTTTGTTTAAAGCAACGTTCTGACATGCACTTCTCACTTTTAATATTCTAAGCTAATAAAGGTATTTAGTGTTCTTACATATTAAAACCTTTTCTATTCCTTGGACAATTTTGTTTCTAATTTTAAATTACAATTTTAGCTGTCTAATTTTAATGAAAGCTTTTCTGTGATAATAATCGTTTGTGTACAATCTTATCTATATAATAATTATATAATGTATAAATTGTGTGGTGATTCTGTAGATAGCCATCTTAGTTTTTACTCTTACTCAGTGGTTTATGTTAGCTGCAATAGTAATCACGCTATTTATTTAAAAAATATCAATAAAATATATGAAAAACAAATGTACATTCACTTTTACACGACCAGAAAATACTTCAGGCATTATTTAAGTGGAATTGTGAAGAAAATATCCACTAAAATATATTTGTTTCATTCATTCAAACATGTCACAGGATTATTAACCTAGTTTTCATGCTCTCTGGTGGTTGTTTCAGAAACTTTATAATGTAAATGTTACTTGCCGTTTCAAAACCTTTGGCCGTTTCGAAACGGCCGTGGCCGTTTCGAAACGGCCATGGCCGTTTTGATACCTTTGCGAGGTTTAGAAATGGCTTGGCCGTTTCGAAACGGCCAACTATTCCCCTTGGCCGTTTTGATACCTCACCAGTTTGACATTGGTGGACAGGTTTGTTCTGTTGCTTTTAACTGTAACAGTTGTAATACAATAAAAAATTATATATTTATTGGAACTGCATTTGGTTTATTGTGAAACAAATATCAAACAGAACATGTTGATCAGCTACTGATGACAAATTAATTACATTTAACTCCCTGTATACCTGATCAGGGCAGAACAATAGCTTATACTATAACACCTTAAGCCCATTTGTTTAGTTTTAATCCTGCACTGTCTTCTCCACAGTTATAAAAATATTGTAAATGGAAGTGAATACATCATGCACACTCTGTCGAATTTATTCATGCATTAAATGTTAATTACATATACAAGTATATATCCAAAGATTTACTATCAACTACTACAAAGATTTCAATTTCATAATTTAAAACTATTTAACATTTATCATGGCTTCTTTATGCCAGAAAAATTTAGAAATCAGGTGAGGTTTCAAAACGGCCAGCTTATTGATTTGGCCATTTTGAAACCAGGTTTTGAACTGGCCAGGCCGTTTCAAAACCAAGGAAGGTTTCAAAACGGCCAAGTAAATGATTTGGCCGTTTCGAAACGGCCAATGGCCGTTTCGAAACGGCCAGGGTTTCAAAACGGCCAGGAACATAAATAATTTTCAGACAATAATATACAAAAAAAGACATCATAGTTAGACTCTGAATTGGTGTTTTAATTGTAAAAAATTGATTATTTATTGACAGATTTACAAGCAATTAAAGTTGAACAAAATTTCCCATGGGGGTAAAAAATTATTGGCAAGCAAAGTTTAGTTTGAAACCAAAATTAAGACTGAAAAAGTTTGATAGGAATATAAACATATACCTGATTCAGCAACTAAAATGGCAAATATACCACTTTAAGACAAATTTTAGTAGATATATTTCAGTTTTCATTTCAACAAATTTTGTTTTATATTTCCCGAGATATTGTTAAATATACCCCAAACACTCGAAAACTAGTGCTTACATGAACACTAGATCGTTGACCATATATTGTTACAACAAAGTAACTCAAAACTTTGTCTTTGAAAACAATAATGAATATAACCTAAATTACTGAATGTTGTCGTATGTTTATTGCTTTTATTGCTGCAGGTCCTTTATACATTTTATTGTAAAGAATTTTTGATTTTTTTTCTTTCAAAGGTGTAAAATACTTCTTAACCGTTACATTTTTTTTCATATAATTCAACAAAAGAGCTTTATATATGTCTTGGTTCACAAGCCTGACTTTACTTGCCTGGGGAAGTGGGGTGGACTGAAATAATATAAAGTCTATGGTTTTGTCATGCCATTAGAGTTTTCATGATATAGCTGATTAGCCATGGTGGGCGCGAATTAGCGATTTGCGCGATCTCGAGATTTCACTTGCGCGATTTTGTCATCAAAAGATCGCGCGCCCATCTCGAGATTGTTCAAGCAATCTCGAGATGGAGCTGCTCCAACTCACAATGATTTCTATCGCAGAATCTGGATTTTATTGGCTGTTTATTTTTGAGGTGGTCAATGATTGGCTGATTTTTAAATCACACTTTATTATGACATTTGAGTGAGTATAAAAGAGGAAACAGACATATTACAGAACATTAAACAATCATATTACATATTGCAAACATATTAGCTGTAAAATGGGGGACTTATACAGCCTTACATGGGCTGACATGGAAGTGGAACAATAACTGTTCCAAGGGTAGGCTACAAGCCTGATAACTGGATTAGATGTGGCTTCTCTCTTTGCAATAAAATCACTTACTGACCCTTCTGAAATCCCTTATTGTAACCAGTTATTGGATTACATGTGGCTTCTTTATTTGCTTCATTTAATAAAACCCTGATAACCACCCTGAATTGTTATAATCCAATTGAATTAGATGTGGCTTCTCCCTTTGCAATTAATTCACTTGATGACCCCTGATTAACACCCTTATTGTAACAAGCTAATTGGATTACATGTGGATTCTCTATTTGTAATTGATTCTCCACCAATTGATTCATTGTAACAATATAATTGGATTAGCTGTGGCCTTTCTATTCTATTCACTTAAGGAGACAGGGATTACCACCCATAATTGATATAACCCAATTGAAAATCAAGAAATAAATATCATTGTGAGTTGGAGCAGCTCCATCTCGAGATTGATTGAGCAATCTCGAGATGGGCGCGCGATCTTTTGATGATGAAATCGCGCAACTAAAATCTCGAGATCGCGCAAATTGGTACTTCGCGCCTACCAGCTGTTGGGTGCGAAGTACCGATCCGCGCCATCTCGAGATGGTACTTGCGCGAACTCGTCATCAAAAGATCGCGCGCCCATCTCGAGATTGCTCAAACAATCTCGAGATGGAGCTGCTCCAACTAAGGATGATTTTTAATTATTGATTTCGAAAAGTTCTTTGATTTGGATTAGCCATAAATGATATCAGAAGCTCAAAGTTTGCTACAGAAAGTATTAGGTATACTTATTATATTACTATTATTATATAAGTAGGTGGTTGTATGTACAATTTACTAATCCACTATAATTATAACTAGTGGTGGCTATGGGGGATTATGGAGTAAATCAGTATGACCCTGGCTAGGAAGAAGCAGCCTGTAATGGCAATCAGAATAACTTCTAAACACCTTGTCACCATATAGTCTTGGGTTGAGTTTAACCATAGCCCAGGGACAGGAGAGGGCCTAAGAAATTGCAATTGACTAATCACTAACTAATCCTAGAACGCCTTGTGTCACCAGGTCCATGATAATAGGAAATGACTCCTTTCATGTTGATTTGCTACTGTATTAACAGTGATAAGTTGATTGCAATTAATTCTTGACATCTGATCATTCAGTATTAGACAGAACAATTGCTGAAACTGTAAGACCTTAAAATGGGCTGAGATCTTAAGATCCCTAGATGCCCTAATAAAAGTGTGTTATAAAATTGGCCAATCAGTGACCACTACAAAAATATATACAGCCAATCACATCAAGATTCTGTGATACAAATCATTGTGAGTTGGAGCAGCTCCATCTCGAGATTGCTTGAGCAATCTCGAGATGGGCGCGCGATCATTTGATGACGAGATCGCGCAAGTACCATCTCGAGATTGCGCGGATCGGTACTTTGCGCCCAACACATATACCGTACTATTTTAATCTAATTTTCTACAGCAAGCAGATTGAAGCAACCCATGATTGAAAGACCATAATTTCGACGATGCAACTCCTTATTTCCAAAAATCTACTACATATTTAAATGTTCTTCTACTTTCAAAGCTTAAACTTACAGTAAGATTTCAACTTGTCGTAATATTATTGCACACTTTCTGGATATAGTTATTGTTCAGTCTTTGTTTGAAAAATGTTCAAAACTGTGCAGTATTGTGTACCTCTGGATTCAAATGTGCTAAACCAATACCAAAACGTCACATAACACTTTTACAAAATATACCCAATTCATTCTGGCATCTCCACCGAGTGCTGAGGAGAGGAACTATTGATTGGTTCTGCTGGGAGTTAATCCCACGGCCTTCTGATCACACAGAGAAATAAACACAAGTCTAGCTCTTCAACCAACTCACCTAAAGGTGAAGCCCAGGAAGTTCAGGTGTTAACAAAACTGATACACGTAAGGATAATACAACCTGCTTCTCATAAACTATAGCTTCACATAATTTTAGACATCCAGTACTGATCCATAAATATGCATCTGGATTGGGTCAGTGTCTCTCTGTCTATATTGGATCATGTGGATCAGTGTTACAGATCATCATTTGGATCTGGCTCAGAGACCAATATTACCTGTGCATCTTACGAGCTCCTTATTTAGGGACAAAGATACTACGCTGCTCTGATGTGAACATGTAAAGGTTATAAGTATATTAAAAATGTAAAATTGTGCCATATAATTTTCCCAGAAGTCACAGATGTTTGAGCTTGTAAGCTTCTACAATCTTTTATGAATCTTAATTTTGTAATGGATAATTAGTCATATGTGACTTTTTAATTGATTGAAACAAAGATGAGCTGTCTTTCTATTCATTTAATTTGTATGGATCTGGAAAATAATAGTTTTTCTGATGACAGTTATTTTAATGAAATACCTGTCTTTGTCTGTGTTATCATATAAACAAGGATATTGAATATCTCACTTGTCATTTAAGACTCGGCAAAATGCGCCCTTTTGTGATGTTTTCATAGAAACTTAAATTCAACACAAAACTCTAGTTATGTTACATACGAAAAAAAACAAAAAAAGAAAATAAAATAAAATAAAAACGCATTTGAGTAGTAATAAATACAGAGACAAACTCAAAGTCTCTAAACACTTGATACAACAGAAGAATGCTTAAATATAATGGTTGCTGTACAAAACAGAAGCTTGCATAAATTGTATTTTGATAATTCACAGTAATATTCTGGAATAATTATCTTAACAAGGATTGCTCATGTGATGTACTGTAACTAAGAAATAAAAGCATCTTACACAGTTCCTCCAATTCAGACTGTGTGATGGAAAGTACTACAGACACAGATGCAGGCAAGTGTGGAGTTATTCATTATGTCTATTCTGGACTTGTTCCAGATGATTTGAATTTTTGTTGGTAGTCAGTTTCCATTGCTAAAAAAAGTCAAATCCCTGAGTGACTCCTGTAATTATTGGGTAAACGTTCTGAACAACATAGCTGGGAAATATTTTATGAGAACATTACGCATTATAATTACTCAAAATTAAAAATTAGCAACATTAGACGGTAAACATTAGATCAGACATCTTGGGTCTTAAAGAGAAACTCTCTATAACCCAATATACATTTCTTGTGAATGGCATCATATCCAACAAATAAGAAGTCAAAGGTATATTATGTATTGCTTCAAAGGCATTCAATTCAGATAGGTTAAATGATTCTGTTTATTATTTAGTCCATGACTTTTTTCCGTTATATGTTGTGTTATTTGTTTTCTGTGTGCTATGCAAAGATGAATTGCTTTATATAATAAAACGGTATTGTTTGGATGACAAATTGGTAAAATATTGACACCTTGGTTCAATAGGCTACGATAATTCAACACTGCAAACTCCATCTGTCTCTTATCTGAAGCACGTTTTGTAAATTGTGACTGAACGGGGTAAACACTATTGCTTGTAAATTTAACCCTAGTACAAGGTAATGACCAGTTTTTGATAATTTTTATTTAGTTGGTGTTAAGTATCATCCTATGAAAGGATGTTGTATGCCATCATATGGGGTACTTTTACCTGCCTTGACATCAAAATACGCTGATTCTTTTTTTTTGTTCAAAATGGAGCAAATGCATCCGTAGATTGATTTAAACATTAGGGTATATACTTACTCTTAATCTTAAATGATTAATCCTGAAAAAGAGACATCTTCATCTAATGTGCATCAACTTTATTATAGTACAAATACTGATTAGTTAGGCTATATGCAACAAAATGCAGTTAGCGTGGCTTTAACTTACAGAAATATAAATTTTATGAGATGGAAATATGATTTCAATATTAATCGTTGTCACTGTAAAGTGTATAATAATGCTGTAAAGGATGATTGCTATTGTACCTATGACAATTATAACAATAAGAGGAGAAGCCTTATATAAGTTCATCAGAAGACCTGAGGACCACGGTGGCATAGTAGTAATGTTGGGCTTAAACTTAAGATTGGTAAAATCTTAAGATTTGCTTGCTCAAACTTAGGATCCTAAGTTTAGGCAGAAATCTTAAGATTTTGCTGATTATAGCCCATTGTCACATATCTTACATAGGAAGGTCTTTACTAACTGTACTTCACAATTCTCTGGTGTGTTGTCTTAATTTTGCCAATTTTATATCTCACAATGCACATATATTAACTGAGAAATTTCTTCTCGCATTATATATTTAAAGATTATTATCAATAGCAAGTCTACACTTGTAAATAACATTTGTGTGTTTGTTTTATTGTTGATGTTTATTTGAGTTAAATCATGATTAAATGAGGTCTATTAACATTTCAATTTAATTTCTCAGATGAGATATAATTACTACTCAAGCTTATAGAGTTTTGTAATAATTTTAAACATCAATGTAATAGTATTTGTAAAAGTGTGTAAAAATATTTTATGGTAATTAAAAATTGTTAATGATAATATTAACAATCCATAAATTGATAAAACCAAATTCATTTTAATAGTCATCAAATGCAAATCCAAATAAAATATAAACTATTCATAACTGGGCAAATGACATAACCCTGCCAGGGTTTACTATTATTATATTCCATTGATGTTAATTTGTTTGTCTATTATTGAAATGGTTTCTTGGACGATTTGAGCCTATTATCTTAGGGTCTCATTGATGATGATCTATTATTGGGATGGTTTCTAATAGGATTAGTGTCTATTGTCTTAGCAGTCAATTCATGTTGATTTATTCTCCTTGGTATGAGGAAGGAATTTACATAATAAGTCTGTACATGATATTTTATAGCCCAATTTTTTATCTGTATAACTCAAATTTTAATCTGTATTACTCAAATTTTAATCTGTATTACTCAAATTGTTATCTGTATAGCTCAAAGTTTAATTTGTATGACTCAAATTTTAATCTGTATAACTCAATTGTAATATGTATATTATATTTAAAGCTGTCAATGGAACATTAATTTTACTGTTAAGTGTGTTCATTCAATCTTAAGTCAATTACTTTTTCTCCTTTGTAAGCTGCTGTGGTGTAAATCTCTTATTAATAGTTTTCAATTTTACTGTTCTGTTAGTGTCATTTTAACTGATTTTGCTGTGATTTGTACACAAAAAAAGAACAATGACAAATAAAGAGATGAATAAATGATATATTATACCACTTTTTGTTTTAAGTAACAAAGGGCTTCTGGTATGCAATAATTGTAATTATAATAAGAAACATAGGCCATCTTCACACAACCATTGATCAATCATAATAATCAACCAATCAGCCAATAATACACTACCAATAAAAGACCAATCACAGTCCAAGGCAACATCTTAAGTTTGGGCAGCCTAATCTTAAGATTGAGCAGAAATCTTAAGATTTTTGCCTAAACTTAGGATCCTAAGTTTGAGCAAGCAAATCTTAAGATTTTACCGATCTTAAGCTTATGCACAACAGTAATACACTTGCTTCCCACTTCTGAGGTCTGCGGTTCAAACCACGGATCCTATGTGGGAAAGTTAGTAGCTACTTACCAATAGTCGGCAGTTTACAGTACAGAACCTTGACCAACTCTATGTACTGGTTTCCTCTGCCCTTCCAACTACCTGTTGTGATATGAACTATACAGTTCTGAAAGTGACGTTAAAACTAAATAAATAAATAAATTCAGCAAAACACCTGTTCACAATGTTTTGTCCAGTCACATCAATATATGTTTGAATTTTGCTTCACCCCTTATTGCCCCCTTATTATATCCTTATTGCCCTGTTAATAAACCTTGTATGGTGGTAAAGTATGTTTAAAATAAGCAAACCTTGTACACCCATTCTGCCCCAGCTCATCCCAGGTTTTCAAACATTAAAAGATCGACCACGTGCTGGAAATGTTGTCTGTTTTCTGCTGAATAAATCTTACACATATAAACTTCTACATGTAACCTTTTTAAGCATGAGCTCTAGTGCGCCTTGCACTTCTAGAGATCACTTTTTCATTTCTTTTTGTCTCCGGACTTTCATGGATTGTGTCACAGTGTGATGAGTATCTGTCTCTTCAGTGAAGTTAAGTTTCAATGCCTTACGTTAGTACTGGGATGGGTGATTGCTTCAGAGCACTACTGCTGTCTCTGATGGCTTTGCGGCTCATGCTAGTAGACCAAAACCCCTTTCAGCCTTGTTTATACTGGCAAAGTATATAGCACCTTGAGCCAGACATAAGATGAGACAATTTAAATAGTTCGGCCCTTATGTAACTCAAGAGACCATCAAAGAACGGTGTGAACTAGGTATACTGTCCTTAAAAGATGATAAATTCGAGGAACGTGTACCTGTACGTGCAGTCTGTTAGTTGAAGCTATAAAATCACAACAGTCAGATTTCTTTTGCAATTGTATCTATCGTTTTTGTACATTACAATTAGTACTCTTTAAAACTATACTGTCTGTATACGATTGTTTGTTAAATAATTAATTACCAATTTCATTATAGCAATAAAGGACGAGGTTTGAGTATTGTATGGACGAATAAAATCACAGACTTCGGGTGGAATAATGGATGAAGCCGGATTGAGCTGAGCCCATTATGGTCGGATGTTGCAGGAACTACTTTTACAATCAGACCCCTCTCATTATAATGTACACTAGCAACAGTGCGCAGCGATAAGTTTTCATTCACTGCGCATTTCTGGTCTCAAGAATGACAATTTTATTTTTAATGGGGTATTTATTTCAAATAATAGTGGTGATTTTCTATTGGGGTGGGACGATATATGCATTAATCTTTGACCTTTGTCAAGGTCACATGATCCCCAAACACTGTTTTGTTTTTCAATCTCGTACTGGTCATGATTAGCTGTTTGACAAGTACTTGACCATATGGTAAAGGACATAAATTAAAGGACATCGGTTGTTCAGCTACCTTTTGATGCGGATGATATTGTTTACATTTCAGTTATCTGGCAGTAATACTTATCAAGTCAGTTCAGTATCTGTTTTACTGTTAGTATTTGTTGAGAAGGAATTTTCGCATGTGTAATCATTGGCACAGTACAAAGGTTTCAAATAGATAGAGGTGACATTTATCAAAATCACATGACCAAAATCACTCCTTTACATAAAAACACAGATGACGTTCTGACATTGGGCTAATGTTTGCCCAATATAAGTACACCTGTGGGTTTGACTTTGTCAGCCACCATTGGTCCCAACAGCATTTGCACAGTCCAGCATTCAGAGATTGACAAGCTACCAAGACAAAAAGGATGTACATGCACACTTAAGTGTGAGCTATCAGTTTACGGGAGTGAATGACCTCACTGTTATGTAGAAATGGCCAACAATTGACAAGTAGTGGGTATAGTTCACAGAGCAGTCATATTATCAATGATGACATGTATGTCTTGTGATTTGTCTTGTAAAACCTAGTTCACAACGTTTCGTGCTCATCCTACGAGCCACATGTGAAAACCACAAGGCTGACGAGTTTTTTCTCACGTGTGAGCAACAAAGTCTACTCATCGGGTACAGTGTACGTTCTAAACAGATGTGAAGTCTATTTGTCCATACATACAAAGTCCATTTATAGAACCGTAGGAACAATATATCACATTGTGTTGATACGACTGCGTGGAACGGTAAAACATACCGTAATCAATAACAATGGTAGATGGGGGACTCAAGATCAATCAATCAATCAATCAGTTGTCCAGGTGCTTAATCTCCGTATCAACGGATTCTAAGGCACACCATCCAATCCGTAAGGCATAAATCATGAGACATTAGACATGTTCTGAGTCGTTGCCAGGGAGGCGGTCCGGTGTTCGGTAGTAAGAAGCTATGGTGGGAATGATTTCTGAAATAGGTAGGTTTTGAGTCGACTTTTGAAACTGGAGAGATTTGGAGCACTGCGTATATCATGTGGAAGATCATTCCATAACTTAGGGGCATCATATGAGAAACTATTGTTAAAATGGACCTTTGATTTATGGATGGAAGGACAGTAAGAGGGAACCAGAAGGAACAAATTTTTGGGATTGGAACGTCTTGTATTCACGGCAGATTTGTACAAGGGGAGATATGGTGCAAAATACTTAGGCTGGCCAGTGGTGAGGTACTTATAGACCAAAACTAGGGTTTTGAAGATAATACGTTGTCTAACGGGTAGCCAATGGAGTGTCCTAAGGGTGGATGTAATGTGAGTGTACTTTGAAGCACCAGTGACAAACCGTGCAAGTGCATTTTGAACATATTGGAGCCTTGTAGCATTTCGGGATGACAAACTGCGAAAAAGAGAGTTGCAATAGTCCAAACGACTACTGACCAGAGCATTTGCAATCACCACTGATGTATCCACAGAAAGAAACCTCCTGATACGATGACGGTCCCTGAGGCTGATGAAGCAGGATTTGATAACAGAATTTACGTGATTGGTGAAACAAAACTTTGTATCAAACAGAACGCCCAGATTGCGTACAACATCTGCGGGAGAGAGACAATTTCCCAGGATATTGACAGGTAGTGAGTCACTGAGCCATTTGTGTCTGTCTTTGGCACCGAAGACTATGAATTCTGTTTTATCGGGATTTAGCTTGAGTTTGTTTTCAGACATCCAGACCTGAATATCATTCAAACATGATTTAAGACGGTCAAAAGACTTGAGACTATCATCAGGGGATAAGTGAATGAACAATTGAGTGTCGTCCGCATAGAAGTGGTAACGGACTCCGGCATTGGATAATCCAATATCTAGTAATATAACTGTTATATTAAATAACAAAGTCCTTATGTAATTATAGAATGAAAGTATTATTTTTATGTCTAACACTGCTTTCCATTTTTACCAACGAGGTTTTTATCTGAGTTTGGTATTATTCCCAAACTAAAGAACACATATTTATGAATTTTTAAATAAGAAGGGATTGAACATTTTGAAAAGATCTGTATCATACTCTCGATGAAAAAAACTTCTGAATTTTGAACCTTTGCATTTTCACTGCATATTTCAATAAAATTACAAAGTGGAGATACTCAGACGCCACAGCAGAGGTCGGCTTCGTATGAGTGCTCTCTAATCTATCAATTTTTTTTCACACAATCCCAACATTGCTCATCACTCCCTTGCATGAAGTTATGTGATGTCAAATGGTGCAAAAGGGAGCCTGTTCTCGTCTGTACGTAATTAAAATGCACTGTAGACACAACAGAGACCATCAATATTCTTCCTTAACAGTGGCGGGAAAGCAAGTGGTGGGCCACTGACAACAAAATATGTTGGTCCAACAGTGGAACGGTATCGGGCATTGCTTGTGATTTATAACAATAATCAAATAAATAACAAGTAATGTAAAAAAATCATCAATTAGCTTTCAAAGTTTAAAGGCATAAACACATAAAACTGCTGTCAGGGTGCGACAGTAAAACGTACAGCTTATCACGTGAAAATATTTTAAGCAAAAACTTTATTGGGAACTTAAAAAACTGCTTATACAGACACTCTAGATTTCACACTGTTCATATTATTATTTTTTATTGTTATTGTTGTTCTTGGTGTTGTTGTTATTATTATTATTATAAAGCATCACCTCCATGGGGCAAAGAAAGTTTTTTACTTTAGAGAAATTATCATTCCTTTATACATATTAGCCAGTATTTGTGATGTTAAGTAGATTATGCAAAAATACAAAACATATTACAGTAAATTGAAATATAATCTTGTTTCCATTATTTCTTTTACTTTCAGAATGTGACTGCTGTACTTATGCCCAGGGACTATATCTTGGGCCTGGTATTATTGTTCCTTTATTCCAGATAATCACTCAGACTATTATAATTCTTATCTACACTAGAGTGATCTGCTCGTCAGTGGCTTGTGTCCAAGGGACTAAAGGTAAGACTCTGTTGGTCATTAATAATGTCTTTATTTCTGACTCTATTCAAATAGAGGATAAAGTGCTTAAGTTGGTCTGCACTGCAATAAATATTCATAATACTCCACCAGATAGTGTTACTGCTCCACTACATTTGAAAAAAAAAATGATATGTTAATTGTTTTATTAGACTAACTGAAAAGTGTTGGACAATCTTATTGTGAAGTGTTTTTCATATTAAATTTAAACGTTAAATCTACAACAATAAATTCCTGAGATATTTGTTGAAGATGTGATGGACCAACTAAGAGGTTTGTATTTTACTGGTTCCAGCTTTAATTACTATTTCAGTTTACTGTATCTTGAGCCTTTACAGCATTTGTGCAAGAAATTATACTGCAGCATGTAAACTTTCTTACACAAAACCTCACGAAACCTCTAATTGCACATCTAATTATGAAAAAAAAACATTGTTATTTTTGGTGGTAAATTTGATCTGTCACAGAATGTCTAGGGATAAATCAAACTTGTTAAACTTAAACATAATGGTTGTGCAAATTGACATAATGCTGTTCTAAGTTATTGAATTGTTTGTTATACTTATAGAAAACAAAATTTTCCAAATGAGGATTCAAGTTTTTATTCAATCCGTGATAATCCTATTGGTCATTTCATGCAATATAGCTATTGGTATATGTTTTGGAAAGAACAAAGATCAGCCTTCAAGTTGCAATTGTAAGTATTCCTCTGGATTTCTGTTTAGCAGGAGATACTAAGTTAAATTTTGCTAAATTAATGAAGTTTGTATGTTGATTGTGCAAAATACAAGAAGCAAGTATAGTTTTGATACAGACTATGCACTCAGAAAATATACCAGAATGATTAAAAAAACACAGACGAAAATTAGTGTGTATCTTTAAGTAGTTCTTTTTTGTCTCAGGAACTGTCCTGATGTACTAATCAAGTATAAAGTAACTTAATAGTCTTTCGATCTTCACATATCAATCACTAATCAGTATGTTAAATTTTCCATCATTTAAAAAAAAATATTTTTTAGATATTTTTCATGTCATTGTGGTTCAAGTGTTGATTCCATATTGTTAAAAACAAAAATAAAATGTCCCATACACCTGAGTATACAAATTGTATACCTCAGCCAACTGTACTAGAAGTTTGGGAGATTGGCTTCAATAGACAACTGTCAATGAGCTGACCTATAGAGTGTATGGATAGTAAACTTGTTGCTTACCAGGCGTATGCTGTAACCTAGATGCTCCAGAAAACCCCTTTGATTGATTGAATCAGTGATTGATTGATTGGGCTTTATCACAATGTATAGTTCATACCACAATGGGTAGTTGAGATGGAGAAAAGCAGTGCGTACTTGTTGGTAAATATTCTGCACTCAAAACCGCAGGTTTAGGAGTAATTCTAATTGTAATAGTACTTTTATAGCGCTAAATCTCCATCTATTGACAGACTCTAAGGTACATAATAACAGAAAGTAGAGATCCATAATAATTAAGCCAAAAACAATGCAGGGGTCAACACCAGAAAGATAGACTGAGACAAGACCAGAAAACTAGGGTGGGTATGCTTCTACCAAAGAGATAGGTTTTCAATGTCTCTCTGAATAAAAAGAGGAGTGAGTCAAACACATGACCCGAAAGGTAGGAGGTGAGTGATAAAACTATTGAACTTTAAGGTATTATATAAACTGACATATGCAAGGATATTACACTGACTTCTGATTTATTATGTTTTTTTATTTAATTATTTTGGCACTGTCTGACTATTAAGGTGAAGATGAAACTCCTCTCTACATGGTGGTTGTGCCTGCTGTGATAGGAACAGTTTTTATTATTTTCGTGATTGTGGAGTTCCTAGTTGTGCCAAAGTTCATCCCAGGTCAGCTGTATATCTGTGTAACTTGTAACTGTAAATAAACTGTTTGGTGTTACTTTAACCACTACGTTCAAGATATTGATAGTAATGATATGCATAACATTTTATTTTTAACAGCAACCACAAAAAGTGGCTTTGATCCGTTCGTGGGATAATTGTAATATAAGATTCTAAATGTTTAGAGATATTTCCTTTAATCCAACAACCATATTTGTTCACCACTAGCTTGTCTAACTTGTTACAGAGGAACATTGGATAACTCCATCTGTTTCATATGTTCGCTGGATACTTTCAAGAGGGGGTTGTTGATTTGATCTCTTTCTGTTGTCTGACACTGAATGTTTCACACAAAGTTTTGGTGCCTACTAAAGGCTTTGTTTTACTTTTTTTGTTCACCATAAATCCATTCTAATTCCAATTGGGATTAATGGATAATAAAGATAGTAGATGTTCATAGGGCCTACTTATAAGTTTTATATTAAATTCAATAGATAGTGTACATATGTGCGTGGGTTATGGAAATTTTACTGTAAAACTTGTAAAACATTCACAGATACATTGCAGTCATTAATAACCTATGATTCAAATATAACTACTTGTACATTATGTGTTTTATTGGTTTGTATGAAAGATGATGCATAAACCTGTGGCTCCAGAGAAAGCAATCCTGCAGATACAATCAAAAGAACAAACAAGGTAAAATACCAATTTGGAACCAGATAAATGTTTATCTAATAAAATAGTTATTTCATAAATAATACATCCCATATTCACTTCACACATTTGTATTAAAATATATCTTATGGTCCTTGTGTTGATGTATCACAAATCCATCTTTGAAAAAGACCCCATTGTTACAAAATATTCTGAAACATTGACGTGGATTCAGTGTTTTTTTCCTCTGGTATAAACTGCTTTTCTGTAAAGTCAATGATTTCTTTGTCATGTGAAAGTGAATGACGCCGTGTACATAGTTTTTGTTTGATATCCAATTAAGTCCTAATAATTGTGAAACTCCTGTATTGGATTTATTCATGTATGCACAGTCTTTTCTGTTATTACCACAACCAAGGTAGTTATGTTTTTGTGTGCATTCATTTGTTTGTCTGTCACCTTGTCTGTGTTACTCCAAAACTCAGAAATGTATCTTTAAGAATTTACTATATGGGTAGAGCCTGACCGGAGGCAGTGATTAAATTATAAGACAGAAGCCGATGATACTCTGGAAAATAATAAAAAATCCTGGATTTTAAACAGTCCAATTTTTAATGAGTTTGACATTGTGGTGGATATTACTTCAAAAATAAAAGGTGGTATTTGGTTAAAATTAGAACATGGAGATAGTCAGCTGCCTTTGCGCAGATCTGTGTTTGTGGAGTTCTTTCTAGTGCAAATGTTGTTGAATTCAAATCCTGAGACAGATCACGAAGACTTGACATGGTAATTTACACAAATTTTTAGCCGATTTAGTCCTTTCCAATGATGAATATAAGGGATACACAACCATTTGGGGGAGTCAGCTTTGAGTGTCCTGCTTCTATGTAAGTAATGTGGCCATGATGATTCGGTCTTGTTCAAGTGATGTTTAGTTATCAGATGAAAACAAACTTATTTTATTTGTAGTATTAATAGTTTTTCTCATTGCTATTTTTCCATTGATTCTTTATTATTTTTTTGTGATCTTCTTATTGTGTGTCTGATCTAATAATTATTTTGCTTTTTCTTCAGTTTTTCCTAAATACATTCTTTGCCACCTTTTTACAAGAAATGCATCTGGAATCAATTTGGAAGATTACCGACTTTACTATTGGGGAATGTTTGTTCATTGAGGCATGATATATGAAAATATATTACGTTTCATCAAAGCTATCTTATTTCGCTGTACCATCTCATACACTGCAAAAGCTATATCTAATTATGGATCTAAGTCTGTGAGAGCAATTTATGAAAGCATATATTACTAAACAAAAGTGTTCCAAAAATTCACTCTTGCAGTAATACTTGATACTCGGATGTCACCCCACTATTTTATTGAAAAAGAGTGTTGATTTGGCGTTTTGGGTCATCAATTACAATATTTGGTTTATTCTAAAGTTTTTAACTCTTTCCACCCCTTTCAAATACAATGTCTTTATACTATTCAGCTAAATGAAATAGCAAATTCCTGTAAATTATGTTTTTCTGCAGGGACGTGTCTATTTATACCTAGTTCGCACTGTGTCTTGCTGGCCTTATGACATGAATATGAGCCGAAAATAATTAACTTGTCGGTAACCATTTATTATCTAATGTGTTTCTTATTTTGGTAATTTGGTAATTTCATGCATCCAGCAGTTGTTGTAAAGAACTTTGGTGTCTGATTTTATTCTAATTTTCTTTGCGAATCCTGTCCACAATATTTGTACGACTTATTTAATTCAAATGAGTGATCTCAGGTGGGTTAGACAGTATCTGACAGATGAGGCTTTCTGTATCCCTGTTCAGACATCTGTCCAGTTTCGACATGTGCAAACTCCAGTGTATGCAGAACACATTTTCTATAAGAAAACATCAAAACACCAGAGATATTGTGGGTGAATTTGTATTCAGTGGTCATATCTTCAATCTCTTTGATGATTGATGTGTTGTTGACTATCATGATCAATACCAATCTAGCGAAGGCCGACATGATGCTTATGCTTAGTATAACTATAACACTGTACCATATACTTGTTATTAGTTGCCTGGGTAAATAAATGTATGTTATAAATTAATCACCTTTTGATCCGTGGTTAAGTGTAGGTCTCATTATGGGGGTGTTTGTCTCAGACTCCTGTCCTCTGAAGTAATAATTGTATAAAAACATGGCTTGTTGGCACTTTGTAAAACTCTTGTATACACTTTTAGTGTTCATACATTTATGATAGTGTGATGTGTGTATACAGTATACAAGCTTGTATAAAGGCAGTATAAGAATGTATGTATCCAGGCTGTATATTGTGTACACTCCGGTTTACCAGCAGTCTGCATTGGTATATGGCACTATCTAATTCTAATTATAATTGGACTTTTATAGCTCTTAATCTCCCCTATTCAAAGGGGACTCTAGTGCTTTACAGTTGTTTACCAGGATATTATTTGTAGTATAGTATTATTCTCAATTTTTTTTCGTTTCTTTGGCTTTGGATTAGGCTCTATAAAAGTGGGTCATATTTGTTCAACGGATGTAACTCTTAAATTAGTCATAACTTAATTATACCTTAGTCATTTAGGTGTAGGAGTTGCCCATTCATGGCAGCTTCATTCAGAGTCAAATAAATAGATATAATTAAGTCTGACTTTTTCATGTTTTTTTAAAGAATACTATATATCATATTCAATGTATCTGTGATCTTTTTATGTGTCATTTTTCAGGCATTTTTCTACATTATACTATTAATATTTTATTATATTCATACAATGGACTGAACCTGAATATATTTTATGTATATATAAGTATTTACCAGCCGCTTGATGGTACATTAGTTGAACTGTAGGGTCGATTATGACCTTTATAAAACTACACTTTATAAAGCAGAACCTGGTGCCCATCAGTCAGCCTCCATATCTGTTTTCCTCAATATTCTGCCAAAAAAGATTGTCTATAAATTTCAATGAAAAAGAAAAAGGCAATCAACCAAACCCGTGTATGAATCTGATGCTCCAATAACATAGCATAGGTCCTGTAACTCAGATTAATAATTTTTAAAGTCATATTTTATCATTTAATTCAGACTATCTTTTCCTCCATGCCTGTAATAATATTATTCACTGATAGACATTAACACCCTAACTGTGGTTTTATAGTAGAAAAAGTGGTTTAGAGTTAGCCAAAGATTCACGCTCTGTTTGGCAGTCAGTAACCCAATAACCCCAGTGAGATGCTTTCCTGGATTGGCAAATTTAGAGTGAGTATGCTAAGTTAACATTAATAAGGTAAACTGAGGTGCTATTCAAAATTTATCTTTTTATTGTTGTTGAAATGGGAATGATGTTAAGGAGAATTTATTCTGCAACGTCTTCAATTGATTTTCAGGCCTGAAGACAAAAGGTAGAAGTTAAAAAGAAAGCCTCTTCAGAAAAATAATGGATACTAACATTGTGACTTATAAAAATAAACAAAATGAGGAATACCAAAAAAAAATCTGGATCCTGATCAATCTTCAATTTCTCCTTGTGATATATTGCTATAGTATTCTAATTGTGAAAAAAGATATGACAATCTTATTATTATACCATGTATGGACATTGTTGTTTTTCCAATCTCTGCCATACATGTTCTATTGAGTATTATTTTTTATGTTAAGAAATCCCTATGCAAGTAGCAGTGTGTGTATGTTTGTGAGATAAATATAATATATTGACAGTAACATATAACTAAACATATATGGCTAAATATTTCATCCAACAAGCAAAAAATGTAACAAAATGTACTTCATTTTATTCTGAGAAATCCACATTGTTGTAGATTTTATAAAGGAAACTCTGATATATATTCTATACTGTCCTATTTTATACTGAACTTTTATAGTGCTTCATCTCTGCATTTAAGCAGATGTGCAAAAAAGCATAAGTTATTCTGCAGTATTGCAGAATAAATCACTCCACAGCGATGGTCAATACCACAGTGACAATGGCTCAATAAGAAAATATGGTGTAAAGACCTTGGAGAGCAAATATGATTTGAGATTCTTCCTGAAGGAGGTGACAAAGGATTCATCGTCAGACAATTCCAGATTGTTTGAGCATCAAAAAGCAAAGCTATGACCAAATTGCTTCTTTGATTTTTGCAACTTCATATCCTTAAGTGAAGTGAATTCTTATCATGTTATTCTTGTATAATTGTTATTTTGCTTGTACGGACTATCTTGTGTTTTTCCAGTTAAGTTATTCAGGTGGTTATACATATTAAAATGTTATACATTTTAATAAAAAATAAATAAAGTGTTTTTCGAAAGTGATTGTATTTTTTTATGATTGTAGATAACAGATGTCTGTTAATGAATTCAAAAATGTAATTCTTACATTTTTATCTAAAAGGTAAGGCTCAATTTTCATTTTAAAAGGTAAGCAATCCGAGGATCTGGAAGTATTGGTGAATAAATTATACATAAGTATTCTTGAGGTAACAAAGAAAAATAGGAGAACTTCCATACTTCTTTTTAATAAATTAATAATTTTCTTTCAAAAACTTTAAAACTACAGGCTTCTTGAAAAACTTATATCTATTAGTGAATGATTTATCTTAATAAGGTAATTTCAGTAAAAAATCGACAAAATAATGACTGACCTTTAGAGACCCCTACAACCCTCACAAAAAGCCATATGTTTTCAAAAGCTATTACCTAAAGCTTGTATACTTTATTTTTCAAAAGCTATTACCTAAAGCTCGTATACTTTATTAAAATTTTATTACTTTAACTTTTATTAATACTTTATTAAAATTTTAATACTTTTTAATTACAGTAAAAAACCCCACAAAATAATGACTGACCTTAAGAGACCCGTTCAACCCTCACATAAAGCCATATGTTTTCAAAAGCTATTAACTAAAGTTTGTATACTTTATTAAAAGTTTAATACTTTTTTCGAAATTTTCCATCTCTTTGTTTAAGATAATTGTGAATACACCCCTGGATCATTTTGGAATCATTTTTTGGTAAATCTATTTTACTTACAGCCATGAAAGGCTGTATGGGTTGTGTTTTCACCCATGGGGATAGACTTGTTGGGCTCTTTTGTATATGTCGTGTACAAGTTGGGATTTTGTACAAGTTATAACTTGTACAAAATCTTGTACAAGTTATAACTTGTACGGCTGAGTTGTACAAGTTATAACTTGTACAAAATCTTTTTCAAATTTTGTACAAGTTATAACTTGTACAAAAAATATGCTTGTACAAGTTATAACTTGTACAGTACTATTCTTCATTGATGTTTGGTAATATATCTTTGCTTTTAACTTGTTAAATTAAAGTAGGCTTTAATATAGGTATTCCATTTAAGGAAATGGATTTTTGGAGATATTACAAGAATGTGACAAATTCTATATCAGATTATGCAGAAAGATTCAATTAGATAGATAAATTTTTATTGTACTGACTATGTTTTAATATACTTTTGCTTTCAATTTTTTAAATTACAGTAGGCTTTAATATGGGTATTCCATTTAATCTAACAAAAACCTTTTAAGTAAGAATTTTCCCAAAGTCATCAATTGAATAAACTTTTCAAATATTAAGTGATATTGATGTTGTGTTGAAGTTGCTTACCATAGTGCTCCATAAGCAGAATGAAGGATTTAATGATGAATAGATAGGACCCCAAGCCAAAGAAAGCCACATGTGAATCACTATCATTGAAGATCTTCTTATAGCTTTGGTTGATACTGATTATAAAAAGCCTGGCAGGCTCAAGAAGCCCCTATTGCAAGGCAATTACAATTACATCAACCCTGGTTGCCTTTATTGGTTTGATTGATAGTGATTATAAAAGTGTGGCAACCTCTAGAAATCCTTTTTGTCAGTCAATTACAATCACATTAAAAACTAGAACAAGACCTGCTGACAAGATCAACAGCAAATTTTCAAAATTTATTACAACAGTCACTTTTTTTTAATATGGCAAATATTGTTCAATATGGGGGCAAAACAGGAGCACAAAACTATAAAAAACTTAATTGTACAGCTTCAAAATTATTAAAAAGTTTGTTGACCCAAGTTGTACTACTCAGTTTTTGTGCTTCAAAAAAGCTTCACTTTTACAACCCAGTTGTACGCTCAAAAAATATTAAAAAGTGTATTGGCCTAACTTGCACAACATAGTTGGTCAAGTTAAGCTTTTAGGAAGCACAAAAACTCATTTGTACAGCTCCAAAAGTATTAAAAATGTATTGGTCTAAACTTGTACAACTCAGTTGTACAAGTTAAGCTTTTTAGAAGCACAAAATCTGTACAAGTTATAACTTGTACAAAATTTGAAAATGATTTTGTACAAGTTATAACTTGTAAAACTCAGCCGTACAAGTTATAACTTGTACAAGATTTCATACAAGTTATAACTTGTACAAAATCCCAACTTGTACACGACATATATACAGTAAAAAAGTCCAAAAAATATGTTACCAGTAATTTCCTCAAGGTTCTGCCATAAGTTACATTTTTTGTGGTAAAATAGTCTATTTTTGCCTGCATAATTCTACATAATTTTCTATAAATTTGATATTTTTCTCAAAATTGCTGCATAATCTTTTGAGTTTGTCGCTTTTTGTTAAATGTTTTTGGAACCAGCACCAAGTAGATGAAATGTGGCTATTTATAGATTTATTGTTCTAATGACCCCAATGTTTCAGGATTTTTTTGTCACAGAAATGTATGTACCTGTTGATCCAAAACTATTTATAGAAACAATTGTTGTTATTGTGTAAGCCAAATGTGTATGCCAAATGTGATAACCCATCTGAAGCAGTTTTAACAAAAATAGTCACAAACAATAGCCAAAAACTTTGATTTTGTCACTTATTGTTCAGAGCCATGTTCATTACATCTCAATTAAAAAAAAAATCCCACACTTTAAGAAGTAAAATAATTTTTTTTCAAATGAAATGTGTCAAAAATAATAAACCCTGTGAACCTTCAAGTTACAAGAACATATGCAGAGCCATTACACAGAAGTAAATATAGTTAGGTAATTTTATGCATCTCACTCGGTATTTACTTTGTATTTGTTATTTAAGGTCACCTTAGTAGTTACTGAAAATAGCATCAGAGATGCCAATACCCCATAGAGAAGATAAAAGTCCAAGATAAGGAGTCTTTCAGAAAAGAAAATTGGAATTATGCAAAGGTTGAAGATGACATTTCAGGAGAGAATATGTATGTAAAGAAGAAGTATCAAAACAAGACAATTTAACAGCAAAATGACATAATTAATTCGCAGACTAAAAATTATGAAATTGCAAAATTTATTAATTGATTTGATTAATAATTGAATTATAGCTGTCAAAGGAGATGGCATGATTAGGTGAAAGTATATATGAATCAGCTGAAGCAAACCATTCTGACAAAGCCAGGGTCAAATAGCACACCAATGTCACAGTATGAGGTTACACATATAGCCCTCCAACCGATATACCTACCAAGTTTACAAGCTCCTCTACCTTATGGTTTTCAAGTTATAGCCTGGACAAGATTTTTAAGATCTGCCACTACAACAATGTCAAAGGTCAAATCAAAGTCACACCATCGCATTGCAAACTAACACCCTCCTCAAACTAAAACCCGTGACAAGTATCAACTACCTATACCTGACAATTTCTGAGGTATATTAATCCAGATGAATTTTAAAAAAAAATCAAGGTCACTACAACAAGGTGAAAGGTCAAATCATTGTCTCATCAGTGCCCTGTACATCTACACTCTCGAATCAACAGCTCTACAAATATCAACTTCATGATCCATATGGTTTCAGAGATATAGTCCCGAGAAGATTTTAGAGGTAGGGGTTACTACACCGAGGTTTAAAGGTCCAATCAAGGTCACACAAGTCGTTGCACACCAACATCCCCACCCAATACTGACATCAAGTACAAATCTGCTACATGTCTTGGTTTCTGAGATATAGTCCAGAAAAGATTTTCCTGTACCCATCGCATGGCTTTCCCTATCTTCTTTTAAAACTAAGCTGGATGAATCACCTATACCAAAAGCTACAGGGGTTCAAGTGGTAAAATGTCTATTTTCTGACCTAACGGTGGCCATAACAAATTGCATATGTGTGTCAAATTTTAGTGGAAAAAAAGTATGTTAGATTAGCATCCACAGAAAGCATGAGGTTTTATGGCTGACGTAAACCAGTATAGCCTGGTTTTTGACTAGGGATAAAATTACGTTCTGTCAAAACGCACAGTTAACTTCTGGAGGAAATCAGTATAGAAAAGTGGTTCCAAGTGGTTGCAAATCACCCACCAAATGAAGTTTATCATTGAGTGTATTCATTTCTTTCAAGACTACATATTTTATCTCTCATTACTTGAGTAGTTATGAAGAAATGTGGATCAAACAAAATGAATCCATTTTGTTTCAACTAAAAGCTTTATTTCACTATTATAATCAACAGAAAAAGATACAACATTTTCAAAAATATCTCTAAAAGTATAATTCAAAACAGGGAACTAAAGGAACTATTGCAGATGCTTGCTGGACTATCAATGGTAACAGTTTATGTATCACAGTAGTTTACGAAGACTTACTCAAATAATAATATAAACAGATTATGTTCAGGTTGCAACAAAAAATTTGGCACTCAGTATTGCGTAGTCATTTTGTTTTAAAAATAGAATCAAAAATATTACACAAATGGACAATAAAAATATTCTCATATAATTGTACAGACATAATATGAAACAATTTGTTGGAAGCACTGTAGAAGTTTAACTGACAGCATAACTTTAAAGAAATTCATATATTTTAAAGGGTTAAAACTTTACTATATATAGAAATACATATTTTTCATTACCATAAATACGGAGATACAATATCTACTTCTTTTTCATTCAAAAGGGGATTTCACATAATTTAAAATAAGTATAAGTATTGCTGCTTTGCTTTGCCAAATTACCTGTATTACATATATGTGATTTGTACATGTAAGATCATCATATTATTTTTGGTCTGTCTGCAACAGATTCTGTAACACATCAATTTTTGAAATATTATTTTCCATTGCAGATCAAGATGAACTTACTGGTTTATATTTCACTGTGATCTCTTTGGTTTTGAATGTACTTAGCAAAAACATGGTTTAACTTTATAAATTATTTGTGTTATCTTTTTTATTTCTGATTTAAAACACTTTATATTCTCTTTGTCGTAAAACAAAGATTTATTCTTATATTTACCAATAATCTTGCAATTTGCCAAACTTCTGGATCAATGTCACCACTTGTGTAATGCTAGATACAATTTGGTTTTAGAAAGCCACACATTAAAAATAGTATTATTTCAATTCTGGGAATGTCCATTGTATAACTAAAGCTTTATAAGCTAGCAACAGGCACTGCTGAAGAGCTATGGTGTGTGAAACATTAGTAAGTCTCAAGTAACAATCATTGGTCAGTAAAGCAGAAAATTCTGATTAAATATTATACTCCTTTGAAAAGAGTCACTAAATAAAATATACATTAACAAATACAGATGGCTACAACTAAGAAAAAATAATTACACACTGTGCTCCCTTTAGGCTTCTTGTTTTTGTTGTCCTTCACTATGATATTGCAAAACATATTATGTCACACATATTACATAATACAGTGAGTCACAAATATACAATCTGTAATGAATATCTAAAATATATATCTATATCTTGGTCAAATTTATTTCACAAAAGACCATTTGACTATAAAAAGTGTGCAAATTAAAATACTTCCATATTTGCTATTTCAATGATACATGTGATGTTAAAAACAAGCTGCATTTATTTTGTACCATGAAATTTGACATAAATTAGATTGGACAGTTCCCAAAATGGTCATCTCTTATGCCACAGACTTTGATTAGGTGGTATCTAGGGGATCCATCTTTTGTACGCTATAATTATCAGGGAAATATAATATAATCATTCACCAATATAAAAATTTTATAATGGTAATTCAATCTACAACATGTGTAATTTCCAAAGGAAAATTGTATGTCTAGACCAGCATGTACATAACCATTATGAAAAATTTTGAGGATATTTGATTGGAGTCTTAATCTTCATGCGATGATAAGTTTGATCTTTTTTTGTCAAATCGTTTAAATGATTGACTTGATTTTGCGCCTTAAAGTCCTCTTGCATGGGGAGATTAAGCGCTATAAAAGTCCAATTAAATTGACTATCCATTCTCAACCGGTAATTCCAAAACAGTTTTATCTGTTTCTACCAACAGATCAAGTTTTATTTTTAGAATTTTAATTTTCGGTCCCTCTGATATGGACAAACTCAGTTACTCATTACCTTTATGTATGGTCTGTATATATTTATTTAAATATCACCCCTTATCCACCTTTGTTTAATCAGGTAATGCAGTCCCCTGTCTCCACAATTCTTTCACTGACACAACATGTCAACAGAATATCTGATACTATATAAATGATATAAGATTATATATAACAAACAATTAAACAATTAATGGAGGGATTGTATCGGATGGACTTTTTTCGGTAACCATCTCTCCACACAATAATCAAATCCAATATATATAAAAGAGAAACTAAAAATGTTCACAAATCACCAATGGTCCAGTCTATGTGTATTACAAACTTACCCAAAAAACCTCAGTTAATGTTATGAGCAATGAAAAATCAAACATATCAATAAGGAATATCTGACGCCCAAATTACATCTCAAGATGAGCAGTACATAACTCCACAAGATTGAAAATCAGAAAATGTGTTATATAATGTAATTAAAATTGGGAATTGATAAATGTTTGATTATCAACAGAAATAGGCTCATAACTAAATGCGCTGTGCTAATTTAAGATAAGTTGAATAACACTGGTCTAGTTAAGTTGTTCTTTTTGAGTTATCGTGTACAAAAGGAAATTTCTTTGACAGTGGACCTCAATCCAGTACATCCCCAGTCTTTCATCTGGGGATTTAATTATTGACAATATATAATTCATTTATAGGCTATTTTAAGAAAACATCAGAAGCAATAGGCTGAAATAATAATAATAATAACAAATAATATTCAAAACAGCATGCTCTTCTAAAAGTTTGAAAACTGATAGTTTTTACTCCTCAAAAATATATAAATCACAAACATTTTAACTGTTCTTGTCTGAATCAATGACAGCAAAATTATATATACAGTCATGGGTTTTCAAACAGGTCCCATAAATAAAGAGATTAAATACAATTACAGTGAACATGTTTTTTTAATATACTTAAGTTCATCACTTCCAAGAGCCTATCCTTAAACTAATGCTGAGACATTTATTGTGATTTAATCACATAAGACCTCAATTTTTATCAAGACCAGCCCAAATACTGATGGTTGAAAACGTTATGTCATAATAACTTGACAATTTAAAATATTTGTTTTTATCCAAGCATACTTCATTGTGCTATGCAAAAAGATGGATATTAAAAATGTGTTACACAGATAATAAAAGTAAAGTTAAATCTTAAACTGTATAAAATACACATACAAGTGGGATAAAGCAAATAAAGCACACAACAGTGTTAAATATTAAAAAATAATTGAATAATTGAAGGCATAAGTTTACATACAACATATACATACAGATTAAATAGGTATGAAATATCTCTATAAATATTACATAGCTCTTTTCACAACCCCAATGAATATTGTATATGATTGCTCTACAATCAGTGGTACACAGTATATCTATCACAGTGCTTCATGGAAACTAATACAAATAGTAATATAGACAGATGGAGTCATAATGCTGAGGTTATAACACAATTTTGCAATCATTATTGTGTTGCAGAAACAATATGAATAACCAATCATTTCTGCCAATAAAAAAAAAAGAAAAATACAACAACCCTTGTTCATAACATTTACTCACATACATGCATTTCTGTTTTCATTAAAAATGTGCAATCTTTAATATAAGTAAATGTGTTTTATCTTTATAAATTCCCTGTGTAAAATATGTGATTTGTGCTTGTAAGATCATCATAGTATTTCCACTTTTTCAACAAGTATTATTATATTAAACAAGTTTATCATCCATTGGGATTCTATCCATTTTAGTGTGATGAAGCACTGATGGGGAAGATTACTTCCATTTGACATTAATATTCTTTGGTTTTGAACCTTATTCAAAAGCTTCATAAGTCAAGGTTAATGTTGTCAATGGTTAATGTTATTTCTTTCTGTTATAAAACCACACATATGTTTGTTGCCTTAATTAGACATCATTTTAAACAGATCAAGCTTTAAGATTAATGACAACAGACTAAATTAGATGCTGGGGTATATACAGTGTGTAGCCTTCTAACACTCTGAAGTACACAACAAGTACTGCAAAGGAGCCTTTTGAAAATTACAAGTTAACAGTGAATGATTCTGAATGTATATTTGTACTGACTTAAAGAAACAGTAACTAAATAAAATATGCAGTTACAAATATATAAATGTCTAGAACCATGGAATGTTAATAACTATGCCCTATTTCTGTATGTTATATATTTATATTTTTTTTGGTTTACAAGGATATTATAAAAAACATATCATGTATATCAGATACATGTAAATACATTAATGTACTAAATATAAAAGATGTAGCATATCTTAATCAAACTAATAGATTTTTCATTAAAAAACTCTAAGCAATAGTAAAAAATAAAATTGAGTCTTTTGTTAAGTCTTAAAATTGCACAAAATATGCATACAATAGGTCAAACAAATACATAATCATTTAATGTCACATTTCATATGACAGTACAAACATGTATAATAAAACAATCTATAACAAATAGTAAAAATAAAGTTGCAGCTTGTGATTAGTCTAAAATTGTGTAAAAAAGTGAAAAAAATTCCTTTGACAAGCCACTAAAGACTGGGCCGTATGATGTCCATACTAGCTTCACTGTTTAACTGAAGTTTGCGTAGGTGCCAAATTGAGAAATATATTCTTCAAGAATGTCATGTAGGAATGTATACTGGTCCTGGAACAAAAATAAAATCAAAAAGAAAATTGAAAACAAAACACTGAAATCAAATACTGAAGTGTGACAACAATAAGAGACAATTAGTTATAATGTTCATCTACTTTTATTATTTTCAACAAACTACATAATAGTTTAACGCCACTGAGTCAAACCTTAAACTTCTCTTACATCCCATTGTATGTGTATACACACGTAAGTGTGCTACATATATTGTTGAAAAATATAAATGTAGCCTGGTAGTGGGGTAGTAGGGATTTGCACGTGCAAACAGCTGTATTCTTCTGATAAGAGTGTCAGTATTTGAACATCAAAGAATAGACTGCGACTAGCAACAGGCCTCACAGTGGTTAATATGGATACCAAGGTACACGTGAGTGTGTTCTAAGGGACTTGCAAACCCTGCAAGTGAATGGGGAGATCTTACAGCACTTGCAAGGGAAATGCATGTGTGCAAATCTCTTGTAAGTTACCCTTGAGAAATGGATGTGTCTATGTCTATTCTGCGTGCACGCAGGGAAAATGTGCATGTCAATTTTCATTGCAGGGCCTGTGCGACCTTTAAGCTTCTCTTACATCCCATCGTACGTGGATACACACGTAAGTGTGCTGCAAATATTGTTGAAAAATATAAACTTAGCCTGGTAGTGGGGTAGCAGAGATTTGCACGTGCAAACAAGGTATATTTTCCTAAGAAGAGTGCCACTACTTGAAGATCAAAAAACAGACTGCTGCTGACTACAGGTCGTACAGTGGGTTTATATACATGCAAGGTACACGTAAGTGTATCTTACAGCACATGGAAACAATGTAAGTAAATGGGGAGAACCTACAACACTAGTAAGGAGAATGCACGTGCCTAAGTCTCCCTTAAGTGACCCTTGAGATATGGATGCATTTGTAGCGATGCTGCGAGCACGCAGAGAATAATGTGCATGTCAATTTTTATTGCAAGGTGTCTGCAACCTCAAAAATCTGTTATAAAATCGCAAGTTTGGCTTAATTAGTGTCCCTTGCAAATTCACCGATTTTTCTCTGTAACCAGGACGTACGTGCACGTATGATGGGATATAAGAGAGGCTTTACATTATGTTATAAAATTGCACATGTACCTTAAGTGTGCCTTGCAAATCCGCCGATTTTTTTTCTGTAACCAAGGCGTGCGTGCACGCACAATGGGATGTAAGAGAAGCTTTAGAAATATACTTGGACTGAATCCAGAATTCCAGATAGAAGGGTAGATTGCAATGGAAACGTCATAAAATGCACTTCTACTTAAAAGGGACATCTACTTAACAGAACAGTACTAAAAGAAGTTTGATTGGACAATGTTCATACTGGCTTCATTATCTTGAATTCACTTTAACCTTTTGCTATCTGACATTTATCAACTTTGGTGATTATAGAAGCTACTCTAAAGAATAAGGAATACAAAGGTCAGGTCTATTATGAATAGAAAGTCTCACCATTGATGTAATGAACTGTGGTCTTGGAATACGTATGTGTTTCAGTGAATGGAAGATATCCACTTCCTGCTCTGCATTGGCCATCTCGAACAAGTAGGTTGTTGCAATGTATAGTCCAGTTTCATTTGCTCCATTGCTATGTAACAGGATATCAATAACTGAATATGAGGGAACAAAATTCAGAAAAATATGAAAATTTGTCCATTGTAGTTCTACACAAGCAGAAATATCAAATTCACCCATTGTCCATCAAAAGTAATAATGCACCTTCCAATGCATGAAAACATTTCAATTAACAGCCAAAGTAGAATGAAATACAGCTAGGTTCATGGATTGTGGATTATAAATAGTATACATTGATGTTAACTGCACTGTATTAAATTCAAAATATAAACCTAATCCATCTATTCTACTCTACTACTTTGCAGTATCTTCCCCAAAGCTCAGAACTCAGTGTGCTCAGTTAACATAATGATTAAGATAGTCAAAGGACAGTCATGGTCAGTAGTCCGTAAAATAAGGTCAGTATGACTTTGCTTATTCTACTTATTCACTCTGCAATATGTATGTCTTATGAGCTTGCCAAAATTAAAGTCTTAACTAAAGTTTTACATAAAAAGGCCAAAATTAAACTACTTTACTATGTCATTCAGAAGAATGTGCATTACAAATAGATGTAACAAACACGGTTTTTATTTATAAGAGTCCATGGTAGTGTGTTTGTCATTCTATTTAATGCTAAAATAGCTATTCATTCTGTTTGATTAGAGCATTTTTAACAAAGGCCTCACTTATGCTGTTATTTGAAAGGCCTAGGCCAATTGTAGTTATCCTGGTAAAATATCCATTTGGGCAACAGCAAAGTCATGTCAGAGTATCCCCGACTCAAATATTGGATTATCCAAGGAAATACAATCAGAGTTTGCACATAAATACTCTGTGATAGGAGTTTTTTCCTAGGAAAATCAGAGAATATCATGGGTCAGAGTTTCTACTGTGACACATATCTAATGTCATTGCAACAATGCCAGTGTTTGCAACTGGGTGTAGCTAACAACCATGTCCATTCACAGCACTTGATTTCCATGCCAGATGTAGAGTTACAATGTCTGATTTTCAAGTCATCTTGACATTTTTAACAATTTTTTCTGTCATTAAGTTATTAGAAAAAATAAACAATTAGCCATGGTAAAATGAAAGAAAACTTGAAGATTTCTTACCTTTAAAAAGTTTTACAATATTGATCCAAATAGGTTTGTTAATTCAGGATGCACTAAGTATAAGCATACATATTTATGTTTAGTTGAATAAGGAGCATGACAATTATCAAAAATAGGGTTTAACACTAGTATCTGCTGTGAACTCACAGACATGTAGCTGTCACAGTTTTGTTGTCACATTTCTGCTGCCATTGCTGCACCTCTGAATAGAGTGTCCGCAGAAGAGAGAGGTCTCTGTCTCTGATGGGCTTTTCTGACCAATCACTAATGTCAAAAACCATCAAAGTATGCTCCTCATCTAAGGGCTACAATGTAACAGTGTTATCTATTTATAGGAAACCTACAATTGATTGGTATCTGTAATCTTCTTTTATTGAAATAGTAAGCTAGATCATGATAATAATAACAATATACAATTTCTTCACAGTTTTTTCAGGTAATCAGAGGTAATTACCAATTAAGCAAGTACAACCAAGTCTTCTTCCCCTGATTTTAACCTAGGGGCTGGACAATTTGTATTTATAGTTTGGCAAGCATTGTAAATTATATAGTTTTCTTGGTAAAGGCTAATTTATAATGAGACCATTCAGACAGCTCAAGGATCCGACTTCAAAACTAATTCATTCCATAATATATATACATACTAATCTTTTTCTAATATTGACCAGACCATTCAGGCAGATCATCCTAATTAATGAGAAAAATTTATATAAAACTATTTACATCAGCTTAAAGTTTTCCAACAGTTAATAATCTTTTTCTCTTTGCATATGTTTGGCAAGTGACATGTAATCGATTATAAATAAATTATGGTTGAAATAAGATCAAAGGGATTGAGATGATAATTACAACGGGGTGGTTAAATGTGTGTTTTCCCAATTTTTTCAATTTAGATTTTTTAACAATTTTTAAAACAAATTTGTGTTATACATAGACGTCCTTACAAAATACAAGAATTCAGAAGAATTGTACTGTGTCACCAGCTTTGGTTAAAGACTGAAGCGGATGATATTCGAAAGGACAAAACTTGTGCTGGACATAAATTGTTGGCTGACTGGCAGTATTTTTGCAGATACAGACAATCTTTGAGAAGTACCGAGCCATGGTGAGGCTCTAACTTGTTGAAAAATATAACCTAGATCCAATGTACAGGATATGACAAATGGACACAGGCAGACAGAGAGGCAAACACATGAAGTTATCACTTACCAAGTTTTTACTAGATGTCAGCACTAAGTAGGAAATTAAGGAAAAAGATAAAGTGTTGCCATGGGGTTTGGAATGCAAAGAACCCACTAAAAGATTTTTAAAACCAAGAAACATGAGAAAATGTTGACAAGTACCCACAAAATCAGAATTTGAAAAACAACACAGAAAAAGTATTGCCATGGCAGCAGCTGTTACCAAAAACTTGCAAAAAAGCATCATCACTTCTCTTGTAGTTCCCCTTGCATGAAATATATCCTGAAAATACCAGTTAAAATCTTTACATGGGTTTTATTTATAAAGATCCCACCAATTTAAAAGTGAAAAACAACAGGAAAAGTGTTGGCAATTGTTGCCGAAAACCAAATCACAAGTTCCTCTTGTGATGAACAGAAGAAACGGAAAAAGTGTTGCCATGAAAACACTTGTTGCTGAAATTGCCAAGAAAGCAATCACATACAAGTTTTCATGCCATTAAACCTCAACCGTTATATATAAATGCAAAATTTTAATGAAATTTCTCAAGTTATCTTCAGTATTCTCTATATTATACTACATACTAAATAAAAAACTGAAACTCAACATAATTCTTTTATACACTGGGGTTTAAGGTCACCTTGAAACAGGACACACCTTGAATACCAGTTACAACCACAAGCCAAATTTGAATTGAATCCATAAACTCATTTTTGAGATACTGCCTGGAAATGGAAAAAACTTAAAATCAATATAAGTTTGTACTACTGGGAGTTTAAGTTCATCTTAAAATAGGGCATACCTTGAGGACCAGTTACATCCATATAACATCTTTGAATTTAATCCATTTTTGAGATACTGTGTGAAACGGAAGTGTGATGACACTGACAATGTGTTATTACTGGGAGTTTAAGGTCACCTTAAAATAGGGCATACCTTGAGGATCAGTTACATCCACATGCCAAATATGAATTTTATCCCTCATGCCATTTTTGAGATACTGTGTGGAAAGGAAGTGTGACAACGACACTGACAATGTGTTATTACTGGGAGTTTAAGGTCACCTTAATATATGCACTTGTCTATGGCCAGTTACATATACATGTAAAAATCTGAATGAATTTTCTTAAGTTATTTTCAGTATACTCTATGGAAAAATAATAACTTTAAACTCAGCATAATTCTTTTATACATAGGAGTTTAAGGTCACCTTAAAATAGGACACACCTTAAATACCAGTTACAACCACATGCCAAATTTGAATTGAATCTGTCAACCTCTTTTCCAGACACTGTCTGAAAACGGAAAAACTTAAAATCAATATAAGGATGTTACTAGTGGGAGTTTAAGGTCACCTTAAAAGCGGGCACACCTTGAGTACCAGTCACATCCACATACCAAATTTGAATTTCATCCATCATGCCATTTTTGAGATACTGTCTGGGAAGGAAGTGTGACAACGACACTGACCATACTTGTCATCCAACATAGCTGCTAGTGACACAAAAGTAATGTAACCTTAAACTCATAAGTTTATGAAATATCAGAAATTTACTGTAACCTTACAAAAGAAACTCTTTTGGTGTAGACAGATGTACATCATGAATATCAAAGAATAAAGTCTGAATTAGCACATCAAATATCTTTTAAATACCAAAAAATTGTCCCAACCTTAAACTCAAAGTTAGTTTGCAGCTGTGAGGGAGTTTAAGGGAATCTTTTCCTGTAGGTTTTGTTCACGGTTTGTAACATTCACAACTAGAAAGATGCTTAGAATTGCAGTGTTTGAAATACTGTTGAAAAATTGCCAAACTTAAAGTGAATATAATTCTGTTATTACTGGGCGTTTAAGGTCACCTTACTGTGAGGCACTTATCTATGGCCAGTTACATATAAATGCAAAATTTGAATGAAGTTTCTTAAGCTATCTTTAGTATACTGTACAGAAAAGTAAAAAACTTAAACTCAACATAACTTTTTAATACATGTGAGTTAAGGTCACCTTAAAATAGGGCACACCTTGAAAACCAGTTACAACCACATGCCAAATTTGAATTGAATCCGTCAACCCATTTTTGAGATCATGTCCGGAAATGAAAAACCTTCAACACCATATAAGTATCTTACTACTGCGAGTTTAAGGTCACCTTAAACAGGGCACACATTGAGGAACAGTTACATCAACATGCCAAATTGGAATTTAATTCATCAAGCTATTTTGAGATACTGTCTGGAAAGTAAGTGTGACAACGACACTGTCCATGTATGTTTTTCATCATAGCTGCTAGTGACACAAACTAATGCAACCCTTAACATATTGGAAATATATGGCTCCATTTCTGGATTAAAAATGAACTCGGACAAAACAAAGCTAATATGGATGGGCGCAAGAGAAAATGTAAAGAAAAATTAAATATAAAAGTAAAGTTAGACTGGGACACCACAGAGTTTGACCTCTTGGGGATCTCATTTACAATGGATCTAAATAAGATACCAAATCTAAATTATGACCGAGCCATAGTTAAAGCACGAAATATTATTAAAAATTGGAACACACGACACTTGACCCCATTAGGGAAGGTAACAGTAATAAAAACCTTTATAGTTTCCAAATTCACACATTTATTTTTAACTATCCCTACTCCAGAAAACTTTTTAAAAATGTTAAATAAAGAAATGTTTAATTTTCTTTGGAATAATAAACCAGAAAAATAAATAGGCAGGATCTATGTTGCTGAAAAATTAAATGGTGGTCTAAAAATGGTAGATGTAACCTTGTTTGAGAAATCACTAAAATTAACATGGATCAGGAAAATACTTTCTAATACAAATGCACCCTGGTTAACCCTATTGCTTGATACAGTGGGTAATCTTTCAAGAATTCGATCATTAGGTCCAGTGTGGTGCCAAAAAATATTGAAGAAATGTTATCCGTTTTGGAATAAAGTTATGAATTATTACATGGACCTATGCAATCAACAGGAGATAAAATCAAACAGTGATATTTTGCATTTGAACTTATGGCTCAATGAAAGGATACAAAAAGATATGTTCCTCCCTCATTGGGAAAAACAAGGAATAAGAATCATTGGTGATCTGGTTGACTCTGCTGGTGTTGTTTTATCTAGAGATTAACTTGGTCAAGACTACGGTTTTAGTTTAAATATCTTAGAATACTATCTTGTCAAAAAATGGTAGACACTCTGATAAAAAAACATTCACGACCAGGTGAATTTATGTTAACAAGACCATATATTCCACTTCACATTCAGATATTTTTTAAACAAAATTTGAGTATTAAAACCTACTATAGTACTCTTATCAAAAGTAAATCAGATTTACCAGGAAGGTGTGAGACTAGATGGAATGTAAGATTGGGGAGAGCCTTATCAAAAGAAAACTGGTCCCTAATATACAAAATTTGTTTTGTCGTGACAACAGATAATTCAACCATGTGGTTTCAATACAAATTGATATATAATATATTAGCTACCCGGAGCTACTTGTTTAATCCTAAGAAATTACGGATTCAAATACACATGGCATATGTGGTAACAGTGTGGAAACAATTCAGCATTTGTTCACACAATGCAGTATTGTTCAAAGACTATGGTCTAGTATCCTTAAATGAATAAAAGAAAAAAATAATCAAAACTATGTGCTAAGTGAAATAAATAAACTGTTTGGATACCTAGTCTGGGACCAAATTTTTTTGTCAATGAACTTCATATTGCTTATAACAAGAGAATATATATTTTGGTGTGCGAAAAAGAAATTATTGCCGAAATTGGATCATCTGAAAATAATATTAAAACAAAGGTACTACGAACAAAAATATATATCAATAGTAAATTCAAAAGAAAATATTTTTGAAAAGTCATGGAGTCTATGGGAACCACTCTTTCAATAAAAAGCTAAAGATGTCTGAGAAAACTATAAAGTCCCTACCAGATATGAGGGATAGTTTGGATATATATGTATATATACATCCTTCTATATATATATACACATATATTAGAGCATGTATTGATGGTGTAATGTATAAAGTCATTGTTGATGTAAACCTGAAATTGATGAAGCAATAAAGTGGGGAAAAAAACAAAAAAAAACTAATGCAACCTTAAACTCGCAAGTTTATAAAATATCAGCAATTTACTATAACCTTACAAAAGAGACCATTTTTTGTGGAGCTATATGAACATGATGAATATCAATGTGAAAAGTCCTAATTAGCATATAAAATATCTTCCAAACACCAAACATATTGTCCCAACCTTAAACTCAAAGTTTGTTTGCACTGCTGTATATTGTAGCGAGTTTAAGGTAATCTTTTTTCTGAAGGTTCTGTTCAAGGTTTGTTACATCCACAACTAAAATATGCCTAGAACTGCACAATATTTGAAATACTTTTTAAAAATTACCAAACTTAAAGTGAATATTATTCTGTTATTACTGGGAGTTTAAGGTCACCTTATTCTATGGCACTTACCTATGGCCAGTTACATATATATGCAAAAGCTGAATGAAATTTCTGAAATTACTTTCAGTATACCCCATGGAGAAAGAAAAAACGTAAACTGGACATAATATTTTTATACGTGGGAGTTTAAGGTCACCTTAAAATAGGGCAAACCTTCAAAACTAGTTACAACCACGTGCCAAATTTGAATTGAATCCATCAAGCCATTTTTGAGATACTGTCCGGAAATGAAAACACTTAAAATGAGTTTAAGTATCTTACTAGTGGGACGTAAAGGTTGCAAAACTATACAGCACACCCTCAGTACCAGTTACATCCACATGCCAAATTTGAATTAAATCTGACAAGCCATTTTTGAGTTACTGTCGGGAATACAAAGTGTGACGATGACAGACGACGCCGACGACGCTGACGCCACATAATTGGATGACGAAGCGATCCCTATATGCCACTAAAAATACTGGTGACACAAAAACTGACATATAACAGATACACCAACACATTTTTTCAATGGGTTTGGATATCTTCATTTAACTTACTTTTCCTGCACTTCCCACATTTGCATATGTTCCATCCCCCTGTATTTGCACCTTAAGTGCTGAAATATGGATTCCATCAACTGTCATGCCTCCAGTGTTTGTTACAACAAATGATGCATATGTTTGAGACCCTTTTTCTTTTGGATACAACTTTAACAGATACATTAATATTTATTTAGAATGCATTAACATCCAAATCATAAATGTAATATATTCATATTAAACTAATTACTTATTCACAAGAAAAAAATTAATCCCTCACAAACCAATTTATATTTTTGTTAGTAATCCCTTGAAAATCAAGCAATAGAGATTTAAGCAGGATCTAATGTTTACAACATCCATCAGCATGAACCAACAATCAGAATCCAATAAAGACAGCATCGATTCCAATGATGTTTGTAGGTTCATTCTATATAAAGCTGCCTTAGTTACAAATACTTTGGATCTGGTTAGGAACTGTTTCAAACAGATTTAAATTGCATGACAACAGACCCTTTAAATATATTAATTTTAAATGCAGCAATGGGTTATAAACCATACAATCTTATCTGTTCTAGTCCATTGGATCAGAATGAAAATGTCTCCAATGCACAGTAGAAATATGCCTGGGCGTTTCTGGTGTAATACTTGCTGGTATAATGTGTAATAGATAATTTCCAGTAGACTGTTAACAAGCTAATGACTAAAGTTAGGTGGAGTTGAATTGCAATAACATTTCAATCATCCCACACTACTCTCAAGAAATGGTATTTGTATGAACTGACATAACCATAAAGTTTATTAATTTTTTTGTATGTTCCATAAAATATTTAAGGATATATTGACTTACCTGCAAATCATTATTGTCATTCTCTAAGCATACAATTGTCTGACATTTTTCATCCATAATCATGGTCCAAAATGCTGAAATTGTGGTGGCTTCGGGAGTCTGTGTGGCAATGAAACCTTTTTGTGTTTTATACCACTGTAAGAAGCAAATACCAAAACACAGACAGTGTTTATTATTAACCTTTTCATAACCATTTTGTTTGACCACGTCAAACAATTTATTGTAAAGTTGCAGTAAACACGAACAAAATCCAACAATAAATCACTTTGTATGCTACTTTTAAATACACACTTTTTATTGAATTATAAGGAGACCTTTTACTTAAAACTGAATTCATAATAATAAATGAAAAAAGTGATGGAAGGATGGACAAATACTCACCAAATATCATGGACAATATACTAAATATTTTTAATATGTATATCTGATGGTGAAAATTATGATAACTTTTTGAAGTTTCTTGTAGCTTTTTTCAAAAAGGATTTTATAAAGGTTTTTCTTAATATAACCTCACAGCAAAGTCATGTTCTGTGTTTGAATATCTTAAAGTTCCTGAAATTTTGAATGTTCTGTATCTATTAAAATTATGTGTAAATGAAACAAAAACTTACATTGACAAACACAGCATTGATGTAATCGTTTGGAGAAGCTTTCAGAATGACTCTGTGGGGATCAGCTGAAACATTGTTATAATTAATGACACATAATTAATTCTTCTGTAGGTTGACTTTCTTGGTTGAAAGAATATTTGAATTTGATTGACTTTGGAATTGAAGTTAGTTTGTTTCTTACAAATAACCCTGACTAAAGTTTTGGCAAAGAAAGAGATGTAGTTTGAGGAGGTAACATCCAGAATGACTAAATTGGATGGCAAAGTAGGAAAACAATGTGTAATTTCTCCATTAGTACACTAAATAAAATGTTAGGCTTTGATTATGATCACACAGCTGCATACTGTGATAAATAATTCCTATTTGAATTTTGTTGTAGTACAAATTTAAAAATGAGCTGTCTCGTAAAGCAACCCTCACCTCTTCGTTCAAGATTTTTCATGATTTTTCAAACTGAAGCTTGAATGCTGCCTATGTTGTGGTGAGCGTGTTCTACCTCAACATGAATTACCATAATATGTCAAACCAAAACAAGCCCTGATGAGATAAATATTTTCAGTTTGTATGTAGCTCGTGAAGTCAGCATGGAGTTGTGTGATTTTGTTGTTACAAGACAAAATTCGACAGATAGGTAAATAGAAGATTTAGCTAAAGAATAACTTACTCGCAATTATGTTTTGGTCTTTGTTCTTCTTTTCATTGTCAAATATTCTGGCTATTGCAGCCTCTTTTTCAGTGAAAGATGGCTTTGTTGCTTGAAGAAGCTGAAAAACCACCATGTTTAAGCAGTTTACTCACAATAAATTATCATTATCAGGTTTGATTCTAATGCCAAGGTTATACTGAAAAACACTTTTGGTAGATGGAAAAGTTTTTCAAAAATGTTCATAATACTTCATACCTGAAATTGATTGTCCAAGGTGCCATTACTTTTCAGTGTGGCCAGGGATTTGGGGAAGTCAGCACAAGCTATGGTTGTACTCTTCCCAACACAGACTGCCTCAGTCAAGACTTCATACACAAACCTGTACTGATACTATACAAAGTGACATATTAAGTATTGACACTTAATTAGATATACCATTACTTAATAGAAGAAAGATGAAATCAAGTCCTTTGTTTTGAAAGTTTGAAAAGATGTACTTAATGTTACCTGAAGACATGTCATGGTTATCATCACTTCTGTGTCTAGTTATCTTTGCATTTAAAAATTACAAAATTACAATGTAATATTACACATCTCCGAGCAAATGTCCATATTAAAGGGCATGCCAACAACTAACTACTATGATATTATATTGAGCAATATCTATTACTTTGATAATAATAAAGTAAAAAAGATGTTTAAATGACACAATTTTGGACACCAAATTTCTATTATTCAAACAAAAAAGATTTTTTTTAGAGTCTGAAACATATTTACCTGTGATCTCTCCACAGAAGTTCAGATTGGAAACACAAAGGTATATTGCTCATAAGAGTATCTAAAATTTTATGCTTATGATACAACACAGTTTTAGTACTAATTTAAGAGTGATCAAAACATGATACTCAAAGTTTTTTATCAGTGGATGTGTGTCAAAAAGACTGCAATTAAAATGGAACCATTGGGAAGGTGTACCATTTACAGAATAATCATTTTACAAATGAATTTTTTAGTTTTTTTTACTTTTAAAAATGAAGAGGACAACAAAAATACCTTTGTCTGAATCATGGAAACCCTCTGCTCTCTGAATGCTTTGACACACTCCAACACATCCACAACCCCTTCTGTTTCTATCTGCTCAAGAAGGTAATCCACTGCTATGAATGTTCCAGTCCGGCCTACTCCAGCACTGCAAGTTTATATTACAGTCATACATGTGTGAAAGAAATTATTCTTATTAATGAACAGTAGATTTGTATAATTGTTATTTACGAGGAGTTTAAAAAGCGAACACTGATGACATGAAAAGTTAACTACAATGATCAACAAATGAACCAGGTTGTTTAGTGCAGCTGAACCCTTTAACCATGATCTCCAAATGGAATATGTACTGTGAGGCTGATGTTGTGTTGCATCATTCTTCAGTACATTTAAGTTCACTAAATGTATTGTGATTTTACCAATCAACTAAAAAGAAATTAACTACAACTTGGGTTAGTAAAACCAAAAAGGCATTGTCCATGGGGTAATAGGGCTTTCACGTTTCTCCTGATAAGAAATGTTTCAATTTCTGAATATTTAAACAGCATTGGAAATGTCATCCTAAGATAGGAATTTGGTCACATGCAGGTCCATATTTTTCTTATTCTACATTGTGATGTGATACAGCAATAACTAATAATAAAAAGGGGACCTCTACAGCAGTCTCATACCCAGTAAATATTGTTGGGTTTTGCAAACGTTTGAAAGGAAACATTTAGCAAAAAAATGATGGGTACGAAAACCATTTATAATAGGATGTTGTTAAAATGTTTTATCTATACCGTTTGTTTAAGGTTTAATGAAACATGTTAGAAAAACGTTACAAATAACAAAATATTGTCTGAATAATAATGGGGTCAGAGGTCAAATTCAATATCTTGTTAAGGTTGTTCACTGATCAAAATATTGTAATTTTTGAGTCTAAAATTGTAAGATAGTGGTTTAAAATTGCGTCCCCATTCAGTTCTTACTTTTAGAGATTTCATGTTGGGCAATTTTTGACAAAGTCCTCTAATAGCTCCTATTATTGCTCACCGCCATCTTTGTTTGGAAATGTTTCAAGGTAAATGTTTAATAAGTATTCTAAAAATATGAGTTTAAAAATGTTTTTGATAGAATGTTTTAAAAACATTTGATAGAAATCATTTCAAAAATGTTTTAAAATGATGAATACGAAAACCAGTTGCTACTATACGTTTGTAAAACATTTTGTTTGTGTGTAACAAATGTTGTTTAAACATTTTATGTGAACTGTTCATCAAACATTTAATGATGAATGTTTGAAACACATTTCCAGCATAATCGTCATTTCTTCAGCTATTTTATAAATGCTTGAACAAACATTCCCAGTCAAACATAAGTTCTTGAGTCAATTTATAAATGTCTAATAAACATTTTTACCAAAAACATTTTTAGAGAATGTTTGTAAAAACTTTTTTAAACATTACAGTGTAAAAGTTCACTAGGAAACATTTAGAAAAACAGAAGCTAGGGTTTAAATAGCTTTCAAAAATGTTTTTAAACGTTTAAACCATGTTAAAATGTTTCTAATGTTTACTGGGTAGTGAGCAAAGAACCTGTGCTAATGGATAAAAAACACCAAGTTGAGACATCCAGATGGGGACAAGGGGCAAGCAGGATACCACAATGAGAAATGTGACACAGGTTATAATGTTATTACTATTTTACAACCTGCAGTGGACCATAATTGGCTCTTGTCCTGCATCTCTGTGCTGTTTTACATGTTCTCTGATCTTCAGTATGGGGCCTGCAGTGATGGGAACACCATGGTCAGGCCAGCCAATGTAGTGGTAGTGGACCAAGCTACGTGATTCCTCTCCCTGTAGGTGTCATATTAAATTTTCTTAATATTTGTTTACAATCCTCTCTGACCTAGATTCCGTTAAAGCTAGAAAATCTTCCCTCAATGCAGCATATATATGAGAGGACAAATCCAATGTGACTAAGGTCCAAATTTGAATATAAGTTATATTGATGTCATTTGACCTTGTACATATCACAGGTTAATAATTAGTCCGTGTACACAGGTTTATCTTTTTTTTCAAAATATTTAAATGGTTTTCAGTACTTTCTGAAAGTCATCTAAAGCCCCCTGCAGCTTAAGCAAACAGAAAGTCCACTAATTGTCCCCAATATTGTGAGATATATCCCAAAGGGAATATGCATGGGTCCATATACTTGCTAAAATAAGATTAGGGGAGCAAGGAGATATTGCAGCAGTCTACACCAAAAATATATTGTGGAACTTGATTTGGGGACATGGGACCACTTTGCCCCCATAAACCCAGCATTAACCAGGCGACATGGTATAACCTTGTGACCTTCAGCAATATACACTGTTTTATGTTCAATTTAGTTAATGAATGTATTCGCCAGAAATTGACATGTGATTGAAGTCAGATTACAGAATACAACTAATGACCAAATGAACTACATTAGATTGTAGATCTATATAAGGCCTATGACAAAGTTGTATATTTATTATGGGAAGCCAAGTTTCACATAACTATGCATTCATTCTGTACATATATCAGAATGCCAGTTCATAGGGTTTTTCAGAATAATCATAAAATATCAACAAGGTTCAGTACCACTTACCTTTTCTAAAATGAAATGTTTGATTTCATAATCAACAAAAGTGGTGATCTTGCCTGGTTTTACATTAATCTCTCCATACTGTTGAGCATTGTCTGTTGGCCAGTATTTCTCACATTTTCTCTGTAACAGAGATTAATGTAGTATGTTTCAGTAAAAATATCATTGTATATTCATTCAACATCTTACTTACATGACACATACAGAGAGATTTAGATTATAACTATTCTGTTTGGCTGCAAAATGTTATTCAGATTTCAAACTGGTTATTGTGTGAAGGTTTTTAAAGAATTTAAATCCCTTAAGCCAAAAGCTGTGATTCGAAACTTACAGAACACTAGCGGATCCAGGAGGGGGGGGGGGGGGGGGGGGGTTCAGGGGGTTCGACCCCCCCTTGAAAAATAATGTAAAGTACAAAATGTACAAAATTATTTCTTGACAGTGGTGTTAAATTTAAATTTACAGAAAATGCACTCTATTTTTACCAAAAATTAATTTTTTTCCTGGGGGCATGCCCCCAACCCCCTTAGTTGTAATATGTCTGATGTGAACCCCCACCTTACTCGATGTGAACCCCCACCTTACATAAAAGCTGGATCCGCCCCTGAAGAATACTATAAAAAATAGCATCAGAGATGCCCGTACCCCACAGCCTGGGGAAATATTTTTCAACACCATGAGATATAGAAGTAGTGTAACAGTACAAAGTTCAAGATACTTTCAGAGAAGTGTCAGTTATATTAAGGTCCAAATAATGCTTAAGTAGAGAAAATAATATCTAAGGAAAAGAAATGTATATAAAGATGAAGTATTAAAACAAGACAATTCAATAATAAAATGACAGCATTTATCAGTAAACCAAAAATGGCCGAATTATGGTTTGGATGTTTTGAATATTACCCATGCATACAGAAGTGCCAAAACATTCAATGAATGCTTATGTGTGGTGTTGGAGAAAAGCCTGTGGGAACAATGGGAACTTGTACAAGGAAATTCTTAATGAATTCTAATATGACTTTAACAGTGCTTAATCTGCATCAACAGACAGACCCAAAGGTGCAACAAGATTTTAAAGGTCAATACAGCAAGGTCAAACATCAATCAGTGTTACACCATGACGTGGCACACCTAAAACCCTCAACCAATGTCCCTACCAAGTATAAACTTCCTACACCTTACAGTCTCTGAGATATAACCTGGACAAGATTTTATAGGTCAAGGTCACTACAGCAGCGTCAAAGGTCAAATCAAGGTCACATAACGATGCACACCTACACCCCCTAACCAATGTCCCTAACAAGTATCAACTTCCTACACCTCTTACGGTTTCCAAGATATAGCCCAGACCAGGTATTATAGGTCAAGTTCACTACGGCAAGTACAAAGGTCAAATCAAGGTCACACCATGATGCTGCACATCGACTACCCCCAACCAATGTCCCCCCTTCCTACACCTTACAGTTTCCGAAATATAGCCCAGACATTTTATAGGTCAAGGTCACTACGGCAAGGGTCAAAGGTTAAATCAAGGTCACACTATGACGTTGCACATCTACACCCCCTAACCAATGTCCCTACCAAGTATCAACTTCCTACACCTTACAGTTGCTGAGATATAGCCCGGACAAGGTTTTATAGGTCAAGGTCACCTCGGCAAGATCAAATCAAGGTCAGACCATGATGTTGCACACCTACAACTCCTAACCAATGTCCCTACCAAGTACCAACTTCCTACACTTTACAGTTTCCGAGATATAGCCCGGACAAGATTTTATAGGTCAAGGTCACTACAGCAAGGTAAAATCAAGGTCAGACCATGACGTTGCACACCTACACCCCCCTAACCAATTTCCCTACCAAGTATCAACTTCCTACACCTTACAGTTGCTGAGATATAGCCCGGACAAGGTTTTATAGGTCAAGGTCACTACGGCAAGGTCAAATCAAGGTCAGACCATGATGTTGCACACCTACAACTCCTAACCAATGTTCCTACCAAGTATCAACTTCCTACACCTTACGGTTTCCGAGATATAGCCCGGACAAGATTTTATAGGTCAAGGTCACTACAGCAAGGTAAAATCAAGGTCAGACCATGACGTTGCACACCTACACCCCCCTAACCAATTTCCCTACCAAGTATCAACTTCCTACACCTTACGGTTTCCGAGATATAGCCCGGACAAGATTTTAAAGGTCAAGGTCACTACAGCAAGGTCAAAGGTCAAATCAAAGTCAGACCATGACGTTGCACACCTACAACCCCTAACTAATGTCCCTGCCAAGTATCAACTTCCTACACCTTATGGTTGCCGAGATATAGCCCGGACAAGATTTTCAAACACAAGGTCACTACGGCAAGGTCAAAGGTCAAATCAAGGTCAGACCATGACGTTGCACACCTACACCCCCCAACCAATGTCCCTGCCAAGTATAAACTTCCTACACCTTACGGTTTCTGAGATACAGCCCGGAGAAACTATTTCCTGCCCGCCCATCCGGACACCATGGGTGAAAACAATACACCGACAGCCCTTAAGGGCTGTGGGGTAAAAAACCTATTCATAAATGCGCGTAAAATTTCCATCAAAGATGTATACTGGAATATATGTTATGACCACACTTTAGGTTTACAGTGGTTTACAGTAAGTCTTGAAGTCGAATTTGCTATTACACATGTACATGTAATAAAGTAAAAATAGCCTCAGAGATGCTCATACCCAACAGACCAGGGAAATAGTTTACAACACCATAATATATAGAAGTGACACATATCAAAGATCAGGAGACTTTCAGAGCAAACAGTGTAACATGATCCTGCACCTCCAACCAATGTCCCCATCCCCCCAATCAACACCTTTCGCCTCAGGGTTTCTGAGATACAGCCCAGACAAGCTTTTTCCCACCACCGGCCCTCGGACACCATGCGTCAAAACAATGGCTGTGTGGTAAAATGATTCAAGAGGTTCTGTGTGGAATGATAGAATATATCTTACATTAGGCTTAATTGTTTTGTAAGACAATTGCTCAAAACAACATAGTTTGATATTCAGTTTTAAAGAACAACTGACACCACTATTTTAAAAACTGCAAAACCTTTTTCTTCTCCACCAAGTTTGTGACCATGACAATAACAGAGATTTCCTGCTCCCACACCATTCTCCAGACATCATTCACTGAATCCTTGGTACAACCTAAAGAAAACACATTTAAATATATTTACTCAAGTCCTTTCAGGTCAAACATAAATTTTGTTCAGTTTTGTATTTACAAAATAGTGCTGTTTCAGAGTTACAGGATAAAGCTATTTGGTAAATACACATTGTTCTTACAAGGGGAAAGTCTGAAATGAATGGACTTGCATACATTTACATGATCTGAAAAATATTGTGTAAAATACACAGATAGATAGATAGTCATTCGTAAGAAATGCTAGTAGACTGCACAAATGGATGTTTACTGCTATTTATTTCACAATGACCTGCACTTTTGCACTCATGGGCTAAACATACTCTACATATTGTGGGTGAAATGATTTTTTTGGGAAAATTTAAGTAGGATGTATCTGAAATTACTTGAGGTCATCGATAAAGCAGCTGTTATTGATAGAAATATTGCTACGAAAAAATTCTGGCAAAGGCTAAAGAAAACTGTATGTAACTGTATTTTATTTCTATCATTCAATGTCTTTCTTTAATTTAACATACATTATCTTATCACAAATAAAAAACGTGAGCTCAATTTTCTGTATTAGCCAATATTAGCTATGCTTATTCTATAAATATACGAGTTTCTTACCAATTGTTGCAATGTATGTATTTTTGCCAAGAAATCCCTGCAAAAGAAATTACAACAAAAACTGTTTAATGCATGACAAAATAAAACTTGATGAAAGAAGCTAAGCAAAAAATATATTAAGACTTTTATCACATGCATTATGTAAAATGAAAGCTATAAATGTCAAGAATTAAACAGTCACACATCAGTTTATTTGTTTAAATTTCTTTGAATCTTGTTACTGTTTTCACAATGTTGGAGGTGTAATGATACGAAGATGATAGCCAAAAGAATTTGTAGCAGGTTTAACAAATTTATGTATTATACAGTTCAGTTCTAAATCCTGATAATTTTTGATAATTACATAGTTGTAAAATATTATCTTACCACAAATTCTTGTTTTATTGCTAGTTTTAATTACTAACTAAACAAAGGGTTCTTGGTAAGGCAAAAATGAAGTGTCCACAGCAAGAAAAGTGTAAAGTTGTAAAGAAATGCAGTCCCCCACCCCGGAGGTCAAAGAAACGTCAACAAGGCGGAGCCTAGTCTTCATTAGATATTAACATTGTATATGTCAGGGGTTCAAAAGTGGGGAAGCCAATGGATGTCCATAATCTTCTGACTGGTTGAATATTTGGACATCTGATTGGATGCCACTTGAGCCAATGTCCACTGTTATAAATTTGTACTACGCTACAGCCAGTTTTATTATTACCACTGTTATAAGCCCTTATGGCCAAAGTAAACCTAGAGATCTCATCAGAGGCTGATTGCAAGTAACTCCTATGCCCTTGAGGTATCCAAAGTATACCAAAAATGGCATTGTACCGCCTTGTATACCAGTTGTATTCTTATTTGGTCATTTCCTGGCATCTGATTGATCAACAGATGTATGCATGCATCTAAGTGGTATACAGGGTATATGCTGCCTGTGTGCCACTGTATGCGGTATTTGTACTTTGTATACATGTATCCAGATGGTATGCTGTTTGTATACCATTTTTACACTATACATTTAATCTGGACATGATGCCAAGGTTGTTAATGTCACCATAGGTATTTTAGTGATGATATTTTGACCAGGTGGTTATTTGGTTATCAAATTTGTCCCCTGATTTTTTGTTGATTTCACAAATTAGATTCTGATACTTTAGGGGAGTTCTGCATGAAAAATTCATATTCAGATAAGTTTGATGAAAAAGAAAAAAAAATCACACAGGGGTAAGTATATATTTTATTATTGCTATACATATTCATGAATTAATAAAGTATTAATCATGAAAATATTGCTTGTTTCATTACATTTGATTTCAAATGTTATGTGTAGAAATGAACTTTTGAATTGAAACTATGGGGATCTGCCTGTTTATGACATGATTTTGTTGTTATGAAAACTAAAATAAAAATACAAAGTTAAAATAATTATCGATGAATATATATTAAGGTCTGAAATAATTATTTGTGTAATTATAATGATTATTTCCAAGGACTATGTGGAAATGGGACAGTAATGACATCTAAACAGCCCAAAGTGAATAAAGTCTAAGTTACACTTTGTGGTATAAAAATAGTCAACACTTAATTTTACAAAGCCATGTGCTGCATGTTTAATGACTTACTCTTGGACCCAGTGATACAAATAAAAACAAGACTAATTAGGTTGTGTTTTCATCCGTTGTCCTGGTACTTAGAACTACATTGGGCTAAGAATGTTGAATATGGAAAGTTCAATGAATTTGATCAAATTAATAAAATAACTGAAAATAAATTTTGGAAAGGAACCTTAACTTGTTAGGTTAAACCTATTAAAGTTCACAATTCATAGCCATGAACATTCATAGATGAACTGCAGCAAAAATAGTTTAGGTAAATTTTCTTGAACATTTTTACTTTGTTAAATGTTTGGTTCATGATAGATTCAAAACAGTGGCTCATTTGTCCATAACAAACAATATTGCCATCACATTTGAGTCATGTTTACAGAAATATAAATATTACTTACATAAGATACTGTACTGTACATACCTTCAGAAAACTGGCGTTGATGTAGTCTGACAAAGGGTCTCCATCTATCGTTTGCAACTGAACTCTATTGTTGTCATCTAATAAAAGCAAAAAATATCAACACTATATATGGGAACTGTATTTCATTTGAGGACAAAGTACAAAGCAGGAAGAAGAACCAATTATTATATGTTTTATGGAGAGTGTTTAAACTATTCATAAGGTAACTGGATGTTATAGGATTTTTCAACATTGTGAGGTATAGTTACCACAAGCATCCACTCTGCGGATGTTATAATACTACTTCAAAGAAGAATATTATCACTGTCGAGAAATTACAGAATTTGACAATCTTGTCACCAGAAATTTACATGAACAATCGAGAATCAAACTAATTAATCAAGTGGTCAATGTCTTTTATCTGTTTACATACAAGGAAGCATATTTTTGAATCTGTTCTTGTCTTTCAGTTCTTCAACTTCAGCATATGTCCATGGATGTTGTGGATTAGTGGGCAGTTTCTGAAATTGGTATATATCACTTTTGAGTGATCACATATGGATGACACTAAATGCAATTACTCATACTTCACCAGAAAGACAGCATATTAAATTTGAGGGGTTTAGGGGTCATCATACGTACAATACAGTTATCACTCTAAATTTGAATAAGCAAATGAATTATGCATCTGGTTAGTGTGTTCTTGCATCGCTGGTAATTCTGCAAAGGTTATATTTGGCTTTAATTATTGCTGTTTAAATAGATTTTTAGAATTATTCTATTTTGGTGTCAATTAAAGAATATGTAGTTTTATTTCATAAAAATGTAATATACCTTACCATATGAAAACACTTGGGTAAGGTGTGGCTTGGTGACCGCCATGTACACCATACATAGAATTTAAAATATGAGGGGAGACCCTCTTTAAACCTATATACTTGCTACCTTTGACCCCTGGGGACCTAATTCACTCTGCCATGCGCAGTAATACAGAAATAGTTCTTTCTTTTTGTGGCGGTTGAACTACCAACAGGCGTTTTTGCTACCTCTCAAAAGACCTGCATTTACACGTTTTTTGAAGCTCTGTGAGTACTTCTTTGCTGTTTTCTTCACTTTTCCTCCATTTTATTTACCATTTCCTTCGATTTCTGGTGAATTTAGTTTCTATTTTGTGCAATATCTTACGTATTTTGCATGTTTTCGTATTTTCGCTCATCTGGTCATGTGATGTCAGAATGTCGGATTTCCTTTGGAAATATTCATTTCCTTGGTGAATTAATTTGTTTATGCACTTCTACAGGCATTATAATTCCCCATTTATGGTTTTCCTTCGTTCTTCCCACAAAATTCTTTGTTTCACCGCATATTTTGACCGTATTTGAGTGTGCATTGTTTTCACGTAGTTACAAAGTTCGTATTATCGCTCATTGGGTCATGTGGAATCAGAATGTTGGATTTCCTTTAGAAATATTCATTTCCTCGGTGAATTAATTCCTTTATGCACTTCTACAGGCATTATAATTCCCCATTTACGGTTTTCCTTCATTCTTCCCACGAAATTCTTCGTTTTACCACGTATATTGACCATATTTTTTTAGCTTTTTACGAATCATTCACCAGGTCACGTGATGATGACGTCACATCCAAAATGGAGGTCAACCGATCGGTTGTTTGAAAATATTCATTTTCTCAGTGATTACAGCATTTCCAGGTTTGTTTATACATTCCTTTTTCATAATTCTTTGATTTTTATTCTTTCAAGAGCATAATGTGTAAAAATTCCTGTTGTTAACACATATTTCATAGCGCAACATTACAGTATTTACTATCTACCATTCAAGGTTCATTATTTACAGGCCCTTTCATTTGACATATCTGGGATACGGATCCTGGTTTCAGTGTTTTGGGTTCAATTCTGAACCTATAGGGTCTCCTTTTAGCCTTTCCCCACCTTCAATTTTGGAGGATGGTAGTTTACAGCTCTTGGGGAGGACTTTGTCTTCCACCTTTGGAGATCCATCTCACTGTTACCGGTTTCCTACATTCCAATTTTATGTCATTTTGGTCATTTGGTTTCTCAGTCCATTTTTAGTCCTTTGGCCTCTTTTGTGCCTAAGGCTCAGCCTAATAAGGCTGTCTTTTTGGTGCTGGGATTTCCTTCTCAAGACCATTTTTGCTAAGGGTCCCTTAGGAAAAGTTTATCGGTTGAATCCGACTGATTTTGCTACTTCCTAAACAGTTCCATTCATTTTCTAAATCTAGAAAATTTTGTTTGGGGCTTAGTGAAAATCTTTTTACTCAACAGGTTTTTATTGCATTTTCACCATTTCTTATATCTGACTACCAATGGGCACTTCTCCCTTTTGGGTATGTTGGGTCCCTCTGTCTATAGTTAATCTTTAGGCAGACTTCAGGGACCCTATTCCAACATTTTTTGTGCCAGCTGTTGGACTTTATGGATGCTTAGGACTTCGTCCTTCAATCTTCTCCACAGAAGATTGTCAAGGCTTCCTGTCCAACAGAATTAGGGAATTAATTTGACTGCTCTTTCCTTTTGTTCAGTCTTATTTTTCTCTAAGTCAACCACTATTCCCAGGCTTAGAAGTTCCTTCGTGAGGCCATTTGGGATCTTCTCATTCTAAGTTGTATAGGTTGGGTAATTACCCAAATTTTCCTTCTAACACTTAGTTTTGCCAGGTACAAATCCTTTTCAGAGGGTTTTTTGGGTTGACTTGCTCAGGTTTCCGGACCTGGGATCTAGCCTGGTGGGGTTCTTAAGACCTTCTCTTCCCTAGGCAGAGTTCCTCTGCTATTAGGGGAGATCTGAGATGGACCTTAGGGTCCTTAGTACTGTGGGATTTCTTCCTTTAGTCCTGTTTTGTTGATCACTTATTCAAGTTGATTGAACAGACAGTATTTCTCAGTGGTCTTTTTCATCCACCATGCTTTGGACGTCTTGTCTATGGATCTTCCAGCTCCTTTTTAGCTAGTTGATCTATGGGCTTTTCCAGCCATCAGTTCTCTTTGCACTTTGTTTTGAGAGATTTCTTTATCCATTTCCCTCACTTGTGCAAAGTCACTTTGGAGGGTAAATTGGCCCCCTTTTTGGTCTTATTCTGTTTTTTGTGGGTCTCTTGTTAGAGATTTTTTTTTTTACTTTTAACAGTATAAGCAGGAGCTTTTCTTTATGCCCTTACTAAAGGTGCCTCTTTTAGGCTTCCTGCTTTAGCCTCTAGGGGCAGACCAATAAAGCTTTTCTCCTCCCAACTAGGGAGTCTCCTCTCTAACTTGGTGCTTAAGGGATTTGGTTCCTTTCCAGGTTCCAACATTCTGATGGTGGATTGCCTTCCATAGGCAGAAGCTCAGCCTCAACCTCTACTATGGTGTCCTTCAGGAGATAAGAGTGTTGTGTTTTATTCAAACTTTCACTCTTACTTCCAGATCCCTCCACTTGCCAGTGGGAGGTCAACTGATTTCTTTCATTTCCATTTGAAATGTTTGGGTGGAGCCTTTCTTTTTTCAGAAATCTGGAACTTGGTTCACCTTCCAGTGGTCTCTCAGATTCCACTTTCCTGATTTCTTCTTCAGCTCTTCTCCACAGAAGAATGCTGTTCTTTGTGGCTGGACATCTGGGTGTCCAGGTATTCATTCCTGTGGTCCACCTTAGCATTAGTTTATATACTATCATTTGGGGGGCATTTGATGTTAACACCTATTTGATGTAAGGAGGACCTTGCAGATTGAAGTTCCTCTGTCACTTTGACTTTGGTCGGCCAAGAGGACACATCAACAATTCACTCAATTCACAGTCTCACACTGTCTGTTCATATGAGCATTTCAGTATCTAGAGATCCTGTTTTCCTTATTTTTTCAGGGCATTATCCTTGACAAAGATATACTGGAAACCACCATTAGATTTATATCTTTTCCTGGTTTTCCATACTATCAGGATGCAACTTATCAGTTGATCATTTTCTCAATTGGCCAGTGGACCACTTCTCTTCCTCAATTTGCCTCCTTTCTCTCCTTTGGCTCCTTGGTTCACTCTTGCTCAGAGTTTTGCTTTTGGGCAGGTGTACCATTTTGTGGCAATGCCTTAGTGCCTAGCCACTAGCCTTTCAGGATTTACTTCCTTAGTCAAGGAAGTAAGGAAAGTTGGCTTTGAGGTTAAGCATCTCAGTGCACATGTGACTACAAATTGGCTCATTAGAGCCAATAGTTGTCAGAGGCTTATTTGACAACTATCTTAGAGTTGACATTCAACTTGGAGTGGTTCTTAGCAGGAAGTATTTGGATCTGCTCCTACAGCAGTTCTCCTTCCTGGGTCAGGTTCTTAACCTGTCTTAAGGTGTTCCTGACAGGGACGTGGTTCTGTCTATTCAGCAGCTCTTCCTTTCTCTGCCTTAGAACACCTTTTAATTACCTCTCCAACTGGGCACCTTTATTTCTCTTGGCTTCCACTTGGAAGCCACTTCTTCAAGGTCGCCTGCACATGACACTTCTTCAGTGTCATCTCAGGACACTTTGATTTTCCTTCTCAAAGGTGCTCTGGATTGTCCATTCCTTGATTCTTCTATGAAGGTTCATTCAAGATGGTACTATCTTGGGAACTATGTCTTTGCATACCTCCCTTTAATTCCCTAGTTTTTACATCTATTTTCATGGATGTTTCACTTCAGGGTTTGGGAGTTCTTTGTGCTCTGTGGACCACCTTAGGTCTATCTTTGATGTAGCAGTCCAATCTGTTCATCAGTTCTAGAGCTCTTAGCTGTCCTTTTTGCTCAGACATTTATTCCTGTATTATCCTTTCAGCAAAGGATCATCCTTTCAGCCTCAAACAACACAGATGTCTTGCTCTCAAGACATTTGTTCCTCACTTGTCCTTTCTTTAAGGGATACTTCAGATAGTCTCAGGTAACACTGTTGTCTGGGCTTTCTTTTATATCAAGAGAGCTTCCACTCTTGGGACATGTGTATTTATTTTGGCATCTTTTGCCATTATTGTTACAAGAACAAGTCTGTTCTTCCACCTACTCATGTTCCAGGGGCATGAATTCTTGGCAAACCATCTCTGGATGTCTTATCTCACCTTTCATATAAGGTGGTCCCTCAATTCTTGGATCTTCAGATGGTAGTCTCAGACTTCTCATTTCATTTAGATCTGTTTTGCCATGTGATTCAATCACAAGCTGCTCTTACATGTGCCTCCTGTGCTAGACGCTTAGGCTCTGGCAACAGATGCCCTGGAGTGTTTTGGTCTGGAGTACTTGTTTTACTCCTTCCCTCCTGCAGCTCTTTGTTCTCTATGGCCAGGAAGTTAATCAACTTTCAGAGCTGTATCATGCTTCTTGTAGCCTTCCTTGGTAATTGCCAAATTTTGGCCTCAAGATCTCCTTTAAGAAAGCCATTGGCTCTTCCTCTTATTCTTCTATAACAATCTCATCTAGAGTTTTGTTATTTATTTTTATGGAGTTCCTTTCTTCGAGCTCTTGGCTGAAGTCTCCTTTAAGAAGAATTTTTACAGGAGGGGTCTTGGAGGATCTTTATCCTCCATAACTGTCTATGAAGCAATGTGGAACTGCTTCAAAAACTTGTGAGAAACATGACCACTCTGCCATGCTTCAACTGTCCCATTTATTGCTGTTTGTTCCTTTTAAGGAATTATTTTTCAGACAATAGGGGTACAGGTCAGCTCTCTCCATGTACTACTTGGAGTTGGGTTCTTATAGGGAGCTAGGAAGTCTCTTTTAGAGCTTCCTTAAGTCCAAAGTTAGGGTAGTTGTCACCTACCTGTTTGGTATTTAAACCTTGGTTCTGCAGGCTCTTACCAAGGCTCCTCTTGAACCTTTTTCATTTGCTGATCCAAGTTTATCACATTTTAGACAGTCTTTCTTACTCCCTTTGGGAAGGAGAAGGAGTGATTTTGATTCCTTTAAAGGTTTCTCACTCTCTAGGGATGGCATAAGTCATCCTTAAGTCAGATCTTTCTTTCCTGGCTTAAGCCAGTTATCTTCAGAAGGCTCTTCCTGCTTTGACTTTTGTCTTTGGTCAGGATGACTTAGAGGACCTCTCCTTTTCTACAGTCAGATTCCTAAGATACTATCTATCTAGCTATTCTGACTTTCTTAGGAGGATTTCTTCTTGGTCTTTCTTCTGAAGTCCAAGAGGGTGCTACTTTTTGGATAACATTTTATCCTTTATTCCCTCAATCTCTGTTCCACATGTGAAGGCCCATGATGTTTTTGCCCAGGTTTCATTCTGGTCTCCTCGGTGGTTTCCCACTGCTTCACATCATGTAGGATTCCTCTTGGAATTCTTGCACTTCACTTATTTTCTTCAGAGATGTTGTTCTTAAGAATCTCTATGATTTCTTAAGTGGAGTGGATTTCTGTTTCCACTCAGCCAGTTCTCTCTCTTCTACTTAAATTTCTCAATTTAAGTCCATCTGAAACTTTCAGAAAAAGGGGGGTGGCATTTCCCTTTTAGGGAATCTGTTCTTCATCTCCATTTTCAGAACCGTGCTTATTAGTGCCTCTTGGCATGTTCCTATTCTGAGCACAGTGGCATACTTATGCCCTCTCCTTTGAGCTGACCTAATAGGGTGTAGACAGCAGTGCTGAACTTCTTGCAGTGGTTAATTCTACTCTTTTAACTCAGTAGAGTTATTTCTTCAGCACAGAGGTTTTGGGTTCAATTGCACCAGGAAGTATCCTCTTTAAGCAATTTAACCTTAGGGTGGTTGTCCTCAGTCTGTCTTTTTCCCACCATCCTTCCATGTGGGCATTCAACCCAAGTGTTTTCATATGGTAGAGTATATTACATTCTTTATGAAATAAAATGTTATATTTTTAAATGTAAAGTACATTTTTATGAAGAAAAATGTATATACTTACCATATGAAAACAGCAAATCACCCTCCCGCCTGCCCCGCTTTTAAAAGACCTTTTTCCAGCATTTATGTTTATTCACAAAAAGAATGAACTATTTCTGTATTACCGTGTATGGCAGAGTGAATTAGGTCACCAGGGGTCAAAGGTAGCAAGTATATAGGTTTAAAGAGGGTCTCCCCTCATATTTTAAATTCTATGTATGGTGTACGTGGCGGTCACCGAATGCCAAGCCACGCCTTACCCAAGTGTTTTCATATGGTAAGTATATACATTTTTCTTCATAAAAATGTATTTTACATTTAAAAATATGAAAGTTTGGTCATAAAACATTTTCCACAAGTTTAATGCATAGAGAGTTCTCTGTATTTAAGTTCTTAAATATCTTACTCCAAATTCCTCAGTAAATAGATCATTGCTGGCCATCATGCAGAAACGTTTCAGCAAGTCTGACTCCTGGATCAAAGTCTCTGTGTAAACCCACAAACATACAACACAGATATAGGAACACACAAATGGCTAAATATCGGCTCTTAAACTTCTGTGTCATAGAGAAATTTAGCACAAATAAGACATTATAGGTTTTATCAGTGAGGAATTCCAAAGAAAATCTGAAAATTATGAAATGTCTTTGAAAATTAACCAATTTCTATTTCCTTGCGGAATAAACTGCATTTTAAAAGCTATTTATTTTAAATGTATTTACTGTGCTGCAAATGACAAAACATGGTTCTGTTAGAGGTCATTCTACTAAAAACTATATAGACAATTTTGTTTTTACTTTTTTTTAACCCTGGACATGGCTATAGTCGTTAAACACCCAGTAATCTATGTAAACACCAAGGGACTCTAACGAACAGGTATAAAGGAAGTGCCAGATTTTTTGTTATAGAAGGTATTTTTGAAGGAATTTTACCTATAACTGAAAAATGTAAAAGTATTCCAATAATAGTTCCATGTGTACTTGGATTCGTCAAAATGAGGTATACAGTTCCTTATGCACGCGTTCATAGAATTTCAACTGTGCATAGAACTAGTATTTGCACATAATTTAAAAAAATAGAAATCTAATTTAACAAAATGTTTTAAAGAGCGATTGTTATACAATAATCACATAATTTATTTAGGGCATCTATCATTACATGTTGCACTGAAATATTTCCTGCAGTAACAAATTAGGAATTTTATTATTTTTTATGAATATCTTTTCCTTGCTCATGTGAGTCCTCATATATATTGGTTTCTCACTGATTAATGACTGTAATGAAGACCATTACCCACCGTAAAAGATTTTGTGTGTATAAATTCCATTCCTGTGCCAAATTTTGTAAATTTAACTGACAATCCCATGCGAATGGGCAATAACAACCAAGAAGGTCATTATGTTACAGGAAAAAATTGTCTTACATTAATAAGAGTACTATACACAGGTGTTATCATGTAATATCTCAGACATAAAACTTGTGTAAATATATGAAAGCTGCTGTTCTTTCATTTTATTTTAATACTTTCAGGTTATTATCAAACTAATTTAACCCATTCCTTAATTAAGACTTTCATTAGTATTAACTGAATGCTATGGTACAATAGAGAAGTGTAGTAGATATTTGGGAATAGCAAATAAATATTTATGACCTCAAGATACTAATGCATATCCATGGATCAGCCACCTTCTATTGTTAATGGAGTTATTTGTCAATTTGAATGTCATTATTATAGTTATGCATCTTATTTTGTCTTCCACACAAATTAATATTTGTTTATCTGGAACATACCAGATCTTGGTGGGGGTGAGTCTGTAGCACTAGTGTTTGCATATAGATGCTCTTCTGCCATTTCATTCCGCATATCTGGCTCCGCGAAATCTGAAGACGTGATTAATAATTTTATAAAAAAGCTTGGAACAATGTCAGGTGCATGAAAACTTTATCACTATATGCTTATACAGAGTGAACAGGTGCTAAGTAACATAATAAAATCAATGTCTTACTATTGTTATTTTTTCATTAAAATATTAGGGCTTGATTTTTTTCTGATTCTCTTTTTCAATACTTTGTTAAAGGCTCTTGAAGATAATGTTGGCGTCATTTTTATTAATAGATCTGAGGTTATAATTACCTTTGCCTTTATTCTTCTCTGATAAAATTCTACAAAAATAAAATTTTCTATGAAAATAAAGAGGTCACAAAGATTACTAAATAAAGTGTCAATTAATCTCAAGTGACAGTTACCATTATCAAATGATGTGCACTTTGCCAAAACATACAAAATAAATACCTGTGCAGCCAGAAAACTTGATATTTATAATGTTTAGATATTATGTTAACATTGTCACCAGTAAAGATATAAATCTGTGTAACTTATCATGGTCAAAGTTGGATGAAGTGTTTTCAGGATATTTTAGATACATGAGCTTATTTATGCATTTGATACTCACATGGATGACATTTCTGTGCAGCTTCCAGCTGGTACTCTTTCATCTTTTTCTTCATTGACACAGTTGTCGAGGTCTAACCAAGTGTACATTCAATGTCATATTTTGTAATTATCTTGTGTATTTTTTGTATTCTATTAGAATTATTTATACAGTTGATAGTATCATATATATTCTATAATCCCTGCAATGATGAGTGTTAACTGAAAATTGAGCTCTCATGTGAAAAGAAACAGTTTCTAAACTGGTTCTAAACTATTGTTTGCAGTTTCTCTAAGACATAGGAGGTGAAAATGACAAAATAATCCCCAATACAATTTAATGGAAAAAGGGCTTTGCTGTGATAAGAGGTTTAAGCAAGTGAGTAATAGCCACAGATGGCACATACAAAAACATAATTTTCCAATGTAAAACATCGGGGCTATAGTGAGGGCTACTGAAAATTCTGAAAATCATTATACCAGGCTTCTTTGTTTCTCCTAGTTTATTAACCATGGAACAATTTCAGAGTTTAGCTAAAGTATAAAACAATAGTTACATCTCTTGGATATAACAAAATATATCAGCTGGCTGTAAATTATGCAAAACAGCCTGTTAATATGACAAATAAAAAGTTTCATTGCAAACACATGGATCCAAATAAAAAGATAAGAAAACACTTGTGTATATTTGTGTATTCTAGATAGAGTATAGCATTTTAAATACAATCCTACTCACCTTCTTCAGTCAGATGATTATTTCTTCTGTGTCTGAGATACAATAAACCCACTATAACTACTATTATAGCAACGGCCATGACAGCAACAACAGCACCAACAATTGCAGCTGTTGGAGAGCCTTCATTAGGTTTTTTATCTGGAGGGTCTTTATAAAGAGAGAAAATACATTAAATATTTTACTAAATAAGTATCTTAAAAAGTTTACAAGGAAGACAAATGATATAGTTTTGTAGTTGGGTGCATCTTTTCATATTCTGGTGCACTAAATTGCATAAAAGCATGAATATTATTATTTAAAAACTTTCATACAATTGTTGATTTATGAAGTATTTTATTAGAATATGAAATGTACAAACATAAGATAGTGTAAAATAAAAGAAAACGCTAATTACAAAACTACACCATCATGTCGCCGTAATACTAGTAAGATTGAACTGTAATCTCGTCATCAAAAATGACAATATGCTTAAATCCAGTGAAATTATTCATTTAAATCAAAGGCATGCTGACGACTGATTTTTGATAATCTGCAGACTATGTTTAATGACATGTCCTGAAAGCAGGTGTTTTGGAGCCTTCAAATTCAATAACCAAAAGGTGACGTGAACTTAAGGTTTTCAAACAACCTTAAATTAGACTAAAGTGTAAAATTAGTCTGTCCTCCAACCACTAGGTCAAGCAACAAAGCATTACTTAGTTCCCATAACACTTTTCTGGACAGCAAAGGGCCCAGTGTCATCCACCATTTTGAATAATTAATATTGATTAGCTAGTTACACTGAGAAATAGAACAAAAATAAAAATTTATATTTCAACTGTTTGGTGAAGATTTTGACATTATGTCCAGGTTATATAAAATAATGTTATAGGATAATAATGTAATAAAATCTATTTTATTTCTTTACAGTTTTAACGTGTAGGTTTAATTCAAACAATATCACTCTTACTTGTTGGTTGAGGTACCCGAGAAAACTCTTCACTCCTGTAGCTTTCTAATCCATCATGATAGATCACAAGATAAAACAACTCTCCATCAGCCAATGGTACAACCAAACTATTATTTCCTGTGACATCGTGGTTTACACATCCTGGTTTTGATCCACACTGTTCTATCATTACAGTAGTATAATTCTGATCCTTTGTATCATAGTCCCATGTCAGCCTTGCATCAGACCCAATAATACCAACCAGGAGAGATTGGCTGTTGATGACAGGTGAAGCTGAAACACCACGACTCTTTTGAATGAAATAGCCAATTTTAAATTTTTTTATCAGCAAAAATTATATTTAGTTGAAAAAAAATTATGATCGCTACATTAATTCTAAATAGCTGCATTTGAAATGTATTTTCTTTTCTACTGAACTATTTTATCAAAGAATGATTCAGCAGTTTTACACATTTACAGAAATTAAAGAAAATATTTCACTGAGCCTTTAACATTTTAGAGATGGCTTGAATTTTCATGGATATATATAAAAGCACCCTAAATGATAAGACTGAATAGTAAAGATTAGCTTGAAATAAAAGTGTCTCTTACCAACTCTGAGATATTTACAGTTTTCAAAAAGTAAAGATGTAAAAATCACAATTTTGGACAATTAAGTACCCTGTATACTTTTAGATCTTTGGATATTGAAACTCACATCCCTTGAGTACCCGATGGATTAAAAATTAGTTTAGAATGGCTCTATCTCTTACAGTTTCCAAGATCACTTTAAATTGTCTTAAAATACGTCAAAGTGCCGACAAAACAGACCAAGGTACACACAAATTATGTTATGAGTAAAAACACTCATAAAAAGTCATCCAAAATAATTAATATTGGTCAAATGCCAAAATTCATAGAAGATTGATTACTGGATTGTCAAAAAATTAAAAATCTAATAAATCTGTACAAGGGTGAGGAATTATGAGATTTTGTGTAAGCAGAATAAACAAAATTATAAGTGCTCAACTGGATAAGTGATAAAAAGGAAGAAAAAATGAAATATTCTCTACTGGAGTTATGTAGAGATATACAACACTGTTTCTAATATTCAAAAGAAAGACAACACATAAAATATGCACACACACCTCTTGTTTTAAAATCCACAACACCACTCTTTGTTTCTGAACCATTATTGAACAAATTCATGCTTATGACAATTACTTTATAATCAGTCTCCACCGTTAAGTCCGACATATTTAGTTTCAAGAGCTTATCTTCATGGGGATCTATTTCTGACACAGACTCGTTTTTTCTGCTATCATTTTGCCAGTATTCTACTCTGAAAGTTTGCACACTGCCACCATTTAACCCCACTCGCCAGGATACAGTTGCTTTTGTTGCTGCACGTGCTGACATGGTTACATCTCTTGGAGTTTCAGGTGGTCCTTTTAGAAAATAATAATAATGCATCTTGGTTCAGGGCATCTTTTATCAATATTTCATCACTGAAATTGTTTGTAGATGTAAAAGAAAATATCCACACCTTCTGTGAAATAGTGAGTTACAAGCCCATTTAGGGCTGGTTACATTTAAATTATTGCAGATGGATTATACCATGTAAATGTGCAAGTCCCTCTTATAAATAAACGATATATCAAAAATTATTTTTGTCTTTGACGCTACACTTTTCCATGTATTCTGCTGTGAAACCGTAAATTTGTACAACATATGTTTAGTCTGGCAGAATATTAGGGTGAAATAAAAAACAAAGACAATTCAGTTAAGTCAGATATTGTCACAATATGTTTTAGATGATACATACTTTTTTAGACATAATTCTTTAATTATATATATATATATTTTATAAAACCTTTTGGCCAGAAATAGGTATACACTTGCATCAAAGTTTTCAGAACTCTTTCCTTCGCGGTGAACTTAGTTCCAGTCAAAAGCAAGGTGTAATTCATCTAATACCAAAAAAGGACAAGGACCTCACAGACCTAAAATCCTGGAGACCTCTCACAATTTATAATACTGACTATAAAATTATAGCCAAGGTGCTGAGCAAAAGATTAAAAATTGCATTAAAAGAGATTATAAATCCTGATCAGGTGGGATGCATGGAAGGTAGATTCTGTGGGGAAAACATAAGATTAATCTCTGATATAATAGATTACTGCAAATATCATAAAATTCCCAGTGTTATACTCCTAGCAGACTTTGAAAAGGCTTTTGATACTGTAAAATAGAAATTCTTAAAATCTGTCTTGAAATGTAATGGTTTTGGTCCAAACTTTAGAGACTGGGTCACAATTTTGTATAAAAATGCTGAAAGCTGTGTAACAAATAATGGGCACATAACCCCATTCTTTAAATTATTTAAAGGTATTCGACAAGGATGCCCCATAAGTGCATTACTGTTTTTGTTAGTTGTTGAAATTGTGGAAATTATGCTGCGGGAGGCACCAGAAGTCCATGGAATAAGTGTAGACCATCACCATATCAAACTGTGCCAGCTTGCTGATGACATGACTTTGTTTTTGGGAAGTACACAAGCTGTAATAGCAAGTGTACATATCTTTGAAGAATTTTATCGCTACGCTGGACTAAAGTTAAATAAAAATAAAACTGAGGTATATATGATATACAATGACAAATCAATAGTTGAAGAAAAAAAGTAGTGGTATTCATTGGTTAAAGGGACCATTTAAAACTTTAGGTAGTTGGTTTTCTACTGATCCAGAAGAAATGATTAGACTTAACTGCAACGAAAAACTCAATATTATTGAAACAATTTTAAAGGTCTGGCATGCCAGATCACTGACACTTCGGGGTAAAATTGTTATTATCAAATCACTAGCAATTCCACATCTCTTGCAGTTATCTTCAGCAATATCTCTTAGTGAAAAATTCCTGATTAATTTGGACAGAATATTCACTAACTTTATTTGGAGCGACAGGAAACATTTAATCTCTAAGAACGTTCTAATTCAGCCAATAGAATTTGGCGGCATAAAAATGGTTACAGCTAAAAATATACTTGACACATCCAAGATAATGTGGATTAAAAGATTAAGTAACAACATCGATGCCGCATGGAAAATACTAGCTAAAAACTTGATGGGACTAGACATAAATAATATTTTTAAAAAGCAGATGTATGCTGCAATAAAAAGTAATATTAAAACTCCATTTTACCAAGGTATGTTGAAAACATGGTTCAGATTTCTCACAACAAATATTCGAAACATTAAAGAATTTGCGAATGAAGAGTTGTATGGAAATCCAAACATTTTAATAGATAACAGACCTATAAATATTCAATATAGAGACTGGAGAAATGCTGGGATCGTCCTTGTTGGTGATATGTTTGATAAAGATACAAGTAAAGTTAAAAGTAAAGCAATATTAGAAAATGAATATGGTATAACTGTGGATGACATGAAATATAACCAAATTACAAGCTGTTTGCTCTCTAAAATAAGCAAATTGCCAAAAATACGAATAGATTACCCACAAAATAAAAAGATTCTTGAAAAATGTTTGGTAGATATCAGCAAAGTTAAAAGTGCAGAGGTAAATGCTTATCTCAACAGATCTCTTGCATCAAATTCCAATAGTCAAGATAAGTGGATAGAATTCTATCCATTTTTGGAGGGTATCGATTGGAAAAATATCTATCAACTGCCTTACAAAATTTTGTTGGACAGTTATTTAATAATTCTACAATATAAGATTATGCACAGAGTATTTACATGTAATCTCAACCTCCATAAATGGGGCATAAAACCAACTCCTGACTGTATCTTATGTGGCCAAATAGATAATCTGGAACATTACTTTTATTACTGTAAAGAAGTGAATACTTTCTGGATCCAGATATCTGATTGGCTGAGTACATTATTCAATACATCTGTCAGTTTTGCTCTTCTAGATATACTTTTGGGTCTCATTAACTACACCCCAAAGCATTTTTATCCTAGCAATTATGTTATACTAATTGGTAAATATTTCATTTCCAAATGGAAGAGGAATGGTAGTAATCTATTGTTTAATGGGTATAAGTACACTCTGAAATGGAAACTGAACTTAGACAAAAATGTTTACCTCAAACGTTATAAATTACATGTATTCGAGGAAAAATTTGCTATTTTATATGATGCACTTAGACATACGTAAATATAAATACGCATCTCGTAAGTCTCGAGATAACATCTTTTTATTATCAAACCTCTATGTGGTGTTCTTTTACACAGAGCAAGCTGTGTTCAAAAATAATTGTTGCAAATGTAGTTTTTTGTTGTCAAAAAAAGATTGTATTTCTTTTATTGTGTTACATTCCACTGTATAACCAAAAGAAAATAAAATTAAAAAAAAAAAAAAAAAATTCTTTTTTTTGCAGTGGCTGTAAATGTTTTTGCAGCATTAGATTTGATAATTGACCTGAGAAAATGTCTGAGAGAAAGAAAATGTATGTAAAGATAAAGTATTTAAACAAGACAATACAAGACAATTCAATAGCAAGATAACAGCATTTAATCAGTAAACTAAAATTTTGGAGCTGTAAAATTTATTAACTGGAGAATAGTGGTCAATGGAAAAGCACAATTATGTAAAAGTGCATACAATAATCAGTTGCAGCAATCCATATATCTTTGTCATAAAAGAAATATGTCTCAAATATGGCAGGTGAACATACTTTGACAGATTCAAAGGTAAAGGTCACACCATGATGCACACCTACGCCCCCTAACCAATGTCCCTACCAAGTGTCAACCTTCTACACCTTATGGAATCCAAGAAATAACCCAGACAAGATTTTAAAACTCATGGTCACTATGACAAGATCAAAGGTCAAATCAAAGTCACATCATGACATGACACACTTATATCCCCAATTAATGTCCCTAACAAGTATCAACTTCCTACACCTTACGGTTTGTGAGATACAAACTTTTTCCCGCTGAAAACCCCACCACCAACCCGCCCATCCGGACACCTTGGGTGCAAACAATACCTTGACAGCCCTTAAGGGTTGTGGGATAAAAACTCAGATACTATTTAACAGATTTAAGAACAAATTCATTATTCACACAAAGGTTCTAGTGTAAATACTTGTCAGTAGTTTATAAAATGTCAACATATTTTTTTCTTTTGGTGAGGTGTGTGAAGTATATAATTGTTAAAATCTCTAAAATGACAATATTTGCTCAAAATGCATGTTTACTGAATAAATTGTGGCTTTTACCCCTTTGTAACAGCTCTAAGGTGAAGTTTCTTGGGCCATTCACTCCATTGCTAACGTTGACATTATAGCTGCCATAGTCACCCCTTGTAACAGCATCAATCGTCAGTTCAGATATATACACTTCTGGCTCTTCTTGGTCAGGCACAACTGTGTTATTCAGAAGAGCACCTGTTTCATTGACCTTTGTCCAAAGGAAATCTATTTCTAGTTCAGGAAAGGCACGGATTTTTAAACTCATGGTAACTGTGTCATTGAGACCAGAGTAGAATACTAAGCTGTCTGTCTTTTCAAACAATTGTGGTGGATCTAAAAATTTAAAAAAAAAACCAGTTAAATTATTTCTGTTTTACATCTTTTTTTTTAAAAAAAAGAAAAAGACAGGTAAATCACAAAAAATGATCAATTTATATCATTTGACTTAACTATTTTGTAGTCGAATAACTACCGATAAAAAGGAGAGTTTGAACCCAAGATTGAATTACAAGATGACTCCAACAAATAACCTGAACCTCAAAGTAGAAACATGCATTTATCATCAATCCTATTATACCCCAGAGAATCTTGTACTACAAGGACACACTCATACGTACTACATTACTGTGATACCATGAACATGACTGAATTACGTAACCAAAGTCACTTTCCAAAAATATCCGAATGACTCCTCACTGTATTATCTATGGTGCATGTGTAAGTTTCAGCATCATTATTTGCTGTATTATTTATAAATAACCACTGATTCAATACTCACAGTGCACAACAATCTGTATCTCGTCTGTATCATTCCCTGCTATATTCCCTGCAATACATCTGTACATCCCTGCGTCACTATAAAGTGTTTTTTCTATAGTCAACTCTCTCTTCTCTGTCTGTCCTAGTAGAGCCTGGGACTGAGTACCATTATATTTTGGTTCAAACTCCCAGTTGAAATATGTAAGTGATTCTGGATTACCAACTGTTATATTGCAATCAATTGTGAGCTGGTTGTCTTTTTCAACTGGTGATTCTGATCCAATGGTTAATATAACTGGCGGATCTTTGCAACAATAACAACAACAGACAAATTAGATTAATATGCAGTAGTATATTCTTTCTAAAATATGTAAACTACGACCAATTTTTGTGATTCTCTGTCTCTGTGTGCTCAATATAAAATTAGCTTTAAATTTGCCTCAATGCCATAGCATAGGTATTTGTTGATACAAGAAGAAGCCTGTGTGACATGTTGTTTTATACTTGTAAACCGTAAAAATCTGTGGATGACACTTCTCAAAGGAAAGATAGTTACAAACAATGCATGACCTTTACTTCTGTACAAGTTATTTTAAAAATTATATTTATACTTATTTAAAAAATAATGAACCATTTGTTCTAATATAGTAATAGAGGCTCATTGATTTAAAATTTGTGTCTACAACTGCTACTTCATTTTTTTTCATATATGGTATAATTCATGAATGATTTGTAACTTCCATGTTATATTAAGACTAATATCTGAAAAATTTCAAAGATTGTGAAACAGTTATACAGCATTCAGAAACAAACAAACAAAAGAAAAAACAACACTATGCCAAGCAGCTGGTATATCTGTCTGCATGTATAGAACTCAATGTGCCAGAAGTGATTATATGATGAACATCAAGGCAAAATTACTTTTTGTCATATTTATGATTTGAGGAAATTATTCCAAATTAAAAATCTAAGATGTCTGCCCAGATTTTAAAAATTGTGTGCTGGGATCACTTTCATCAAAGGTCTTAGACGGTTGTAATGTAGTTGTTCCACTCTAAAAATGAACTAGTGACACTCTCAATTGTGGGTCTCTCAGGCCATTGCTCTAGGTTGTTACAGCCTATCTTGTACATCCGACATCAGCTAGGTCTTTTTCAAGCTATCCATGGCCATCTGTGGGCGAAAATTAGTATCGGAAATAATTCTGAACATGTTTAGAATTAGCAACAGACAACTTGGATGACCACCTGCTGTTTCCAATTGTCCATGAGTACTTCCGGTCACCTGAAAATGCTCCAACACACCCGGGATGTCATCAAGAGTGATATTAATCTACCAAGAGTCATCAACGTGGATTAACATCTGATAGATCAAAGGAAGCCCCCCCACCAATCGATTGGGACCCTGGCTCTTTAGTAAGGGGAGGTTCACCTGGATTAGATTAAATGGAGACCATTCTTTAGCCTGGGTGTCACTTGTCAGTTGGGGTGGTTATAAGCGGGGTATAAATGTAGGTCTGCTGGCTATATCTGATTCATTACATTTTCATTTTTCAATAAGAGAGGACTTTTTATTGGTATATTTCATAAAATATATATAGGACTCGAGATTTGACTTGGGTGATCTAGTGGTGGAGGAGTCACAGGTAAAGAGGGATCCAGAAGAATATGGCCACCGGCTGGTGACAGAGGCAGAGATGCATTGGGAGGAGCTATCTCAAAAGGATTCAGGGGAAAACCCGACAAAAGTCCATCATTACCATTGCTATCAGTTCCATTAAGTAAGAAGTATAACAGGTGCAAGATGAAGTCTGTGACTTTCTCAAGACTAGGGCAAGCCTTGCTGGCCTTGATTAGAAACCATGATATGCTTGCAACAGGAAGTCTCCTGAATACAAAGACATTGTCAAGAAGGAAGGCTACTGAAGGGAGAAAGCCTTAATCGGGACCCTGATGAGCTGAAATATTGGTTTTCACACATAGGACACATCTTGGGAAGCTTAACATTGGCAAGCCAGGTGGCAATAGAACTAACTGAGCTACAGACTTGGGTCAGATAGAATTTTGACTTCATGACACTTCAAGGGGGTAGGCCCTCTGTAGTGGCTGGCCGGCCATCCAAATCACCATCAAAATCTGATAGACTTGCCAGATCTTCAGATGTGGACAATAGTGCATTGTCATTTCAGGCAGGCTCAGCATGCTCAGGGTCCATTCGCCCCCATGTAAGAGAAAGCACACTTTCAGCAGTCTGGATGAGAGCAACCTCACCCATTAATAAGACAGAGGGCATGTTGCAATCCTATCTCACTCACCAAAAGGCAGCGAACCTTTCGATTACATACAGAAGCAGGCATGAAATTTAGAGGGAGCCAGGCATGATATAATTCAGGAGAAAGACATTTTCCCTTCTAGAAAGAACTACTGTACGAGCAAAAGCAGCAGAAGCAACAGCCAGCGCCGGCACATATTATAGCACTGCCAGTGAACTTGCCACAAATACAACAGTCCTTGGCCCAGTCTCAGCCTTCTTACATCAGGTCTGTGTAATACCAACTCTGATATCTTGCAAAACAGAGTCAGAGTCAGACTCAGTTTCAGCAGTACCGAACCCCACCAGAGTATCAGTACTAGCACCTGCGCAGCAGTCGTAATATCAGGTTGCAATGTCATGGGACTTTCAAGCCCTGTCACATGCATCTGCTAAACAGCAGCTTCAACCCTCAAAACCTGCACCCACTCAACCACAGTTTCACTCCCCTGCCCACCGGCTGCATAACATATTTAAGGCATGTTTCATGCACCTGGATCATCTCGACCACAATATAAAGGCTAGTCTCTTGGACCATCTCAGGCCCAATATCAAGGCGTATCTCATGAACCCAGAACATCTCACCAAGACAAACAACTAAAGAAAACCACCACAACAAGAACAAAACCAAAACAGCCATCATCACAATTACTGTCACAGTATGGAATGGGGACATTGGTTCTTTATCCGTCATTTCCAGCCAAGACACCCAACCAGTTGTCTCTGTCAGTTTATCTGGTTAGAAACACAGCTTATCAGAAGATTAACACTCCACAGCCTTTCCCCGATAAAAGAATGCCCACCAGCCACAACAGCAACATCAACAACCAGGTCCACATCATCAGCCAGGATCACCATCAGATGCATCTCCACTAAATACACACCACCATAATATGATCCAGTTAGTACCTCCTCTTGTAGTCTGGATATATCGGCCCTTTTAATTGCCACCTACATCACCCCAAAGCAATCAAAATATGTGTTTTAAAGTATAAATACAATATCTCCACTTAAAAACCCAACTTACTTGACCCAACAAATATTTAACCTCACCAAATGATGCATATCATGGCCCCAAAGCACAAATAAAAAACTCTATCTTAAAAACTTAAATTAATAGAGCCACAACTTAAATTTAAATTAAAGAGTCAGAACACTTTAACCACAATTTTTGAAAATTAAACTTAACAAAGGCAGGAGGCTTTACTCTAATTCTTAAACTTTAATCTCAAAAATGGTTTGAAGTTTTTAGCCCACAATGAGGGTTAGAACCCTACCAAGCATTTTCTGAAAAATAAACAATGTGGTTACACCCCGAATACTTTCTAAATACAGATGTATCATTGAAGGGTTTTGAACAATGATGCCCAGACAAGTGTACTCGCCAACTGGTGCATCATCTCCATTGACCTTAATGTTGAGACCGACCATTAGATTTCTACAGGTGACTTTTATACCCGGTAGATCAGGCAATGGTACTTGTAGTATGACTCAAAGTACCCTAGAGCATAGGAGCCTCAAGGACACAAACATTTGAGGCAATTTGCAATTTGATCCAGTGCAATACGACTCTCCAGACTGCTGTAAGCATTATTTCAAATCTGGAATTTCCTCATATCTCCCCTTATCCAAGGATCATACCAGGCGTTCATCCAGATAGAGTGGGGGAGGGTCTGGGTGGTTCACAGATAGTCCTTGAACGTGAAACATATGCCTTAAGTTTACCTCTGATACTTTTTATAAAAGTGGAATCCCTCAAACCTGACTAAGAAGGTTTTGTGATACTCTGTTGTCAGCCTTCGAGTTACCAATCCTTTCCTCCGACTGATATAAAGTCAGAACTGACTCAGGATTAGCATTTTCTGATGAACATTCTACAGTTATTGTTTCATTTTCCAATACCTCATTTTTTGCAAGATTTAGTGTGGGGTTGGATTGGAAATCTGAAAAAAGTTGAAAGGCTGCAATAATCCTTGTGAGCCAAATTTCCACAAGGAAATGGAATGGAATCATTTATAGGTTTTTCAACTGTCATATTACTCCAACTTACCCTATAATGATTATATGGCAACAGCATGCATTTCCAGGAATCATCCAAACTTAAAGGGGTTTCTTCGCCTGACTTTCATTGCGACAGAATTTTCTGTTGTAGAGTTGTGTAAGAAATTTGTTTTGTGTTGTTTTATCACAACTATAATCAAATACACTAATGTCCAATCTTTAAAAGCCAATCTTTATCAGCTTGTTATAAATTTATAAAGAATCAGTTCAGTCACATATCACTGTGGCTTTACTTTCGTGTAAGAAATAGAAATGGATTAATAAACCACAAGTATGAATTAAAAATTGGAATCTCTTATACAATAATACACAATCAGGACACTTTCTTTATTTCCAACTGGAAGTGATAAATGTATAATCTATGAACTTGCTAATTTTGATTTTTACCAAAAGAAAATGAAACCACTATTATTATCCATTATGTAACGTTTTTGAAATAAACAAGCCTAAGCATAGATACACATGTGTGTGGCTCCCTACATCTGATGGCCAACTTGAAAATCAGAAACATTAATTTTGTGTTCAGATATACACAAAATGCATGAAATAATAAGACCACTGCAGTGATATGATCCCCCACTGGGGATCAAATATTAAATGAAGTGTCATTGACTCATCACATCCAGATGCCATGAACAAATACCAGATTTCAAAGCCAATTCTTTTACATTCTTTTGTTAAATATGGTATTGTTTTACATATTATTGAAGCAAAAAAGTGAATAAAATGGTAAACCATAGATCAAAACTCGTATACAAAAACATATACCACAATGAGGATGAACAATATTATACTCGTGCTATGTGCTCATCTAACATTGTCTTCATATCTGATATATTATTTCTTTTACACCATTCGAGAAGTTCTCCCATTATCTTCTGAATGTACATGTATATGGTAAATGCTTAATGGTTTCAAAACGTTCCTTTTATTGCTTTTAACAAGAATTATCATATCAAAGTAAAATTATAACTGAGGAAGGAACCTTTATTTTTACATACTTCTGATGCATACTGGTTGTGTCTTGCAATGAAATATGGATATAATTATATTGAAAATAAGAGTTATGTCAAATAAAACTAAAATTATTGTATAACTATACAGTATTCAACAGTTAGTAGAAATATGTGCCGTAAATGTATACATAATTTAGCTTTTGTATTAATTAGAACATCATCATTCATGCAGTTTTGAATTACCTCTCAAAATAATTATGAATTGATTATAACCCTTTACGTCTGGCCAAGATATTAATAAAAAATAGATGACAGTCATTCCTTATAATTTGTCTTCAAAAATAATCAGGATGATGTACATAATCACCAATTATTAATTACCATTGGTGTTAAATACATTCAATAAGCTCCAATACTTACACAAAACATCCATTGTAACAGTCTTTTTCAACTCAGTGAGTTGCTCTTCCATCCACTTTGGGGTACAAGACACTTCAACACCATTATCAGACTTTTGTGGTGAGAAAGCATAACTACTTTTAAGCACTTTCCCTCCATATTCTCCATTTGTTGATTTTCCTTCAATTGTCTCATTAGATCCACCCTTTTCCCATACCATTTTACTCACTGGGTTACTACTTCCAGTTGTACATAACAGTGATTTTTCATCTCCTGCTTTCACCGCAAAAGAAGCTTCTGAGCCTAATGTATTTGTGAGAGGAGGAACTGAAAAACATAATGAAAATTTTACTCTTAACTACATCTATGTTCATAGCCTTATTTTGAATATTAAAAGGATATCACTTTAACCACTTAGTCTTTAAGTTAGCATGATATAATATCTTAGGATTTTATTGTTTAAAATGCAAAATGCATATGAAATATGTCACACATTTTAATAAAGTAAACCATACCACACTAACCTGATAATTTTTCTTTCAGATGCTACCTATTTATTTAACTTTATTTTGCAACAGACTTAAAAGTGAACAGTAAACAGTGGCATTTACTTTTCAAATTTTCATATCATAAATTAAAAAAACATCATATAACTGATACAGCAAACCTTTAGTTTGGACACCAGAAATGACAGATTTTATCTTTAACATATGCAGTGCAATAAAACAAGCATATATCAATTTATAAGTGAGGTTAGTAGCCATACAGTAGCGATAACGTAGTTACTTTATTGATTAAAGAAAGTGCAGCAGTGAAACAAAAAGCAGTGAAAGAAAACAAGAGATTTACTCATTTATTTTTATTTTTTTACTCAATACTTAAACTATCTAGGTAAAGGTTTGTGTACCACAAAGATTATTTCAAGTTTTACTTAATGTTTAAATTAGTGTTTTCTAGAGTATGCAAACCATGCTGCTTAGAAAGGCCACATATTCCTATCAGACCATGGAATACACCAAAAAATGTATTTATAGTCTGACATAACCATAGTAAAATTAAACGTAAATTAATGCACATAAAATACTACTTTTGTGGTTTAAAACGAAATAAAGTTTTAGTTTGGAACAACAAAGAATTTGCCTATGGTCAGTTACAGCATTTTTATTGCATGTCCTAGATTTGTGGAGATGCACCAAGAAATGGAATTTATAGAATTTTGATTAGTTATACTGGTAAATGTAAGGTAAATGCATCCACATTGATTTTGCAAGTGGTTATATACCAGCTTGAAACAACTCAATCAAGTCAATTATGGTGTCATCTTACTGACACATGAGCCTGATTGTCACATTTTATTTATATCCGTCTATTTTGCCAAACATTTCTCCGTACTGCCATAGATACCAAAATGTTCAACATTTCCATTGGCCTTGAAATTTAATGGAATTTTGAGTGCATATACCTGATTCATGAACACTGCACCAAAGCCTTATAAACAAGCGTCTAATTCAATTGTAGCTTGAATTGGGCTGTGGGTGGAAATTGCATGGTCATTAAATTGAATTAAATATTTTAAATAAACTGAGATCCATTTTGTTGAGTCTCATCCCATTTCGATCACTATTCTTTCCAACATCTGGTTTCAAAACACTCTAGAGCTAAAGGCATATTTGATATGCACAGACAACTACCCAGTAGAGGTTGCAATTCCTTTTTGGTGCAGCTGGGTTTCTCTCACAATTTTAACACATTTCTATAGCATTTATTTTTTTCTTGACCATTGCTGAGGTGCTGAAAAATCCAGGAACTGTGTCTGGATCCACAGTGTCCAGCAAGTAATTTTGATGCTTTGGACCCAAAAATAAGTTGTCTGGGGTCAAGTTTTCATGCCTTATGCAGTGTTTCCACTGGAGCCGACAGGCCGGTATCTAAGCATTTTTGGAGAGTCGGGACTAATGTTTACATGGTTGACTAGGGTCAGTTGCAAGTTCCCAGCCTGTCGGGGAGAGTCGGTGAAATATCAAACATGTATTTATGATTGTCTTTATTTGTGCAATTTAAAATTTCCATTAAAATCAAGTGAAAATCCATATTTTATCACGAAAGGGAGTCAATGATCCCAACAACTAGCCAGCATTTCCTATCAAAAATCTGGAATCAAGAATGATTGAACTTTGACCCGATAAGACATGAAACTGTATGTTTGTTTAATATCACAAAGCATTATTGGATCTGATCATGTTTGATATTTCTACGACTGTTACCAACGGTATTTTCAGCCCCCTAGCAACAGGCCTGTCAGTTAACTTAAGGGTGTGTCGGCTTGTCTGTAACCCTTCCAGGCTTGTTGTTATCACTTGCAGGCCTGTCGTAATATGAAGCCGGCTTGTCTTTTGTAACTTAAGTACTGCTCATTTGCAGTCCATTTCTAGCATGATGTGAGACAAAAATATGATCAAAAATTATGTTAAGAATAACACAGAAACAGTGCAAGTGATCATCCCTCTCTGCTTCTTTCCACAGGATATAACATTTAAAATGAAAAATTTATATTTTAAGTGGCTTTTTTGTTCATAATCTGCAGCAGAAATACATTGATTTATTTCTTATATAGTATTAAAGCACAAACGTATAAACTATAATTAAAATAACAAAAAATAAATTTGTACATTTTGGTCATGTGATGGGATCCAAATATTTACTAGTGGCCTATTTTAAGAATTGTTTATTGGTCGACACTTGATCCTTTTTTTTCCCCAAAATTCATCAAAAACTGTCATTACAATACCGACTTCAAGTCTGGTCGTGGTGTTCTGTATGTTTCTCCAGGCCTGTCTGTTTGTCAATATGGCTTGTAGGGACCTGCTACAGCTTCTCTGTTAGGGCTTTAGGGCTTGTCTGTTAGGGCTTTAGGGCTTGTCCTGGTAGTTTCCAGACCAGTCTGTACAAGACATGTTTTAGCTGTTTGGCCATGAGGGAAACTAAGATCAACAGTCACCCTCCTATGAGAAACCCCTGGCTTGGCCCGTATTACAAAGGGTAAGTGAATAAATGATGCAAAAGTTGGTTCCTTCTTTTAGCTATACCTCGATATCCACTGGAAAGGCTAAAGTGTATTTATGATTGTCTTTATTTGTGCAATTTAAAATTTCCATTAAAATCAAGTGAAAATCCATATTTTATCACGAAAGGGAGTCAATGATCCCAACAACTAGCCAGCATTTCCTATCAAAAATCTGGAATCAAGAATGATTGAACTTTGACCCGATAAGACATGAAACTGTATGTTTGTTTAATATCACAAAGCATTATTGGATCTGAACTTAAATATACTTGTTTATCAATATCTGGTAAAACAAATGAGTTACAGAGACATGAAGCTGAACCTATCATTCAAGACACCAGGTCTGATAAGTTGTGTCTTTTTTGCTCTTTTATAGGTTTTTTTCCTATTTTATTTTTCACTTGTAATGCCAATTTATATTTGTCATTAGTTTTTAAAAGTTGTGAGCAAAGTTTTATGTGTTTTTGGTATTCTTTGTTTGAGACCTTTTCATTTAGCTTTTGAGTGATTTACCTGATGGTCCCCAAATTTGGTCAGAGTCACAACAGACTATGTTTACATTTAGTTCTTTAGAGGGGGCGATTTGATCAAATCCATTTTTTGAACTGGCCAAGTGCTTCTACATTAAACACACTTGAACTAGCATGGCGCCGTCTATGCGATCTTTGTTTTTAAAACTGTAATTTTCTTAACCAGGGAGCAGACTGGGCTAAGACGTAATGTCTTTTGCCTTTTAATATTTGATTATTTTAATTATAGTGTTCAGGTTTTTGCTGTAATATGTTATTAGAAACAAATCAATGTATGTCTGCTTCAGATTATGACCATAAAAAGCCAATTAAAATAACAAATTTTCATTGAAAATGAAAGAAACTGTGATAACAAGCACAGTGAGATGTGCTTCTGACAATATCTCACGTCACAATGAAAACCCTCTTGTTTGTTGTTGCTTTTTATATGTGATGCTGTTTTTGCCCAGAAATTGCTCTGTTGAAATAGGCTGCGTGATCATTATGTGACCGAATAAAATACTCTTTCATGTTTATTAATTACTTGCAGCATACATGTGCACCTTTGCTATCTGTTAACTCCAAAGCCATGAACATTTGCACTGTATTTTGTCATTCATAACATAATTATTGGTCGTATTTTCACCTCACATCATGTTGGAAATGGATTCAGCAGTAGTAAGTTGCAAAAGACAAGCCGACTTCATGATAGGGCAAGATTGGAAGTGATAAGGACAAGACTTGAAGTGATACAGACAAGCCTGGAAGTGATAAGACAAGATGGGAAGTGACTAGGACAAGTCAGTTACCAGGTGGGAGGAGCCATGTTTTTGAACAAGAGTCTGGGCGGGTCGGTAAAATATCAAACATGTAACACTATCTGTGTATAACACAAATGGGTAAATATTTGCAAATTTGACAGGGTAACACTTTCAGTGTATAACACAAATGAGTAAATATTTGCAAATTTGACAGTTACAAGCATTTAAAACAATATTTGAAACAGGTAAAATGACACAGTGATGAAAATTGCAAAAAATCATCCCTTCACGATGGCTCCATCAACCAAGACAAAGTCTCCCACATAACCACAGCACTAATCCTCCTGGAGTAGAAGCTAAAACTTGAAAGTGAAATTCTCAAAACCCTAATAACCAGTGTTGTATTGCTTAAATGGTTTGTGAAACAAACAAACAAACAAACAAACAAACAAAAAAAAAATAATTATCAACACAAGTTTACCAAATTCTGATACAAAACTATTCAACTTAAACATCTTTGCATGAGTGTGAATTTTCAAACTACAAATGTACATGCACGAAAAAGAGATAATAAAACAAAAGTGCATCGTGAAAATTTAGTTAAAGTCATCCATTGCTTGAACTACATGTATAAAGCACTAAGAAATGAATGTCAAAAACAGAGAAAAGGACCGTTTTTGCCAGTTATTCTCAGTATATATTTTTGAGGATTGCAAATGTTTAAAAGTAAACTTTTGGCAAAGGTTAAAAAATGATCGGTACAAAAACCATTTATAACAAAATGTTTACAAATTGTTTTAAGTATACCGTTTGTTAAACATTTAATGGCAAATGTTGGAAAAATGTACAAATGGACATTATAATATCTGAATAATAATGGGGTCAGAGGTTAAATTCAATATCTCACAAATGCAAATATTATTTTTATGTCTAAAACTGTAAGATAGTGGCTTAAAACTTGTACCCCCATTCAATTCGGGAGCTGGACGAATCGGCCCTTTGCCAAATCGGCCCTCGGCAAGATGTCAGGATACTGTAATCAATCCCTTGTTACCTAAGAATTATTAAAAGTGCAATTGCATTGCCTGCACAGCCTCTGCTGATGGGATTATAACTTTAGTGATCTTTGGTATTTGTTTAATATAGAGATTACTAACTAAAATGTTAAAGAAACAAACAGTACTAGACATTAAAAGCTGATTGTTCCCTTTGATGTCCATGAAGAAGATTATATCATCTCCCCCCTTGTGGGAATCAAATGAAACAATGCACATTTATCCATATTGTTGTGACTTTAATAATACAATAATTATTTCGGGAAAAATAACATAATACCAGTCACTGTGAAGATTTTGATTTTTTTATTCTATTTTAAACTGAACAGATACATAGAACTCACAGGTAAACCTAAATATCTGGGTGGTTATTGTGAAAAATTACATAAATCTTATGTACACTTATATCTATATCTATGGGGCCGATTTGACCTTAAATTATTTTACAGGGGGCCGATTTGACCAGGTAATTTTATTTTGGGGGCCGATTTGACGGGGGCCAATTTGGCAAAGGGCCGATTTGTCTATGATTCTTCAATTCTTTTTTTGGGGGGGATTGCATGTGTGGCAATGTGAACATGATTATTCCTCTTTCCCTATTTTTCCTCTATTAACATTCATTAACTGGGGCTAATATAGCACTAAATGTAAGTAAAATCATTATGAATGCGATAAAAATACTAATCTTGCTTGGTGTAACTACAGATAATTACATATATACTCTGTACATTTTGAACACGGTAACTAATAAGAAGGACGTGTATAGGCAGCCTTCTCAACTTTTACCTCGTATGAATACATAAATATTTTGTGGAAGCCACTGGTCAATTTCCATCATTATCTCTTTTAGAAATTATTTTTGTGTAAAGTGCAGTCTAATTTATTATGAAAATACAAAGCTTGCTAAAGATATCTATTGTGCCACTTTATCATTTGAAAAAACCTTTTTACATGTGCTTGCTAGTGACAGTATCATTTCACAACTCACATACAACCGTTAATGTTTCTCTTGTTGAATTGATAGTGTAATCAAACTTTGTTGGATCAGAAGATGTAGCACTGCAATACAGATTGTTATTATTCATAACCCTGATCACATTCACAGTAAAATTCAAGAAATCGGTTGTTACAGCAGGTCCCAGTTTCTTTGAATTGTTGTAAAGCTGCAGAGTTGGGCTAGGATTGGCAGTTGCTGTGCACTGAACTGTGATTGTTTGTCCTTCAGTATTGCTCAATGGAACAGACATAGTAACAGATTCTGGATGATCTGAAACACAAAAGTACATACAAAGTGACAATGAATGTAAATGTACACAAACTGGATCTGCTTACTTAAGCTTATAGAGAATCACTCTCAGAGATTGTAAATGTTTCTCAGTATTATTTCTCTATTATCTGAACTAAACAAATATTTCAAAATATGACATACTGATGCAACTCTTCACACTGACTGCATATAATTGATGTTTCATTCAGTTTATCTAACTTAACATGTGATATTTTCAGAGCTAACATTTATTTACCAGTACATTTACTAAAATAAATGTAATGCTAGTAAAACTGAAACTTACATAAAACATCCAATGTGGTTGTCTTTGTTCGGTTGTTGAAGTCTGTTCCTTTCCAAACAGGTGTACATGAAATACTCAAACCATTATCTGTTGGCATAACACTGAAAATGTATTTACTTTCAGACTGTTTGCCTCCATAATCTCCAGGCATATTATTTGTTATTATCCCATTCATTATCACAGCATTGCCTTTTTTCCACTTCATCACACTTGCAGGGTTTGAACTTCCTGTTGTACAAGTCAGTGTTGTGAGGCTTCCATTTTTAACCGATATTGAGGTGTCTGGATATAGTGCATTATTCCTTGGGCTAACTATAAGAATATGAAGTGAAGAAACAAACTTTCAAGTATATCTTGTCACCAGTGACTCTCATTACCCAACAACTTGTTTCATGTTTTAATAAATTTAAACCTGTTTTTTTTTGGGGGGGGAGTAGCTTATGTGTGTAGTGGTGTGCTCAGGTGTGCCATTTTGTTAGTAAATTCATAATTACTGGGGGACAGTGATTTATAATAATTTACATAACTTCTATCGACTAAAATACATGCAACCAAATATAAGACAGTTTCATTATATAAAGCTACCTACCACTGCTGATTAATCCCAAACTTTAGACAAAAATAGCTCAAAATAACTAGAAATAGGACACATGCGTAATGTTCAAAGGGAAGCACGAGTTTCGCTCTAAAACTTGGACAAAAAGTAGATTGCTGAGATACCCTGTGGGTCTTGAATGGTTAAGGAGAAAGAAAAAATTTATTTTTGCATTTTTGCAAAAATTCCAAAAATCAAAATGGCCGCCATTTTTGGGGAGAGGAAATTTTTTGGAAATTAGCTATTACTCAGTTAGCTATAAAGCTATCTTCACCAAAAGCATTCCCATGCAAGCTATTAATCTAATAAATACCCATACCAAATTTGGTAAAGATAGGATAAATACTTTTCCTTGAAATGACCGGAAACCAAGTTTGACAGCTGACGCTGGATGGCGGAAAAAGCAAAAAAACCCAGTGGGGTGGACATAATTATTTATCCAAGGTAATATTTTTTTTGTATGATGCTGAATGGTTGCATGATTAAATCAAGATATTTTTGTTTGTCAGCTGCCCAAAAGGAGATTTATCGTAATTTGACATAATTGTTTAAAATACATTGTGAAATCTATTTGTCAAGCAATGGGAAAGAAATCGAAGGTATACATTCATTTGTCAATTGTTTTATGAATTAATTTTCATTTGTTGTGATTTAATTTTCAGTGAGCCATTCTGCCAACACTGGATGTAGAAGTTTTTCAGAACATCATTACTCAATGTCAAGCTCTCCACCATCCACCTATTTTCAAGGCCCTGTATTTAACATGTTTTTTTTCTCATTTTTAAGACTTTCAAACATTTTGCCACATTCCACCAGCACCTTTGATCATACCCGCCAATCAGCTTGTGGTGATTATATTGTTTCACATTCTGGTGCTGTTCTTTTTATCATAGTGGTCTAAAACTATCCAGGGGCCGGATTCACAAAGATTCTTAAGAATTACTTATGCAATTACTTAAGTAATTGCTTAAAGTTAGCAACATTGCTTAATTTAGACACTTACTTATGTGGGATTCACAAACTGTAAAGAATTCTTACTTAAGTAAGAGTACCTAACTAAATAAACTATAGAACCACAAAACAAACACATCATATAACCACAGTCATCAGCGCCACCTGTGTGATAGTTTTACAACTGCAATTGTCGTTTAGCGATTTGTTTGTGGAGAGGTAGTTCAAAGCAGTCAATACCTGTACATGCACAGGAATTGCATGAGACCGGCGGGTTGGGGGGTCTAAATAGTCTTTCAAAGAGTCTATAAATAAAAGATGGCTACTCTGTTCAACCTGTACTTCTGTATAATATCTTCCTCTCTCAGATAGTCCAGCGGGTTAGTGCAATCTTTGAAAATGCGTTGTCTCCGAAAGTTTCTATCCTCCCTCTCTATTAAGTTTTGTCTCAAAAAGTTTTGTCTCAACACAACACAAACATCCATGTTGAAAAAAATTGGAACACAAACATAAGCAATCTTGCATAAGTAATTATTAAGTACCAACTGTTACTTAAGAATTACTTATGCATGGCCCAATGCTGTCTTAAATTTAAGCAATTCTTAAGTAAGAATTCTTACAAAGAATCTTTGTGAATTCCAACTGTATTGTACTTAAGCACTCCTGCCTAAATATAACCACAAATGTTGCACTTAAGTAAGAATTCTTACTTAAGAATCTTTGTGAATCCGGCCCCAGGATCGTAAAACTATTCATACTATCCTTCTTTCCATGCTGGGTGCCTCCCCATTATGTACCATTGCTGCCTTAGGACTATGACACAAACATTTCTGGGGGCCCTAATGACCCACTTTTTGTCCTACCCAAACCCCCAAAGTGGGTCTCTCACACAGATTCTGTTGCTAGGAAACATTTGAAAAATATTTCCATTGCTCTAAACATTTCTCTATCTCTTACTTTTCATGCCTTTAGACTAGCAGGTGCATCCTGGGCATTCAAACAAGGAGTACCTTTAGAGCACATAATGAAACATGGGACTTAGAGGTCTGATGCTATTTGGTCCTACCTTTCCTCCCCCCCCCCCTTCTCTGTCTTCTCCCGTTTCCCTTGCTTTTCAGACTGCCCTACGTTTTTGAGCCTACTTGAGGTTAGGGTGCCTACATAGTCTCAAATTTCATCAAAATTACCTTATAGTTCAATCAATTTCCTGAATTGTTCAGATTAAAATTCCCTGGTTTACACACTACATTCCCAATTTATTCATATTTATAATCACAGTGAAATCTTCTCGGCTTGCACCTCCTCACCTTACCTGGCTTTGTCCATGGTTCAGGGCTTCCCTCATTTCGTCGTCAGTTTGACGTCTCCTGCTTCCAAAGGTCACAATGAATTGCATAACCTTTCCCTAATCGTTAAGTGTTTTATGTGACCTTTTTGGCATTCAAGGTCACACTGAATTCCTGACCTTTGGTTCAAAGATTTGACCTTGTCGTTGTTTGAAATATTATGAGATGGTGCAGGCCTTGACTACTAGTCATAGTCAGAAATTAAATCTTGTTCAAGTATAAAATAACCATAATGTAATTACTTGCATAAAACAAGAAACAGTAGAATAGATTTTTAAAACCCATTTTGTGTTTTCAACTGTCTTGGGCTCTCTGAGGGCTGATTCTCTGCAATTTTAAAGTCTTATTTTAAAAGTTGAGTCACCTGAAAGTTGATAACGTTTCAAGTAATACAGAAAATGATGTGTTGTTAATCAAAAGATGAGGAACACAGAATATACGTTTACTCACAAAACACACTGTAGCTTTTCTGATCAGACATCACACTGTAGCTGTATTTTGATGCATCGGATGAAGTAGCAGTGCATTTGAACTGTACATCATAGATCTCTCTTGTGATGTTCACACTATGAGTAAGTGCATACCCGTTCACAGTTTTCACCGCCACATCTCCTCTGTACAAAATCATTACAGGTTCTGGGTTTGCTAGTGTACTTGTACACCCTATCTGTCTGGTCTCTCCTTCTGTGGGATCAGGTGTTGAGTGTGCATCACATGTCAGGGTAGGCTTGTCTACAAATAATGTATTGATACGAAGAAAAATAAAAAAATAAAAGAAAAATATTTTAAAGAATTGCTTTATTCAACAATGATAACTTCTGCAAATATATGCCAAATTTTGAAAGCATTGAGCTTCTTACAAAAACAAGGTTATTTTATTTTATTCAAAAATATTTACAAACATTATAATACTCGCGAGTCAGGTCACAACGAGTTGAGTGTTTTGCTATCTGTCTGAGTGTGTTTTAGTGTGTTTTGTTGTTTGAGAAAATATGGTACATGCCCACCTCATTTGGAAAATGACAAATTGTACACAAATCAGAATTTTACACAGAGGACATAATGATATGATCGTACAGAAACCCTAACTGCCAACTTTCTTTCCAACCAGTATTTGTTTTGTGAAAAAGTTAGGTCAAGTTAAAATTTGCATGTATGTTATGTACAATTTGAGTTTTCGTACAAATTTGACCAGTTTTTAAGTTACTAGTGGTACATTTCAGCTGTTTTTGCACAACAGTTAACCTTTACTTCTTTCCAGCACAAATACTTCATGAGTTCATATAATTGCTATTGTGAAAATTTAATGCTAATGATTGCAAACTGTTCTTCAACCAATCACCAGTCATTAAACGTATCAGGGGTATGTTCATGATTGGTCAGTAAAAAAACCTTCCCAGTCGAATGAAATTGATTTTGACCATTAACTTTCATGGATGTCCCTGGATGTCCTGGGACACAAATCCATGGATATCCATGTTTTGATAAATTGCATCACGGTCAGAGACCATGGACTGTGACAGTGACTATGGTCAGGGGTCCATGGTGTATCAAAACATGGTATAGTCCATGGACTTCACAAGTTGTTCATGGAATTTAACCATTGTCAATGTCCATGCATGTCCATGGACATCCATGTTTCTAGGATGGCATCATGGTCAAAGATCATGGATTTTGAAAACATGATCTAGTCCATGGTCTTCACAAGATGTTCACTGAATTTAACCATGAGCAGTGTCCATGGTTATCCATGGATATCCATGTTTTGTTAAGTGGCACCATGGTCCGAGACCATGAACTCACTGAGCATGGTCTAGCCCATGGACTTTGACTGTAGTCAGGCTTTTGTGATCTAGTCCATGGACTACACATGGTTGTCCATGGACCTGACAATGGTCAGTATGCATAGATATCCGGGGACACAAGACCATAATTGTCCATGTTTAATCCATTGGATCAGAATGCCCGAACTCATTAATCCTGTGTTTTTCTAAGAATAGAAATAAGTTTCTCTCTACAACTTGTTTGTAAAAAAGAAATAGGTGTTTAGAAGCTACATATCTAGTTTGGTTATAATATCAGCTGGGGATGGTAAAGAACCTGACATACTTTTCGCATTACTATTTTTTTCTTCAGTGTAATTCTTATAATTATCCAGATTGTCTGATTCAATGTAATATGTATTAACACTGACATTTTGAATGCATCTCAAGTATGTAAAACACTCTTTCCTTCTTTAATCTAATTTTTATAATTATCCAAGATTATCTAATTCAATATAACATGTAGGAACACAGACATTATGAATTCATCTGAAATATATAAAACACTGAATATAATGGGGATATCCCACTTGACCCGGCCCTATAACCGACTCTTCAACTCTAGGGTTGGTTGCAAAAGTTGGGGACTAAAATCCAGAAAAAAGTGTGTGAAAATGTTTGGTCGGTTTCATCTCCCCGACAGGATGTAGTGCATCCCAGCTTGTCTGGATCAAGATCCTGACCTGACTTGGGATCGGTGGGATTTTCTCCATAACCAGATGGGAATCCACATGGACAAGCCGTACACCCCTAACCAACAAGGAGTATCAAGCCCCAAGAAGCTTTCGTTGCAAACCGACAGGACTGGACCTTTTCACAACTCACCCTGACTGGACTGATTGATTCTTGGAGTTGGGATCAAGGGTCGGGGTCAAACCAAAACTATATAAACCCCTTCTGGCTGTCATAATTCATCATTTGTCACTGCAGTGATGCCAACTACACATCAGTGAGACTTTCACACCACCGCATCAAGAAGTTAGTCACCAATTTCATGAAGCCCTTAGAAAGTGGATTGAAACTTTCAATGATGCTGGCAACAAGAGAAGACTACACCTTACAGTATCACTGACTAGTTTGCCTAACCACCATCTGTAAACCCTCCCCTGATGAATTCCAGGACAAATATTTGTGCTGCCCCATCTACCCTGAAGACTGGAAAAGGTTGAAGAGAAGTTTAGAACCAGATTAAATGTCCTCCATGCTGTAGGGCAATGGACAGCAAGGATATCGCCATGACGAAGGCAAAGAAATCTGGCATTGACTGCTACAACTTTAACTGTGCTGCTAGCCCTGGTTGACGCAGAAGACAGATTCCTCTAGATAGATTGTGGGTCAAGTGGATCTTCTTCTGATGTCCAGATCTTCAACAGAAGCGATTTGAGGATGAAGATCGAGGATGGCACCTTTGGACTTCTGTCAGCTGAACCACTGGGGGAGGGAGGACCAGATTTCCACTTTTTCTTGGTGGTAAAACGCTACAGCAGACGAGAGCTCACAAGGGAAGAAAGAATAGCAAACTACAGGATCTCCAGAGACATGAAGGTGGGGGAGAATGTGTTAGGAATATTAGTGAGCAGATTTAGGGTACTACTGGGCATCATGGAGCAAAGGCCAAAGGTTGTCAGAGACATTGTTTATAAATTTGTGGTGTTGCACAACATGCTGAGTACACACCAGGGGGAGCAGACAGGGCACCAACCCCAGCAGAAATAAACAGGTGGTGTATGTGCCTGACGACAGAAAAGACCATTTCAATCACGTGGGGCATTGGCTGGACAGTAAGACAGTATCTGAGATGGGAACTACTAAAGTTTCATTGGCTTTGGCCCATTATTTTATTTTATTATTTTAAGTTCTTAATCCAAAAGTTTATTTTTTTTTCAAAAAGTTCAAAATCATTTCAGTTCAATTTAAAGTTATTTTAGCTTCAAATTGTCATTTACTTAAACACTCACTCAGTCACTCATTTTGTATCTTTGTGTTTGGGGACAAGGGGTTTTGTGTGGGGCGGTGTAATGCTTCTTTTTGTGACTTCTTTTGAAACATTCAGCTAAAAATTGATTTTGGAAGATTTGGGTGGTCGTCTTTTGCAGCAGTGGTTCCACTGCTGCTGCTGCTAGGTGGTCGGCTGGCTGCTGGGGAGGCTGAGGCTGGTCTGGTTGTTGCTGATGTTCTTGCTTTGGGGAGTGGCGGCTTGTTGGTGTGGGTCAGGTGGTGAAAATATGAAAAATGTAGGGAATTATTATTATTATTGAGAGTCCTGATATATTGTGTTGACTTTCTTTGCCGGTGGCAGAGGCAACTGAAGTTGGGTTGAAGTGCTTCATCCGGGTAAGTGTGAAGGTAAGTGGCCTTGAAGGCCCTGGTTGTTGGTCAACACAACTACGATGGAAGTTGGCTACCCTCTGTACTGCTGCTGTCCTTTGGTGGCCACCTGGCTCTGCTGACCAGGTTGGATGACCTGGCTTGCTAGCATCCGAGTCTCTGGGCTTGGTTAAGATGTATTCCCTTACAGCTGGTTACTGTGGCTGTTGAAATGCCGGTAGCACAAATATTGAAGCTGCATTGGAGCTCCTATGAAGTGTTGGTTCCTACGGTTGCTGGGGCTGATGGCTCCTTTCCTCTGCTCTTGATGCCACTTAGAAGTTTCACAGCCTCGTTTCTGAATGCTCGAAAAATGATGACAGCATGGTTTTTATCTGTGCAAAATGGTCCATGACCTGCTAATCAACCAAAGCATGCCCGGATATTTATCTAGCCTGTTTTACATGTTAAGATAACCTGTTACTTCTATCTGGACACCCTTTTCAATGAACACAGCATACACACACCAGACAGAAAAGCCACCATTTTATATCCAGCTGTGTGTTAAAGATGTAAGTCTTATTCTTACACAGTCATATATATTTGGATATATGTAACAACAGGAAATTATTAGAGCTGTTACTAAATATATGTGTTACTCTGAGAATAAGACAATAAAAACTTGAAATATGTAATTATGTGGACAGGATAGTTTTTTGAGAGATTTACGATTTGATATGTAGCAGCTAAGCTAATACCCAGTTATCAAGAAAGAACAGCCTTTCAAGAAGACCATAAAATTGTGTCCACTGCATTAAATGTGTTTCATTATCAAAATCTTCCCTTTCTAGTTTGCATAAATGCACCAAAATGTAGAGATTCAGATGAGGCACATTGCTACTTTGCAGTTTTTATTCAATTGTTAATATATGATACAACCAAATGAAAAATAGTATTATTATGTTGAAATTATTTCTCTCTTTTCTTTTTTGAGAATGTTGGTCTGCAATGAGTTTTCATGTTCTAAGTGTTACTTTTCTATATTATTGCTGATCCACAAATGCCATGACCTGCCTAATATTAATATTTTTTTCATGTTACAAGTATGAATAAATTTAGGACTCAATCTTAACATAGAGTCCATGGTCAACCACGGATACTTAATTGACCATGGAGCAGGAGACAGAATCCATGGTCAACCATGGATCAGAGAACAATGTCTATGATTAGCCATGGACCAGTGAACAAAGTCAATGATCAAACATTTGAATGTAGTCATTGGTCAACTACGGACAACTAGATTAGATTTAGATGCAGTCCATGGTCATGACATGAAAAACCATCATGTCCATGGTTTTTCATGGTCTGGTTCTTCATACGAATGTGGATTTTGATGGTCATTCATGGATATCCATGGTCACCATTTCGCAGGGATTTTCTCACAAATTAAAAACCTTTGAAGATTTAATTTTTTTATGAGCGATTCATCCAACAGGTGTCTATTCTCAAATGAAATATATTTTATACCATTGTAACAAATAGTAATGGAGATGCCTGTAGCCCACAGTGTCGGCAAATAGTTTTCAACACCATGAGATAAAGAAGTACAGTACCAGGAGACCTTTAGAGCAAAAAGTGTGACATGAAGTTGAGAACCTACACTCACTAACCAATGTCAGTACAAAGTATCAACTTCCCACACTTTATGGTTTCCGAAATATAGCCTGGATTTTAAAGATCACAGTCATTACAACAAGGTCTAAGGTCTCATTATGACATTACACACCTACGCCCCCTAACTAATATCTCTACCAAGTATCAACTTCGAACACCTTACAGTTTCCAAGATATAGCCTGGACAAGATTTTAAAGATCACGGTCAATTCTGCAATTTCAAAGGTCAAATCAATGACACATTGACGTTAGACCAGTATCGCCCTAACCAACACCTATACCAAGTATCAACTTTCTATACCTTACAATTCCCATGATATAGTCTGGGGAATATTTTAAAGGTCAAGATCACGTCAGCAAGCTCAAAGCTCAAATCAAAGTCACACTATGCATTTACACCTACATTCCCAAACCAGTGTCTCTATCAAGTATTAACATCTTACACCGTATGGTTTAGGATATACAGCAGCCTGGCAGTCAATCTGGCAGCCCATCCAGATGCCAGGGGTACCATACCCCCACAGGCCTTAAAGGCTGTGGGTTAAAATCCATCTTCAATTGGTTCTTGATTATTTCCAATAGATTTGCAATTCATAAGAACATGTCAAAGAGGCATGATTCTGTAAATTCAAATATTATTACATTACAACATTAATGGACATCGATCACCTACATATTTCCATAAATTACAAAGTATGTACACAGCAGGAGTTATAACTTGCTGGAATATATAATAGATGTGTAAAATGGAAAGCCCCCAAATAGCATAAATTACAAACTAAAAATGTACATAAAGGCATAAAACATAAGAATGGAAAGCCCCCAAATAGCATAAATTACAAACTAAAAATGTTCATAAAGGCATAAAACATAAAAATTCAATACACTAAAGGGTACGGTAAACTAGAAATGCCACAGCAAAAGCAAATGGTATACATGAAGAGATATAACAGATTAGCTGGAAACCACTACCCAACTTGCATTTGGTAGAAATTCCACATACCACAAGACTTTATTCTTGAACCCTGACCATCAAGTGATTGATGGTATTATGCGATAAGCAATGTGTGTTGCGTTGCCAGGTGAACAGTTACAAAAAGCTTAACTGGAATTCAAGGGGTGGTGTTTTCAAAAACATCCCCTACCAACCCCCAAATTGTGTCAAAATGGGCGAACCTGCTACAAAGGGGGTTTGAAACAAGTCTCTCTCTCTCCACCAACTTGTACATTGCTGCTGTAGAATGTGGAGTAAAAGAACTTTGGTTAAATAAAACGTTTTACTGAAATTTATTTATTTTAAGCATATAAATATCCAAATGGGAGAGTGTCACATGTATATAATTTTTCCATCAAAATTTAGCAGTAAATTTTTCAGAAAAGCTTTTAAAAGTTTGCTAGTCACACTTAAAACACACCAAAAGATTTCATTGACATATACGTTAAGATAATATGTTGGTTATTTTTCATTCAAAGGTGAAGTTGTTTACATTGTTCATCATACAGTGATTGATACAGTGAAGTTCAGCATCAAATTTACACTGTTTCTTATTGGTGCTTGTAAGACTAGCTTTGTACTCATTTAAGCTATGGTACTAAGGACTGGGGTCTTTTTTCCCTTTTTAAAAATCTTTAAATTATTTTAAATTATACCCTGACTTCAAAGATGAAGGCTGAAAATGTAATAAGTGGGAAACAGAAATCTACTAAATACAATCAACTTTTTGTGTGGTTTCCTATAGCATCAGGGATATTTTGTGATTTACCTAAGAGCATAAACTATAAGATCACAAGTGGGACATTCAGAAGCACTTATTGTTTTGTTAAATTTGATGCTAAAATAACTTGACCTATGTACGACCAATGCACCAAAAATGAAAGTTAACAGGATTATTTTCTGGAGCAAAAACTTTCATTTACCTAAGTCAAAGTATCAAACGACAGCTGAATACATGAGTAAATACAACTGATATGTCTCATCACATTGATTGTTATTTAAAATTCAAATTCGATTTGTTTTTACTCATCCCTTTGTTGTGGAATAAATAAATTAGGATAATTCTTGACAGAAAACATGATTGGAAATTAGAAGGTGATTTCACTGTTAAATATCTGTTTTCGAAGTCCACATGAAAATAGTCTGATGTCAGATACAGGCTTCACTAAGGCTAGCGTGACTCCAACATTCAAGAAAATTGGTTATGCTGATTATATGAATTTTAAAGTATAAATGAATTAAATATGATCAAATAGATTTTGAACCAGTTGCAACTTGTACAGGTCCAAAGCCTGTAGATGCTGCAGCTTGTACAATTCAACCTGTTGCAACTTGTACAAGCTGTTTGTACAAGTGGCAATTTCTACAGATTTATTGTACAAGTTGAAACAAAAAAATATATACAAAAATATATAACTACAGAAAGCAAGACGATAGGAATAGACTTTTAAAGAAATAAAGAAATATATCAAATATAGATATATTAATTCATTTGGGGTAGTAATATTTACTTGTAAACTGTATTTTCTCTAAAGCCTTAAAATACTGAAACAAACATACACAATGGATAATTACATAATTAACACAGAATTTCATATGAACCGGTAAATATAATGTAAACAAAAATGAATAATAATTAGACATGGGAAAGTCAATTACATTAAGCATCATATTTCTTATATTCAAATATAAATATTTCACATTCAGTTCCCACCGGTATGATACTGTCTTGATTATCTGAGACAAAATATACAAAATACTTTACAAATGTAATTAGAAATGTCTGTATTCTGTCTAACTGCAATGGTCAAGTTCTTCATTTCAAAAAAAGTAATCAAGAAAGGTACTCTGTGTCTTGGCAGCATAACCTTTGACACAGGTTGTGGAACACGACACAAGCAGTCACTATCCAGTTTACCACTGCAGGCTCATGTGTCACGGTAGGTTGCAGGACTGTTAACCTGCTGGGCAAAATGCCAAAGACACTTTCAACTACCCACATAATGTGGCTAAATTTGTAGGTGCAGACGCATGTATTGATGTCCAGAGTTGTCTGAGCGAAACATTTCATGAGCCATGTCCTAAGGGGGAAGCCATCGTCTGCCAAAAAAAAAAGAATTAATTTTGGGCCCACAATCAACCAAGGATTCTGCTAGAGACAAGCCAATGCTGCCTTCCTCTATCCTACATCTCAAGTCACTATGTTGAAAGATCTTGTTGTCTGAACTGGAATCACAGGCAACAATCCCCCATATGAACCCATAATCTTTTATAGTTGTGATACAGGCTACTCAATCTTCTGGGACATCTCAGCGAATAAGGGCAACTATACCATGATGCACATTTCATCACTCTCTGAAGCCGTGCTAATTCTACTTCCAGTCAGTGATGCTGTGGGACATAGCAAAACGTTGCTGTGGTACTTCCTGATGATAGTGTTTTCTAATAATCATTAACTTCTGATATGACTTGTCTGGTGCTTAATCTATATAAAAAACAGGCTGTGACATGCAACAATTCGGAAACAAAATATCATAGTCAATAGACATGTTGGAGATCGGCAGCACAGAGACAATCTGAGGAAGATGATGAACCTAGGGAGGACAGGCTTATTGAAGAGGCAAGCTTTCAGTTTCTTCCTAAAAGACAAAAGAGATGTGGCAGAGCAGATGTCATCAGCTTTTGCAGACCTGAGGGATTAATTTGGTTATACCAAGTCAGAAGTTATACTATAGGGAGGAGGAATGGTTCTCCAGTGGCCATCTCTCTCAATGTAATAGCCAACTTAAGTTCTGATCTGAATAGTTCTTAAAACCAGCTTCTTTCCCTCTGAAGTTGTAATGTCAGTCTCTGCTCTATCTCAGTAAACAACTCTGGAGACACTGTCATGAAGTTTCTTAATAACGATTGATCCTGGTTGTGAAGCTCTGCCACCAGGGTATGATAATACCATCGACTATCACTTCTTTTTATCCACTGTCTGTCCCAAAACTGTGATGCCCTCCTCCTTCTTGGTGCTAATGTATGTCTCAATCTCATCAGGTTGAAGAGTTGCAGAAATAAAAGCTGTATCTGTAGCAGCTAATTTAGTTGGTAATCCATAGTGGTGAAATACAAAATTGTCAATGAATCTGACTTTAAGTCTTACCCTGTACCTTATGGTCAGATCAGGAGGAAATAATTAAAAATAGCAGGGCGACTATAAAGAAGCGATCTTTGTGTTTGGGAACCTATTCGGGGCATCATGAAGGTGTGGCTGAGGTCAGTTCTGAAGAAGCTTTGTAGACCTTAAATTATTTTATTATTTTACTTCATACCAATTCTATGTGGCAGCTTCTGACTGGTCACCCATTGGTCATCGCTTTTGAACCCTCCTTCACTCTGCCATTTTGAAGTTGGAAGTACACGAGGCAACACTGAAAATTTGCCCACCCTTTGCTAACCCTACCCTATAATCATAATTGGTGTTATTGTGTTATTATTGTTGTTATATGTGTCACCATGTTTTGATTCCATTACTGCCTGTAGATATGTTTTCAGATCACCATGAGTAACAATGGTGGGTCAGGTGCTAATACTTTTCATCAATGGAAGCTGTTATCCAGTTTAATTCTCACTGGTGCTTCTTCCTGATGGACACAATATATGTGTTTTGCTTCACACTTGATTGTGCCTGCCTTTACATGTTGAAATGATAAATCTAGTCAGCTGCCTCCTGCCAAGATTTTCAGAGTATCCAGAATTATGTGTGTGTTGTGTTGCCTTCTGGAAGGAAGATCAGCAGATTTTTATATTGCCTGTGCCACCTATATATTATGAACCATTTGTTTAAATTTTTATGTATGATGCCACTATATTATCAATTATTAGTGTATTTTAAATGTATGAATGATATGTCATTGTATATATAATCTTAAATGATGCGATACACATAAACAGATTAGTTGGAAGGTGTGATCTTGCTAGTCTTGTTGTGATCATGAGTTGGATCACTGTTAAGCAGAGGCTGCATTGAGCAGTCACTAGGGTTCTATATATTTTTCTTTAAGTGAGTGGATCAGAACTATCACCCTTCCAACACTTAGATAGCAGTGTGTTTTTTAGTGTCTTTGTCTTTATCTTTTATTTAACACTGCAATGCAAAGAAGTGTACTTGCAGTTTCTGATCTTTGATTGGCTTGCTTTGGGGTACTTCCTCTCTTCACCCTGTACATTGCTTATACATGATTGACAAATAATTTTAACATAAATAGTAAATTTTTAAATGTTAAATTAAGATCCATTAGGATCAGCAATTTAGAATACACTGACTTTAGTTACTGGCCATCTTGCCTTACCCTGCCACGTTTGTCAGCTTGGAATCTGACCTCTGTTTGACCTTGGAGGTCTTGCTTTGACCTGGCATAACCTTTCTTCTCTTTTCATGATTGCTGCTCGATTGGCTGTCAGCTTGGAGAGTTTATAGAACCAAAGGACTTTAGAAATGTAACTAATTGATTACTGCCCAAGCTTCTTGCCGTTCAGCGACCTTGTCATGTGATCTTGACCTTCACAAGTTGAAGGTTAGGCTTTCATCTTGGAGCTGACCTCGGTCAAAGGTTAAATGCATATTTCATTAACTGGGTGGGTTATTTGGTCAGCTAAGGTAACACAAATCAGAACAATTATTTTACAAATATTTTAAATAATGTGCCTGGTTAGAGTAGATATAAATTATAAAAATAAAATTAATAATCCTATATCTTTTTTTCTAATTTTCTTACTTAACTTCTTGGAAACTGCCAGTAATATACTTATTTTTAAGGATCATATAACCGATTGGAATGTTTTTACACCAATCGCATTCATTTTATGTCAATCATACACAGGCACAGAGGAATCTGGATCAGAAACTCACTTGGGAAGCTGTCATATGGGTCATAAATCCTTAATTTTACCCGGAAATCGGTCACTAAAGAATTGCACAGCAATCACATTGTTTTCTTGGTAATAAAATTTGGAGAGGGAGTGTATAAGGCGCTACCTCCTTCATTGCTTCAGGCCTAGTTTCCAGTTAACGTTTTTCTTGTTTCCCACTGGCCTCTCTGAGAAAAAAGACCAAAGACCAATCCAGATCTAGACACATGATCTCAGAGAGCTCAGAGGAGGACATGTTGATACCTTCACTGGCCTTTTTAACGCAGAATCATCACATTCAGCAACAAGTGGATGACAGATTGCAGCAACTTGCCAGTTTGACTGACAATAATCAGGTAATTATAAGTCACAATGGGGTGGCAGTGAAATGGTCTTGGTCAAAAATCAAGTCCCTTGGCCCCAAAACAAAATTTTGGCTGGGTCAAACAAAAGTTGAGTGTCATATGATAGCTTATCAATTCACCAGTGGCTGTCTGGCTTTAGTGCGATTATTAAAAAAGAATCAAATGTTGAAACAAAAAACCACATGCTTGAGTATTGCAGTGGAATTATGGATGATGCCCAGGATTTTAGCTGAGCAGCAGCCAAAGGGACCCATGAAGTCCTGTTGTGTCGAATGGAAGAATATAAAGTCACATGGCATCAAACGGGAAAAATCGACAGGATAAGAAGGGCACATGCCCAAAAATCACAAATTTTGTCAAAACAATAACTGCCCCCACAAAATTGACCGTGTAACAGCAGGACATCATTATAAACATGTTTGTGCCACCTGTCTAGGTTTTGGAAAATGCTTCCTTTACCCCGCCTGTGAATATGAAAACATCAAAAGAAGCAGCAATTAGGAGTCAAAAAATGAAGCAATGTGATTCCAGACTGTCAAATGGCTCAGTCCAGTCAGCCAATAAACATTCTAATGTTACCAAGCAAAACGTGATAGGTACAGTCGCAAAAGCAAAAGTATATTGTATTTCAAATGTCGGTACAGGTGAGAGTGTCAACTGGAGAGCTGATTGGTACAAATATCAAACATTATCTTATGCAGATGAGTTGTATATGATGCGGCAATCGATCGACATTTGTAATAAAAATTGATCTGAAGTGATCGGAAAATGATCTAGATCACTATTGATTGGTTATTGGCTGCTGATGGTGCAATACTGGCTGCTACATACATAGAGGTAGGTCATTGGCTCTTGATGGCGCAATATATTGTTGATGCTTGATGGTGCAATACTCCTGCACATATGTTGATCTAAAATGATCAGAAATGATCTAGATCAAGAAATTGATATCAGACTTGCTAACCCAAAAATTGGGGAACCCTGACCCTATACCATTAATAATATAAGCTGAGTTTCAACTTCTTCAAAGCAACTTTTGCAAATCTTCCATTCCAAATTTAGGACGACCTCAATCTAACATCTCCAAGTAGCTTCACATCCGACCTTTTTCTCAATATTCATTGACTTTTTAGATGGAATATATTCAACTATTAGGATAACTGCATTAAATTTGGTCGTTCTTTTTTATATGTATTTTTTCTTTGATAATAAATAATCAAATGCTAATAACTCATATAAATGGAACCATATCATCATTGTTGTTTTTTAAACAATGTCAGCACAAAATAACTTTGGAAATTTATATATAAATGGGGTCAAAATGGTCATTTGCCATTTTGAGTGAAATTTTTCAACAATCATCAACCTCAAAAAAATGTCCAGTCAATCTGAATTAAGAGCAGATATCTGTAAGGCTGCCTCCATCCCTACATATTCCTTCAAATTGCCTACTGCTACTCGCAATGAATCAGGTGATGCAACTGATAGTAAAGGGATGAGACCAAGCCAAGCCTTTACTGGAGGTTTTGCTCTATGTACTACGAGCAAAGTAGAAAGAAGTGGGCATGTTACTGGCTTACATATTTCATCTGAAAAGTGTGACCGAACAGATGCAAGAGCTGACAGATCATCGGATCCTAGAGGACCTAGATCGGATCCGAATTCCAAAGTTCACCCTGCAGATGGATTTTTCAGATATGATAACAGAATATCTACATTTGCAACATGGCCAAAGTCTCACCCAATTCCTGCTCAGAGATATGTGAAAGCTGGTTTTTATTATTCTGGCGAAGAAGATAAGGTCATCTGGCCTTGGTGTAATCTTAAGCTAACAGAGTGGGAGACCTATGACATCCCAGTGGAAGAGCATCAAAAGCATTCTCCTTACTGTTCATTTGTTTTAATGTTAAATCCATTTCTCAATTATCATTTGTTGTAAAAAGAATTTAATAAAAAATGTCAAAACTTATATGATGTCTTTCATTTCAATGTATTTATCAATCTATCTCAAGCAGTCTCCTATATGGTCACTGGGTGCATATAACTAGACAATTCAATATGCTTAAATTACTTAATCGCTCTATATTCTAATGCCTTGATGACTGAGAAATAATTTGGATAGACATTGATCTAGAATACATTATTATTGTATACATAATTTAAATTTTACAATATATCTTACTGACAAAAATTTTCAATCGAAAATTACATTCTTGTCTGCAGTGGAAAATCAAAACAAGACCTTACTGTCTTACAATACAGACTTGTAACAAATCACACTGTTTCTTCTTACAAGCCACATGCTTTAACTCAGCATAATAGAGATATGTACACTACAGCCAACAAGTTACACTAATTTCACAATCTCTATATGCCGTAACATCTAGGTCAAAGAGTATAGTTATTGAAAACTTAATTCAACGTAATAAGTGGAATACATTTCATTTTATGAACACCATAAACAGATCTCCTTTGAAATATTTCTCAGAATTGAATCATCATCTCACAAATTTGTCAATTTTTAGGTCATATTTTGACATATGTCATTAATGCTGCTGTGAACATGCCCAGACATGTATGTCATCTTAACACATGGTTGCTTGTATTGCAATTATTAACTGCCTCATCAGCTTTTATTGCATGTTGCAATTCTATTGGTCCAATCATTACAATTGCAGCTGGCTTGCTGTAATTTGTTGATCACACACAACCTAAATCTATATAAAGTTCCAGATTATGCTGATTTTCATCTAAAGACTTTCACAGTTATCTTATATTTCTAACTGCGTTTAACTGGTACAATGGCAGAAGCTGCAGTAGTTAAATCCGATACTGGATCTAAGAAAAGGAAAGCCAAATATACTGGTGGAAACAAGAGTAAGAAATCTTTGACAAGTACAACTGGTGCAAAGATTTCAGAAAGTTTTGAGGTCTCACTTTCGAATCTATTGATGAGTAATGACCCTGCAAATACATTCAATGAGAATGAAGCACCTGCAATCAATCCTAATGATGACAAAGGAGATCTCATCAAAAGAACTTTCCACCTAGGGGGGACCAAATATGTTATATTCCATGGATCCTAATCAAAACAAGATCTATACTTTCTTACAATACAGATTTGTTACAAATCGAACTGTTTCTTCTGACAAGCCACATGCTTTAACTCAGCATAATAGAGATATGTACACTACAGAAAAAATCAATTTCTTGATTTGAATGGGATCCATGGAATATAACATATTTGGTCCCCACTAGGTGGAAAGTTCTTTTGATGAGACGTCCTTTCTCATCATTAGGATTGATTATTTCGACAAATAGGTATTCAAAAGAAATTATTGCATGTTTATTTGGATGCAACCGACTCCCCTTTGGTTATCTGGTGATCGATCTTTCACCAGGGAGTAAAGATACTTATATGTTGAAAACTACAATCTTTCCTGATGAAGATACAACAATATACAAATGAATTTTCTTATTTAAATGAGGATGAAATGAATTATCGAAAATACCCATTTTTTCTTTAATTCGCTAAATCTCTATAACTATATAAAGGTCAATAACCTGTTTTTTGCCTTCAAAATGTCTAGGAATCTCAAACAGATATTTCATTCTGCTCTTATTGGAAAATAATTTAGATTTAAATAAACATATTCTGATTCATGCAAGTCCATCTCAGTTGAAAGCAGTGGCTGAGATTTTTTATAATGTCTTCAAACTTTCTTTAAGTAAGAAAAAAAGAGAAAAATTCCAAAGTTACCTAAAAATTCTTAAAAAATTTATTAAGTCAGAAGAAAGGGGGAGAAGAAGTATAGCCAGGAAACATTTTGAAAGATTAACCAATCTCCTTGTATCAATAAAATACTACATTGAAAAAATTTAGAATGAATAAATATGTATTAATACCTCATGACCAATATCTGCGTTTTAAAACTTTTGTAGCTGAAAATAAGGATTCTACATATACTCAAAGCGAGCAGCAATCAGTACATGAAAATAAATCTGGAAAATCCAAGGGTAAATCAGAAGATAAGTTACAATCTCAAAATCTCAAATAACCAAAAATGGCGTGAGAGTACTCAGTCGAGCACCATTTCATATTCCGGAGCAGGTGAAAAATTAAGACATCCCCTTCCACCTCCAGGTCTTACCTCTCAAAAATCAGAAAAACATGAGAGGAAAATCCAAGAAGGGAGAGGAGGTATTGAATGGATCAAGAAATGGAACGAAAAATTTTAAACATGGAGAGGAAATTGATACATATCTTCAAGAAATATATTATGATACCAGAAGTCCAGTAGCTTATAACAGTTTCATTAAGTTATATCCCTACATAAAAAAGAAGCAAAGTACCATGTAACGCCTAAATATCTGAAGAAATGGTTAAGCAAACAAGAAAGTTATACAGCTTTTCATCCTGCTCGAAGAACTTTTCGTAGACCTAAAGTCTTAGCTTTTACACCTAATTATCAGTGGGATAGTGATACTGCAAATATGGTGAAATATAAGAAAGAAAATGATGGATACACTTACTTTGTTGTATTCATAGATATATTTAATCGATACTTATACACAGTACCATTACAAACCTTAATAGGACAAGAAATGGTAGAGAAGCCTCAAATCCTAAGAACTGATCAAGGAAGTGAATATAAAAACCAAAATTTTAATAGGGTATTAAATCAAAATAACATAAAACTTTTATATACATATTACGAAACCAAAGCCAATTACACTGAAAGAGTTATTAAAACTATTAAAAATAAAATAATGAAATATTTAAGTGAAAAGGAGACCTTAAGATGGGTTGATATTCTACCTGATGTTACTTATGGTTACAATAGATTGATGCATAGATCAATTAAAATGAGTCCTAAAGATGCAAAATCAAAGAATCCTTATTTGGTATGGAAAAATCAGTATGATAACTTGAAATATCCTAGAAGTTATTTCACCTCCAAAAAACAATATCAAAATCCGAAAATTATGCAAACCTTAAAACCCCAAAGGTTTAAATTCGAGATATCTGATAGGGTTAAGATAAGTCATCTAAAAATATGTTTGATAAAGAATACACTGAGAAATTGTCTGGGGAAATATTCACTGTCATTAATCGTAAGTTAAATCAAATATACCCATGTAGGAGTTAAAGGATTACAATAATGAGCTAATACCGGGTTTTTTACAAACCAGAATTGCAATTAGCATATATAGATTCTGATATAATGTATAAAATTCAAGAAATTCTCAAAAAGAAAGAAAAAGAGTGGAGAGGTGGAAGTATTAGTCAAATGGAAGGGATGGCCATCAAAGTTCAAGTCCTGGATTCCAGAAAAACAGGTGGAAAATATATGGGATATAAATATATATATATATATAAACCATTTCATATTTTGAGATCTCAAATAAAGGTTAAGATGGGAGAAGATAACATTTACTTTTTCTTATCTTCAATAGATTCCTCAAACTTTCATCCCAATATCAAGCCTTATAATTTTACATTCGAGGTTCCTGAGAGGACTAATTTAATTGGTGATTGGCAGGTCGGAATATGTGATTTCCATGCGAGTACTGTCACTAATGAAACTCTGTATTTATTTTCAGATATTGCAGATTACTCTTACATTCGAAATTCAATGCAAGGTATAATAAGGTTACTACCACAAAGCAATTCAAATAAATATCAGCTATTTAATAAAATTTACTGTTTACCTGTTAAAACCAAAAACTTCAGTCGAATAGTAATATATATAAAGAACAAGAACCTTCATTTTGCAAGTAGTTTAACTGGAGTGGTTGAATTAACTTTACATTTGCGAAGAAAAAGATAGAGAAAATTATGAATAAATATTTAAAGTTTTGCAAAAAAATGTATGGAAGGAAAAATGGATCTATCCAAAAATTATAATGTTCTAGATAGTGATGAAGACTTTGAAAAAAGTATAAATAATAACAAGATAGAACTTTCAACCGTCATTCCAACTCAAGCAGCAGTTGAACAGGCTAAAAGTGAATTAAGAGAGGAAATGAATATAAATAGGGGCAAATATAGAAAAAATTATCAAATAGGAGGTAAAGACAGAAGTAACAGTAGCTCTAAGAGATCTTCAAAAAAGGAAAAATAAATTTGTTAAAAAAGTGAGAAAAAGAAAGAAGTGAAAGAAAGAGCACCAAAAAAGGTGATAAAAAATTAAAGAAAAAGATAACCAGCTACAGATCCATATGGATGCAGTCCAAATGTCACTGTCATTATTCGCTCCACCTCCTACTGATAAGTCGATAATTAAAGAATACTGGGTAGATTACAATCCCATCGCAGCAATATCTGAGGGAAGGGTTATTGAGTTTAGTGTACCAGGAACCTCTGTAGATTACATCAGCTTAGGAAAGAGCAAGTTATATGTAAAATATATTATCACAGACGAGGAGGGAGATAAGATTACAGATGAAAGAGATATCCATGGAGCTCCAACTGCTAACAATGATCAAGTAGCTCCTGTTAATTTTACTTTGCATTCTATTTTCAGACAGATTGATTTATCTTTAAATCAGAAACTTATCTCACCAGATGTTGGAGTTAATTATCCTTATAAAGCGCTTATTGACCTACTCTTAGGATCTAGTAATGACATGATATTATCTCAGGCAGCTATGTTTTTCAAGGATCAGGCAGGTAATTTAGAAGAATTAGAATATATAGGGAGTAATAGCGGATATACAGAAAGAGGAAGACCTACAAAATATGGTGATGCAGGCAACATGGAGGGATGTTTATATCTAGATATCTGTCAAGGTGAAAACAGAGCGAAGAATTGTTTATTGTAAAACTACTAACATAATAAAATATTGTTATTATATTCCTTTATTTCATTTTGTTTTGAAGCGCTAACTTCATTTAACCACCTTTCAGTTAAAAATAGATTCTAAGAAAACTCACATTGGTTTCAGTGTCTTTTTAGCACAGAATAAGTTGTGCTCAGTCCATTTTCGAATGTCTGAAGGAAGAGGACTGCATTATTTTGGTTATAGTGGGAAATCTGCAAGGGGCAGGTATTCTGTGCAAATAAAGGCACTGAAACCAATGTGAGTTTTCTTGGATTACTGATTTTATTTTTTTAAGATTTCAAAGTTATTTTATTGACATATTCTATTAATATTTTGCCCATTACATTATTACCCGCTAAACATGATGGTTTTATTACAGTTAAGATCTTGAGGGAGTAGAAACCCCCCAAAAAGAGGCTTCCTCATTGTTAAATGTAGGTTGCTTATAGACTAGTATTTTATTTTTATTCAATATTAAATCCTCTCTAAATATCGAACACTGAGTGAACTTTTGTAGCACTGCAAATCTCATGATACATTCTCGGAGGTCTAAATCCATGTAAATGTCTTTATAAGGTTTCATAATTTCTGCTAATTTAAAACAATCATTTTCGAGAGCTATTTGTTCACATAGCTCTATGTTTCCATAGTGTTTGGCTAATAAATAAAAGTAGAGTTGTTCCAGTGAATAAAAACAATATTTCTTGTATCTTATTTTAACAAAATATATATTGGATAGGGAAGCTTGAATTTTTTCAACTAGTTCCACTTCATTGTCCCAGGGACATGGGGTCATATCTAATGGAGATGTACTGACACCATCATTCTAAACCACTCTTTTACAATAAAAATAGTTTAAAAATAAACCTATTTTTTCTTGTGAATATGTGAATATTACTACCTCTTAATCTAAATCCTACATTAATTGATGAAGTAACTTCTTTCTCATTAATGTTTGTCGGAAATTTGACATAGGAAAAACCAACTGCTTCTTAGAAATTCCCTTACAGGATATCTCTTGATTCCCTTCTGAATCTTGAATAATGTAAGATTTGGAACATAAAGAAATCATCTGAGAACCTTGAAACTCCTTCTTAAAAATTCCAACCCTATGGCGGTCTAATGCTAAATGATGCTCACAACATCTCCTAGGAAACCAAGGAGGTGAAATTTCATCAGAACAGGAATTAAAAATGTCATTCTGATATCTGTTCTTAAATTCATCCGATATGGATTGATCGAGGTCTGATTAGTTGATTGCCAGGTATATACTATCTGTGTCGGTTTGAGTAAGTTCAAAAGAATTTTTTAAGATAAAGGTTCAAGCAGTCATAATAAAATTCTAACATCCTTAACTTTGCATATTGTAAAATAAAAAAACCAATTTGTAAAGGGGTGTCTACAGATATACAAGATTTATATGTTTCTACTTCATATAATTCCTCTCCTAATTTATTCATATTTTTAAAACTGCTAGAACTAATAAATTTGCAGACCTTGATTCTGTTCATTAAATATTTGACATTAGTATGCTTGGACATGTCCATGAGCAAAGATCCGTAGGAGCTATTACTGATCAATTTATAAGTTTCACCAATGATCAATTTGTCAGGATTTTGATCTCCCTCTAGTCGATATAGAGTGACTGTATCAACAAAAGACCTGAAAAATAATTTTGGTTGATATTCGATTATCTGATAAATTTTGGTTATTTCACAGTTATTGTTAAGATACCACTGCAAAAGTAGAGTAGCTAACAAATTTTTTGTGGTTGATGTTCCGCTAACTAAGAGCCTCTTATAATCAAATTTAATATCATTTTCTGTACAGTGTTGTGTTCACCTATTTTGTCCATTGGTACCCTACAGGTGCAGAAAAGGGTGGAAATTCCGAAAAAAAAATCTTTAAATTCATCTTTAACACTTATATCTACCTCAAGGACTCCAAATAGTTGACCATTGGCAATGCCTGATTTTATCTTACTTTCAGTCAAAGACCCTATATTTTTGGTGTAGTAAGAAGGTAAATATTTGTCATAGAACTCATGACAGAAATAAACCATAATAAATAAAATAAATTTCCTTGTTGAAGTCACATTGTTGAATGGATATGTAATTATATCCCATTGACAAAATAAATTCCTTTTTTCTATCTTTCTTCTGGGTTTTCTTGATTTTTCGGATCCAATTGTGAGATTTTATCTTCTTAACAATGGGACAGTCAGGCTATAGTTAGGCAAACACAAACTTGGAGCGAACAATTTTATTATTCCAAAATCAACAATAAAATTGCAATGACAATTGACATAACAACAACCACAACATACTAGACAGTCACGACAAACAATTAGACATAACATACCCTTAAAACCGTATAAGACACACAGTACGATTTCATTGAATAATACATTAAAACCAAAGTTACGACTTGTCTAACTACTTTATGATATGAAACTGGCAAGTGATTACATGAGGACATTATGAACCCAACTGTCAAATAATCTCACTACAGTATAATTAGGAACTTCCAGATATGGCCCATGATATTATCAACATGTTAGCATTGCCTCATTACATGATATATGCACCGTGTAGTTATGTGTCGACTATATTAAGATACACCTTATGAATATACAAACTAAAACAGTTACACATAAAAGCCCTATATGAATACATATTACATGTTATTTACACATAAAAGCCCTATATGAATACATATTACATGTTATAGCCCAAAATGAACAAGTTATATTCATGTTATAGTCAGATTATAGCCAACTTTTAACCCGTGTACCTCCCCCTTTTTTAACATGGCTTACATTTAATAATATATATAAGACATCATCAGGGTGGGACTAGGGTGGGTGATTTAAAACTTAGTTTTTAGGTGTTGACTCTTCAAACTTTTACTCCAGAATGAACTATAAACTGACAAGCCAAAGCCAAGCCAAATAGGCAGGAATAATTTAATTACCATTACTGACACATGAACAACTCCTGCACTAACACTTTTGACCCTACCACTCCCTTTCAATATTGTTTTATGCATGCCAACCCAGCCTGAATATCAAGGCCCCTGGTAGGCCTAGAACCACAGGCTATAGTTAGGCAAACACAAACTTGGAGCGAACAATTTTATTATTCCAAAATCAACAATAAAATTGCAATGACAATTGACATAACAACAACCACAACATACTAGACAGTCACGACAAACAATTAGACATAACATACCCTTAAAACCGTATAAGACACACAGTACGATTTCATTGAATAATACATTAAAACCAAAGTTACGACTTGTCTAACTACTTTATGATATGAAACTGGCAAGTGATTACATGAGGACATTATGAACCCAACTGTCAAATAATCTCACTACAGTATAATTAGGAACTTCCAGATATGGCCCATGATATTATCAACATGTTAGCATTGCCTCATTACATGATATATGCACCGTGTAGTTATGTGTCGACTATATTAAGATACACCTTATGAATATACAAACTAAAACAGTTACACATAAAAGCCCTATATGAATACATATTACATGTTATTTACACATAAAAGCCCTATATGAATACATATTACATGTTATAGCCCAAAATGAAAAGTTATATTCATGTTATAGTCAGATTATAGCCAACTTTTAACCCGTGTACCTCCCCAACCTCCAAACAATCAACATATTTTGTTAATCTACTGTGCGCAGTCATTGTCTAAGCATTTGTTCAATAGTGGTCATCACTTTATCAGATGTGCAGGCATCTTGGACTATATACCTCCAGACAGAATCTCCGGCCCATGTACCATGTTTCTTGATCTCATGGACAGGGACATTGTTTTGAAAGGCGAAAGACGCCCCCGACCGCCGAAATGTATGGAAAGTTAACCCAGTGTTATCTATACCCAAGGAAGCAAGTACAGATGCCAGCACTTTCCTAACTTTAGCCTCAGACAGACTGGCATACCCGGTTCCCTGAGGAACACAAAACATGGGTGCATCTGCATGCAAAGGAAACAAGTTACACATATTGACATACGCACTAACAGGGCACAACTTTGACTTGCCCAGATTTGGAAGTCTAATACACTTGTACTCCCCTGGCTTCTGTATTGTTTTTGACCACTTCAGTATTAATGTAGCAGACGCATCGCTCACAATAACATCACCTCTAGCTAAATGTTTCTGAGCATCAAATTTGATAGCAGAGCATGGAACAAGATTCGACAAACGTAAAAAGGCGAAAAAGGCCAATAAGAACACTGCTTTGTAGATAACACCATTCTGGACAGTATCGCACACATCTACGATTTGTTCCAATTGTTCTAATGACAACACACCTTTTAATTTCTTAGCTACTGGCACATTTAGTGAAATACTCCTAAGACACAGGGCCACCCATTCATGTTCTAAGGGGGCCAGAGAAAAATGAAACAATCTAAATTTTGCTTTGATTGATGACAAGTAATTAAGCACACTGTTATGTTTAATACCATTATGAACCAACAACTCAATGAATGCTATGACAGTTATATGATCAATGTCTTCTAACGATATATCTACAAATTCAAGAAACTGGAGAAATGTAAGAAAGTGACCATTTTGAGCTCTGACTGTTTTTGGCCTGAACGCCGATGACACTCTATCACACCCCTTTTGACTCAACATGTGCAACACACCAGAACCTGAAATCAGATATTAATGTTCAACAACAACTGATATGTCTTCACAAACACCCATTGCAAATCAGGAATAATTGATTTCAACACACCCTCGCTACCTATGCTTTGCCATCGCGACAGCATATCTGCAACAACATTGTCAACACCAGGTATGTGATCAACCACCAACTCGAAATCATGAGTAGCTTTCTCAAGCCATATATTCCTAGCAATACATGCCAGAGTACTATCCCTAGTCTTACCACTCTGTAAAACTTGCACAACGGCCATGTTGTCACATTTGACTTGAATCACTCTGCCTTGCCATACATGACCCCATACCCGACAAGCAGCCAATATGTTATACATTTCGAGATGGACAATTGACATATCACAGGGCAACTGGACATCAACAAATTGTACTTTGTAAACCTGATTATTGAATCTAGCACCCATGCCCGATAAACTAGCATCCAGTTCAACAACATCAGTATTATCAAGAGGGACATGTGCATACTGCGACTTGCCATTGTATTTTTCCAGAAATGTAATAAACCACTGAATGTCACGACGCATATCACAACACACAGGGATTTTCTTAGTTGTCATTTGCCTTAATTGAGACAATAACATATTAGTGAACAACCTAGCGGGTCTAACCGCTTTGTGGACAAACATCAAACTGCCTATCAGCGACTGTAACCCCTTTTTTGATATCTGTTTAAGCGCAAGACATTGTTGACATTTTTTAAGTATTTCTAACACTTTACTCGATGGGATACTAAGGGTTTGGTGTACGGAATCGACAACGATACCCAAACACTCCATGCACGTAGTGGGTGCCACAAGCTTGTTTACACTTATAGGAATATTCAATTCTGACAACAAATCACACAACCTACGGAACCCTTTGGAAGCTCTCTCAGGCATTTCCGTGGCAAATAGATCATCTAAGTAACAAATCAGGTTGAAGCCCGCTTTGATATGCAAATATTTAATAGCCTGTGAGAGCCGAGAGCATCCGAGGGCCCCGACCCGATGGCCAAACGCCACCGAAGCATCAATATAATACATATTGGCCCAATATAAACACAAGTAAGGAAAACTTCCAGGGTCCACTGGAAGCTGGCGAAAGGCTCTCGCCAAATCAACTTTGTACATATGAGCTCCAGGGCCCAATCGAATTAATCGATCTGTCAAGTCATCAACAGTGGGGTATTGTAACCTATACGCAGAATGGAAATACACATTCTCTGGAGTAAATGTATTAACACTGGCTTCATGTGGCCATGACAAGTCCACAATAACTCTCCTATTATGACTTCCAGTCTTTGTTCTAGTTATAAATGGTGAAATGTGTGTAAGAGATCCAAAGGGTTTATACTCAAAGGGGCCATAAATCGCACCATACTGCATTTCATCTTCCAAATACTTTTCTACGTGACTAGGAAACTGCTTTGCCGATTTATGAGCATGTTCTTCACACATAAGATCACTGATTTCACCAATAAAATTCATGGGGAACCCATAACGTAGGAAAAGAGGAAGCTGCCAATCCCAATAGTCACTCAACATACTATCAAGCAAATCCAAATTCATAGTAAAATTGATCTGTATTCGAGCACCAATGAAATTTGGGAGGGATGACTCAGCAACTGCCCTATACAACGCTATGGGATCCTGACACAATTGTTTATTTACAACATTTTTGGTACATGATTTTATATACCCACACTGCAAGTCTGTGAGAGGAACAAAACCGTGACCAGTCTTTTGTTGCTGTAACATCAAATGTAAATCACCACATTGATTTTTCACATCATAAATACAAATTCTACGTAATTCAAGCCTGCTTTTATCAGTAAATTCAGAGACATCCGGACCAGCTAATTTAAGTTCCTTATGGACCCAATCAGCACAATTACATGTAACATGCACAGAAACACAAAAATTTACATCTGAAACATTACTCAATTCATTTATGATTTGACTCTTATTCTTTACCTGTGGTTTTTGACACACATCAACCCTCATGCATTCCCCCCGTTTTTTTACTTTTTCCAAGGACAGAATTTATCACAATGATTTGCTAGCTTGTCAAATTGATATAAGCAGTACTTACACACATGCCTATAAGTAACTGCCCCCTGCCCATGACCATCTTCTAAGTCACATTTGTTTTGCTGGTACTGGGGACAAGGAATAGTAGCCGGCAATTGATTATACTGTTTTTTCCCTTTTTTATTTTTCCCTTTGCTAACTTCAGGGGCACTAGACTCTGTAGCATTAGCAGTAGGAACCATGACAGTGTATTGCTTCCTAATCTCATTACAGGCATGAAGGTCCCCCCATGTGACCAACCCCTCCTCCATCTGTTTAAGAAGTACATGGTGTGCCCCTTTTGCAGAAACAAAGCCTATATCATTGATCGATTGGAACAAGTGTGCCATGTAAACAATCATGTTTGATCTATACAATGCATTAGTTTCAACTAACACTGAGTTAAGGAAACCCGCAGTAAACTGAGACAGAGTGAGTTCATTATATGTTACAGTGTTACGCTCAGGACCAACATATACGCAGTTTTGTGGCCACGTAATGTCTACTTTTTTCCTTCTATTATCGTCATTACTAGAAAGATCATTACCTCTGTGTGGAGCCTGGACTTGTCCGTTAAGCTGATTGAAACGTTGCTGAACTTTGTCCTGGTCCACAGCTGTTGACCGCAATGAGTTCAGTGAGGGTATGCCATACGCAGTTTGACCACCAACAGCTTGATAGGGCACGGCACCTGCTTGCATTCCTGAGACAGTACCCCCCGTTGACAGACCCACAGCAGCGGGTTGCTGAGTCGCGACACTGGGTGTGACCACTGATTGCATATGAAAAGGCAACAAATAATTCTGTCCATTTTGAGACACAGTCTGGGATGTCTGAAGCGACCCCGGGTAGGGTTGGGCAACTCCTGTCGCCTGCGACCATGTTTGTCCTGGTTGACCAGGGTACTGAGCAATAGACTGAGGAACTTGCTGGGACATCTGAGGATGAATCTGCATCCCTACTGGAGGCTGAACCACTGATTGAGTAGGAGCACCACCTATGTTATTCAGACCATAACTCCCCTGCGTTCCTGGTACCGACATCTGTGCAGGATGACCACTATTGACCGCTGCTGCTGGTACTGATTGCCCTGATCCCGATTGGACTCCAACTGGCATCATTGGGTGAACCTGTTGACGTGAAACGAGTACTGGGTTATGTGGCATCATGGTAGCAAAGTGACTGGCAATAGCATTGTTGTAGTTTGACACAAGTGGATTACATCCACTAGTTTGATTTACAGTCTGTTGGAGTCCACAACCAGCCATTGAATCCTCTGGTTGTTGTGTAGTAGCGACACCAATAATAGGCAGACGGTAACCAGCACTAATCCCTGAGTTTGGTATTACAACGTTTGCATTATGACAAGTTACAACTGGTAAGTGCGAGTTATGACCATAAATCTGGTGAAAGTTTACCTGGTTATGTTGAGTTACACCTGCTGACATCTGAATAGGGGTGACATGAGAGGTCACCGACGTAATAGGATTCAGTCTGGTGGCAACTGTCGCCGTGGCTGTCATTGAGGTTACATTAGACGTCCTGCCTGGCATCAATGCTGATGGCCCTGGAACAGGGGCTGCCAATGACTGGATTGCACTAGCGTCGAGATTCAAATTACCATGTCTCACTGATGTGTTATTACCCGTGTTGCGTCTGAGACGTCCACTCTTAGGTGTAGAAGTCACAGTGTCCTGAGGTCTTTGAAGCTCCTGCTCAATGTTTGACATTCTAGTGGCTAGAGCTTTGAGCTCAGTCAAAATCAATTGAGATGAATCGTTCTTATCGCTACTGGAGGCATTATGGGATCCATTGTGTGAGGATCCGACATCAGGCACCCGACTAGGTCCTCCTTGGGCCAGAGGAATGTCATTAGATTCCTGCAATGACGGCTCTTGAGCAGACATATTATCCAAATATGCTGAAGCCTGCCTCACCACCAAAATATCACAACGCCGCCCCACAGGTCTCAAGTGATTATTCAAACACTTATCACAATACACTTCCATGTAGCTAACAAGGCCACATTAAAATTCAGATCTAAAACACTGTAAGTCTTCGTCCATAAATAAAACCCAAGTAGTGATACAACACATAAAACCGCATCTATATTATCTGTGATTTAAAACTTAGTTTTTAGGTGTTGACTCTTCAAACTTTTACTCCAGAATGAACTATAAACTGACAAGCCAAAGCCAAGCCAAATAGGCGGGAATAATTTAATTACCATTACTGACACATGAACAACTCCTGCACTAACACTTTTGACCCTACCACTCCCTTTCAATATTGTTTTATGCATGCCAACCCAGCCTGAATATCAAGGCCCCTGGTAGGCCTAGAACCACACTTCGGCAATAATGATAATAACACCCCTGAAAGACAGTTTTAGACCTTGGGGAATATCCATCCACTAAAAATTACCAATTCTAACTTCTTTAGAATCATTTAATTTATGCAAAATCTTGATTTTTTCCTTTTGTATAATATAATCTATCCATACATATGAATCTATATATTTTTCAGATATTTCAGGTTTGAAATTGGTATCAGAATATCATATACACCTGTTGGCATATTTTGTTTAATGGCATAAGAATATAGACCATTGCAACGATGAACCTGCTGCGAGATAATTAGAAATGTCCAAAAATCTCAAATGAGGAATACATATTGCAAGATAAGAATTTTCCGTTTTTATTGTACGAATATCTTTATCTAGTTAATTAGAGGCTACATACAGCATGATCTCCTCTTTTATTAGATTTATGTCATATTTACCGGAATTAAACCTGATAACAGGTATTTGTGAAAGATATGTTTTGAAGGCTCTTCTGAGATCAATTATTCTAGTTAAAAATGAGTTTGTTTGCCAACTTAAGGAATTTTCATTTGTGGACTCTGAGGAGGTACGATCTGAGGATTCTTGATCAGATTCAGCACCAGTGCTATATTTCTCCATAAGGTCTTCTAACTCATGAAATACGTATTAATATTGTAATTTAAGTCTACTTAAGTTGGCAGAACTAATGTCATTAAGATAAGACATCATTTTAGATATAAGATTATCTGAGGATATACGTACAAAACATTTGGGTTCAAAAAATCCTTCAACATTTGAGCAGACACTGACACTCACTGATACATGTCTGGACAAAAAATACATCTGATCTATAGATGGAGTATTTGTCTTAATTAAAATGGCCTCCATGTCCCATACAATAAATGTTGCATAATATCTCTCAGATTCAGGTACATGTATAGTTAAAGAATCTAGTTTATTGAATACAGTTTCAGCATTTCTCTGAAAACCTCCAGGAAAAACATACTTAGTCCTTTCAAAGCAATTTGTATAATGTCTTTTAAGATCCCATTGCCTTTTAAACATTTTTGAACATTTTTCACATTGAAATTTGCTTGCAAATTTCGAATAATTGGCTATATAGCTGAGGTGATCTTGATAATTATTCAGATACATTACATTTTCACTTTCAAATAAAGATTCGTAGATCACATTGACAGAGCCAGAAGAATTCATAGACACAACATTTATTTTCAAATTAAAACATTGCTCCAGTGTATTCATCTCTTGAATAGTCACACCATCAAAATTTTTCATTTGATTACTTGTAATTTCTGAATAATTATTAAATCTTCTCCATTGATTAAGATATTGTATTAATGACTTATCTGTATCTTTCAAATGTTCATGTAAGCAGTAAAATTATGTAAAATTTTATTATTGAAATAAGGAATATAATAACGATATTCACCAGTTTCTGTATTCTGCAATATCATTTCAAAAGAAAAATTACTTCTGAAGACATGTTCTTGGTCGTTGTATATTTGGTGAAGATGTCCCCTGATTCGTTGAACCCTCTGTAAAGATTATTGATGGAAAATTGTAGACCTTCTCCAGGTCAGTGTCCTCATCACCTGCCAGAATGTGTCTCCTATTCATAGCATACTCAGCCTGAAGTTCTGGATTATTCAGATCTTCCACATAATTTGGAATTTCATACAAGTCATTTCCACCATGTTGGGACATACAATGGCTGTAGAGCTCCTTCCTGTTTTGACATATGTGTTTACATATGGCACATTTGTAAACTTTATTCTTCTTCGCTTCTGGGCTCCTGTGAGAGCGTTGAATGTGAGAATTCAAAGCCTTGACACTAATAAATGGGTAGTCACACTGTAAACAAATAAACTTTCCACACTTCCTGTAATGTTGAAATAACTGTTGTGATGAGTTGAATTCCTGGTCACACATGTTACATTTCTGCAAGTTATCCTTGTTCTTAGAACATATCTTCTTATGAGAGTTCAATAAAAATTGATTAGGCATGCAATATTCACAATGTTCACATTTAAACCTCTGTTTAGAGGATTTTCTCTGAGATAAGAGCTTGTGGCATATGTTCTGATGACTTTTTAACAAAGCAGCGTTAAGCATATTACACTGACAGAATGGACATATGAAAGCCATTTTTAACAATTATGTCAAACTGATACAATGTGGGCATGAACTGGAGGTACATTTATAACAAAAATTAGCAAATCATTATTGCAAACATACGTGATTTTTGGATTACGTATTTTGGATGATGCAAGAGTTCCCTAAGAACATATGTTACAGTTGCATTACATATTATTCATGATGGAGCAGTTTCCAAATAGCATATGGGAGAAGATATGGCCAAGAGATCTGGTGTAATGACTTGAAATGAAAAGAGTTCAAATTAAGATTTAAAATTTTTATTACATATTTCTATATACAATATATGACAAAAAAAAGTGTTTCAGATATCTGCAACTTTATCTCCTCCCCCTCCTTCTATTATCCTGATCGTGTCCTGGGCTTTACCTGTGTAAAAACCTTGCCATAGGTGGAAATGTATTCATCTTATTCTTCCACTGTCGATAGGTTCCAGATATTTTATATATACATATCTGTAAAGAGGCTGATAGGAGAGAGAAAAAATGGAAAGGATAATGCCAATAAAATAAGACCATACAATAGGCTGAAATTCTAAATCTTCCAGGACAGGTTATTGGAAAATCTTTTAAAACTAACATCATAAAGTCAGCTGGTTTCTTCAATTGGAAATTCTTTACTTGCAGATATAAATCCCAAAGTGTGATAGTACCAGCCATGTAGTAGTTAGAACAAGAAATGAGTTCAAATTAGTAAGGTGTTCAAATTTATAATAAGGGAGGGATAGATGTGTTATTGATTTCACATATTTTTATCAAATTTATAATTGACTTTTAAGCAGTATTCTTGTTTGCCATCTGTAAATTTACAATATGTAAATTGTGACCAGCTTATAGATGTCCATTATCATTTGCTCCAATAAAATATATGTAGTTCAATCCCAAGGTATTGCACCATCAGTTAGGAGCATAAGGTATAACAGCTATTGCACCATCAACACCAAATAACCTATCAATAGTGATCTAGATCAATTTTTCAGCAGGACAACCATCTGTTACAAGTCTGCCATTATTGCATCATCAAAAAAATAATAAGCTATCTGGGCACCATCTCCCCCACCCAGTATTGCACCATCAGCAGCCAATAACCAATCAATAGTGATCTAGATCATTTTCCGAATACTTCAGATCAATTTTTATTACAAATGTCGATTGATTGCCGCATCATATACTACTCAGATGTACTCAAAAAGGGTCAGCCCAAATTAGTTGGGGGTAAAGCTGATAATTCCACATTAACAGCTACCACACTCCCCACAAAAACAGCAGTTTTTCACACTAACAAATGTACTGCAAATGAAGTTAACCTGATGTAAGTCAGATGCCGAGACTAACTCTCCTGTGAGGTATGGTATCCACAACCCAAGTGATTAGCATGCCTATGCCTTAAGATACTTGAAGGCAAAAATTTACAAAACTGCTCTAAATACGAGATGCTTGAGGGCCTGGGAAAGTCAAAATAAGTATAAATTTGGCTTTATACCAATGGGTGAGTTACAAATGCCTCTAGCCTCAAAAATCAGACTGGTGCTTACAATCCCATTGAGTATTTAATTTTAAAGTATTTAAATGTATATAACATTAAATCTATAATGAGGGTCGTTTTTCTTCTATAGATCACTTTTTTGTCTCCTAATGCCCCTGTTCCATCAAAGGATTAAGCCCCGATTCTTCCTAGGACCCTTAATCCTGGAGAGTTGGTGAAAAAACATGAAGGCAATGGCATCCTGATTCAGGTCTGGTATCAAACCCAGATCGCCCCCAGGAAGCCTCAGACCTCCTCAGACAACTCACGACCATTCCTCGACTAAGAGGCGATTAAACCATGATTGTGACAGTATTAGTGTTCTCAATAAACCCTATTATTAGGGCCGGGTAGGTAATGATTTCAACGGGCGGGTACCCGGGTACTCGCGCCGATGGGCGATAATAGCTGAAACTCCAAAAATCTCCATATTTACAGACTTAAAACCTATAGAAATAATGGGATCCAACCATTTGCTTTATTCCTTGTTGGCCACTTTTTTTGCATTCAAAACAATATTACACAAAAGAAATGTTACATAAAAAAGACTTCCATACATTCAAAACACGGTTGTTTATATAAAAATGGAGTCACATGACTTATGACAAAAGCATTACACTACTGTTGGAATGTAGTTTCGGAATTGAAACTTTATTTTTATTTCAGGTTGGTAAGTGAATTTTATTAACGTAAAATTAACTACTGTGTGAAAATACTGTACTCTTATTTATTTAAGGAGTGCGGGTCACTATATATAGCCAATATACAGCGTTTTATGGACTCGGAATTAAGAAACTGTGTTGATCTACTGACGATTTTCAAAGGGTTCCGGTATTTGACTATGTATAAACAACCAAGTTAAAAGACAAATAAAATGCTATAAACGGTGTACAAGAGTGAGAAAACAATATTCTTGTGCATTTTAATTGAATAGTTTCATTTTTAAGTGAATTAAATAAGTCGGGATATGTACTCGGTCAGCCAACGTGGGCGATATTAACAGAAATTAAGCTTAGATTCGGGTACTCGGGTATGAGATTTCAGATTCGGGTAAACATTTAGGGTTCGGGTACCTGGATATCCGGATACCCGTTGAGATCACTAGATAGTATTCAACACGGATCCTGTCTGGGACATATCCACAGGGTCTCAGACTGGTCTGAGACTTCCTCAAACTTCCTGGGACTAATAACAGATTTCCTCAGACAGCTATGGCCGATTTTTGCTTTCTGTTTTGCATAGGGGGTCGGGGATAGATCTGGGATTACGTACAGAACTCCTGGGACTAATACAAAGCCGACCTGCCATTAAGAGTCCCAGGAAGTCTCAGACAACCCAAGATTGTGTAAATTTGGGTCTGAGGAGGTCTCAGGAAGTCTGAGACAGGAATATTTGTGGGTAGGGGCAAATGAGGATCGGTTACAGTCGTGAAAAATATCAAACATGTTTGATTTTTAAACAGACCAGAACAGATCCAAACAGACTCAAGAAGATTGTCTGGGACTCCACATTTTTAGAAAACAAATCCCCAAAATACCTTAATCGGGAGCCTTAGTCGTGTGGTGGAACAAGGGCATAACTTGGGTTTTGTGGCACAGCGTGATGAGTATTTGTCTTCTAACTGAAGATAAGTGCCAACAGGTTACGTTGGATGGGTGACCGTCTGAGTTCTACACCAGCTGTGGGATGTGTCTCAGTTCAAATTTCTTTGTGTCCCCAGACTTACATAAATTCTAGTGCACTACTCATGTCTCTGAAAGCTTTGCGCTCACGCTAGGGGACCAAAACACCTTTTGGCCTTGTTTCAAAAGTACATAACTTTAAAATCTAGATCAGTGTAAACCAAACATTAACCAATTAAGGTTACCTTGGCTTTCAAACTTTTGGGCCTTGCTTCAAGTTTATATAACTTTAAAATCTAGATCAGTGTAAACCAAACATTAAAAACTTAAAGTTTTACTCTAATACTCTGTAAAGAAAGATAGTCTGAAAAGTAAAACTGTAAATAATTTTAGGTAACTAAAGGTTACCTTAAGCTATTTTTTGATGAAAGTTACGAACGTCAAAGTATGTTAATTACTAACTTATTTTTGCAATGTATCTTAATTTAAGGCCACCTTATTTGTAAATTAAGTTATGGTCATCCTAAAGTGTGGCGTGGAGGTAGGTGGCCTTCAGTTGTGTGGTTAGTGTATCTCTATTTTTTTTATAGCTGCAAATAATAAATAAATAGTTGTAGACAATAATTAAATAATAAGTAGATTAAAATGAAATGTATAAGCCAAGTGGGGTGAGTTTTATTTGATTTTAGTTTTTGTGTCAACTAGAAATTAACATTTTCAGTATGTATTTGACAATAAACAGCATCTGATGAGTACAAAAAATGTTAATCATAACGTTAATAGACTTTGACACGTGCAGACTCTATCCGTAGAGATGTTAATGTCAGCTAGTTTACCTCCTGTAATTTTTGTCGTCAGGTATTAAATTTGTTAATTTGTGTTGTTGCTTTCAATATGGTTACATGCAAGAGCAACATAATTTCATCCGAGAAATCATGCTTAGACATTTTGAAATTAAGCATCAGGATAGTTAAGCACTGGAGTATTAAATTATAGTGTCGGAACATTAATGTATGGCATAGTGGACCCAGTTGAGATTTAACTTAAACAAATTCAAAACTTTGTTATTGCGATGTAACAGAAGCATTTTACCTTTTTTGTAACTTAAATTAAAAGTAGAAGTTAATTGTCTTACAGTGTTCCAGTGATTAATGTCACCTGTTAAATGAGTCTTACATGTTTACAGAATCTTGGTTCAGTTGGCAGTTTAAACATTGAAGCAAATAATTAGCATCATGTTTACACATTGTATTGTACCAGATTTTGCATGGATTGTCATCTAATGATACACTGAATGTAAATGGAACAGCTAATTACGTAACACATTGCAGAAACCCCCAACAGGGAAGAGTTGTTAAATATGTGTAGATACCTTTTGAAGAAATTGGTTACAATGAGAAGTTTGAAAATTTTATCTTAAATGTAGCTCTTGTAAGCTACAAATTTACCCATTGGAACTCTATGCTATTTCGGGTTGTCGCCTCTCAGGTGGCCAAACGTCTAAAAAAATGTGTTTTAAGTAGTTCTACCTCGAGTTCCAATGTATAAGCCATTGTAGCGTAATAAAATGAAGAATACACTTCTCAAACATTCTGAGATGACTAAAGATAGTTTCAGGGGTAAGTTTCACAGTATCAGAATGAGAAGAGTGACACTGCTTCACAATTTTTGTGTAAATTGTCCAACTGTTTTGACCGATGGGTAAAATTTGTTTTGGTAGAAGACGCAGGTAAAAATGTACATTAATATCAGTTGTGCAAGCAGCTCATATGTGCCTCTCCAAAAGAAATTTCCATATGCATTAGGGAGAAGGCATTCTATAGAAAGGTTGAAAAAATGAAACACACTGACTTGTAATTGGATGACTATAGGATATGTGTCAGTTTTAATGACAAATAAGGGGAAAATTAGCTGTACAAATAATCAGGTAATTAACATCTCAAAAGGGGGATGAGTCAGTTTGGGTAAATAGACAAGTCGCATGAGCACATAATGTTCTACCATGATGAAATAAAATTAGAGATCTTGTGAAATGAAAGAATTCTGTGTATTGTATTGTGAAAAGTTTGCAGTGTAAATTGGAAACAAACTGGATATTTAAAAACTGGTATGTTGTGTCTGCACCACCTTTGAAAATTTCCTCCTCAAGATATCGCTACACAAAGAATCTTTTTATTTTCTGAATATATACAGACCACCATCCTCCAGTACTCCAACCTTATTCGAACAATTTCAGTCACTTTTGGTTCATAGTCATCACACCACGGAAAATCTGGTTGTCATCAGCAACTTCAATTTTTACCTTAAAACAACATGCTCAAATTCAAAAACCTTTCACACATTGATTGATTTATTTGATTCAATTCAAAAAGTTAACTTCCCGACTCACATTTATGGACATATTCTTGACCTGGTTTTAACCACATCCAACAATAACAATATTTCTAATGTCCATTCCAATGATGCTTTTTCCGACCATTTTTCAATTAGTTTCACCCCAAATCTCTACCCTAAAAATTGATGAACAGAAAATGAAAACAGATCTCCTCACTTCTGAACTACTTAATAATCTGTCCAAGGAAGCTGATACTCTCTACAAACAATATCACACTACCTTGTCCACCCTTATTGACAAACATGCACCACCACATACGAAACACACCAAGGTGAAGTACATCCCAGGATGGGTTAACAAAACTGTAAAGACATTATAAAGAGACCAAGCGTTGTTTGATTGCATTTAGCACAGAAATGAATCTACCTTCAATAGATTCCAAAATATGCAGAAAGTCCACCACTACAATAAAATCTGCATGCAGGCCAAATCTGAATTCCTTAAAGCAAAAATTCGGGATAATCACCACAACCCACAAAAATAATGGCGAGTCCTGGGTGACGTGTGTTACAACCATTAAAGTATCAATAACCAATAATGTATCAGCTAACCAATAATGTAATAAATATTACATAGATAATGGCCAAGTGACGCTCCATTATGTAAACTTAATGGCCTGAAGCCCAACGGGCTGAAGGCTAATTAAGTTTATATAATGGAAGCCCCACGAGGCATACCATATGGGGCTGTCACTAGATTAGTTCTATGGTTGTTTTTTATTTCAATACACAATCAACATTTCACCATGTGTACTACTGGTTTTCCTTTATGGGAAAATATAATTTTGGATAAAGCTTGAAAAGTTTTAATATAATCTGACTGCCATAAAGTTTAACCATGGATAATGATAATGATAATCGATAAAATATGGATCTGTGACTTACAGAAAGCACTTTCCAGAAAACAAATTAGATTGGTCATTCAACAATGCTGTGGATATTTTGTTGTGGTGAGTGTTTCATGTTACTTTATTGATGTGTGCTTATTTTTAGACAGTAAGCTGTTATTTTTGTGTTGCAGGCATTGAAAGTACTACCATCGGAGAATTACTTACTGTTTCATTTTGTGTTGAAGTTTTTGGGGTTTTTCAAGATTTTTATTTTGTGTGCTTCTTTGTCTCTCAATTTTGAATCAAGGAAAAATGCCTCCAGCAAAGATTGTCTCCTGGAAAAGATGCCTTATAGAAAGAATGTCTACTCCACATTTTGTATTTCAGAAATACCTCATACGAAAATTAATCCACAACATTAAGAACAAAATTCATTTCAACCAAAAAACAGTGTATCATTTTAAAAGTGTGTAACAAGCTGTAATAAGGTAAATGAAAATCTTTGTTTTGAACTTAAAAACATTGAAACTTTAAATCAAAATTAAACCCATCGGTAATGCATTTCAGTACTGCATTTTTGCACTACGTTTTTTTTCTCATTTTAGTTGAGTAAATTTTGAGTCACTGAAAACACTCCTTTTAATATAGTATGCTGGGTTAGATTTCAACAGTGAGTTTGTTTGAAAGGTAACTGCTTCTTCATTAAGTTCACAGAAGATTATTGTAAAGACAGATTGTAAAGAAAATGCAAAGAATTAAAAAATATCCAATTTTATAAATTAAATTGCTTGTTTTGTATTTGTCAGGAGGTATTTGATCAAGGTAGCATTTTTCCATGTGGTATGAACTCTGAATGCCATTCAGAATTGAAAAGACTTTGTAAATGTGCCCACTGAACTAATTAATGTGAAAGAAGTTGTGAACACATTTCAATATTGAATGCATTGTGCTAAGGATGACTGGGAAATACTCTTTTGTTTTTGGCAGACTGGCCATTGAACTAAACCACATTCCACTGTTAGAAAATAATGTAGTGTTAACTCTCCATTATGCAAACATAATGGAGAGTTGAGACAATGGAGGGTCACCCATCTGGGTTTTATTGACCAATAATGTATCACCCACCAATAATGTATCAAAATTAACCATTAATGTATCAATTCTCTAACCAATAACATAAAAATCACCTGCTCCAATAACATATCAACAAGTAAGTAGCAACAATGTATCAACCATTGATGTATTAGGAAATTTTTCACATGCTGAAGTTTTCATCAGAACACAATTGAGGGTGTTAGTATTAAAAAGTAATGAAACTTGCCAACCAGCAGCTGGGGCATAGGTTCAACCTCAAACCATAAATAGAACGTAGTTCAACAGATCCGGGATATTGTGATAAGCAAAAATTTGTTGCAACAAGTCTTTGATTACCTTCAAGATGGGCCACATGTGACAATGTAAAATTCTGTCGTTGTTATACTACTGTCAAACCTGCATGCTGAATGGGCTGTTTGATTTAAAAGTAAATAACCCATAGAGCATCAATAATCGGTTTCAAAGCAACAATGACTGCAATCAGTCCTTTAAGTATGTGTAAAAGTGTATCACAAAATACCCCTGGTTTCCAGAAATATTACTGGTATTAATAAATTTGGTAGCAAACCACTGTTCTTATGTCAAGAGCACACATCCAGTATATAGTAATCTAAGGTTTAACTATTAAATAGTGTTTTGACTGTGTTCCGTGGATCAATACTGCAACATTTAATAAACCATGGACCTCATACTGGTATTATGCCAATTTTTTTCTTGGTGAGTATAATAAGCACTGGACTACTGACCTAAAACAAAGGTCCAAGGTCGAAGCTGAGGGTTATTCATCCCCTTGAACAACCAAGAGTCAAAGAGGGCCGCAGCAAAGTTGCTAACCATTTGGTCACTGCAGACCTCCTTGACCGAAAAAAACTACAGCTTTGCTCCAGTACAATACAACACTGCAACTTTCCACTGATGATGAAGTGGTTTACAGCTCACCAACTCAATGCAGATGGATAGGTATGTAGATAGATAGCTAGTTTGGCACATATAATAATAATAATAATAGTAGGATTTATATAGCGCAAAATTGATACAAATCCTCTAATGCGCTTGAGTCCAAGAACAGAGAGTCCAGGGACAGGCATGGGTTGACATCTAAAAAGCGCCTGCCAGGGTATAACTAAGGTGGGGGGTATGCCAGCCTAAACAAGTAGGTCTTTAGCTGGTTTCTGAAACCATTGCTGAGATCTGACAGTCTGTGGCAGCTTGTTCCATTCAGCTGGTGCAGCTACTGCAAAGCCACGCCTTCCTATGTGCTTATTAGGGCGGGTTGAGGAGATAGATAGCCTGTTGCCGCGAGTGAGACTGCTTGATCTTATTAAAGCTGAAAGATACAGGGGCTGTGAAAGATTAATAGCCTTGAATACCAAAAGATTATACTTAAACAAGATGCGATGTTGAATTGGGAACCAGTGGAGTTTTTTCAAAAAGGGTGTAACATGACTCATTTTGTCAAGTTTGAAGATGATGCGGCAAAAAGCATTCTGGACCCTCTGTAGTTTGGCTATGTTGGACTTGCTTACCCCATAGAGTAAAGAGTTACAGTAGTCTAGATGACTACTGACCATAGCATTTGCCAGAAGTATTGCTGTCTCAACTCCAAGGAATTTGCGAATTCGTCGCAAATCACGAAGATGATAGTAACATGCTCTGCAAACCTTGGCAACATGATTGTCAAAGGAGTTGTCTGAGTCGAAAATAACACCCAGATTTTTTACTTCCACCGACGGAAAGATATTGTTTTGGAGGAGTGGAACAGGGAAATTTGGTGCAAGCGACTCTCTGATGGCTTTTTGACCTATAATGATAAATTCATTTTTTTCTGGGTTTAGTTTTAGTTTGACACCGTCCATCCACTCCTGTACAGACTTGAGACATTCGGTCAGCTCTTCCATGCTAGAGTCAAAATTCCTGGAGTCAACTGCTAGGTAGATCTGGGTGTCATCGGCATACAGGTGATGAGTAACATTGAATTTTGAAATAACTTGACTGAGGGGACTAGTGTAGCGGGTGAAAAGAAGAGGACCCAGTACAGAGCCTTGGGGGACTCCGAAAGGGAGAATTACCGCCTCAGAGAAACTATCACCTATTTTAATTTTTTGTTTACGGTTTGAAAGATACGATTTGATCCATGACAAAACAGTACCATGTAGACCAATCCAGTCATGCAAGCAGTCATATAAAAGAGGATGATCAATCGTATCAAACGCCGCCGATAGGTCTAATAATGTTAGGGCCACTGCCTTTCCTGAGTCCACTGAGAGAGCTATATAATTTTGAATCTTCCACAATGCGGTTTCAGTGGAGTGGGAACTCTTATAAGCAGACTGGTTGACATTTAAGAGCCCCTCGTGCGAAATAAATTCATTTAGCTGCTTTGCCACCACCTTCTCAATAAGTTTAGATATAAAGCTGAGGTTTGACACCGGCCTGTAGTTTTTGAGGATATTTCTATCAAGGCTCGGCTTCTTTTGAAGGGGGGTGACATATGCCATCTTAAAACAGTTGGGGAAACTACCTTCTGTGATTGAATAATTTACAATTTTAGTGATGGGGGGTGATGAGAATATCAGCACACTCCTTGACCAGTGATGTCGGAATCAGGTCAAGGTCACATGATTTGGATGGTGAGGACTTTAGAATTTTGAGTAGTTCTTCCTCGGACACAGGTGTGAAAGAGGACAGAGTATTTTTAGTGGGGTTGGGTCTAGTAACTGAAGATGGTATTGATGACTGCAGTGTGGATCTTATCTTGAGGATTTTGTCATAGAAGAACTTACAGAAAGTGTTCGCAAGGTCGGTTTTATTTGTGTAGTCTGGTAGAACAGCAACAGAGGACCTGCGTAATATCTTTTTGAAACAGTTCCACAGAGCCTTGGGATTTCCTTGGTTTTCAGCCACAATGTTGGAATAATGATTGCATTTGGACTTCTCAAGCAGGAAATTATAGTGGTTGATTGCAGCCCGGTATCGGCTACGATTACTGGCTGAGTTTTCACGACGCCATGCCCGCTCATATTTCCTCTTGAGTCGTTTTGCTTTGAGGATGTCACAGTTCATGAAACCAGTCTCGGCATGTCTCGGTATATTTTTCTTCATGATTGGGGCGTGCTTGTCAAGAAGGCTTCTCAAAGTATTAAAGTATTGATGACTGAGAAGATTGGCAGTTTTGTACGGGCATCTAATGAGGTCGGATTTCAGGATATCCATTCTAAAATCTGAAATATTTATCTTGTGAATTTTACGGATGGGAACACATTGAAACTTACAGGATTTTCTGACAGGAAAGATAAAGCTGAATATGATTGTCTGGTGGTCTGATAGTCCCCCAATAACTTTGGGACTAATGGCCCAGGAGAAGGAATCCCTCACACATAGAGCATCCAAAATATGACCCTCAATATGTGTGGGTGTATTGACAAGTTGTGTAAAACTGAATTGCTCAAGGATATCATAAAATTTCAGTGTCCAGGTGTCATGTTTATCCAGATGAAAATTAAGATCACCAAGGAGAATATTTTCATAGCCTGATAAAGCAGCACCTTCGAGGAACATGCCAAATTCGTCCAGGAACTGCGACTTTGAGAGATTTGGGGGCCTATAGACTACATGAAATATAACATCTTTAGCACCCTCAGTACTAATCTGAATGGAGATACTTTCAAAAGCCTGATAACTGTTTTTTGAAACTTGCTCAAAACTCAGGTCCTCCTTGATTAAAAAGCCAACTCCGCCCCCTTTCTATTGACATTTCGAGGTACATGAGTGAACTTATAACCAGGAGGTGTGATACTAGAGATAAAACTTTTAGTATCCTCTGGCCTAAGCCATGTCTCAGTGACAGCTATAAGATCAGCATTGTTATCTTTGACAAACTCCAGAAAGGAAGCTGATTTATTTCTGATAAATCTAACGTTGAGAAGACAACCATTAAGAGATCTAGAACCAGGGCCTGGATTGAGACTGATATCACCCGAAAGAACTAGGAGCAATGATGTCCACGGACTTACATTCCGGAAACTATGTGTCACCCTTCGACAGTGACCCTGGAAAGCCAGATAGGCAAAATTGATGCCATCTACACATGGGTGAATCCCTGACTCAATGATCACAGGATGGCCTGAGTGCATGAATGGTTCAGATGAGTCACAGACTCTGATGCCACTCAGTATGAGGTAAACGGCAAAATGCAAGAAATGCATTTCGAAGAATACGGTTAGTAAGTATGTATACGACTAATAAATGTAGAACTAAGACCAAAGATATGAAATGATGACAAATCTACTTTGTGGTTAGTTGAATGAAAAGTGCATTGCCAGACCAACAGAGGCCAAGAATTAAAAATTAAGAAGAGGTGCAACTTACCTTCCCTAGGTACAAACCTGTCTTTCACAATGGAGTTAAAAGAGAAAGTTGTAATAGATTGTGAAAGTAGGAAAAGATTAGTGCATATTTATGAAATTGTGGTATGGATGGTTAATCAGGGCTATTAATTTGGTTATTGTAAATGTGGGCTTTGTATGTAATACGTACAGTTTATATGGTTGTTGGTCAACCAAAAATTGTGATATGGATGATCAATTCGGGGGCAGTGTCAAGGCATTGCCCCAGTCAGTCCCCCTCCAACCATACTTATAAAATTTGGGTACCAGTCTATTTACATAACAAATTCTTGGGTCACCAAGGGTCTTATTTTTCTAAAAGAAGGAGACTTTCAAACCCATTGGCTGAGAGGTTTGTTTCCTGGCATTTCCCACCAAAATCCTAGGAACAGATCAGTATTGAATTGGAATCTGAAGACTCTAGATGGACTTTTTGCTTTTCTGAGGGTCCTCAGATTCTGGAGTGATATATACAAATGAATTTTATGTTTTAGTTTATTTTATACAAAATATTTTAGTCAATGGTGGTGTGGATGAACTGTACGTTATATAACACACTGGACAGTAAAATATGATATGGACTACTGCTAAGAAAGTTGTTTGCTGATCACCATCACTTTGCTCTCGTTTGACAACCTCAGGCTTGATTTCCATTGCCCTTGGAGGGCTTTTGAGGGACGGTCTAACCTATTATTTTTGTGTTTTGGTCATTTTACCAATTGGTTGAGATTCGGCTCACATTTATGAAATCAAGCTCTGAAACAGTCATCCAGGAGCACTGAGAGAGGTGTGCATCTTGTGTATTTTCAGTGCTATTGAACAGTGACAATTTCATATTATAAGTGCATAAAATGGGAAAACAAAGAAAAAATTGTTGGAATTGTGCAGAAAAACATTACCCACCCACGGGTCGTAACTGTTTAAAGACTGAAGTTTTAAATAGTACCAGGAGGAGCAGCAGTGCTGACGAGTCGAGGGTAGCTGGGTCTGAATTGGAGAAGGACTCTAACGTGATTCCCAGTACCTCCAAGGCTTCACGGCCAAGCAGTACTCCAGATGATATCCAAAAACAGATATTGCAGCAGTTGCAGCGAGTCAGCCAGCGTCTGAAAGTCGTGGCGGGCAAGTGTGAAACAGGGTTACAGCACACCAGCAGCCAGCAATCAGGAGCCAGAGGCAAGAAGTTAAGTACCACTTCCCATAGAACTGTTAAAAATAACTGGTCTGATAGTGAATCGTCTGAGGACGAGTCTATACCAAGTTTAACTTGTATGAAAAAATCAGAAAAAATTCAACGGGAAATTGACAGTAGGATCAGGGAACTTGAGCGCCAGAGTGAGGCCACAGGTACTAGGGAAAAAATTAAGTCCAAACGTGGGGGGAACATTGATGTGTTGGTGAAAAAGAAGGTGGCATGGCCACATGAGGCAATTTTAGGAGGGGCAACTAGGGCTAGACTGTCATATGATCAATTAAGCATGTCTCAGTGGGTACAGGGATTTTGTAAAAATATGCTAGATGAACCTGATCAAAAATTAGGGAGAATATGATTCAATATATGGGAGAACTTTTTGAAGATGCAACAGATTTTTTATGGCAGGGGGCCAAGGCAGCTCATGCTGTGCTGCTATGCGAATTCGAAAGGGGTACTCTAAATTGGGAAAATACAGCTAGGATTGATAGGATACGTCGGGCACATGCTCAGAAACATGTCAGCACAAGCAGGACATGGGGCAAAAATGATAAAAATCTCAAACCATGTTATTGCAAACAGTTCCAAAATGGCATGTGCTCCTTTTCAAAAGATCATGAGGTGAATGGCAAAACTCATAAGCATATCTGTGCATTCTGTATAGGGCAAGGTAGGTTTCTGGGACATGCAGAGAAAGATTGCATTTTTAGTAAACGTCAAAGTCAAAAAAACGAATAAGTCGCTGTCCTCCCATTAAAAAAGGGGAGGGCAGCAGGTGTGTTCAAGGAAAAAATGTCAATGTAACGTGTAATTCCAAAATGTACAACAGGTTTCAAGATGTGAGTGTTAATGATGCAGATAATGGCAAGGTAGAGGTCATATCGGGCCAAGGTCACATTCGACCTAGAAATCAGATACACACTCAAAACAACCTCAATGGTCCCAGTAACAACCCCCAAAAAGGGGGGGTCATGTCGGGTTAAGATAACGAGGCAAAGGTCGTGGTTTCAGGTAGGGTCTTTTACAACAAGAAACAAAACCCTGCACAAACTGAAAGTCTTTTGGTTCGTCCCTTAGGTCACAGCATCAAAATTTTCCAGGCGAATGCACACAAATCTGTGGCCAGGTCATACGCTTGTGTAGTTAAGGCCATACAAAAGAACGAACAGACAATCACAAATATTGCAAAGGGGGCGTTTTCTGGGCTTCGAAAGCGAGTAAACAAAACCCAATAAAGAATTGTAATCCACGATCTTGTGACATACCAACAGAAGGCGATTTACTGACAAGGGGTAGCCACGAATCGTATACAACTTTTCAAGACAATGGCAAATCAATACAGGTCGACCACACACAGGAGGCTAGACAAAGGGATAACATATTGAATGGTGGGGTGGTCGATGGTGGTCATGGGGCTGATGAAAAATGTAGTGGCCAACCTAATAAGAACACACAGTCAGGTTTCATGGATGACCAGGCCTTATTGTTTGATGTTAGAAACACAGAAGGCGACAAATTTATCAATTCCATTATTTTTAATGACAGTAGAAAGGTGGTGGCCCCGCTGGAATGTAAAGCTTTAGATCAATGGAAACTTCAGTCCAAAATGAATTTTGGGTTCATACCCCTTACGGATCCTATCCTCCCCGAGACCACAGTGACATCAGATATCAGGTTTCTGGACCCAATTAAACTTCATGAGGAGGTAAAAAATATAATCTGCCCAATTATCTTGGAGCTAGAATCCCTATCTGGTCTCAAATGAATATAGGCGCTTGGAAGACATTGCTTAGGGATTATTGGGACCAGCAGCTTCTCCAATGCCTGGAATTTGGCTTTCCTTTGGGTTTTAACAGGAAATGTCCATTGAAACATGACAAGGAAAATCATAAATCAGCTCTTGAGTTCCCTGAAGATGTTGCAAAATATATCAAAGAAGAGAAATCCTTTGGGGCAATTCTAGGTCCGTTCAAAGAACCTCCCATACAGAACTTGCACTTTTCACCACTTATGACTAGGCACAAGCCGAATTCTGATACAAGAAGGGTCATTTTGGACCTTAGCTGGCCTAGGGGGGAATCTGTGAATGCAGGGGTAGAAAAAGATGCCTATTTGGGGGCTGATTTTAAGTTAACCTTCCCAAGTATTGATGACCTGACCAAAGAATTGACAAAAATTGGCAAAGGGGCCCACATATTCAAAGTTGACGTTAGTCGGGCATTCAGGCATCTGAATGTGGACCCCAGGGATTATGATCTGTTGGGATTGCACTGGGATGGGACGTATATTGACACAAGAATTCCGTTTGGAAGTCGCCATGGCAGCCAATTCATGCAGCGCACAAGCGACGCCGTGCGTCACGTCATGCGTCAACGTGACATAAACGTCATAAATTACATAGATGATTTTCTGGGGTACGGCACGCCCGACGTTGCGCGACGCTCATATGACGCCTTACTTGACGTCATGGCCCAACTGGGTATAACTGTTAGTAAGAAAAAATTGGTAGCACCAACAACTCAAGCAGTATGCCTAGGTATTCTCATAGACACAGTTGAGGGCACAGTGGCCATTCCATCCGAAAAATTAACAGATATCATATGTATGGTCAAAGAATGGAAAGGGAAAAAATTCGGCACAAAGCGTCAACTGCAGTCCCTACTAGGCAGCCTACTTTATGTACATAAATGTGTCAAGCCAGCAAGGTGTTTTCTTAACAGAATGTTGGAGACGTTGCGTAACGCTAGCAATCCAGCAAAAATTTTCTTGTCAGATGACTTTCACAGAGATTTAGGCTGGTTTGATCAATTCTTACCTCAGTACAATGGCATTTCTATGTATGCACATACCCCTTCAAAATCCTTTCTGGAACTTGACGCTTGCTTGACGGGTCTGGGTGGTAGGTGGGAAAATTTTGTCTACCACCTCCCCTTACCAAGAGGTTTCAGAAATTTAGATATTGTACATCTTGAGATGATTAACATTGTCCTGGCCTTGAGACTGTTTGCCCAGTTTTGGAAAGGTAAACGTGTCTTAGTGAAATGCGACAATGACGCCGTCGTAAAAGTCCTGAATGCAGGTATGGCTCGTGACCCTTATCTGGGGGCCTGTGCACGGAATGTTTGGTACATGGCTGCCTTGTCAGACATTGATCTGCAATATGTACATGTCCTAGGAAAAAATAATATGGTAGCTGATTTGTTGTCAAGATGGCAGTATAGCACTGCAAAGGTTACTCAGTTGCAAATATTAGTCCACAACCCTGTGTGGTTACCTGTATCTGTAGATATGTTAGAAATAGATCATACATTGTAAGTAGGAAATTTATACAGTAGCAATTACTACAGATACTATGCTTTGTATTTCCAGACAATGGGGCGTTGACAGAGTATTCACGAAAGGCTGCACAGAGGACCAAGTTGGCCTTCAGACCAAGAACTGTTAAATACTATCTCATGTTGTTTAGATCTTTTATGGCCTTTGGTATATGTGCAAAAATAAAGTTTGAGTGCTTGTCTGTATCAGAAGCTTTGTCATATCTAGAATTTTTGGTTTACAATGGGGTATCTGTTCATATGATCAGTAATCACATATCAGCTGTCATGGCCATGTCTGTATTGTATGATCTCCCATACGGGATATGGGATCATCCAAAAATCAAGTATTTTGTGAGATCAGCAAAATTGACCAGGCCTATAGCATTGCCCAAGAGAAATATTATTGATCTCAATACCCTCAAAGCTATCATTGCGGCTACACAAAAATTTTCAAATTCAATGGTATACAAAGCGGTATTCCTGACTGCGTTCTTCGGATTCTTTAGGTTGTCCAATATAGCACCACATGCAATTGCAGAATTTGATGCGACCAGACATTTTACTGGGGGAGATATATTTTTCGGAAATAAGAAAGTTCAGCTTTTACTAAAATGGTCAAAGACCATCCAATATAGAGATGAATATAGGCTAATTTCGTTTCCCAAATTGGGGGCATCAACTATTTGCCCTTACAGGGCTTTGCGAAATATTATGGACCTGTATAATCCAGGTAGCCAAGCTCCATTATTCCAAATTCGCACTGCAGCAGGTTGGCAAGTATTGACTGATTCAAGGATTCGCAAGGTCCTGGCTAATATCAATCAGCACATGCAATTACCATCAAATTTTTACACTTTTCACGCCTTCAGGCGCTCAGGTGCCTCATTGGCGTATGATATAGATGTCCCTGTCCAAAAAATTAAGGAACATGGCACCTGGGAGTCTGACTGTGTCTGGCGATATATTCAACCAAAGCCTACTGGTGGCCAGCAGGTCTCACAGAAGTTTAGGAAGTATCTTAATACTGCATGATATAATGCTGTCACTACACCTACTGGGGTTTAGGTTTGGGTGAACTTTTATATGCTAAAGAATAATTTAAATACATGCTTATAACACTAATGGGTAGATATAGACATGGTCATAGTCATTCTTATTAGCACTTGTATAGCAGTAAACAGCAAATTTACAGTAGTAGGTCACCTTTCAGGTCAGTAAATCAATTTTCAAGGTCAAGTAGTCATATGACCTTTAAGGTCAAAATTTATGTATAAGACCTATTTTAGGTGACATCAGGTCACGTGCATGGCCTTTGACCAGGGACCATGCACGAGGGTAATGATGGTTAGATGACCTCTAGGGGTCAACCTTTGATCTTTAAGGTCAATATTCAGTGTTTTATAAATCTTTCTAGTCCGTAACCTTTTTTATACAATGTAACGTTTTTAAAACAAGAATATTAAGTTTCTGCATTTATGTATCTCAGAATTGTATATACTTATTAGTTAGCTTGTGTATTGCATATACAGAATTAATGAATGTGTATAATAAAATTTTTAATCCTCTGTGTTTGTCTGTTGGAGTTGGGGACTGCAGAGCTATTAATTTGATGAATGATCCGCGGGAAATGTCCGTTGAACGATAATACCCGCATGAAACTGTTTTGACAATACAACTGGATTTAAAAGGGACAGTAATATATGAATATATGTGTGTAAGTTTGTACTTTGGCATACTATGAACCTAGACCCTGTGTAATTTGAAGAGATATCAGAAGCTCAGTGCATAGCAAGAAGGCCATGGAACGCATGGCCACTGAAGTATAGTAAGGGTTATTGCTTAAATCTAGATATAGAAGGTTATTGGTCTTGTTCTCATCCAACCTATGACCGTTCTCGGGTATTTTGTGGGGTAGATGTAACACTAATGGCTTTTCATTTGTTACCTTCACCTTTAAATTTGCAGAGATTAGAAAATATTAATAGATCTTGTATATATGAAGCACGTAGGGTCCTTGGGATCCAAGTGGTAAGCAAGTTAGGCATCTAATTGCAGGCTGTCATCTCTGTGTGATCAAATCCCACTGTGAATATGACCGTGACTGTTGAATGAGAAGTAAGCACCTAAATTTGACATTTGAAGTCTATATATAGCTTGATAGTCTCACTCTTTTATATCTGAGCATATAATCCTTGCCTGAGTTTTTAAATAAAGCTGAAACAACTGGAACAAATACTCATTAAATACTGAGGAAATTGTAAATCACAGAGGATAACACATAAATGCTCTTGATCTGTGGGAAATAAGTGTTTAGCATCAACTCAAATGTTGCGTAACACATTAATGGTTGATACATTATTATTGCTTACTTGTTGATACGTTATTGGAGCTTGTGATTTTTACATTATTGTTTAGAGAACGCATACATTAAAGGTTAATTTTGATACATTATTGTTGATGATACATTATTGGTCAATTTTTGCTACATTATTGGTTAGCTGATACATTATTGGTTATTGATACATTAATGGTTGTAACAGATGTGTTACACAGACTACCAGCCAAGATGCTTCCATCAATAAATCCCCATCACCTTTTGGTTGACAGAATAGTGGAGCTCTTTACAGAAAAAATTGAAAAAATACACTCAACTTTCCCTACTTCCCTGCATTCGAAACACATCCGAAACACAATGCCTCTCTTTAACAAGGTTAGTGTCCTATTTTTTAAATCAGGCGCATGTTACCCCAATCCTCAAAAATCATTCAGAAGTTTTCAAAAACTACAGGCCTGTCTCTAATTTAAACTTTATCTCAAAGATACTTGAAAGGGCAGTAGCAGTCCAGCTACAAACTCACCTGGATGAAGCCGGCCTGATGACTGCCTTCCAATCAGCTTATAGAAAACACCATTCTACTGAAAGTGCCCTCCTTAATATTCACAATGATATTCTTCTTGATATGGCCGAAGTGTCTGTCACAGTCCTTACCCTTCTAGATCTCTCCGCCACATTTGATACCATTGACCACACTTTGACAGACTTAATGTTTACTATGGAATCAGTGAACATGCACACGGCTGGTTTAAATCATACCTGCCGGGAAAGACACTCTGGGTCAAGGTAGGTAGCACACTCTTACATCCTGCTGTGCTCCAGTTTGGGGTCCCCCAGGGCTCCATCCTTGGTCCAATTCTTTTTTCTCTCTGAACTAACCCAATCAGCTCAATCATTCACTCTCACAGTAGTATTAATTACCACTTCTACACCGATGACACCCAGTTATGCATAACAATCTCACCAGCAAATTTCTCTCACTTTACAAAAAAACTAAAGAGCTGCCTAAATGACATCCAAAATTTCATGTTCACAAACAAATTAAAACTGAACCCTGACTGTCAAGAATCTGGGAGTGGTGTTGGATTCCAATTTCACCTTCTCTGACCATGTGTCACAGGTCATAAAGTCCACCAGAGTTCATGCAAGAGACCTCTACAGAATTCGTCTCCTTCTAGACCTTAAGAGCATCAGTTCTTTCAGCAAATGCTTTGGTGAGCAGCAGATTGGACTATTGTCTGTTCCTATCACTCGCTGATTTTGAGTTAAGAATTTTGCAGCTAGTCCAAAACTCATTCTGCAGGGTTGTCACACATTCCTCTAAATTCTCTCACATCACCCTTCAACTGAAAAAAACTGCATTGGCTCCCAATAAGGTACAGGGTACAATTTTAAATAGGCCTCATTACATACAAAATCCTCAACCAAGGTCAACCAGTCTACCCAAGAGAATTAATTCACCCCGACACTTCTTTCAGAAATACAAGGCCTAGTACCTCTAAACTCAAGTTCCTTCATACCCCCACTTCCTATCGTAGAGTTCATAAATCAATCAAACATTTTTCTAATTCTTTCAGTCACTATACAGCCCAGTTCTTTGGAACTCCTTCCTCTTCCGCAAAAATAGTCCCAAAACCCACCTCTTCAGGTCCAGTGTAACGTGAAAATTTTCCCGGAAGTAAAATTTTTCTTCTACGTCCCTTCTAAACCACGGATCTCATTTATTATAGTATTTTATTGTTGTTAAATGATAGTGTAAGAGATATACCGTATTTTTCCAAAATATGGCCCGGGCGTTAATTATTTTCAAATGGTATCAGACCAGGCGTTAAATTGAACCAGGCGTTCTTTTGAAATACAAAAAACAGTGTTATAAATTGTAAACAGTGTGCTTGGTACCAGGCGTTAATTTGAACCAGGCGTTTATTTGAACCTGGGCGTTATTTTGGAAATTTATGGTAATGCAAAAATATCAATAACTTTTAACAATATATTGGATATTACATAAAATAACGTGTTTTCAGTTTAATATAACCATTTCTGTGCATGCACAATGGCGTAGAAATGGGTAAAAACACAGGAACAAGAAAAATTTCACGGGAGAAAAATTTCACGGGACACCAGTTTCCCAACTTAATCTCCTTCCCTCTCAGTCACACCCACAAGTCCGGATCACTGACTTTGAATGCCCCTCGACTCTCCTTTAAAAGTTTTTTTTTTAACTAGCTCACTGAGTTCTCCTTGGTGGGGAAGATATTGCGCCTGCAAAGCAGTAGATTAGATTAGTTTACAGTTCATCTGTAATAACCAGCTGAACCAAGTATCCCTAATAATATATCAGGCAAAAGTCATCAACATGCATAAATATAATAAAGTGCATAAAAAACAAAAACAAAAAAAAAACAACAACACCACAACAATGTGGTTGTCCCTCATTTGGTGACAAACAAAGGGACTTGGGTCATAAAGAAAATGACACAGGATAAAATCCTAGTAAAATATGCTCCGAATTTTTTTTACAGATTTGTGTAGTGTAGTAGTGTAGTGTCTCCAGAATAATAGTACAACAATGTAATTTTATAGGGCAGTATGTTGTAGAAACGGTCCGCCGAGGGCACTAATGGATGTGAAAGGCCGATAATCATTGATGAAGGTCCATTTCTACAGCATATTGCCTGTAAAAATTACATTATTACTATTATTATTAGCTGAATTTTATATATGGTTGTCTGTGATATTCTTGTGTCATTGGAGTTTTCGTGCAATAGTGATTATATCAACTGTACTTAGGGTTAAGACTCTACATTATTCATATATTATCGTTTTGGTGAAAAATACATTTGTAAGTAATCAATTATATTAATATAGATCATAATTTCAAATAAGACTTGTCAAAAAATATATTGTTGTGACATCATATAAGTAGAGGCTAATAAAAATACGTCATCATGACATTTTGTTTGGAAATTGTTCTGGGATGGGATATTTTTCCCGTAAACAAGTGGCGTTTTTTCATAATAACCAGTTAACTTATGAAAACCTATTCTTTATATTATTGAAATATATTTTTATACTACTTTTTCTCGTTTTTGTTTGATCAAAATCCGTGCAGTAATAAGTGAGATATTGTAAGTTAAAAATTTCAAGTGAGAGTACAATATTTGTAAACAAATACTTGGTGACGTCAGAACCCAGTCAATAATACTCATTATTGGACCGCGGACCGGCTAGCAATAAAATACTGTGTTTTCAAAGACTTGATTCTGCACTAATAATCTCCTAGTAACGCACGTTCAGCTAGTAATAATAGTACAACAATGTAATTTTATAGGGCACTATGCTGTAGAAGTGGACCGCCATCAATGATTATTGGTCTGACACATCCATTAGTGCCAATAATCATTGAGGAAGTTCCATTTCTACAGCATATTGCACATTAAAATTGCATTATAACTATTATTATTATACCTCAAGTGCGTATCAGCCAATCAGATTGCAGTATTTGCGGGCAATATGACGTGATATTGCCCCTTTTGAACAAAAAATATCACACAGATGCCCTTTTCGTCTCAGAATGTAAACAAACTACATAAATGTTGTTTACTATATACGTCATTGTTATGTCACATAATGACGTACATTATTCAAGCAAGGAACAACAAGTGAAGGGAGGGGGAGTGATATTGATTTTCTTCAGTCTCTTTGTAGAAAAACTGGGGAGTGAATGACGTAAATGGAATTGGTTTGTGACATCACATTTCATTGTTTACTTAGTCAATAAAGAACTAATTTATTCTTTATAAAATTCGGGTTTCTTTTTTTGCTACCTTTATTGACAGAGACTTTTCAAACAACATTCTTCTCTCTTTACCTATACTTTTATAGCACTTAATCCCGTCATGGCCGTAAGTGGGAAAGCTGGTAGTTGCTTGCCGTTGGTCGGCAGTTTACAGTACAGAACCCTAGCGAACTATATGTACTGGTTTCCTCTGCCCTTCAAACTACCCGTCGTGATATGACCTGTACAGTGTTGAAAGCGACGTAAAACCCCAAATAAACAAACAAATCTGCAAAGGCTGCACTTTTGTATACAGTTATTGCTAAATTAAAAAAAATAAATAAAAAATAAATACTTTCGGTATAATAAACAGAAGCCCTTTATGAAGCCCTTGGCCAAGTGATATTGCCCTTGGGCCTATCGGCCCTCGGGGGCCTATCGGCCCTCGGGCAATATCACTTGCCCTCGGGCTTCATAAATCACAATATTGCCCGGAAAGAAGTGTTTTATCCTGTAATTATTAACTGAATTTTATAAACATAATTGGATGGTGTGCTAGTCAAAAGACACAGATATAATGTTGTGACATCGTATAAGCAGAGGCAAATAATACGTCATTGTGACGTTTTTAATGGTTCTTGGATGTTTTTTCCATAAGCAATTGCCGGTTTCTCACAATAAGCAGTTTACCTGACAAAACATTTTACATATCATTGGACATATACTTTTACACAGCTGTTTTTGCTTTATCAAAATCCGTGCACTAATAAGTGAGATAAAATAAGTTGAAAATTTCAAGTGAGAGTACAATATTTGTAAACAAATACTTGGTGACGTCAGAACCCAATCAATAATACTCATTGGGCCGAGGAGTGGCCCTAGAAATAAAATACTGTGTTTTAAAAGACTGGATTCTGTACTGATAATCTACTGGTAACACATGCTCAGCCAATAATAATGACAAATAAAGATTGATGCCCATAAACTGATATGATAACAAAGTCTCGGATCCAGTTAAGCCAAATGACGTAATTAGAAATAAGTAAACTTTCAATTTCATGTCCAGTCAAATCCAATTAAGTTGCAACTAAATACAGATTGACACAATGTGGTGTGTGTCAAGATATAGGCAAATAAAAGGATTTAACTGAATTAGGATTGCAATTAACAGTAATTTTAAAGGGACACATTGATATAGGGTCTTGTTTGTAGAGGGATTAAGTATTTACAGTAGACAGAGATGATAAGTTAGGTGTGTAGTCAATACAACCAGAAGCTAATCAATTGACAAGGGGGATGTTATCACCAATATTATTAAAGACGCTAGTCAACGCTCTTCATTGTGGAGAGATTAATGCCTATATGGGTAAGAGGGTTGAGGGGTGTGGAAATGTTCCGTTCAATTATATGTGATTAATTTAACTATTTAATTAACTATTCTAGTCACAATTTTTACTGGAAACCGTTGCTAAAATCACCCAAATGTGCAAAGTAAAGAAACTTTGCCTGCTAGGCCTTTACCTGTATTCATTTTATAAAATCAGGAAAAGCAGAGTATACAGAGGAGATTATATGACACTGGAATTACAACTCAACTCACCACAGTTTATTTGTAGCTGGGATGCAGTATATGCACATATGTTGAATTAACAGTGACTTAAGCCACTCTTATATAGAGGGGGAGATTGTGAAAGTCAGTGCACAGAGACTGTGGTTACTTAAAACAAGCAGGTCTACCTCGCTTGTATGTAGGACTGAACATGGGATTTTAGAAACACAGCTTCCCTAACACATGACATTCTATAATAAACTGATAAAATATATACTCGAACGACACATCCAGTTATTGAATATTTGATTGTGTATCAATTTCTATGCTTCTGCCGTGCACTGCACAATAAAATCTACACATTATGCTTTCTATCAAAGAACCATCCGTTAAAGTCTCTTTTGTAATCCATTCCACAATAACAATCAAAATATTATACTTACACCACACAGTGAGTTGCTGTTGCTCTGACTGTACATCAAAGTTCCATCCATCAATGTTCTCGTTGTCATCCACTCTACAGTGAAACTCTGCTTTGTTATCCACTGGCATCACATTGTTAGTCCAGCTTAGTGTCACACCAGTCACTGCCTTCACTTCACTGGCAGCCTGACCCTCTCTCTGTCTGTACAGTCTCAATCTGGGAAAAGGGTTACTGGAGGTTCTGCAGGTGAATGTCACTGAACTATAATTTTTCACTGCTGTCTCAGATACTTCTAAAGTCACGGATGTGGCATTGTCTGATTAACAAAATATAAACATTTCACTTTTAAGTATGTATCTATGATACTAATATTTATCCTATCTAATCCTTCTTTTTGGAATTATAAATCATCATCTTAACATTTTCTGACTTCAAATGGTCTTGTAAAGATCTATCTCATGGAAACAGAAACATTAATCCATATATTCTGGCAACAATCATCTAGGTTATAAATTAATTCAAATATATTTCACCATCCAGATGGTCAGTGAAGTTGGTTTCGTTATCTGGACCTGTATTCACAAAAAAAAAAAGATTCTTAGAGTTTTTCTTAGAATTACACTTAAGTGTAAGAAAAATTCTAAGCTAAAAATTTTATATTCTTAGAGTAAAATCCTATTCATAAAACAATTTTTAGCTAAAAATAATTCTTAGAATAGAAGTAAAAAAGAAATATATGCAATTCGTAGAATTTTTCTTAGACTAAGCGTAATTCTAAGAAAAATTCTAAGAATCTTTGAGAATACAGATCTTGGTCTATGTGAACAGAAAGTTAGAAATTTCTGAAATAATATAAAGAGGCTGCATTTCAGTACAGTACACACAATGGACAACTTTATATGTAACACTCTGTTCTGGATGTCGATTTGCAATCAGTTGCTGCAACTACAATCACCAAAAGAACTATTATTCTTAAGTTAAGCATGCAATGTATCAGTCTTAGATTTAAATCAAATTCTTGGAAAATTCTAAGAATAAGAGTTTTGTGAATAGCAAATTCTTATTCTTAGAAAAATTCTAAGAATAAAAACCATTCTTAGAAAAATTCTAAGAGATAAGTGTGATTCTAAGAATAAGAATCTTTGTGAATACAGGCCCTGGAATGAACTGTGCTAACAATAATCTGTTCTTATACTTGAAGGTACATCCATTCAAATAATTGGAAATCATTACAACCCATGATAATCCATGGCACATTGTAAGTGTTTCAAGATAACTCTCTCAATTTCCCAGCTGTTATCGTACCAGAACTGGCAAGCACATTTGGATTCGTTTACTATCAGCAACATGAGTCAAGTTCACCTGGGCCGAGATATAAACACAAATGTTATACTTAAGTAAGAATTCTTACTTAAGAATCTTTGTGAATCCCGGCCCTGATCTGTTTACACAAAAGATTGTCTTTCCGTTGCACCAAACTCTCAGGAAGAATGAAAAACTACAATCTTCCTGCAACCAACTCATCTGCTCTTGCCACTCTCTTCATGTATGGGTCCAGGAGTGTCCCAAAATGCTCACAACTCTTTTGAATAATTTGGAATGATAAATTTAAAGAAATGTTTAAGATTGCATAAGTCACCTCTCCTCTAAAAAGCCTCTCAAAGGTACATATCTAAAACTATAGATACGTGCAGATTGTCAGGTTTATATCAAAAGTCACAAATAACAAATAATGTCTCAAAAATATAACATGTACACAAACAAATTTACAATTGGATTAATAGTAATTTTATTGGTTCAAACAAGAAGTTTGATTTTTGCACATAAAACCACACAAATGCATTCTTAACATGTCACTTATTGTACAAGGTTTGAACAGTAATGTGCTAACGCATGATAATTAAATCTTTTATAGCATCTGCTTTTTAAATATTAGCATTGTTTAATTGTTTAAAAGATTGATTTTGGTGTTTATGGTACTGTATTATTGTTTTTGACTACATATGTCGTCCATCTTCTCAAGAACCCCAGGCATTACAGAGATGTCTACAAAGCTACAGAGCTGTGCCAAAGTTCAGTTTCATATCAAGCTTCAAAGAATAAGTCATGGATGAAGAGTTAAATGCATTTACTAGTATGTCTGAGGGATGTATCTAAATGGGCAACAAGTCTGCATATCGGAGTATGCATATTGGAGACTTCACTGCTCGAGAGGTCCAGTGGATTAATTTTCACACTTCACTCTGTATAGATTTTTTTTTTAGATTTTGTAATTTTTAAATGAATTGAACAAAAGCGCTAGTGTGCATCAAAGGCTGGAAGATGTTGGTGTTAATTTAATGTTGGATAGGGGATAAACATCTCCACCCTCCCCTCCAATTTTGCAGCTGTTACAGATATTACTAAAATATCCCCAAAGAGTTTGCTTGACTTTGTAGGAATAGGATCTTATCTTTATTTCAAAATCAATGGAAAGGTTCAAAAATACTATCTGAGAAGAATAACCACATACTATAGCGTGTAACCAATCAGATTGCAGTATTTAGTCATGTGACCGGGGAGTGGGCGGGGCTTAGTGACGTCATCAGTCACGTGACAGGTGATTGACAGGTAGAGGGCGGTGACCTGTTGTGTAGCAACCAGGTCACGTGACGTGGAAAAAGGAGATTTGGTTTTGGGGCTTTTGGGGTTGGAAAAAAAGTATGAATCGGGACTTTTCACCTTGAAAAAAGCTTTGCTAGGTAACCGGCATAACCATAGCAGATGACGTCACAGGCCAAATGGACCAATCAGAAGAGAGCAAATGACGTCATGTCATGGGCACTATATAAGGAGCTGCAAAGCAGCTTCTGCCTCATTTGCCACTTGGACGTCGAAGAGTGCACACCTCTGTTTTTGAGCAGAAGCGACGATATGACCACTATGACCAGCAGTATGATTGGAGACCCGACTGTGTCTAGCACCACACCAGTGTACAACCCACCTCCAGTGACCCATGCCCCTCAAGGTCAGCCGGTGACCCCCTCTCCACAAGGTCAGCTGATGACCCCTGCACCTCTTCAAGGTCAGCAGATGACCCCCACCGGTTAGCCAGCAGCAGCATCGGGAATTGGAGGAGACCTGTTGAGCAATGTAAGTGTCACATCTGACCAAGTAGCCATTAATGGGGATAAATGCATGTTTACCTTAAGTCCTGGGCGATTTGCAGCCGTGTCCAAGTACAGGGGGAGGGTTCTGATACATGTGAGGGATTACGTTATCGATGCACTATCTGGTAAAATGTATGCCATAAAAATGGGTGTAGCCCTGAAGGTAGATGAATGGGAAAATCTCAAGTCGAACATGTATGCTATTGATGCAGCCATAAGCGTCCTCTTACAAGAAAAATAATTTTTAAAAAAGTGACATTTTTTTTATATTTTTATTTCTTTTTTGAGTATATATATACAGTAGATATTCAGAAACGGCAGGTGATACACTAGCTGACATAATCTTTTATAATATTCTCCTCAGATAGTATCTTGACACATAAACGTTACACAAAATTGTTGATATTATCCATATTTAAGTAACTAAAATTAACACATTATAACAAGAAAATACACAGCCTTAGTAACAACATTGGAATACTTTATTGCTTTGACACATTTGCACCTTGAAAGATAAATCTACTGGTTTTAAACAATGAGGTAAGGATCATTGGAAATATTAGGACTAGATACCATCAAATAGTTTGTTCCACATATTCCATCTTCTGTTAAAAATATGTTCCTTCGAACTGATTTTTTGTAGCATTTGCTGCTCTAAGTATTTCTTTTTAACCTGTAACTGGAGGGCAAAAATATTTAATGCACAGTTTTTTCTAGAAGACTGAAAAATATAGCTTCTTACTATCATAAGAACAAAGTTGAGGGGCCAGAAATGGACATCATGCACTAAGTATCCCAGATTTTTCATTGATTTACTTATGATAATGTTTATTCTCAGCTTATTTATAATCCAATTCTGTAAATTATCCCACAGCTGGGATACAATTTCACATTCTGAAAAAAGATGTTCAATGGACTCCGGATATTGAGAGCAAAATGAACACATCAGATCTGGATGCAGTTTAAGTTTGTATAAATATTTTTTGTGCCTAATATATTGTAGAGGATTTTATACTGGAACCAAATAATGTAATTATCCTCTATGGCTTTAAAACAAACTTTATATATTATGCTCCAAATATCTTTAAATAAAATTGCATCATATTGAAGAATAGATTTCCAAGTTCGCTCTGGAATACTTTTACCAATGTTATCTTTTAGTTTTAAAATATTATACAAATCCTTACTTCCATTTTGATAACTTACAATAGATTTCAAGTGAGTTGGAACACATGGCCTGAGATAGTTGAAGTTGACAAAGCCTTTACACGAGAAATTCTTTAAGAAATCTTTCAGTCCAGATTTTATTGTAAAGTAGTTTAAATAATTAATTTTAAAGTCATACTTTAGTTCAATTTCATTTCTTTCCATGATGTTTCCATCAGATGAAAAAATGTCTCCAACAACATAAATGCCTTTCTTTACTCAACTTGGAAAAAAGACATCGCTTTTAAATATTTTAGAATTATACCACAGACATGAATGAAGAATATCTGAATATGAAGTAATTGGTTGTTTTTGGCACATAAGGGTCCAGTCTTCAATCACATGTGTCACATCTGACCAAGTAGCCATTAATGGGGATAAATGCATGTTTACCTTAAGTCCTGGCCAATTTGCAGCCGTGTCCAAGTACAGGGGGAGGGTTCTGATACATGTGAGGGATTACGTCATCGATGCACTATCTGGTAAAATGTATGCCACAAAAAGGGGTGTAGCCATGAAGGTAGATGAATGGGAAAATCTCAAGTCGAACATGTATGCTATCGATGCAGCCATAAGCGTCCTCTTACAAGAAAAATAATTTTTAAAAAATGACATTTTGTTGAGCTGATCTACACACAGATGAATGTGATGTACATGGACGTGTTTTTGTGTATTGTATAATTCCAGTTGAACTACATAGATGAGGTGGACCAGACGGTGCTGATGTCATTCTTGAAGCTAAACTTTAAGAAGATTTTCTCTATGCATGTGGTCAAAGCTTTGAGAGAAGTGATTGCAAAGAAGTGCGATGGCTGTGTGTTAGACCTCCCAAGTCAGCTAGATCATATATGTTTGAACTTTAATGTCCTGGAGGATATGAATATATATTGGGCTGAGGCTGTTGCCTCAGTGGACTTTGGTAGTGTGTCATTTGAGTATTACACCTGGGCAGAGGCTCAAAACTTACCTGCAGGACAGCTCATAATGGCCGATGCCTTCTTTGATGCCACAGGGATGTGGACTGAGGATATTAGGGGCATGGTTGCATCATTTATGCTTGCTTGTGAGACCTAAGAGACAGAGTGATGGGCCCTGTTTGTTATTGTTATTCTTTTTTACTTGTATATAGTATTATTATTATTATTATTGTTATAAATAAAATAAGATATTTCATCATTTTATTTTTTTTATTTCAACACACACCAAAAATACTTATGACAACAAACAACAACAAAAAATTTCATCTGGCTCGAAGTAACAGGAAATAAAGGCAATAGTGACCACACGTAGATGACCAAGATCCTTGTACTCTTCTCTGGTTGTAGAATAATTGGGCATTTTTCTTTGACACAATACTTGTCATCCACTTTCTAAACTTTGGATCCAGACTGCCTGGGGGATGGCCATAGGAATCAAATAGTCTCCTTCCCTCTCGGATAAAAGGTAGAATGAAACCCAGTGTTCACCATCCTGATTACTTGGTTGAGTATTGGCTATAAGGGCTGCTGGAAACTTAGTGGCTTTGGGTAAACGGTCTATAGGATAAACACCTCGAAACAGTTTAGAAGTGTATGGATCTGACCTCAAGACTTTCTCTAACTGCCAGTCGTACATATTGTTTTTTTGTTTTTTTTTTGTTATTATTAATATCATTCAAGAGTAATCAAACAGGATGTTTCTATCTTTGTCGATTTCAATGACATTGTCAAACTGAGATAAGATCAGGATATTTATAGCCTGAGTGAGCCTGTTGGAGAACTCCAACTCTAGTTTTACTTTACCATGGTCCACCAGAGAGTAGTGGTCCCCATGGTTAAAGTCAGGTGTGAGATCAAATGCCAGCAAGGCATATCCCCTGGACCAGTCTTCCCTTTTAATGATACTTCCGCTCTCCTGCTCCAATTTATGCAGCCCATAAAAAGGGTCTGGTAACATATAGCTGTATCTCCATCTTTGATTTTAAGTGGAGTTCCAGGTACAGCCACTCCATTGGCGCTTAAGATAATAGATCTGACGTCGATTCTTTTGAAATTGTAGGGATTTTGGTGCACAAACCAGTGAATGCATCATCCTCCACCATTCCAATGACTATGGTTTTAGGTAACTGACCCAGGTATAAGTTATCCTCATTGTGAGTGGAATGGCCTGCTGATACAGATATGATGCTGCAAGTGGTTCTGGTTACAGGAAATTTGGCATTGGCCTTCATGAGAGGGGGCCACGGTGGCAGAGTGGTAACACTCTCGCCTCCCACCTCTGAGGCCAGGGTTCGATCCCTGTCACGGCCTCAAGTGGGAAAGCTGGTAGTTACTTGCTGTTGGTCGGCAGTTTACAGTACACATCCCTGACGAACTCTATGTACTGGTTTCCTCTGCCCTTCCAACTACCCCTCGTGATATGACCTGTACAGTGTTGAAAGCAACGTAATACGAAACCCCAAATAAATAAATCATGAGGGCCTGAGCATGACCCAGCAAAACTCCTGGACTGGGGGTAATTTTTCTAATGTATAGATTCACACTCATCAGCTCAATTTTGAAATTATCCAGTGCAGACATTAAAACAAAGGGATGTCTTTGCTTTTCAAACCTCAACTTTATTTTCACGCCATTGGGTGTATATCTCACTTGTTCAAAAATGTCCAATCCAATTGGTCCTACCAACTCAGTCACAGCACTCTCCTTTGTGTAAAGGTATCTCATGTGTAGCCCGTTGTTGCCTATCTTATTAGCATCAGCAGCAATTACTGAACAGCAGAGTCTTTGGCATGGTGATATACCCATGACAGTTATTAGACTGGGATACCAGACGGTCATTCAGAAACAATTCTACATTTTTCCACAGGCCATTAAAGATCAATCAATCAATCAATCAATCAATCAGTTGTCCAGGTGCTTAATCTCCGTATCAACGGATTCTAAGGCACACCATCCAATCCGTAAGGCATAAATCATGAGACATTAGACATGTTCTGAGTCGTTGCCAGGGAGGCGGTCCGGTGTTCGGTAGTAAGAAGCTATGGTGGGAATGATTTCTGAAATAGGTAGGTTTTGAGTCGACTTTTGAAACTGGAGAGATTTGGAGCACTGCGTATATCATATGGAAGATCATTCCATAACTTAGGGGCATCATATGAGAAACTATTGTTAAAATGGACCTTTGATTTATGGATGGAAGGACAGTAAGAGGGAACCAGAAGGAACAAATTTTTGGGATTGGAACGTCTTGTATTCACGGCAGATTTGTACAAGGGGAGATATGGTGCAAAATACTTAGGCTGGCCAGTGGTGAGGTACTTATAGACCAAAACTAGGGTTTTGAAGATAATACGTTGTCTAACGGGTAGCCAATGGAGTGTCCTAAGGGTGGATGTAATGTGAGTGTACTTTGAAGCACCAGTGACAAACCGTGCAAGCGCATTTTGAACATATTGGAGCCTTGTAGTATTTCGGGATGACAAACTGTGAAAAAGAGAGTTGCAATAATCCAAACGACTACTGACCAGAGCATTTGCAATCACCACTGATGTATCCACAGAAAGAAACCTCCTGATACGATGAAGGTCCCTGAGGCTGATAAAGCAGGATTTGATAACAGAATTTACGTGATTGGTGAAACAAAACTTTGCATCAAACAGAACACCCAGATTGCGTACAACATCTGCGGGAGTGAGGCAATTACCCAGGATATTGACAGGTAGTGAGTCACTGAGCCATTTGTGTCTGTCTTTGGCACAGAAGACTATGAATTCTGTTTTATCAGGATTTAGCTTGAGTTTGTTTTCAGACATCCAGACCTGAATATCATTCAAACATGATTTAAGACGGTCAAAAGGCTTGAGACTATCATCGGGGGATAAGTGAATGAACAACTGAGTGTCGTCCGCATAGAAGTGGTAACGGACTCCGGTATATTTTCTGATGACTTGACCAAGAGGTGTTGTGTAGAGGGAAAACAGAAGGGGACCTAAGACAGAACCTTGGGGGACTCCAAACTTCAATTTGAACAAATTCGAAAGACTAGAACCAATCTTGACTGACTGAAAACGATCCTGGAGATAGGATCTAAACCATTTTAAAGCTGATCCAGCAAAACCAAATCTAGACGACAGGCAGGATAGGAGTGTGTCATGATCGATAGTATCAAATGCCGCAGACAGGTCGAGTAGCACTAGTGCTGTAGGCATGCCCTTGGACAGAGATAAGTGAATCTCATTTTTGATGCACAACAAGGCAGTTTCTGTCGAGTGCCCCACCTTGTAGGCTGACTGGAAAGTATTACCAAGATCATGAGAATCTATATGAGATCTAATTTGGGCAGCCACAATTCGCTCGACCAATTTTGACAAGAAGCTAAGACCGGACACTGGTCGGTAGCTCTTCAAATCCTCTTTTGAAAGGGTGGACTTTTTGAGGAGGGGAGTGACAATAGCCTGTTTGAAAGGATTAGGGAAAATGCCGTTTTTGAGGGACAAGTTAACTAGTTTAGTCAATGAAGGGAGAAGAATGTCAATACATTGTTTCACAATGTGAGTGGGGCATGGATCAAGGGAGCAAGTTTTAGAAGGGGATTCCTTGATAAACTTAAGGACTTCAGTCTCAGTGACAGCTTGAAAGGAACAGAAAGTCGGCGGCTCCTTGTCTGGATGAAGAACCTGAGATCGGGTGTATTTAAAGGTGTCTCGAATCTTTTTAATTTTATCAATGAAAAACGAACCAAATCTGTTTGCTAAAGATTTTTCATCATCAAAGGATGGGAGGACAGTAGAATTTGACCGACTCAATGTTCTGTTTAGTGCATGCCATAACCTCTTGCTATCGCCGCAATTTTCACTGACTAGATCACGATAGAAACACCCCTTGTTTCTATTTAGGATGTGGTTACATCTGTTTATCTGCCGTCGAAGACGGGAACGATTTTCAGAGGATTTGTCTCTTCTCCAGGCACGCTCAAACTGCCTTCTCATGCACTTGGCAGTTCTATACTCATCAGTTATCCAGCTTGGGGCTGGTTTGATGAGCTGTTTAGTCTTCACTGGTGCATGAATATCTAGAAGGCCAGACAAACCAGACATGTACTGTTCATGCAATAAATCTATGTCATCAGATGGTGAGCTAACAAACGGAATAGTCAGGAGGTCACTTCTGAATTTATCAATATTCAATTTATGGTACTGACGGAAGGTAACAACTTTCTGAATTGGTGTATCCAAAGATGGAAAGTCAACCACACAAGAGATAATTTTGTGATCACTAATGAAGCCTGACCCTTTCACATCAGAAATTGCAGAGAACTCAGATGGAGCCATCAACAAATCTAAGGTATGACCATGAAGGTGAGTTGGAAAATCAATGTATTGGGACAGACAGCAAGAATCCATGACTGATTTAAATTCAGAGACTGTTGGAGACATAATGTCGACATGAAGATTAAAATCACCACAAATGACAAAGGAGGGGGATAAGGAAGACAAAAAACCCACATATGACAGAAAATCTTCAAAAAATTTTACTACAGATGAGGCAGGGGGCCGGTAAATGACCCCAAGAAACAAGCGACGCCCATCAAGAGTGAGACAGACAGTGTGATTTTCAAAGGAGGAGAACTCAGGGGAATGAATGGTTTTAAAATCAAGAGCAGATTTAATAAAAAAGCCAACACCGCCACCATGTTTGTTTTCTCTATTGGTGTGAACAAGGGAAAAATCTTCAGGCGTTAACTCATTTAAAGATGAGGGTGTGTCTAGAGCTTTAATATGGGTCTCGGTGAGACCAAAATTTCCAGTTTGGATTTCATCACAGAGAATTGGACCTTTATTCCTAAGGTCATTGATAGGTGCCACGTGGTCAAAGCGGGAAAGCTGGTAGTTGCTTGCCGTTGGTCGGCAGTTTACAGTACACATCCCTGACAAACTCTATGTACTGGTTTCCTCTGCCCTTCCAACTACCCCTCGTGATATGACCTGTACAGTGTTGAAAGCGACGTAATACGAAACCCCAAATAAATAAATAAATAAATCATGAGGGCCTGAGCATGACCCAGCAAAACTCCTGGACTGGGGGTAATTTTTGTAATGTATAGATTCACACTCATCAGCTCAATTTTGAAATTATCCAGTGCAGACATTAAAACAAAGGGATGTCTTTGCTTTTCAAACCTCAACTTCATTTTCACGCCATTGGGTGTATATCTCACTTGTTCAAAAATGTCCAATCCAATTGGTCCTACCAACTCAGTCACAGCACTCTCCTTTGTGTAAAGGTATCTCATGTGTAGCCTGTTGTTGCCTATCTTATTAGCATCAGCAGCAATTACACTCCCATCTCCATCTTTTCTGGTCCAGCCGGGAATTGCATTCATTGTATTGGGTAGAATAGGATTAGTCAAATTTAATCTGCCAAGAGTATCTTTGAAAAACAATTGGTTGCTCTTTTGGGATGTTACTGACTCTTCTGTGCTGAACAGCAGAGTCTTTGGCATGGTGATATACCCATGACAGTTATTAGACTGGGATACCAGACGGTCATTCAGAAACAATTCTACATTTTTCCACAGGCCATTAAAGATGTCATTGATAGGTGCCACGTGGTCAAAGCGGGAAAGCTGGTAGTTGCTTGCCGTTGGTCGGCAGTTTACAGTACACATCCCTGACAAACTCTATGTACTGGTTTCCTCTGCCCTTCCAACTACCCCTCGTGATATGACCTTTACATTGTTGAAAGCGACGTAATACGAAACCCCAAATAAATAAATCATGAGGGCCTGAGCATGACCCAGCAAAACTCCTGGACTGGGGGTAATTTTTCTAATGTATAGATTCACACTCATCAGCTCAATTTTGAAATTATCCAGTGCAGACATTAAAACAAAGGGATGTCTTTGCTTTTCAAACCTCAACTTCATTTTCACGCCATTGGGTGTATATCTCACTTGTTGAAAAATGTCCAATCCAATTGGTCCTACCAACTCAGTCACAGCACTCTCCTTTGTGTAAAGGTATCTCTTGTGTAGCCCGTTGTTGCCTATCTTATTAGCATCGGCAGGAATTACACTCCCATCTCCATCTTTTCTGGTCCAGCCGGGAATTGCATTCATTGTATTGGGTAGAATAGGATTAGTCAAATTTAATCTGCCAGGAGTATCTTTGAAAAACAATTGGTTGCTCTTTTGAGATATTACTGACTCTTCTGTGCTGAACAGCAGAGTCTTTGGCATGGTGATATACCCATGACAGTTATTAGACTGGGATACCAGACGGTCATTCAGAAACAATTCTACATTTTTCCACAGGCCATTAAAGATGTCATTGATAGGTGCCACGTGGTCATCTACTCCACACTGAGTGCCATCTTTGTTCATGATGCGAAATTTTATCCTCATGTAGCTGTTCTTAAGGTCCATATACTCATTTACCTCGGGTGATACATAAAATTCCACCAGGGCACTATCATGCGAAAGGGAACTTTTTGAGTGTGTAAAACATCAAACCATTCCAAGGAACTGGTAGAACAGTCACACGAGGCTTCGTCTACGAGAACCCCCATTATGGCTTCACCTTATTTTTTGTTGTTGTGTCGTTCTTTCTTCTATTTTATTTTTGCAAAAAAAAACAACAACTAAAATATGTCTGATGTGTCTCGTTTGAGCTTTTTCATCGAAATGGTCTTCTCTGTTGCAATTTTTCTCTTTATACCTTTTTGTTTCCTCAGTCTTGGCATGGGTGCCATTGCAGAGCCATCCAGTAACTGTCCCACCAGCTCTCTTCCTATACCCTTGGCAGCCTTCAGCACATGTGGTACTGCTATTTTTGCCCCTTTTGACAAGAGAGGAAGGGCCACCCTTTTGAAGATACTACCCAAACCTTTTCCATACTGCATACGAGAGCCCTTAAACTTGGCCATTCCTTGACCATAGTAATGTTTGTATAAGGAGTGATTGGAAACATATGATTTAGAAACCATAATTATTATTATTATTATTTTTCTGGGTATTTTTTTTAAAAGAGACTCGGCTGTTTTAGTCTGATATGGAGTTTACAGATCACTTTCCCAGATGTAAATGATATAATATTTCCAGTGTCATCGCTTACATTGATTTCAATGACATCGATGTATTTCTTCCTCAGTGGAACGAAATGTGGTAGGCCATAAAATTTTACAATGTGTTGTCCATCCTTTCCCTTGCTGTCAACAATTCTCAAAAGTGGAGCCAGGGTGTCTCCCACAATCTGGGGTTCGCATAAATCGCAGTACACATACAGAGCAGTTAATCCCCTGTTCATATCCACTGAATGTGGTGCTGTCATTGTCTGGGAGATAACCTCCAAGCCTGGCAGCCCCAGTATCTGTACCAAGCCTTCTTGCAGTCTGAGTGCATAGTTTGCCTTGATATACACCTTGACTCGTCTGGTGATGAAATTGTATTGAAGTATAATTCCATCGTATCCATTCTTATTGATGGCCTTACCAATCTGGTTTATGACTGCTTCGATGTTTGGGTAATACCCTTGATCAATACAAGCCTCTCTGAACCCAGTCCCGTCATTGTACCACACTTTATTGCAGGATGCGTTTAAAGTGTCCCATGTTCTTGGATACTGTATTTCACTCAAAACAACTTCATAGTCGTGTTTCAGTTGAATCGGTCTGGCCAGACGTACCTTGTATTCACCAGCACTATTTGATGGGTACTCACTTTTGCAAGCATTGCTTGGCAATGTGATATAGAAAGACGACGATGTGAACTCCATGATCGCTAAATGATGAATGACTTTTCATTCCGATGCCTTAGAGCTTTTTTATATCTTTAGCAGGAACCCAAGCATTGAACTTCTCTGGATAGCCTTTGTACTTGACCAGGTAAAATTTCTTTCTCCCCTCTGTTTTCTGATCTATAATTTTTTTAATCTTAAAGTATGTGTCCATGGGTTTGATCACCCGTTGCAACTCCCAGGAGTAAAATGTACCATCGAGTGTCTCCCCTGCGACATCCTTTAACTTGTACACAGGTGGCACCCTTCCCACACACTGCACCACCACAAAGACCTTGTCACTCCAGTTCTGTAAAAAGCCTTGCTCGAACCGACCCTTGGCTCTGGGAATGCGAACTTGGTCACCCACCTGAAACTGAAACCTGTAACTGGTGGGGTAATGACCACCGTACAACTTTTCCCAGACTTCTTTCTAGTTCTGGTCAGTGACATCAGCTGGTGCCACACCTATAGAGCTATGAACTGATATATTGTAAGATCTCACTAAATCTTGCAAGACATCTATGTAACGATTCGTCGATTTTGCAGTGAAATATCTATACATTCTGGTTTTTAGGGTCCTGTTCAATCTTTCCACAACACTACATTTGATTTCCTTGTTCCCCGAGCTGAAATGCTCAATGTCGTACTGTTTAAGCATGGCTCTAAACTTACTGTTGTAAAATTCCTTCCCTTCATCTGTGTGCAGTTTCTGGCAGTATCTTTCAGATGAGGTGAGAATCGAGCTTTAGCCACATCTTCACCACTCTTATTTTTAAGAGGGACAACCCAGGCATATTTTGACAAGACGTCTATACAGGTGAGTAGATACCTGTATCCATCATTATATTTGCTCAGGTAACTCATGTCTACTAGATCCGCTTCAAATTGCTGGTCTTTATATGTTACATAAACTGTATTTCTGGGAAACTTCCTTCTCACTGGCTTGTGCAGGGTGTAGGCCTCCTCTCCTTCTAACCACTTTTCCACCTCTTTCCTGTTCACCCCTTGCTTTTCCTTTGATGGGAGATTCTGAAATTTCTCCCGGGTTGCCTTTAGAAGGCTTGTCACTCCTCCATAACTTCCTGGTTCTTTTGGGTTGTAATACTGTTTCTTTAGAAAAGCATGCAGCTGTTGTTCCTTGCTCTGCCTTTGATTCCCCACCTTCTTCCTCTTCCTCTTCTGCTTCTTTTGGGCTCCCATCTGTAATATCTTGTATGGTGCCTCCACAACAAGCACAAAAGCAATGCAGATTTCTTAAAAAACCTGGATAAATTTGAGTGGACAGTCCGACATGATGTTGCATAATGACCAAAAACTGATGAGTCTATTGATCTATATAGCAATAATAATAATAATGTTAATAATTACTCTAAAGTCAGCCAGTTGGGTACTGGGCCATGATATGGTGATCCCTCTGGTTCTTCATCTCTGGGCTGACCATAGGTTCCTGGATGGTATTTCATTTGTGGGACTCCTGCAGTTGCCTGAGGGTCTTCTTCTTTCCAAAAAGTGATCTTGGGACATTGGCTTCTCTCAGCGTGTGCAGAAATTCTCCCCAACCTGATGGTTCACCATAGTTCTGCTTCATCCTACGAGAGCCTACCAGGGCCTCTCTGACTAAATCTACAGCATTAGACCCAGGTATCACATCCCCAGACCTTGAAATAAGCTCACCCTTATTAGACCACTTAACACCTGCATTTCTTAGATGATGAATCAAAAGTCTACCTTTTGCTTTATACATGTCGGGTAAATGTCCCAAAACCATGCTAGAATAAGAAGAAGAAGAAGCGGCTGATACTTTCTCAGAAGTAGCTGGAATATCAGGAGGTGCAGCTTCTAGGGCTGGACTAGCTTGTGTGAAACTGGGTATTGTATCATGGTTGCAATAATGCATGTAATCTCGAAATAGTCTTTCAAATTCTTTGACCTTTGTGTGATTCTTGGGTGCAGAGGCATCATCTAGTAACTGAGCCATGTGTCATCTAACTGGACAGACTTTTTTACAGAGGGTGGGATATCATGCACCTGGGCTTTCAGTAGCAAATTGCATTGATCTTCGGGGACCAGAACCATCTTTTTACAGCATTTCATTTCAGCAAGAGTTTTGACAAGAGAGGTATAGCCAAGGATGCCACTGTGCCCAGAAAACCACCCTTCTGACTGACCACCCGCTTTTTAACCCTGAGTGGAATTTTCGAATTGGCTAGCACCTTAATTGTATTGCTGTTCCTTTTAAGTTTCCTGAAATTGTTATCACTGAGGGGGATATTTCCCTTGAGAATATTCAAGCAGATTTCACAAAGTCCTTTCAGCTCTTCGTGCGTGGCCTGATTTAGCAGTGCCTTCCTCCTCTTTGGACCACTTTTAGCTAAAAGTTGAATATAATGTTCACTGTTTTTCAGTGCTTTAGACATGTTGAATCTTGCCAAGTTAATTTAGAAATGACACGTTTTATTGGAGCATCAAAGCTTTTATGAGGTAAGATGTTTGTTCAAACCCTGTATGGTTCATGAGTGCAGAGTTTCAAGTCCAGGAACAAGTAACCATAGGGAGCAGATGTTGCATCTTCAAAGGCCTCCATAAAGAATTTGGTTTTGCTTGGGCACATCTGTCTTGCCAGAACCCTAACCTGTTGGTTATCCCTGGGATTTTTAAAAACGTTCAGATAATGGGTATTTAGGCTAATATTTCTCGTTTCTTTACCCTAATTAAAGAGATTTTGGACCAGATAGAAGATACTCAAATTTTTATGGTGGCTTCCAATGCTAAAGAGTTTAGTTACCCTGTCATCATCCTTACAAGCAGTCATCATATCGTCCAAAACTAATACATTATTTCTGTCAATATTGAAATATCCCTCCTCATTAATATTTTCTGGTATGCCACACACAAATTCAATACATGGTATGGACTCTTTTAGTTCATGATACACGGGTTGATCTTGAGCATAGATCCATACAATCCTGTCTGGTGGAGGAAAAATTGACTGATGCATAGATTGCAAAATTTGTTTCACGAGATATGTTTTTCCACTTCCAGTCATCCCAGAGGCCATACAAGTAAAAGGGTGTTGCAATCGACAATCCATTCTATTTTTATTTTATTAACAATCAGTACAATACGAATAGATAAGAAAAAAAAAATTTTTTTTTCATCACAAGAAATATTTATATATTTTTTTCTGATATTTCACTGTGGTGTGGCTCCTGGAAAAAAAAACCACACCTATGTTTCAGAGACAATGTTCCTAATATATATCATTGGTTATAACGTCATAAAACATCTTGTGACGTTATAACCTATTAGACGTATTAAGGTTACTAACGCATCATAAAGTATGATATTCATCATTTTTGCATCATCATCAGTACACGTGGCTTGGCTTTGCTTTGGCAGTAGGTCCGATAATATTTTCAGTAAAAAAAGGAAAGTCTCTCTTTTTTTATTAAAACCATTGAACTTTTGAAGAGTCTAGAAGGAAGCGATATGGTGACGGCTCAAGGGACAGAAACAATATCGGGTAAGTGAAATCGTGAAGTATATACACAAAAAAAAGTCAGCGGGAGGGGAAAGATAAAAAAAAAACCTCCTCATTTTTTTAAAAATAAAAAAAAATAATAATAATGTAAGACCTATCTAGTTGAATATATTATACTACGTTCATTAAAAAGATAACTCTGCCCCCCTTTCTGTAAGGACTGTACATATTATTGAAGATATTCCCGACGACATTTTAGTGCTAGAATGTACACGAGGTAAAATATGTGGTATATTTGAGATATGTGTAAAGTTATTATCATAATAATAATAATAATAAAGTAATAGTTATAATTATTCCATGTGTACAAGTGACATTTCATAATGTAGATGGTAGTTGGTTATATATGTTTTTTATTATATATATTCAGATGAAGAAATGACAAAGATTCCAGAAACAGTCAATGATGAAACCGATGGAACTGATGGTGACCCTACGTTGAGGCTCCTAGCACTGCTCCACTTCTCGACAATGGTAGCAATGATTGTTGTACCTCTGGTAGTCCTTTTTATCCTTTTTCGAGATTTTTTCACAAGATTATGCTATCTCACAAGCATGGTTGATGAAGTATCCACAGAATATGATGACGATGAAGTTAATGAACAATCAATAAGAATGGATACTTATGGGGAGGCTACCCCCTCCAGCCCTTCCAGAGTCCAAGACATCACCCAGACCTCGAGTCCTGTTGCATCTGCGGGGCAATCTGACTTAATAAATATTGATATGCCTTTATACCTGTCATTAGTTGATTCTTTTCCTTCTTTGAATGAAAGCCTCAGTGATACTATTTCAGAATTTAGTATTGATGAAACTTATGTTTAAAAGCAATTTTTTTTTCAATTCTGTTTTTTTTACATTTTTTTTTTCATTTCAATTTTAGAAAAAAAAACTGAAGACACTTTTTTTTCTAGACAGAGGTTTTTTTGTGTGTGTGTTTTATACCATAATACCCTGGTCAATACTAGATTATTCTGAAATGGCATCACTTAGGGGCCTCTCATTCAAAGAATAGAAAAAAGAATTCACACTAATTTCACAGTAAAATGTTGTTCATTATTTTTTTTATCAGAAAAGAATAGCTTCGTGTTATAAATGGTTATATTTTAGGTAGCTTTACTATTTTCAGTAGACACAATAGTGTTAATTTCTCATTATTGTTTTTTTTAATCTTACATGGGCTTTTTTTAATGTAATAGGTCATATCATGATGGATAGTTTTTTGATAGGGGCAGAGGTAACCAATTGGTCAAGGTTCTGCACTGTAAAACTGCCGACCACCAGTAAAACTACAAATTTTAGGGTCTGAGGTTTGAATCCTACAGGTGGGAGTCAAGTGTTACCACTGCCCTGTTATGGCCCATGTAGTGTAATAAACCATCACTGGGTAGACATTCTGCAGAATTTACAGTTCAATTGGCAGTTTAGTGTAGCACAAAGGGCTAAACAAAATGCTCGAGTGGTACATTAAATTGTCAATCGGACTGTAATTCTGCATAGTGTCCGCCCAGTGGTGGATTATTATGTTTTGAAATCCCCCCCCATTTTAATATTTGCAATCTTTTTTATTATGCGAGGGAGTTATTGAGTGAAGTTTTTACACTTATTATTATCCAAAAAGTGGTAGAATATTTTTTTTTATTTATATATTGTTGTGCACAAAGTAGTAGTAGTAGTAGTATGTAAAGAATTTAAGTTGTGCACGGTATCTTATAATACAGGTCGTCATATATTTTAGATGATTTGTAATAAACCATCACTGGGTAGACATTCTGCAGAATTTACAGTCCGATTAGCAGTTTAGTGTAGCACAAAGGGTTAAAACAAAATGCTTGAGTGGTACATTAAATTGTCAATTGGACTATAATTCTGCATAGTGTCCACCCAGTGGTGGATTATTATGTTTTGAAATCTCCCCTTTTGAAAAATAATTTTTTTTCCTGTAAGGGAATTATTTGGTGAATTTTTTTTTTACACTTATAATTCCACAAAATGATTTCTTTTTTCAACAACCTATTAGATTTGGTTGTTATGTTAGAATTGGGAGGGATATTCTTTTTTTACTGCCAAAGCAAAGCCAAGCCACGTGTACTGATGTCAAGATTCTGTAATTTGATGTTATTAGACATTAAAAGGTTTCGTTTGATATACACTTGTAGTTTTTATTTGTTTGTCAAAAAAAAGAACCTGATTGATTTTAGGTCATTCATTTTATTTTTTTTAAACACTAAAGGTTAAAATTTAAAAAGAGGATTTATTATTTAAAACTTTAGGTCATTCATTTTATTTTTTTTAAACACTAAAGGTTAAAATTTAAAAAGAGGATTTATTTTTTAAAACTTTCTACTAAGCTAGACAACACACATCTAATCAACGTAATCTTTGGGCAAGACCATTTTCCAAGCCACGTGTACTGATGTCAATATTCTGTAATTTGATGTTATTGAACATTAAAAGTTTTTTGTTTGATATACACTTTTTTTTTAAAAAGAGGATTTATTATTTAAAACTTTAGGTCATTCATTTTATTTTTTTTAAACACTAAAGGTTAAAATTTAAAAAGAGGATTTATTTTTTAAAACTTTCTACTAAGCTAGACAACACACATCTAATCAACGTAATCTTTGGGCAAGACCATTTTCCAAGCCACGTGTACTGATGTCAATATTCTGTAATTTGATGTTATTGAACATTAAAAGTTTTTTGTTTGATATACACTTTTTTTTTTTATTTGTTTTCATATTTTGTCAGAAAAAAAGATCCTTTAGGTCATTCATCCGTGCAAGGGTTTAGGCTGTGGAACACCCACAAACTTTGAGACCCGAAAATCTTAAAAGTGTTCCCATGGCAACAGTTATTACTGAATACCCACCAAAACATAATCAGCTCTAGATCATCTTGGGGTAAACATACCCTGAAAATTTGGTGAAAATCTGTGCAGGGGTTTAGGCTGTGGAACACCCACAAACTTTAAGACCTGGAAAATCTTAAAGTGTTGCCATGGCAACAGTTATTAACAGATATCCCCCAAAAACCTAGTCAACTCAATATCCTCTTGGGGTAAACATGCCCTGAAAATTTGGTGAAAATCCGTGCAGGGGTTTAGGCTGTGGAACACCCACAAACTATAAGACCTGGAAAATTTTAAAAGTGTTGCCATAGCAACATTTATTAACAGATATCTCCCCAAAACCTAATCAACTCTAGATCATCTTGGGATAAACATCCCCTGAAAATTTGGTAAAAATGCATGCAGGGGTTTAGGCTATGGAACACCCACAATCTTTATACCCTTAGACTGTGACATCACTCATGATGTCTTTAAAAAAAATCAATACGATGATGATGTCATCATGATATCACAGGTGACATCACGCGTGATGTCATACAAGATGGCGGTGAGCAACAATAGGGGATTTTAGGGAACTTTGTCAAAAAATATCTTCAGATGGGGTACTCAATAATCCTGAATTAAGTGACCCTTCAATTTTTAACCCACTATTTTATCATTATAGACATAAAAACACTATTCTTACTATAAATTCACCCTTATGTAGCGCGTTATCTGGTGTCATTATCATAATTATTATTCACCATTCTAACATGACACGGATGTGTCCATCATTCTGATTGGCCGAGAGCGATTTCTAAACTGTCTAAAATTCTGCATCAACATTACGGCTGTTATCAACTTCCCCATGCATAATTATTGGCTGAAAAACAATTGTCTATAAGTTTGTTTTCATAATTATATTTAAAATACTATGAGATAGTGTATAAAGTTGTGTATTTTTGAATTGTTTGCTTGTAACCTTGATTCAGAAAAAGTTTACAGTATATTTTTGGAAAAAAAATTGCCCCTGTTCACTTGATGGAACAGCCAACATGGCGGCGTCCTATTGCGTTCACTTGGATAATTTTGTTAATTTTACAAGTGTTTCAGGGTATTTTATTTAAAACAGTCATGTTAGAATAGTCATGTCGCCTTCGTGCTTTGACAACGCCACCCGTGCTAAAATTCTGCATTTGGACGGTTGTTTCATGATATATTCCTATATTATTATTATTATTATTATTGATATTCTTCATGGATACCATGTCTCAATGTCCACCATTATTGTTATTACTGTATGAGAGACCTGTCAATCACTACGATGTCACTGGTCATGTGACTGGTCAAGGGATTTCCCCCTTAGGCTCCACCCCCTCCCCCACCTGCCAATCATCCGTCATGTGACTGATGACGTCACTGGTCATGTGACGGGTCAAGGATTCCCCCTAGGCTCCGCCCACTACCTTTCAATCATTGGTCACCTGACTGATGACGTCACTGGTCACTAAGCCCTGCCCTCTACCTGTCAATCACCCGTCACGTGACTGATGACGTCACTAAGGGCCGCCCACTCTCCGGTCAAAAATACTGCAATCTGATTGGTTACGCGCTATAGTATGTGGTTATTCTTCTTATCTGTCATCCATCTCAGTAGTGATCCCTCTGTCCCCATCTATTTTTCATTAATTTTTCTGGCTGACTGCAACCAGCAGACTACTGGTCAGCTGACCACAAATTTCCACCAATTTATACCTGTGCCATTTGTACTCTAAAACGACATTGATCCTGACATTTTTTTGATTCTGTGCTGCTTTCAACAGTATTGAGCAACCCATATTATTAAATTGTAAGAAATGACTAATTGGGTATTCTAACATGACACGGATGTGTCCGTCGTTTTGATTGGTCGAGAGGGATTTCTAAGCCGTCTAAAAATTCTGCATCAATATTACGGCTGTTATCAACGTCCCCATGCATATTTATTGGATAAAAAAGCAATAGTCTATAAGTTTGTTTTCATAATTATATTTAGTAAATTATGTGATGGTGAATAACGTTGTGCGTTTTTGAATTGTTTTCTTGTACCTTAATTCAGGAAAAATTAACAGTATATGTTTGGAAGAAGAAAATCATCATCCCTGTTCAATTGATGGAACAGCCAACATGGCGGTGCCTATTGTGGTCATTTGGATAATTTTGGTTAATCTTACAAGTGTTTTAGGTATTTTGTTTTAAACAGTCATGTTAGAATAAGAATTCTAACATGACTGCCTTCGTGCTTTGACAACGCCACCCGTGCTAAAATTCTGCGTTTGGACGTTTTTTTCGTGATATATTCCTATATTGATTTGTAGTAGAATAGTGTTTAAATTTAATACTGTTTACAAATTTGCACCTAAGACCAAGACAGTATACAGCTTTTGTGAGGCTTTGGTTTTCCTCCTTTCCTCCTTCCTCCTCGGTTTTATTTTTTTGCACTGTGATATTTACCTTCTGCACCAGTCCCCTCAGTCAGGTAATTTCAAAGTTTAATATCATTCAATAGTTTTATGTGAAAGATACTCAGATTAATTAGAATAACCCCCAGAAACTTTTACTGAACTACTGCAGAGCTTCAATACAGTCCAGGGGTTGCCTGATGTTTTTACTTTTGACTCACAGCATTAAAAGGGTTTACCATGCATGTTATTATCATGTATATGGTTGGTGACAGATTCATAAATGCCTTTGAGAAATAAACATTGCATCCTTAGTATAACCTCTAGGTATTTAAGAATATCAAACATCCACAACCACCTTATCTGGCATCTTGAATTAGTTCCAGCAGTATTACTCATTCCAATGGACAAATAGTTTCCTGTGCTTACCCCCAAAGACAGACTGCTATGCCTGAAAATGCTGTTACTGCACTGGTGTACCAGAGTGCAAAACACATACACTATCTCTGATTTCAGAAGCGACATTGTTAAGACTTGTTTACACTGGCATACTCCAACTTTAGCTACACCCTGACTGGAGCATATTAGGTAAAGAATTTTGTTTAATATTTGAAATCCTTGTAAGTATTTTATGTGAGATGTTTTATTCAATTACATCAATGTCTTCATGGTTTATGATTATTTATCGTTTTTTTTCACACAATATAACAAATATGTTACAGTAATAAAACAAAGAAAAGTAGAAACACCTTTTGGGAAAATTACCCTAAATTCCTGCGAATGTTGTACAGAGTTTCTTGAAAAATTATCAGTGTTTGTAAACTTATGACTACTAACGAGTGGCAATGTGGAACTAAATGGGAAACGAGGTTGCAGAGAAGAGATGCAGATTATCTAATGGAAATACACCTGTAAGAAATATAAAAATAACGGCAACATGGAATTGTGAAGCATGAGTGATCATTACACATATAATAAATACAGCCTCATAAAATTAAAAAAGAACAAATATCAACTCAATAAGTAGCAAGTGAGAAGTTGATTATTGTGTGCTGTCGTGTATACATGCTGTTACATAACATGCACAAAGCAAACATGTAGTTAACTGTCATTAATGCATAATGCAGGCATAAATATGTACATGCGGTGCTATGTCAGTGCAATAAGTATGCATGCGATATCAGTGGATCCTTCAATAGTTTTGGAACTAAAAATTCAAACCAAATTTAAAGAAGTAAAGAACACATATTTTTAGAGAAGATATTGCATTTTACACACGATAATGCTGTAAAGGAGAAAGTAAATTGTCAGTAGTGATATGCAAGGCATCATGCCTGTCGGGCCTCTCCCCAGGTAAGTGTACTTGCACCATGTTATGGTCATGGGCAAAACGCGGTAGCAATTACTGGTTGCCTTTAAGTTACAACAGGAAAAGAAAAAAAAATTAACTTGACAAATTTATTTAACAATTAAAAATAATGATTACAGTCAACTGGTATGCTGTCAAAAGAACAGACATTGGCATAATAACGGAACCAATCTGACCTGGCCACTGTAACTGACAGTTAAGTTTGTCCACTGTATCCAGCAATCTGTCCTGTTATCTATGCTATCATCTGTCCTGTGATCTGTCCGGTGTCCACTAACACACAAATATCTGTACCCTACGATCTGTTCAATGTCCGACGATACAAAATGTTCCTCTCCTGTTATCCTTTCAGTGTCCAATAGCACAAAATATCTGCATACAGATAAGTAGAGAAATTTCACAACTATGCTGTCTACTCCAAGTTATGGACAATATCCAAAATGCAGTAAATCCACTCTCTGATAGAACCACACACTATATTAAGATGTAAACAATGTTCGCAGTACAAGAAATTAACTCTCTGATAGACCCAGACACTGTATCCAGTTCACTCCAACAAAAGTTCAGTCACAAAGTATAAAGTATACAAGAAGTTTATATCCACTTAATAGTAATTCCAAGACACAGTTAGCTTTCTGTACAGCCAGTGAATACTATGTTTATTCGTGGTCAGATGTACAGTCCTTATATATGGTTACGGAAATGACCAGAAGCTTATAGAAGCTTATAAAAATAATTACTGTCACCAGATTAAGTGAGGAAGTTCTAGAAACCAGTTTAAATGGGTTTCCCCAAATCCATTAATATAATCAGTGGGGTTATTCTAGTCTATTTTCCTAGTCTATAAATAGATCAATACGACAGAAAAAATAACACCACATAACACAAAAATCAATAACTCCATTACCTTTAATGTGAATACATTCATATTATGCTTAGATTAAACAATGCATCGGTGCCTATATATGTAACACCCCCCCCCCCCCCCCCTTAAAGAAAAATTTTGGAAGCCAAGGGGTTACAAAATTTTACAAGATTTTTTCCTTTTTTAAACAAATATTTATATACATACACACAGGGAATAACTTTTTACCAAGCATATTTACCTAAACACAAAAGTAACAGTTATACAAAACAGTTTTACAAACTTATTAATCACAAGCATATAAATTATACTGTTGAACTTTAAACACAGTTTCTGGACAAAGCATGTCTGTGCAGACGATTTGTTTTACTTTAACAAGTCCTATTTATACACTGAATTTTTGTCATTAGCAGTGTTTCAATTAATAGTCATGACAAGCTATGTTGTACCTCTTTCGAAGTAAGGCTTTACCATATTCAATTCACACACTTGGTTTAAGTGTCTGCCATCAAAGTTTTTAAAAGTCCAATGGAGAGTTCCTACTCTCTTTGTTACTAGGTATGACCCTAGATCTCTAGGCTGCAGTGTGTTCCTTCGGCTGGGTGATGACACTGAAACCTTGCCTCCTGGATTGAAAACACGGTTTTGTGATTTCCTATCATAAAGCATTTTTCATTTTTGATGGAGAATTTTCTAAACTTTGCTGTGCAAGTTCACAAGCCTTTTTCAACTTTCTAAACTTTCAGATATAATCTACAGGTTTAGGCTCTCAGTGTTCTTAGATAACCAATTTTGTTTCAACAGCTTGAGAGGACTGAATGACCAAAGACCAACTCAAAGGGACTAAAGCCAAAGACTCTTGAACTGACTCCATAACCACAAACAATAATAAGCTGATGCCTTCATTGCAGTCCTAATCATATTCTTCAAAGTTGAATGGAACCTTTCAAGTGCACCTTGTGATTCTGGGTGATGAGATCTAGATTTTATCTGTTTAACACCTATGTAAAATGCAACCTGTTGAAATAGTCCTGACATAAAATTTGACCTTTGATCTGACTGGATCTCTTTCGGTAAGCCAACTTAAGTAAAGAAATTGACTAGGGCTTTTGAGATTTTGTGCTATGTTATGTTGGTCAAAGGTATGGCTTCTGGGAATCTGTTTGAGGCACACATAATGTTCAAAAGATATTGGTTTCTGGATTTAGTTTTTGGCCTACAAAATCAATTATCACTTTACTAAATGGTTCCTCAAATGCTGGAATCAGTTTGAGAGGAGCTACAGGAATTTTTTGGTTTGGTTCCCCTACCATTTGATAAATGTGACAAGTCTTACAAAATTCTGCACCACAGCGCTGGGTTTGAGGCCAATAGAAATGCTTAGTTATTTGCTATAGTTTTTATTGATGCCCAAATGGCCACCCATTGAAGACTCATGAGCCAATTTCAATATCTCACTTCAGTACATTTTGGCACTACAATCTGGTGTATTCCTGACCATTCCTCAGATGCAGGGACATTTGGTGGCCTCCACTTTTGCATAAGCACACCGTTTTTTGACATAATAGCCTACAGGGACCTCATATAGCTCTACTGGTGGCAAGAGCAATTTGAATAAAGGGGCTAATTCAAGTTCATTTTCCTGCTCCGAAATCAATTTTGATTTTGAAAGTAACATATCTGGACCATCTATTGTGTCTTGATTCTCAGAATCTATCCTAGCCTTAGAGTTAGTATTGCTATGATTCTGTACATCATGGTCATAGTTGTTCAAGAATGCATCTGACAAATCAACTAAGACATCTGTAGATCGTTTACAATCTTTTGGTCCTTTTTTGCTTTTAGCCATTGCTCGAGTCACAGCACAGGAGGGAAAATACCAGGAATAACCTCTTCTAATTTCTCAGTGCTAACCAAAGTGATCAGCTTAGAAGTAACCTTAGGATCAGCAATCACCTTTCCACCTGCCAGATAATTGGCAGTGGGCCTGGTACCCATCACAACAGAACCAGTAACTAAGTCTTCAATACCTTGAGCAATAACACTCTCACCAGTAGAAGTGCTGACACTCAATGGCAATACACCTTCTAAAAGTAAGGACTGAGTAGCTTCAGTATCTCTTAGTATCTTAATGGGAACCTCACTGGAAGTACTTGTTGAGGGTACAAACCCCCCAGATACAAAAGGTTTGAACTGTTCCCTAATAATCTCAGACTTAACCAGTTAGACACAAAAGCGTTGGGCGTTGCCTCTTTTTCTATCTTTTTCTTTAAGAGCCAACAATTAGACATAACATACCCAGGTTTTTTTACAATAATGGCACACGGGAAAAAAGGATCTGGGGTTCCTATTCTTACTCATAGTCTGATTTGAGTTTTAACCCTTATCTGAACACTTAACTGGAGCTACATTTTCAGATCTCATTCCTACGTCAGGATAAGACTTCTTAGTGGAACCAAAGGATCTACTCTTAAAAGTTAAAAAAAGTTAAAAGTGGACTTGTGAGTCATTGCATAGTCATCAGCATAAGCTGCTGCTCTTGCCAAATTTTCAATTTTCTGTTAATCTAGATAGGCTTTAATGTCATCACGAACACACCTTTCAAACTCTTCAATCAAAATAACTTGCCTAAGTCTGTACCTAATTCCTTAGAATTACACTATTTGTCAAAGTACACTTCTTTCTCATGGCCAAATTCAACATGAGTTTGACTTTCTTGCCTACGGTAATTCCTGAATTTTTGATGATATGCTTTTGGTACCAACTCATATGCTTTGAAAATGACATTTTTCACACAGTTATAGTCCACACATTCAGAAATTGTATATGCCTCTTGGGCCTTCCTCTTCAAAACACTTTGCAGAATTGAGGCCATTGGTCTGTGGGCCATCTAAAATTTTGCGGCACTGGTTCAAAGTGCTGAAAATACTTACCAACTTCTGATTCATTAAAAGGTGGTACCAGTTGCACATTTTTACCCAAATCAAATTTGGTAGCGATGGACTCTTCATGGGCAATTCTCCCGGCATTGAGTTCTAAAGCTCTCATTTCTCTTTCATGCTTAAGCTCAAGTTCTGATTTATATTTTTGAGCTTCAAGCTCTTCTTTTTGTTGTTGATCTTCAAGGTCTTTAAGTTTAACTCTCTTTCAATTTCTAATCGAGTTATCTCAAGTTGCCCAGAAGGTTCCATTGGTAGAGGCTTATACACTTCCCAACAACTATCAGGTAAAACGTCTTCACTAACTGCTCAACAATAAGCCTTTTAAGTTCATGTTTATGTGTTGTCCTTTTCACCTCTAACTGTAACTCTTTTGTATCTGCATTAGCATATCTTTTTTAAAAGTTTCTAGAACCTCCATAGATTATGAATGTAACAAACTCTTTAGCACTACCCATTTTGAGCACTGTTGACTGTAACAAATTATCAAATCAAATGAATTTTCAAAATGTTAACTGAATGGTTGGATCAAATGGTTGGATCCCAGATGAGCCCCAAATTTAGTTTTTGGCCTACAAAATCAATTATCACTTTACTAAATGGTTCCTCAAATGCTGGAATCAGTTTGAGAGGAGCTACAGGAATTTTTTGGTTTGGTTCCCCTACCATTTGATAAATGTGACAAGTCTTACAAAATTCTGCACCACAGCGCTGGGTTTGAGGCCAATAGAAATGCTTAGTTATTTGCTATAGTTTTTATTGATGCCCAAATGGCCACCCATTGAAGACTCATGAGCCAATTTCAATATCTCACTTCAGTACATTTTGGCACTACAATCTGGTGTATTCCTGACCATTCCTCAGATGCAGGGACATTTGGTGGCCTCCACTTTTGCATAAGCACACCGTTTTTTGACATAATAGCCTACAGGGACCTCATATAGCTCTACTGGTGGCAAGAGCAATTTGAATAAAGGGGCTAATTCAAGTTCATTTTCCTGCTCCGAAATCAATTTTGATTTTGAAAGTAACATATCTGGACCATCTATTGTGTCTTGATTCTCAGAATCTATCCTAGCCTTAGAGTTAGTATTGCTATGATTCTGTACATCATGGTCATAGTTGTTCAAGAATGCATCTGACAAATCAACTAAGACATCTGTAGATCGTTTACAATCTTTTGGTCCTTTTTTGCTTTTAGCCATTGCTCGAGTCACAGCACAGGAGGGAAAATACCAGGAATAACCTCTTCTAATTTCTCAGTGCTAACCAAAGTGATCAGCTTAGAAGTAACCTTAGGATCAGCAATCACCTTTCCACCTGCCAGATAATTGGCAGTGGGCCTGGTACCCATCACAACAGAACCAGTAACTAAGTCTTCAATACCTTGAGCAATAACACTCTCACCAGTAGAAGTGCTGACACTCAATGGCAATACACCTTCTAAAAGTAAGGACTGAGTAGCTTCAGTATCTCTTAGTATCTTAATGGGAACCTCACTGGAAGTACTTGTTGAGGGTACAAACCCCCCAGATACAAAAGGTTTGAACTGTTCCCTAATAATCTCAGACTTAACCAGTTAGACACAAAAGCGTTGGGCGTTGCCTCTTTTTCTATCTTTTTCTTTAAGAGCCAACAATTAGACATAACATACCCAGGTTTTTTTACAATAATGGCACACGGGAAAAAAGGATCTGGGGTTCCTATTCTTACTCATAGTCTGATTTGAGTTTTAACCCTTATCTGAACACTTAACTGGAGCTACATTTTCAGATCTCATTCCTACGTCAGGATAAGACTTCTTAGTGGAACCAAAGGATCTACTCTTAAAAGTTAAAAAAAGTTAAAAGTGGACTTGTGAGTCATTGCATAGTCATCAGCATAAGCTGCTGCTCTTGCCAAATTTTCAATTTTCTGTTAATCTAGATAGGCTTTAATGTCATCACGAACACACCTTTCAAACTCTTCAATCAAAATAACTTGCCTAAGTCTGTACCTAATTCCTTAGAATTACACTATTTGTCAAAGTACACTTCTTTCTCATGGCCAAATTCAACATGAGTTTGACTTTCTTGCCTACGGTAATTCCTGAATTTTTGATGATATGCTTTTGGTACCAACTCATATGCTTTGAAAATGACATTTTTCACACAGTTATAGTCCACACATTCAGAAATTGTATATGCCTCTTGGGCCTTCCTCTTCAAAACACTTTGCAGAATTGAGGCCATTGGTCTGTGGGCCATCTAAAATTTTGCGGCACTGGTTCAAAGTGCTGAAAATACTTACCAACTTCTGATTCATTAAAAGGTGGTACCAGTTGCACATTTTTACCCAAATCAAATTTGGTAGCGATGGACTCTTCATGGGCAATTCTCCCGGCATTGAGTTCTAAAGCTCTCATTTCTCTTTCATGCTTAAGCTCAAGTTCTGATTTATATTTTTGAGCTTCAAGCTCTTCTTTTTGTTGTTGATCTTCAAGGTCTTTAAGTTTAACTCTCTTTCAATTTCTAATCGAGTTATCTCAAGTTGCCCAGAAGGTTCCATTGGTAGAGGCTTATACACTTCCCAACAACTATCAGGTAAAACGTCTTCACTAACTGCTCAACAATAAGCCTTTTAAGTTCATGTTTATGTGTTGTCCTTTTCACCTCTAACTGTAACTCTTTTGTATCTGCATTAGCATATCTTTTTTAAAAGTTTCTAGAACCTCCATAGATTATGAATGTAACAAACTCTTTAGCACTACCCATTTTGAGCACTGTTGACTGTAACAAATTATCAAATCAAATGAATTTTCAAAATGTTAACTGAATGGTTGGATCAAATGGTTGGATCCCAGATGAGCCCCAAATTTTCCTGTTATGGTCATGGACAAGCGCGGTAGCAATTATTGGTTTTCGTTGACTGGTCACATACTGAAAGAATTGATTGCATCATGCCCAAAAACACACCAATCAAAGACAAAACTGGGGTAGAAATGATTTCCAAAAGAAGTACTGGTATTGCAAATCATATCAGCTGGATACTTGCTTTCACCCTAAGGACTATGAAAGTAATGGGAAATTGTACAAGCACATTTGTGCCCACTGTTTAACTCAAGGCAAAGAAGTAGCTCACCCCCAAAAAGACTGCACTTTGGTCAAGAGGAAAGAAAATGCAAAAACCGAAAAGGTGGCTGTTCACGCCTGGGTTCGAACCTGGACAGCTATAATGTCAACAGCATTTTGGTCCACCAAGGCGTGTCGGATGACCTTGTCAGTATGTCAAATGTTTTCTGCACTTGCAAAACAACCAAGCATGTGTTTAGTGTGAACAGCGTTTGTGGTGATATTGACAGCCAAAAAGTCAGCACTGAGGTCCCCCCTCATCCCTGTAAAATATGCCACAAATTATTTTTATCACTCAGATCTAGACAGGAGAACAATAGAAGGGATATTGGCCAAGGGTAACAAAGCAAAAGCACTGAAGTTACACAATGGAGGTGTAAAAACCTTTGTTTCTCCGCCCCCCCCCCCCCCTGTTGCTTGTCACACCGCGGCTGGATCTTACTTAACAAGTCAAACAACACAAAACATCAATTGTGTTTCCAATGATGTTGTGGCTAGTTATTTGTGTGAACAAAACACCATTCATGGTCGTGATATTGTCAAAAGCACAGGTATTGTCTCTCAAGAAAACAATGGTGTCAAACACAATAAACTTAGTGTTGTCAATGGTGTTGAACATTCTGTGCAAGAATCTATTGTATCACAAGAAAACAAACGTGTCAAAGACAATGGTTCTAGTATTATCTGAAAAGTGTGGACCCGAGTCTATTGTGTTACGAAGAAATAATGGTGTCATAAATAATGATCATATTGTTGTCAGTAACGTTGGAAACCCTGTCCACAATCACAACACATTTGCAGGTACAAACAGCTTGAATGGGGGTAACCAGTCCAATGACAATTGTGACAAGGGAGTCAAATTGGTTGATATCAACTCTTACTCAGATGACAAATTCATTGCCAACCTGTTGTCAAAATCAGTGGCGACGCGTGTTACAACCAATGTTCATTTGCAGTGTCATGACTTTAAACAATGGAAGTCTCAGACAGACTTTGACTTCGGGTCCATCCCTCTCACAGACCTTGTCCTTCCTGAATCAAAAGAGGCTGGTCCTGGATTTGAATCCCCCATTGATCAGCACAATGTAGTCAAAGACTTTCGTATTCCCAGTTTCTTATGTGCTGGTCTGCCAGTGAAATCACAACTAAATATACCTGTCTGGGAAGATTGGCTACAAGATTATTGGGATAAGCAACTAATAGAGCTTTTGCGTCATGGTTTTCTCCTTGATTTTAAGAGAAAATCGGATCTGAGTCATGATTTAAAAAATTGTTCTTCAGTAAACAACTTTCCAAGTGACATTGAAGCTTACATAGCAGAAGAACATTCATATGGTGCCATTTTGGGACCTTTTGACACGAATCCGATAAACCAGTGTCACCATTCCCCGTTCATGACCAGGGAGAAAACCGGATCTGACCATAGAAGAGTCAGTCTAGATCTCTCCTGGCCTAAGGCTCAGTCATTGAATGCTGGTATCGACAAAAGTTCTTCTCTCAACTCAGAATTTGCATTACAGCTTCCTACAGTTGATCACTTTATCAGTGAATTAAAGCATGTTAAAGCAACTTTACCCGTAAAAACATCATGGACCTGCACACTTTAAGAAACCTTGTTCAGCTGTGTGACCAGTCTTATATGGGCATAGTTATCAGTCATATAAAGCCATTTTTGTCACTGCCCTTTATGACTTTCTGAGACTCTCAAACACAGCACCTCACTCTAGTCACACCTTTTAGCCCTCCTGGCATATCACAGCTGGTGACGTCATTTTTGCTAAGAAATTCGTTTAAAGTGGTCTAAAACCAATCAAAACAGAATTAATGCCCATGTCCTATCACTGCACAGATTGAAAGACTCATAGGGACCTTTCCGCTATTTTCAAACTATTTGCACTTCAACCACATGGCCCCCTTTTCAGATCAAAACATCTAGTGGTTGGCAGCTCCTCATTGACTCTCGCATAAGAAAGTTCCAAAAAATGGGCTATCAATCGAATTTTTTCACCTTTCAAACTTTCCCACTCTCGGTTACAACTCTCATGTCCCTCTCCAGCAGATTAAGTCCCATGGCTCCTGGGTCAGACTGTGTTTGGAGGTATATTCAGCAGGACCAGTATATGGGTGAAACTATTGCTTCCTTCCTGGCTTGTGCTGCTCATAATGTTTAACCTACTCTTCTTGGGCTTGAGGGTAATTTTTATTCACTTATATCACATACATGCAACCATATCTCCCATGCTATTGTAAACCTCAGTCACCTCAGACTCATCAGGTCATGGATTCATTCCTGTATAATCACATTTTGACGCATCCCAATCCAAATGCAGGTCTAGGATGCTGTAACTGTAAATTAAGGGCTAGCTCAAACTCACCTTAATTTATGCTAGCCTTAACTTTCCCTGTCTTACCCACACCCATGTTTTAGGTGACCTTTTGGTCCTCGTACATGTCTTGTAAAACTTATGTTAAATATATATATGTATAAATTATCAATAAACTCTAAACTGCATGATTTTCTCTTGAATGGTAAATACTAGTAGTTTAGAATTACCTACTTATGTACATTATCAACCAATTATATTATCTGTTAGATATCTATATATGAATCTTCTAACCACTGCCACTGTGGCCTAGTGGGTAACACTCTTGTCTAGAAACTCAGAGGACATGGGTTCAAACCCAGGTAAGGGTAGATACATAGTGGCTTGGATGACCACTTAAAATGGTGGTCCTCTGTCATTGGGTCCTATCCCCAGTGGCAGGCTAAAGAACCTCAGGGACGTTGATAAATGGTCATCCTTGAGCCTCTATCTTCCAGTTAGGGGAATGTCAGTTACTTGTGAGTTGGGGCTGTACCTGTACAGTTGGATGGGTTAAATAGCGCTTTGAGTCCTGTAGTATATGGAGATATTGCGCTGAGTTTAAACTACAATTGCACTAACAATTAAAAATCACCCACAAACCCGACTTTACTTCCCTGGGGAGGGGGGGACTGTCAGTAGTGATGTGCAAGGCATCGCGCCTGTCAGGCATATCCCCAGGTAAGTGTACTCGCACCATAAGTCGTCACAGTTTCCTTGAAGTCATGTCGCCATAGAGATCTGACCTACAAACATCGGATTGGGTGTCTCTTTCAAGCTCCCTCTCTCTGAAGAAAAATGCTTCAGTTTAAAATTTGTGGCAAACAAGTGGACATGGACAGTTTTATTTGACCCTCCCGCCACATTCCCTTAAAGCTGTCTTTGTATACTCCTCTTGGTTTTTAATCTTTTTAACTTTTATCTTCTCTTTTACATTTATTTTAGGTCTCTTAGTTATACATAGGGGTAATTTTTATACACTTATATCACATACATGCAACTATATCTCCCATGCTATTGTAAACCTTTGGTCACCTCAGACTCATCAGGTTGTGGGTTCATTCCTGTGTACTCACATTTTGACCCATCCTAACCCAAATGCGGGTCTAGGATGCTGTAACTGTAAATTAAGGGCTACCGCAAACTCACCTTAAGTTATGCTAGCCTTAACTTTCCCCGTCTTACCCACACCCGAGTTATAGGTTACATGTCTTGTAAAACTTATGTTAAATATATGTATAAATTATCAATGAACTCTAAACTGAATAATTTTCGCTTGGACTGTAAATACTAGTAGTTTAGAAATACCTACTGATGTACATTATCAACCAATTATATTATCTCTTATTTCGGTGTTCGGTAGGACCGTAACGGACGCGTAATTTTAACAACATTTAAAATTGATGGAAAATACCAAATAATCTGGGTTTTTAGTCGTACTTTTTCTATCATTACTGCTTTCCATGATATACCTTTAGTTAGTTATCCTTTTTATATTGTTTTGAATGCTTTTAACTGTACAACAGTTGTCCTAGTTCATATCGCGGGTATTATCGCCCACTACCGGGAGTTACTCGGTGCTGTTTGGTTGTGTTTTATATTTTCTGAATATTCTGCTAGTGGATATTACGGGCATTACTGTCCTTTACCGGGATCTACTCAGTCATTTTTGGTTGTGGTTTGTACTTTTCTGTCCTTAATGTTTTTGCTGTCAATTTTTGCATGTTTCCATTTCGTCTGTGGTTTGTGGTTTGTAATTCCTTATGATGCGGACTGTTACTCTCCTTCTTTGTATTGTTGGCCTCTTTGTACATTACCATAAGAGTCAAAACAGAATTCAGACTAGGTGCGATGTCGGCCTGCATGGACGTAAATATGATGGACCCACTACCAAATCCATTTTGTTCATTTATGTCAGGACACATAGAGTCACTTTTTGTGAAAAGGCATCTTTCAGGCAGCTTGCTCTGGTTCTATTGTCGGGTGATGTCGCTCTAAATCCTGGGCCATTGAAGTTTGGGTTTGCTAACTGCCGGTCCATTAGGAATAAAGGTCCAATTCTCTGTGATGAAATCCAAACTGGAAATTTTGATGTTTTTGGTCTCACCGAGACCCATATCAAAGCTCTAGACACACCCTCATTTTTAAATGAGTTAACGCCTGAAGATTTTTCCCTTGTTCACACCAATAGAGAAAACAAACGTGGTGGCTTTTTTATTAAATCTGCTCTTGATTTTAAAACCATTCATTCCCCTGAGTTCTCCTCCTTTGAAAATCACACTGTCTGTCTCACTCTTGATGGGCGTCGCTTGTTTCTTGGGGTCATTTACCGGCCCCCTGCCTCATCTGTAGTAAAATTTTTTGAAGATTTTCTGTCATATGTGGGTTTTTTGTCTTCCTTATCCCCCTCCTTTGTCATTTGTGGTGATTTTAATCTTCATGTCGACATTATGTCTCCAACAGTCTCTGAATTTAAATCAGTCATGGATTCTTGCTGTCTGTCCCAATACATTGATTTTCCTACTCACCTTCATGGTCATACCTTAGATTTGTTGATGGCTCCATCTGAGTTCTCTGCAATTTCTGATGTGAAAGGGTCAGGCTTCATCAGTGATCACAAAATGATCTCTTGTGTGGTTGACTTTCCATCTTTGGATACACCAATTCAGAAAGTTGTTACCTTCCGTCAGTACCATAAATTGAACATTGATAAATTCAGAAGTGACCTCCTGACTATTCCGTTTGTTAGCTCACCATCTGATGACATAGATTTATTGCATGAACAGTACATGTCTGGTGTGTCTGGCCTTTTAGATATTCATGCACCAGTGAAGACTAAACAGCTCATCAAACCAGCCCCAAGCTGGATAACTGATGAGTATAGAACTGCCAAGTGCATGAGAAGGCAGTTTGAGCGTGCCTGGAGAAGAGACAAATCCCCTGAAAATCGTTCCCGTCTTCGACGACAGATAAACAGATGTAACCACATCCTAAATAGAAACAAGGGGTGTTTCTATCGTGATCTAGTCAGTGAAAATTGCGGCGATAGCAAGAGGTTATGGCATGCACTAAACAGAACATTGAGTCGGTCAAATTCTACTGTCCTCCCATCCTTTGATGATGAAAAGTCTTTAGCAAACAGATTTGGTTCGTTTTTCATTGATAAAATTAAAAAGATTCGAGACACCTTTAAATACACCCGATCTCAGGTTCTTCATCCAGACAAGGAGCCGCCGACTTTCTGTTCCTTTCAAGCTGTCACTGAGACTGAAGTCCTTAAGTTTATCAAGGAATCCCCTTCTAAAACTTGCTCCCTTGATCCATGCCCCACTCACATTGTGAAACAATGTATTGACATTCTTCTCCCTTCATTGACTAAACTAGTTAACTTGTCCCTCAAAAACGGCATTTTCCCTAATCCTTTCAAACAGGCTATTGTCACTCCCCTCCTCAAAAGAGGATTTGAAGAGCTACCGACCAGTGTCCGGTCTTAGCTTCTTGTCAAAATTGGTCGAGCGAATTGTGGCTGCCCAAATTAGATCTCATATGGATTCTCATGATCTTGGTAATACTTTCCAGTCAGCCTACAAGGTGGGGCACTCGACAGAAACTGCCTTGTTGTGCGTCAAAAATGAGATTCACTTATCTCTGTCCAAGGGCATGCCTACAGCACTAGTGCTACTCGACCTGTCTGCGGCATTTGATACTATCGATCATGACACACTCCTATCCTGTCTGTCGTCTAGATTTGGTTTTGCTGGATCGGCATTAAAATGGTTTAGATCCTATCTCCAGGATCGTTTTCAGTCAGTCAAGATTGGTTCTAGTCTTTCGAATTTGTTCAAATTGAAGTTTGGAGTCCCCCAAGGTTCTGTCTTAGGTCCCCTTCTGTTTTCCCTCTACACAACACCTCTTAGTCAAGTCATCAGAAAATATACTGGAGTCCGTTACCACTTCTATGCGGACGACACTCAGTTGTTCATTCACTTATCCCCTGATGATAGTCTCAAGTCTTTTGACCGTCTTAAATCATGTTTGAATGCTATTCAGGTCTGGATGTCTGAAAACAAACTCAAGCTAAATCCTGATAAAACAGAATTCATAGTCTTCGGTGCCAAAGACAGACACAAATGGCTCAGTGACTCACTACCTGTCAATATCCTGGGTAATTGTCTCTCTCCCGCAGATGTTGTACGCAATCTGGGCATTCTGTTTGATGCAAAGTTTTGTTTCACCAATCACGTAAATTCTGTTATCAAATCCTGCTTTATCAGCCTCAGGGACCTTCATCGTATCAGGAGGTTTCTTTCTGTGGATACATCAGTGGTGATTGCAAATGCTCTGGTCAGTAGTCGTTTGGATTATTGCAACTCTCTTTTTCGCAGTTTGTCATCCCGAAATTCTACAAGGCTCCAATATGTTCAAAATGCGCTTGCACGGTTTGTCACTGGTGCTTCAAAGTACACTCACATTACATCCACCCTTAGGACACTCCATTGGCTACCCGTTAGACAACGTATTATCTTCAAAACCCTAGTTTTGGTCTATAAGTACCTCACCACTGGCCAGCCTAAGTATTTTGCACCATATCTCCCCTTGTACAAATCTGCCGTGAATACAAGACGTTCCAATCCCAAAAATTTGTTCCTTCTGGTTCCCTCTTACTGTCCTTCCATCCATAAATCAAAGGTCCATTTTAACAATAGTTTCTCATATGATGCCCCTAAGTTATGGAATGATCTTCCATATGATATACGCAGTGCTCCAAATCTCTCCAGTTTCAAAAGTCGACTCAAAACCTACCTATTTCAGAAATCATTCCCACCATAGCTTCTTACTACCGAACACCGGACCGCCTCCCTGGCAACGACTCGGAACATGTCTAATGTCTCATGATTTATGCCTTACGTATTGGATGGTGTGCCTTAGAATCCGTTGATACGGAGATTAAGCACCTGGACAACTGATTGATTGATAGATATCTATATATGTACATTATAACCAATAAAAATTATCCGCACGCCTAACTTTAATTCCTTGTGGAGGGGGGGATGTATTATATAAAGAAACCAAATGAAACAAAGGATTACAAAGTGGTTAGTACATGGATAAGTACATGGTAGAAGAACAAAACTACCACATGTTACAATTGAAGAAATTATTCCACCACCTGTTGAAATAATGTAGAAGTACATTAGGAAGCAAGCGTACAAGGAAGAAAAAAATAATGACAGCGTATACTCATACAAATCTCAAATATTGGAGCAAATGTGAAGAGGGCGATAATAAACTCATCACACTGGAGGTAAGGAGATGTGTTTTGAGAACAAGAGGACAACAGGTATGGGAGAATATGAAGAATGATGTGGAATTGAGATAACAAGTTTGAGTACCATTGTATGTGAAAGTAATAAAATTCTGAGTACTCACAGTAGTGTTGTAAAGGTACATCAGTGGCAATTATGGTAAAGAAATATGACTGGATGATATATTATTTCGCTATTTATTGCCCTCTTTTATACAAAGTAATGGGAATCTTTTGCAATTAAATGCTTATTTGATTATCCAAAGTAAGAAATATAAATTGTATTTTAGTGAGAGAAGAGGATATTAAAATGAACATTGTACAGTTCAATATAGGGATGTCAGAGGCACATAACCTGTGAAAAGGTGTAGTGTGAACCTGGGTGAAGATGAGGTGGAGGAGGTAGCTTTTAACTGGTCCACTTGCAAATTCAAATTGAAGCAAACCCCCACTGGGATGGAGGCTTGGGTACAAAAATGGGGGAATCGTTGACACTCACAACATTGTCCACCTGGTAGTTTACAAACAAGTTGAGACTTTTCAATAATGTTTGCAACTGGTGGAAGCCCCTGGCTTTATTTACAACAATTTACACCATTTGTAAGACACTTGAACGAATAATGACAGTAGATATACATAGCTATGACTGACAAGTTGTGCCCTAGCATCAACAATAAAATTGACAACGGTGGACCAAACAGTGTGCAAGGTCAAACTGACAACAAACTGCAATGAGTGAATGAAGGTAATAAGGCTGCAGTTGTGAAAGAGAGAGAAAAAATATGTCAGGAAGAGTCTTACAGACTATGGCGTAAGTGAAGAATGTGATTATGTATAGTATCTTTGTGTAAGGTCTAATTAATATGACCATAAGGCACAGGAAAAATACTATGTAAGGTTAAGCGAGTAAGTATATCAGAAGAATTGAAACAAAACGGGTATGATACAAGTGTTGTATGTATAATAACTTAATAAACTTACTGATATTTTAATATTATGTCCAATAATTTGGGGGTATAGAACCATAAAGTTGTACACAGCTCATTGCAGCAGTCATTTTCGAAACAGATTCTTGTTAATCTCCCCCTTTAATTTTCATTGGTTGACCTTTGACCTCAGGTCAATTCTTCCCGCTAAAAAGCACATTGCTATTCATTCTTGAGGGGTAGTCAAAGGGATATGACGCTATTTGTAAAACAGTTGTAAATTTTTTCTGTTTTTGCATAACTTTTGCTTCATGTTAGAGTTAACGGTTTATAGTAAACACTATTTTGGCGTCATGTGTATTTAATGTCAACTTAAGTGAGCTTTAACTTTTCTGGTTAATATTTGGGTGTATTTTTAAACATCAGTGTGTGTAATAAGGTGAGTTGGCTGGTTTTCTTTTAATAGTTAGTTTTATAACGATTGTATTGTTATGACATAAATTTCACAAATATACCTGAAAATATAATATACCTATCTATGATAACTCCAATACTAAGCACAAGAAGATGCACTCAGAGAGAGCAAAATGCTCGACTCCATGTGACAAGTCTCCCAAGTGATATAAAGTATTGTAAGGAAGACAATAAAATAAAACCAAACATGTAAATTAATCTTCATAGAATTATCAAGTAGAAAGCTAAAGTCATTAAAAATACATTGAAATGGGACCTCTGAAAATTCATGATTTTTTGTATCCATAATAAGATCCAGATCTTTCTTTTAGTAACTTCTTCCTTCGGTCATGTCCTACCCACAAATTTTTAATGAAGATCTGTTCATTGGTTCTTGAGTAATCTAAACACACACACACTCTACAAAAAGTATCACAAGCTAGGTTTGTGACCTCACAATGACAATTGCATGGTGACATCACTGAGTAATGACATCATCAGAAAGCAAAATATTGATTTTTTATGTATGTGATGAAGAGTAGCAGTTTCACTGTGTATTCCCAATTAAAAATAAAAAAAACTCTCTCCTGACCTTAATTTTCAAGCAAATTACTCCAAATTTTGGAAGAATCCGTCTGTACCCCATGAAATACCTGCTTACCAAATTTGAGATTGATTGATGTTATAGTTTATGAGTTATAAGGGCAAAACGGTGCACAGACAGACGGACAGACAGAAACAAACTGAGCAGGATAATCCTCTCCTATCATCGAGCGTTAATAATGCTTGGTCACTACAAGAAATCCATTAATCCAATAGTGCTCTTTACTCTGCTAGCAGTAAATGGACAGATTGCATGTTGTTGGTGGATATGTCCATTGGGGAACCCTGAGAAATTGTTTCAGTAAGCAGGGCTTTGTTGCATGTCAATAGTGCTTGTACTAGTGCTCGAATGGCTTGACTTTTTAAGGGCTACATGTTCGTGCAAGGACACTTTGGCTGTTTTGATCCATGCAATGGCTAGTGCTGTAGTAGCACTTGTAGATTGATTTTCTAAAATGGACAGTGCTCTGACCTCAATAACACCTTCAGGTGAGCTCTTGTTAGTTGTGATTGCTGTGGTAGCACTTATGGATTGATTTTCCACAAGTGTCAGTGCCCTGAACTCAACAACACATGATGTTAAGGTGAGCCCCTGTTTGTGGAGGTGAGCTTCTGTAATGATTACAAGTGCCACATATACATTTATTTATAAAACCCATGCCTTCCCAGAACTTCATGCTTATGCTCTTGTGTCTTGGTCAGCAAATAGAATCAACTGTCATACACTGAAGGAAACACTTAGGAAGTATTTGTCTGTTTTGGACTTTGAAAAATATTCACTCATTGGAAAAAACTCATTGGGACTTTGAAATTATTTGTGAAGTGAATTTGGGTGATCTGTCTAAAGCCATCAATAACCTAAAAGGTCTGGTCAGACAGCAAGGACGAGATGTCCAATTTATGAAGACCAATATGAGAAACCAACAGTTTCAAGTGAAAAGTCCACAAGGTCAGAACCCAGTGTAAGAGGGAATTTTCAATCCTACTGTCAAAGGTGCAATAGATCTGGCCACACAGCTGTTAAATGCATCAGGGGGCCTCAGCCATCAGATGCTATGTTACCAGTGTAACAAAATGGGATATTTGAAAAACGACTGCCCATAACTAAAGCAGAGACAATTTAATCAGTGGAATGGAGTCAAAAGACAGTCTTTAAACTACCAAAACATGTCTCAGAATGGGGCTGTGATGCAGCCAAGATGAATGTAAGTGTGGAAACCAACCCCAGCCAAGCAAGTTACTTGAGACACGAGGACAGGTGTTTGTTTAGTAGGGAGAACATTACAATTGAGAAAGGGTTCTCCTTCATGAAGATTTATCATGAGAAAGTTCCCCTGTATGCACTTATTCATTCTGGATCAATCATTTCTCTGGCTGGACCAAAACTTTTTCAACAAATCCCATCTTTGAGAGAATAATTAAAACCTTAAGATGGTGAAGCCTTTGTAATTTAACATTCAAGTTTCCTGGACAGTTAACTTTTGCCTTTCAATAGGCTAAAGTAATTTATGAGTTTGTTTAAAATATGTGGAGACAATGCCATATTCTGTGTTATTTGGAGCTGATTTTTTGAAATCTACTGGGACTAATGTTGATTTTGGAAATGGAATAGTTACAATTCCAGATGTCTCGGAAATATCTGCACAACAAACACAAACCATAATGCTTAAACAAAGGAGTTTATTTTATGGTACTTTACGACAAAAACTCTGTATTGATTATTAAAACTGATTGTTCCTTTTGACAGTTCAGAGTCACATGGAGTTAAACCTGGCAGTACAGTAGTACAAGTGAACAGTCAAAACTGAATGGTATCAGTTTGTTTGGTTAATGACACTGAAATGCCTTATGTTATAGAAAAAGGAGACAATATAGCAAGTGTGCAGTTATTGAAAGGAGATGACAGTATTTGTGAGATAGTTGTTAATGTTAAAATATTGACTCTATTGCCAATAAACAAGTGGCTAATGAGTTTATTGAAGGGCAACAATTTGAGGATCAGTTTATGTTGGATAAAACCTTTCTCACACTAGTGGAAGTTGAAGATTTACAGCATGTACTTTGGGAATATGTTGACCTTTTTCAAATGCCAGGACAAGGTCTAGGTTACACAAATGTCTTGAAACACCCAATTAGGCTTATGTCTTGGAGTAAGATTATCAAAACTGTTCCTTATAGGCGTAACCCAAAGGTGAGGGAAGAAATTTTATAACAAATCCAGGTTATGTGAGATCAAGGTATTGTTAGACCTCCAGAGAGTCCATATGCATCACCTGTAGTTATGGTAACAAAGCCGGATGGCACTCTTCATTTCTGTGTTGATTTTCTCAAATTAAATACTGAGACTATAGCAGATTGTCATCCCATAGGACGTATTGATGATTTTCTGGATTCACTTGGAAATGCTAGAGCCAAATACTTTTACCTGGAAAGTTGTACAAAACTTGAAACAAGTGAGGTCATTCTTGGGACTTAGTGGATTTTATAGGAAATACATACATTGAGCATTATAGTAAGATTACAACTCCTTTGACGAAGCTTACTTAGAAAAATGGGCCACTTCAATGGGATAAATCCTGCCAAACTGCCTTTGAACTGTTTATGGGTGCACTTTCTTCACCACCCATACTTGCCTATCCAAGGTACCAAGACCCATTTGTTTTGACAACTGATGTAAGTAGTGATTCAGCTGGGATGGTCCTTAAGTCAAGTTCAAGATGGCAAGGAAAGAGTAATGCTTATGGTGCAAAGAAGTTCACAAGAGCTGAGATGAACTATGGTATCTCTGACAAAGAAGCTCCTGCTATTATATTGGGTGTACACCACTTTGAGCCAAATATTAAGGGCACAACCACTCAGCTTTGAAGTGGATGTTTGGACAAAAGACTGTTAGTGGCAGAATAGCTCGTTGGATAGCTTACATGCAATATTTTAGCTACACAGTGGAGCATAAGGCTAGGAAATGCAGTTAGTCTTAGTCGACAGGGAGAAGGTGATCTTGGGATCACAGGGGACATAGATAATGTCACAGATGACATACTACTACCTGGTATCAACAATGTTGTTGAGGAGGAGGACAAGCAGGAAGCTGACCCTTCATTAAAGCCAGATGTACAGTTACAAGATGAAGCCCTGGATCTGATGATGACCGCAAAGACCTCAAATCCATGGAAAAACAGACCGAAAGCACCAGCAGATGTTAGACCAAGCCTAACAACAAAATCTCTCAGAAAGATGCAACTTGTGGATGAAAATTCTCCCATTATAAACTACTTAGAGGAAGACATTGTGCCAACAAATATGAGAGATGCGAAGAGACTAGTTACAGTTGCCAGAATTATGAACTTATTGAAGGTGTACTTTACGATATGTGCTATCCAGAAGGACTTGGGAGAAATGACCAAATTATCATTCAATTAGTACTTCCGAGGGCCTTGATCCATGAAGTGCTCACAGCTGTGCATGGTGACCCATCAGGAGCCCAGTATGGAATCAGAAAAACATATCACACACCAAAGTTGGATTATTATTTGCGTGGAATGCTCAGAGATGTACCAAATTGGGTCTTATCTTGTCATCACTGTTGTTCATTCAAGAAACCTACAAAACCATACAGATCGCCATTGAAACCACTACCAGCTTTTAGAGTTGGCAATGTTGGGCATTGGATATATTTGGACCTCTGAAAGAATCATACACTGGAACTAAGTACTTGATAGTTTTCATGGAATATGCAACCAAGTATGCAGAATGTTTTCCAGTTATGGAAATAAAATCTCACATCATTGCAAGACACTTTGTGGATGAAATTGTTTACAGATATGGTGCACCAACCCACCTCTTGAATGACATGGGCACTCCTTTGATTTCACAAGGTTTCAATAAAGCTGCACTGATGATGGGGACTAAGAGACTAGTAACAACTTCTTTTAGGCCAAGTATAGATGTCATGGTAGAGCGTTTTAACTACTCTATAGCAGCTCTCTGCGTATCTGGACTCAGCTGGGAAGGATTGGTGCAGGATGGTGCAAGGAATGGTGTTTGCTTATAATGTTAGTGTTTCTGTTGAGAGCACACATTATCAGCCATTCTATTTGATGTTTGGGTGAACCCCAAGGAGCCCAATAAGTGTAGCTTTGCCCGAAGTATCCAATGTGCAGGAAAAAATAAACATTTTGTAAGTGATCTTGTCACAGGACTTCATCATGCACATGAAATTGCCCAATCAAACATGAAGTATCATAAGCAGAAAATGAAGGAGCAATAGGATAAGAAGGCTTACATAAAGGAATATGAAGTTGGAGAGAGAGTCTGAGTATACTTCCCTGCAGTAAAAGTGGGAGGAAACAAGAAGCTGAAGAATCCTTTCAGTGAACCATATATAATTACAGAGAAAGTTAGCAATAAAAACTTTCGACTAGTCAGGGGTCATTACCTCAAACCTTTATGTAATAAAGTACATATTAACTGCTTACATCTTATTGACCGGACAGTAGTGCCATCAGTAGATGAAGAACTTTGCCAAATTTTAGCTGAAGAAGATAAGTTAGAGGAATTGGTAGAAGCGGACCAGGAATTAGTAGACATTGATGAAAATGGGGTAGAACAAGGAAATATAGCAGAGACAGTCAATCGAGAGAATGCAGATGTTATAGAAGCCCGGTATGAAGACAATGAGACCAAGCAGATACTAGTGACCCAGCCCATGACCAAGAGCAAAATCTGAATGATGTTCAGCCTGAAGAAGCTTTAGATGACACTAGGGTGATTGATAAAGTAGTACCACCACTAAGACGCTCAACCCACAAAAGGAAGTTGAGATTTCCCAACATATCTAAGCTAGACAGAATACCAGAGGAGGAGTTAGAAGAACAGTATGAGGTTGGCTGTATAATAAAGGGGAGATATTCAAAATCAGGAGAGCTGGAATATCTCATTGAGTGAGCAAACTACCCAAAGGAATCTCGCTCTTATGAACCATGGAACAATTTAAGTGAAATGGCAAAGCAGTATATAAAAAATACCTTCACAGTTTAATGTCCCATTAGAAAGCAGTGAAGCTATCTTGATACAGTTCATTTTGTATTTTAAAAAAGAAGTAGTTTGCTTTATTTCTCTTGCTGAGAGATGAAGCAACTGCCAGCTGTTTGAAGTGTTAATGCATTCGAATTTAGAATACCCACGAATTATGACAGCCATAATGTGGAATAAGTTGGCCACCTTCTTCTTTGGCTTCAACCTGATTCATGGAGGATATTCAGATGATTTAGGACTTCTGGAAGTCATTGTTAAGGAACATTTAGGACCTGTATTCAGCAGACTTGCAATGTTGGATAACTCTATATCTTATTGGGGACATACAATTGTAGTTCCATTACCAGATTTTTCTGCTCCGAGTGATTACAGTTCTTTTTGCACGGAAGAGTCTTATCGTGAACAGGAGGATTTTGTCATAGACCTGTCCTGTCATTATGGAGACACAAGTTGAATGAAAAAATAAACATTATAAATACATTAATACCGGCTGGCAAAGTGAGAAAACAAAGAGATAATTTGAATGAGCAAAGGCATACTAAGAGATCCCCATTGGATTTTATGGGAACTGTATCTAAGAATTTATTCGGGACAGCGACTGTGAAATATATTGAAACATTAAAGTCTCATATAATTGCTCTAGAAACTAGCTCAGAAGTGTTTGCAGGGTTCCAAAAATTTAAGAATCAATTGAATCACATAAAAACTTTCGAGTGCTGTTGGACGGTGTTAATAAAAACAAAACATTGATCAATGAAAGTTTTCACCACATGGATAGGTTGCAATACTATTGGTCACAAGAACTAGATGATGTGAATGCTAAAGTGAAAGGCCTGAGTGAATTGTCCACAATAATGCACTCTATAAATGCTCATAAAGTCTCTACAATGCTACTAATAACTGAAATGGATAAACTCATTAACAGTTACAATATTTTGTTAAAAGGATATCTACCACTGGAGTTAATTCCGCCAGACAGGACACAGACTATTCTCAGGAATATTACTGAAGCTTAATCACCCTTAATCACTAAAAACAACTTATACATTAAACTAAGCATTCCAATATCAAGCACTAATTTACTATTTAATATATGTAAGGTAGAAAATATACCTGTTGTAGCAGGAAACAGAAACAAATCTTTCACATATATTAGGGAGTTACCAAATTACTTAGAAGTAAGCACTTATAATAAATTTTATACTGAGATTGATGAAGTCAGTTTCCTTGCTTGCCCTGGCACTCTATTAAAATGTCTGAGTACATTTAAAATTTCAGAAAGCACCCAACCTAGTTGTGCCAGTGCTTTGTTTACAAATGATCTAGAAAAAGTGTATGATATCTGCGAAATTATTTTAGACCCCGAACCAAATCCTAAACAAGTCTATTTTATTGATTTGCAAGACGATAAAGTTCTAATAAGTACTCTCGATACTAAATGGGTTGAGACCTGTGAATCAATACCTCCTAGAATTTTTGAGGGTTGCACAAATTTGAGATTTTGTGATTCATAAATGTTCTTGTTGCCTAAAAGCCAGTTCTTTTTATATACCGCCCAGCATTCAAAGTTGTTCTTATCCTGGATTTCTCAACCAAAAGCAGGTTCCAAACATTATGGCAATCTGGAGCTATTTTAAATCAATTAATAAGGAAGTAAATTTATTGTCCAATAGGTTTATTTTAAACAACAGTCATTTTAGCCTACCAGAAATCACTTTAACAAAAGCAGAACTTGGATCAATACTCACTCTGGTAAATCATGAAAAGACTGTGCTTGACTTAAAGAAAACTCTAAGTGCTATTAACAATAATGAAACCCTGTATGCCACTCCTTTTGATGCTTTCTTCAGTCAGACACTTGGTACCCTACTTGAGTCAACTCTTGCTAATTCTATTTCTAATTTCTTTTCAAACTATGTAATTCCAATCATTGTAGTAATTGAGTTTGTGCTTATACTTAAGTTGTATCAGACACAGATTTGTCTTAAGAGGACTCTCACTCACAGAATTGCAGAGTTCATGACCCTTGCAACTACAGAAGCCTTACCTCTTATTGACTTTAGGGATACTTTGAAAATGGAGAAGGATTTGTAAAATTTGTTCCTTATCATTTTGGCTATAGTCAGTATTTCAGTAATAATCCATTTGATCATTCTTTTTGCTAGGAACAGTATGCCAGAAAAACAATGTGGTAAGTCAGTTCCTAATAATCAAGAAACATTCATTAATGTCACCCTAACTAATATGAAAAGCTCTGTAGAACTCTGTAAAGAAACTGCTAATTCCAAGCTCGCTTATATCTGTTGAAGCTTTGAAAGACAAGATCAACACTCCAAAGTTGTCACAATGCTGTGTGGCATTCACACAGCTAAAATTTTGATTGGAATTTCCTCAAAATATCTTTCACTGAATCTGACAGCAAAGTAGAATTACCATCTACCTTTCTCATTTCCCCTATTCTTGCTTTAAAATATTGGAAGATTAAAGGGGGAACTTTTATCTTACGAGTGACAATGCAGACAGGTGATCAAATTCTGGATCTTTTGTGTCATACCTTAAATCCCTTTAAACTGCACACTGATTATATCCCCCTCCAGCAAATAGGGCTATTGCCTCCTGCTCTATTAACCCCACTGTAAACAGGATGTTCTTGTTTTGTTTGGTTTTCCATAAAACATGCTTTTTCCAGTTATCCACAGAGTGCCCTTAAGTTTCATAAAATAAAATGTAAAATTTTTTGTTTTGTTGAAATGCTCTTACAATGTGGAAATCATGAAGAGGTTATTTGGTTTAGTTTCACAGAAAAATTTACATTCTTGTCCATCTGACACAAATAATAATGCCTGCTTTAATAAAAATAAAGTGTCATTGACCATCAAAGTTTATTCCGTATTTCTCATCAATAAAAGATTAACATATCAATGAAAGCATCCACTTTCATATCTATTTAAGCTAAAAGTTCTATTCTGGGGGATTTCATTCCCCTTTTAAAGACTGACCACTCAAATTTCTGGCATGAGCAGGCAATAATGCTAAAGTCATCCTGATGGCATTAGTGGGTATCAATATTTCATCAATTATTAATATCCCTTGCTGGTGTACCAGCATCTAATGACCACTCAAATTTCCACTTCAGCATGCAAATATGCTAAGGTCATCACTGGCTATCAATATTTCATCAATACCCCCTGCAGGTGCACTAGCATCTACTGTACATTCACATTCCCCATAACACTACAGCCTTTTGGGGTGTTCACTTTTCTGTCAAACTGCTATGGGATAAGTCTCTCCAAGTGTTTGCTGATTACATAAACTCTTATAATATTCCGGCTCTTAGTAAGTAATTTGGAAATTTTAAAGATTCTCATCTCTTTCCTACAAGTAAACAACCACTTTTTGCTTTTCCGACATACCTTTTTGTAAGCAATTTGCTTTGCTACAGCATTTAACACAATGACATTTGGATTAAGAAAATGGTGTTCTATGTCTAAACATTTGGATATTTAATTTTAAAAAGGGTGAGTGTTGTTTCACAGTGACAATTAACTTCTTTATGTATTTTAACTATGTATCTCAGATAATTATGTAACTGATGTATTTATATGATGTAACTGATGTGTTATGCATTTATTTGGGAATGTCACTTGTGACATGGATTTATTGATAAAAGTGTATCTATTTTGCTGTGTCTTATGACTCAGGTTAGTTATCATACATCCTTATTATGTATATTTTGGTACATCCTTATTATGTATATTTTGGTGTGTCTTTTGACACCAGTTAGTCTCTTTATAATCACCTAGGCATGTATTTATTTTGGTGTGTCTTTTGACAGTGGGTAGGGTAGTGAATTATTTAATCAATATCTGTTGTGCTGCCCTTTTATGGGTTTACTAAACAATGCCCTGTCTTTCGTTAAGAGAGGGGATGGTCGCCGCAGGTGCAGAAAAGCAGTTTGTTTATTGATTCAAGTGGGCTTTATGTTGTTCTCAATTGATTGGTGTTAAATGTTTTTGCTGTTGTTTTTCACAAAAAAATTTATATCCAATCTTTAAAAGCTGAGGAGGGGGCCACGGTGGCAGAGTGGTAACACTCTCGCCTCCCACCTCTGAGGCCGGGGTTCGATCCCCGTCAAGGCCTTATGTGGGAAAGCTGGCAGTTGCTTGCCGTTTACAGTAGTTGCTTTGGCAGTTTACAGTACAGAACCCTAGCGAACTCTGTGTACTGGTTTCCTCTGCCCTTCCAACTACCCGTCGTGATATGACCTGTACAGTGTTGAAAGCGACGTAAAACCCCAAATAAATAAATTAATTAAAAGCTGAGGACAGCTTTTCTGTGTGCCCAGGGTATTGTTATGACATAAATTTCACAAATTGTACAAGCATATCAACATTTCCAAAATGATTGAAAACTATTTATGTTACTGACCATGATAAAAATAAATAAATTAAATAGATTTCTTAACTTAATAAATAGATTCTCAGTAAGAAAATAAAATATACCTGTCTATGATAACTCCAATACTAAGCAAAATAATGCTTGGGCACTTCAAGAAATCCATTAATCCAATACTGCTCTTTACTTTGCTAACAGTAAATGGACAGGTTGCATGTTGGTGGATGTGTCCATTAGTGAACCCTGAGAAATTGTTTCAGTAAGCATGCCTTTGTTGTATGTCAATAGTGCTTGTACTAGTGCTCGAATGGTTTGACTTTTTAAGGGCTACAAATTCGTGCAAGTGCAAGGACACTTTGGCTGTTTTGATGCATGCAATGGCTTGTGCTCTTTCAGGAATTGGGCTCAATTGGGTGATTTTACTGATGAAATCCTGTGTGTCTCTTTTGTAAGATGTTTGTAGTTGGGTGATTTACTGGACTGCAAATAGGTCTCCCTGGTATTCCTTTTTTGTGGGTTTTTGGGAGGAGGTAAAATTGTCCATGTTTACAATATGTGGGTTTTAAGAATTCAAAATTCTTTTCTGAGATAAGTCCTTTTGACTTCATCTGTATGAGTTTTTCTGTTATCTTTTGTGAAACCTCGGGTGTTGGATCATGTTCTATCTTTGTGTAGAATTTCCGATCTAATACTTGTCTGTACCCTTCTCTGAGGTAGTCCTCAGTATTCATTACTACCACTGCAGACCTTTTGTCTGCTTTTTTGATAACTATAGTTGGGTTATTTTGTAAGGCTAAGATTCCTGGTCTTTGTGCCTTAGTGAGGTTATTTGTTCTATTTTTGGGTAATTTACTGTGAAGTAAATTATTTTTGAAAGTCATTTTGAACCTTTTTAATGATATATGAGTATTGTTTGGTAATCAATCGTCCTTTGGTATAAATTTTGAGTGGATATCCTTACAGGGATCAGCAATGTCATCTAAATTAGATGCAAGTATTCATACCAGTTCTCTATCTTGACTATCTAGAATGTTATTGTCATTGTAGAAGTGATGCTGTAAGACCAGTCTTCTGTGAAAAGTCTTTCCAGAACAAAGATTTCTGTGGTGGTCCTGGAGTGGGGCAAAAAGTTATTATTCTGTGGTCTTCTTGCCTGTTTGATGTTCTTAGGTCTGACTTACATTAGTCTTCTGTTTATCCTTTGTTCCAATTTTCTTGAGGTTTTGAAAAGTGCCACACTAGCTGCTGCTTTGTATCTGTCAGTCAGGTAGTTGTTGATTTCCTCGAATTGGGGTCCTGTAAGTAACCTTTGAAGTTCAGCCAGGTTGGACTGAATTTCTTGTTTAACATTTTTGGTATTTGTGATTAGGTCTTCAAGGATGAGATGTGTTAACTTGGTCTTGGCTTCCTGTGTTATAGAGGCCCATGTGTCCTTAAAAGCATCGTCCCTATTGAATAGGTGTGTTGCAGCTAAAATTTGCTTGTGTAGGAAATTTGTTCTCTGCTAAATTTTTCTTTATTTGATTAGTATTAGTAGCTAGAGATAACCTCTTCCTGTGCAGTGTCTTGGTTTTGAGACATAATTTTTTTTGCTTTCTTTATGGTAACCAGTCCTTTAGTCTCCTACAGACACATTAAGTCTCTTGTTTGCAGGGTTAGAAGTGTTATATTTTTGTTGGCCTAGGATGGTGGCTGTTTGTTCCAGAATCTTAATAGTCTCATCACTCGGTGTGGATTGAGGAACTGGGGTGCCAATTACGGGTGTGATACTAGTGGTAGTTGTACATCTAAAGTGTCCATGGCTGTGGCCAGTGTCGACTGGCTTCCACTTGCTGACATGGTTAGTGCCCACAAGTAAAAACTTATAAAATATGTCACATGGAAGTCAGTCATGGAAGTTGACTTCCATGCGACATATTTTCTAAGAGAATGAATAAGACTTTTTATTAGAACTGCAGGATTGCAATAAATTGAAAAAGAAAAGTCATCAACACTGTTTACTAGATCTTCATCCAGGAACTAAGGTGGAAGAATGAATTGAACAAAGAACTACTAAAATTATATAATCAATGTGTCCCTGTTCACTCACTGTTAGCAAAAAGAAAAGTGAACAAAATGAAGAGGAGAATAAAATTTGATAAGAATATATTGTACTGTATACCTGAATGTGTATGCAATTGAAGTTTGATAAAAATGTATTATGCAGAGTATATTTTAGCTGTTCTTCACAATGTTTAGCTAAATGTTTCTATCTTATGGTACTTCATTTTATGTAATTTTTAAGTAAATATTAAAAATATTAAATATTAAATTTAATAGTTCTTCTTATATTTAATAGTTCATCTTTTTGAAGATACTTGTAAATTTTGTAGACACCCTACTACTTCAGACAATTTGTCAAGAATTGCTTGGGGCAGGATGGTTATCTCTGGAAGATAGACATTTTGTGGATATAAACTAGGCTCAGCTGTAAGACCCCGTTTACGCAAAATAAGTGAACATCCTCTTATAATATGTTTAATGTCTGTGTCATTTGTGGTCCACCCAAGGTTATCAGGACCACTCTGTTTGGACTGTGCAGATTCAGTCAGAGAATCAATCAAAGCAAGTCTTCACATAAAAGACACCATTGTTGATCCTGTCCTGAACCCTTTCATAGCATATTGATGTTCCAATTCCTGTTTAGTATCTGTTGCAAGGTTTACAACACCACTTTTGATAGGTGTGCTGAACAAACTTTGCTTCATATTCTGGTAGAATGGACCAAGCTGACTATGGGTGTGCAGGAGTTCTAAACAAAATGGGGCATGTGGGGAAGCACCATTCAAAATCCCAAAAGCTATGTGCTGCTTAGTGGTAGCTAGAAGCAGGCTGTAGCCAACCCGTCCTTTAAGTCACTCAGCCAGTCATATTGAAAGAACATGATCTAAGTGATCCATCATGTTTTTGTGCAAGGTGAAAGTTGCATTTTTATTGCAACCATAGTTCAAGAATTTGGTGAAACTGTCATGCCATTCATCAGGACTTATACAGCGGGATTATACAGCGCCTTCTGTACATGCGTGCATCCCTCCGTCTGTTCCTCATGTTTTTACATAAATTTTAATATCTCATTCATTTATAAAGATATCTTAACCAAATTTTACAGGGAATGTTTATGGCTATGAAACCCGTCTGTGCAAAATTTTGGCCTCATTTTGAAAAACAAAATGGCCGCCATAGGTAATAGTTTGAAAATCATAAAGGTGCTCTAAATTTTGAAATATTCCAGCTAGCTTCATCAAATTTGCACAAAAGATGTATGGCTAGAAAATCTAGCCCAATAGTAATTTTTGCCTAGTTGTAAAAGTAAAATGGCCACCATATCACATGTTTAATGTCAAATGGGATTATCCTATTAAAAAGGCTTTATATCTCGCCTAATATTGCTCATAGAGGTTTGGAATGTGAAAAAACACTTCAGGAAGTCATGGCCTGGGAATCTTTTCCATTGACCTTTGACCCCTTATGTCCAAACATAAGATAATAAGGGGTGAAGTTGGTCACTATATTTGGAATGGTATTATGCACGCATGCGATGGATGATAGCAGCCCATTGCAAACTTTGGTTTAGATGCTATCATTCTAATCATAGCTTCCACTTTTCTGTTCAAATAATGGACATAAGAAAAGGTGTAATTCAATTCACACCCTAATAATTTTACTACTGATTTCATGGCATCTGAAGTAAAATAGCTAGCTCTGTCGACATCAAGAGTCATGGGTTTACCAAATCTAAATATAACTTTGTCAGAAAATGCTTTCATGACAGTGACTGTCACACAGTCTAAGAGTGAGTACAATTCCATGTAATGAGAACCATGCTCGATTGCTACCAGAAAATAATAGAAGTCACTTCCATTAGCGTTTGTTGTACCCTTGAGGTCCACTGATCAACTGTGTAGCATTGTAGAGAGTTTTGTAGTTTTAATAGACTGTTTATCTTGAGTTTTGTATTGTTGGCATTCCGTACATTGTCAAACAAATGTTTCTATACATTTTCTCATGCGTATGAAGAAATATTTGTCCTGCATTTGAGAGAACATTTTGAGTGTCAAATAATGCACTGCTCAATGATGTAGTTATGGTACTGTTTGTTGGTATTGCTGTGGCAATGCTATACAATATCTATAGAATATAGTGTGTCAAAGAAAGCCTGTACAAATGTCATACCTCATAAAATTCTAATTCTATGGTGATGAACCTAGCTTTTTGGTTTTTGTTGCGTAATTTTCCTGATGACAAATATTCATAGATAGGTTGGAAATAAGGATCATTTCTCTGGTCCTGCATTAATGCTTTTTGTTGCAGGGTGATTGCTAGTTCCCATGACTTTATTTTGTTCTGTAGGGTGATTGCTAGTTCCCATGACTTTATTTTGTTCTGTATCGGCATTCATGTTATTTTCATGTTCATTTCCCAGTAAGCATTTTTGGGTTTTGCAAACGTTTGAAAGGAAACGTTTGGCAAAGGTTAAAAAATAATGGGTACGAAAACCATTTGTAATAGAGTGTTTTTATGTATACCGTTTATTAAACGTTTAATGATAAATGTTAGAAAAACATTATAAAGGAACATAATTATGCCTGATTAATAATGGGGTCAGAGGTCAAATTGAATATCTTTGTATGGTTGCTCACTATTGAAAATATTATTTTTATTTCTAAAATTGTAAGATAGTGGCTTAGAAATTGTGCCCCCATTCAATTTCTACTTTTAGGGATTGCATGTGGGGCAATTTTTGACAAAGTCCTCTAAAATCCCCTATTATTGCCCACCGCCATCTTTGTTTGGACATGTTTGAAGGTGAAGGTTTAAAAATATAGGTGTAAAAAAACGTTTTTGATAAAATGTTTTTAAAATTTTCACAAGCAATGTTGTTTAAACATTTTATGTGTACTGTTTATCAAACATTTCATAATGAATGTTTGAAAAACATTTCCAGCAAAACCTTCATTTCTTCAGCTATTTTGTAAATGTTTCTAATTGTGTCCAGTCAAACCTAGCTTCTTGAGTTATTTCATAAATGTTTAATAAATGTTTTCATTAAAAACGTTTGTATAGAGAATGTTTATAAAACTTTTTTAAACATTACAGCATAAACGTTTACTTGGAAACGTTAAGAAAACCATAAGATATAGTTTAATCAGGTTTTTAAAACGTTTTGTAAATGTTTAAACCATTTAAAAACGTTTCTTATGTTTACTGGGTTATTTCGTCCATATCTACTTGGTGCAAGTCAAGCTCAGTAGTTTGTTTTCACACTACAGCTGATTTGGAATTAGGTTCATTTTTGTTGTGATGGAAGGGAAGCTCATACTATCTGCATACTCTTGTATCACTCTTGTTGTTGGAGCGTGAGATAAATAGTCTGCAATCACATTTGATTTCCCCAGGGTAAATTGAATTTCTAAATAATGCCATGTGTCAAACACAGACTGTATTTAAGATACCTGGAAATATGAATATACATTTTTGAATAAGTACGCAGGTGGTCTATGATTCAGCCTTAGAATCACCTTACTGAAGAGATGTATTTGCGAAAGTATTTTAGGGCCATAGCACATGCTTATAACTCTTGAAATGTTATTGATTGTCTCTGTTCCCATGGATTAAATCTAAAGGACGTTAAGTGAATTGCCTGCAATCTTCCCTTTCGTCTTCGTCTCTTTGCATTAACACTATGCCACAACCTAGGCCAGAAGCATCTGTGTCTATGGAAAATGACATATGGAAACTCGGGAGTTGTATTATGTCAGCATGTTTTATTGCCTGATTAAGCTGTCTAAATGTCTGTTCACATGTGTCCGTCCATTCAAATTTTGCGTTTTTTTCTTAACAAGTCGTATAATGGTACTGCTATTAGAGTAAACTATTTGTGAATCCTAAATATTGTTTTAGTTAAATTTTATTCATTTATTTGGGGTTTTACGTCACTTTCAGCACTGTACAGGTCATATCACGACGGGTAATTGGAAGGGAAGATTAAACCAGTACATACAGTTGGTCAAGGTTCTGTACTGTATACTGCCAACCAACAGCAAGCAACTACCAGCTGTCCCACTTGAGGTCTGGTCGGGAACTAAACTTCGATCTAAGAGGTGGGAGGCGAGAGTGTTACACTCTGCCACTGTGGAATAAGGCCTTCAAATGTATGCCTTGAACTCTAATCAGTATGATACTGTCTTGCAGCTCATAGCTGTCGGACTGTAAGTAACCATATCTTTTTTCCACAGTTGCCTCAATCTACGTTTATTTTTATTTTTGCTCATAGTTTCTGTCTCACAGTTTCTTCTATCCGGTCTAAATTTTCGGAAATTTGGTGCATAATAAGGGTTATGACTGTCAACTATATCTTATATCTATATCTGCTACTATATCTTAGGGCCAGCCTAGTTAAAAAGCTGTCTGTCTTTTTGTTCATTTTCTTGGTTCTATCAAATGAATGCAATCATCCCTCATGATTTGATTTGACTTATGAACAAAATTGCCTTCGCAACAATAATTACGAACAGTCTGTTTCTGACGCACAAACTCCTATTATTCTATTTAACAACATGATGCACTCAGAGAGAGCAAAACGCTCGATGCCATATGACCAGTCTCTTAAGTGATATAAAGTATTGTAAGGAAGACAATAAAATAAAACCAAAATATGTAAATTAATCTTCATAGAAATATCAAGCAGAAAGCTAAAGTCATTGAAATGGGACCTCTGAAAATTCATGATTTTTTGTATCCATAATAAGATCCAGATCTTTCTTTTAGTAACTTCTTCCTTCGGTCAGGTCCTACCCACAAATTTTTTAATAAAGATCTGTTCATTGGTTTTGGAGTAATCTAAACACACACACACAGAAAAAAAAACAAAAAAAACAAACAAACAGACAAATAGGCAAACAATTAGCACACAAAAACATAAACTGCTGGTGCAGGTAAAAATATTGCTTAAAAATCACTTAATGGTGAAAATCACGCATGGTCCTTTTTTGTGATGGACTGTCAAGGAATTGAAAGAAAAAAGAGAAAATAAAACAGAAATAATAGTTTAATAGAAATGATGACTATACCACCCCCTCTCTTTATTATCTTTACGTGAATTTCAAGACATAAAAAGTATCACAAGCTAGGTTTGTGACCTCACAATGACAATTGCATTGTGACATCACTGAGTAATGACATCATCAGAAAGTAAAATATTGATTTTTTACATATTTGATGAAGAGAAGCAGTTTCACTGTGTATTCCCAATTAAAAATGAGAAAAACTCTCTCCTGACTTTAATTTTCAAACAAATTACACTAAATTTGGAAGAATCCGTCTGTACCCTATGAAATACTTGCCCACCAAATTTGTAATCGATTGATGTTATAGTTTATGAGTTATAAGGGCAAAACGGTGCACAGACAGACAGTCAGAAAGACAGACAGACAGAAACAAACTGATTACAATAACTCTCTCCTATCGTCGAGCGTTAATAATTACCTGACATTTTTAGATTTCTCCGGAAATTTTGGTATGGCCTGATGTGTCTGCATGCAGTTGCATAGTGGCCCTTTTACCATAAAACAATCAAACTGGCTCATTTTGGCCATCATTATTCACATTTCTGATTTGAATATCATCTTTTAGTTTCAAACAACACTCTTTTTGCATATGGCTCTTCTTACTACAATAGTAACAGGTTACTGTTTTTGGCCCTACACTGGTAGTTACTTCTTGACTCACCGTCGGTAGCTGTGACTTTAAGTTCCACCAGTTGTCTGCAGAGCACTTGCCTCTTGTAGGTCGGAAGGAGCCCTCTGATGAAAGTCTGCATCGTCATGATGTCTGTTTTTTTTACTTGGTAGCTAACTGTTCGACCCTGAGAACATAACTATGCACCGATTCCATATACTGTTGTTTCAGAGAGTCATAATTATTTTTTTTCCCAATCCATGCTCTTCAGATGGAACTGTTGTTGTCAGAGTACTTTGACCTAAACCAACATTTAGCTCTGTCCTTCAAAGGCATTACAAAGAAATGTTTAGTTTGAGCATTGTCTAGATGGTACAACCTGGCTAACTCACAGAAATTTTGTAGAAATTTTGTTGCAGCTTCCTTCTGGGTTGTTGTGAATGTGCGGGTTTGCAGGTTGTGATTCCTGGTGGCAGCGGATAACTTGAAAGTGGACTGGACACATGCAGTGGTGTGACTACTGGCCCTGGGTGAGAGCCGGTTATGGACCTTGATGTTCATGAAACTGCCACAGTCATGGACACCGGTGGTTCTTCTTTGGTTTTGCTCATGTCGTCAGATTCTGATGTGGGGTTGTCCCCTGATACTTCTTTGTCTTCGATGGTTCTGCATCTTATATTGAGGTTTCTTGTTGATATTCCTGTCCATCATTTTCTTTGACGTCTCCATAGTCATGGGTGAAGTTGTTGTTCAATCTTTCTAACCTCAATTTCTGCTTGGCTGAATTAATGGTTCATGGTTTTGCGTGAAGAGAGGCATTAAGTTGCCATATCCATGATTAGCATGGACATTGGAAAACTGGATCTTTTGTAGTCCATGGATTGACATCAATGAACACACTGAAATAGTCCTGGACATCTTTTATTCAGAAAGGTTCTGTTTTTTCAATATTTCACAATAACATATTCAGTTGACACGGTAGGCTATGGTGGATAGGCTTTTGCAAACAGGTAAGTTTTAAGCTTCTTTCTGAAGGAGGCAACTGATATTGCACTGCGCACATCATGAGGGAGTTCATTCCAGATCTTAGGAGCATCAAAGGCAAAGCTGTGATCAAAATGTTTGACAGACTTGAAGACTGATGAGTGGAAAGGAGGAACAGTAAGGTATTGACGATCTGGGTGACTGTGCCTGGTACCATAGGAGCAGCTGCTGGGAGACAAGAAGGTTGAAAGTAAGAAGGACAACCGTTATGTAGAAATTTATAAACTAGTGTTGCAGTTTTGAACATACATCTATACTTCACGGGCAGCCAGTGGAGTTGCTTCAGAATGGGTGTAACATGAGCATACTTTCTATGATTTGTAACAATACGAGCAAGGGTATTTTGAATACTTTGCAATTTGTGCAGATTGAAACATGACAAACACCTAAACAGAGAGTTACAGTAGTCCAGACGGCTACTAACCAGGGCATTTGCTGCAAGGACTGCCACTTCTGGGGTAAGATACTGTCTTATTCTACGAAGGTCACACATCTCTTGACATGTTCAGAGAAGGAAAATTCTGCATCAAACCATACACCTAGATTTCTGAGAGAATCAACCGGATGAAGAAGGCTACCAAAAATACTGACTGGAAAAAGGGAGGAAATCATCTGATGCTGAGACTTAAAAAACAATAAATTCAGTTTTTTCTGGGTTGAGCAAGAGCAGTAGAGGCATTCTTATGGGAGAGATGGATGTACAGCTGTGTATTGTCTGCATAGAAGTGAAATTTAATATGCGGATGAAGGCGGATGATTTTGCTAAGTGGTGTAATATAGAGCGAAAACAGCAATGGACCGAGAACTGAACCTTGGGGAATGCCATAAACGAGTCTGCTTAATTAAGATAGTGTGGAATCTATCTTGACAGACTGACATTGATCACTCAAATAGGAAGCAAACCACTTTAGAACAGTTCCACCAAGACCAAACCAGGATTTAAGGTAACCAATAAGAATATTATGATCTATGGTATCAAACGCGGCTGATAAATCCAGAAGAACTAGAGCCTAATGTAGTTATATTATTTTATATTGCCAAATGTTTAACTTTGATCAAGTTGGAGGTTAAATTCATTAATTGAATTTTAGAATGTTTCCGAATTGTAAGTTTTGAAGATATAAATTCACAGAGAAATGTGTTGCTTAATTGTTTAGCCAATACCGAAAAGTTACAAATTAATGCTAGGTGATAGTTTAGCCAATATATACGTAGTTTTTCATCATTTTATCTAATAATTACTACATTAGACTAGTACGATAGTACACTACCTTGTCTCGCAAACAGATTCCAGCTAGGTAGGCTTCATTGATAATGTTCAGGAATAGGTAGAAAACTTGGAGGAGCCATATATCACCAAATTTAGGACAAAGAACCCACCCATTATGCATGATACAGAAGCGCCAGTGAACAAGCCAACACCACAACAACAACCGTATGCACTTCCTTAGCCTTTGCAGAGCAGACGAGAAAACCTGTAGAACAGACTCAGGCTCAGTATCATTAGCATCCAACACAACAACAACAAAAACAGTAACACATCAATAGGCACCTGCAACCGCTAAACACATCCTGCACACTACCTGAGACCTCCACTGATTCCCAAAATACAGAACCACCATCTCTCTCTAGTCTTTGGCCTCTCATCTACTTGTGCATGTGGCTCTTCTCTATACTGCTCTACTGTGCGATGATGCAGTTTAGTCCTCCTTGTGCAGTAAATAACATGAGATGGTGGCCACCAGCTCACTCTCTTGTATGGTGGATAGGAGCACCTGCCACCAATCGCTAAAGATCCTAAAACATTGTCAGCCACACTCCTACTTTTTCTTTTTGTTTTATGGTTGAAAATCTTCTGTTTGTGAGACATGACTCATTGGACTCTTTGCAAGGAAGGCTTCATTAGCAATGGATTGAGTGGAAATATATTATCTGACAAGAAGGGGAAGAGCAGCACAAGGAAACTCAATGGACTCTTTTATCTTATCCCCACAGGTCATACTGAGGGAAAATCTGTGAGTCGGACCAGGAGATACTGCTGTCCACACAGAAGCATTTGTTGGTATCTACAAGGCTACAAATACTATAAAGTGAAGCTTCTTCAGGTGACACACTGACTTAACCTCCTCCTTCACATATGATGACCCCATGCTTCTCAGTAGATACTCTGAAAGCATTGGACACCTTCCATCGAGAGTGGAATAAAACTGCTCCCTCTTTCTTCATTTCCCTGGAGTGGTGACGCATGTCAAACATTCGTCTTGATATTCATCAATAATGTTCCTGAAACTCTGAATATTGTTTGCAGCCAGTACTGGTCATAATGAATCATGACTGCAACTCTGTGAGAGATAGTCAGATTTTAAAAGTTAAAAAATGTCTTAATCCGAGAGTCTGATAACACCCCAACAAACACTTTTTGGGTTTTGCAAACATCTGAAAGGAAACGTTTGGCAAAGGTTACAAAATGATGGGTATGAAATCCATTTGTAATAGAATGTTTTTAAAATGTTTTATGCATACTGTTTATTAAACATTTAACGATAAATGTTAGAAAAACATTATAAATTAACATAATAATGTCTGAATAATAATAGAGTCAGAGGTCAAATTTAATATCTTTGTATGGTTGCTCACTATTGAAAATACTTTATGTCTAAAACTGTAAGATAGTGGCTTAGAAATTGTGTCCCCATTCAATTCTTACTTTTAAGGATTGCATGTGGGGCAATTTTTGACGAAGTCCTCTAAAATCACCTATTAATGCTCACTGCGATCTTTTTTTGGACATGTTTGTAGGTGAAGGTTTAAAAACGTTTTTCATAGAACGTTTTTAAAACATTTGACAAACAGTGTTGTTTAAACATTTTATGTATACTGTTTATCAAACATTTCATGATGAATATTTGAAAAGTATTTCCAGCAAAACTTTTATTTCTTCAGCTATTTTGTAAATGTTTTAAAAACTTTTCCAGTCAAACCTAGCTTCTTGGGTTATTTTACAAATGTTTAATAAACGTTTTCAGTAAAAACGTTTCTATAGAAGTTGTTTACATTTTTAAAACATTACAGCCTAAACTTTTACTTGGAAACGTTTAGAAAACCACAAGATAGGGTTTAAATAGGTTTTAAAAATGCTTTGTAAACGTTTAAACATGAAAAAATTGAAAAAGTTCAAATAATAATTCGAATAGTTTATAGTATCTCTTGGAAAAAGTCCTGGTAATCATCTGGAATTGTCTGTCAAACAGGTGGGGTGCTTTCCCCTTATGGCAACTAGTTGTTGACCTCTTATCCTAAAGCCTTGAGATCTTTTCCTACATTATTAGTAATATCACTTAATGCCAGACAGTGTAAGTAATTTTGCATCTACTTCTAAACAGCTATAATTCCTCTGTCCTGGCATATCATATTGGCTAAACATAATAGGGTTTTGATTCACAGTGGTGAGCAAACATCTATTGGCCATGATGCCAAATGCATTCTCCACAACCCTGCATGCACATGAAAGTCTAGGGTTTTCTAACTGGAGACTTTGAAGGGCATGGCTATACAGGAGCCTGACGTGCCAGTTGATACTGACCTCAAAACTTTTAGGTACATACAGCATCCACCTTTTGAATTCGCTGGCTTTGAATCAGCCAATCATATTATTGGTTAGGAGGCTTCCCTCAGGGTGGGAGTTTGGCCGCCACTTTCAAACTTAAGAGCAAAGAGTTAACATCTATGAATTTAGATCTCCATAATTATTGGATTATATTCACTACTGGATTTTATTCACTTTTAGTGTTTTAAGTGACAATGCCTAGGAAGAATAAGAAGACTCCAGCTAACAAGAAGACGGGGATTTCATCACCAATCAAAGCTACAAGAACAAAGAAAAGTTCCAAGAAAGTAACGGATCTGGATGGTTCATTCTTACAATTGCAGCAGTTAGAAACTGTAAGTACTGTACCGTCAGAAATACAACATCATGATCAACAACCGATTGATAAATCTGACGCCATTCTTCCATATCTTCAGAAAATCGATCAGTCAAATCAATCCCTGGCGAAAAGAGTTGGTGAGCTGGAATCCAACAGATCTGTCAGTTCGACACCCCTAGGTCCTCGGTCACAGTTGGCTACAGGTCACATCCACAGTCCTCAAATTGCTCAGAACACTCAGCACCAAGCGTCGGGACCCCATAGTGTAGAGATCACCTCGGTGCCCACTACCTCTCATGTTCCATGTGCATCAATACCAGGACCTAGTACTCACAACGTTCATTCCCATACGGCAGTAGGGCAGCAGACTGCCACCAACCAGCACTTGCAATTCAAATCTGACGGTATTCTGCCCAGAGTCACAGCTCTTCGACAGAACCCCAGTGTTACACAAACAGTTGCTGAAGTTATGGCGACCTATGAAAATCAAGCAAAGCAGGAAGCAACCATAGGTAAGGGCCACCAGGGTAAAAAATCAGGTCGATTTAATACAACAGATACTATCACCGCTGTCCCAGAGCTGAGATGGCCCAATGAGGCCTATCATGGTGTTAATGGCAGGAAACGTATGGTTTACGATGACCTCTCTCTCCCTGAATGGGCAGTGGGCCAACTTAGCAACATTTACCAAATACATGACCCAGCTACAGTAAAAAAGGCCCTTCTCCAAACCATTATGGCCCTCAAAGATGCCACTTCATTACTCTGGCCAGCAGTCCAATCTGCATACGCGAATTCAATGCATGATATGGAGCAAGGAATTCTCAGTTGGGATAACCACACTCAATGGTCCCTGAATCGACTTTCAGTGTCACAAATTGCTATGGCAAATGCCAATACAGTCGCACATCAAGGTTCATACAAAAAGATCTGCAAATATTTCAACAAAGGGACTTGCATGAAAACAACCACGCCAACTTTCGACATGTCTGTGCTTTTTGTGCGAAATCAGGGAAAAACTTGACACATCCGGAATCTAAATGTTTTGCAAAACAGAGGGGGCAGGACAGACAACAGAACAAATAGTGGGTAAAGCCATCACCTGGTCCTTCTGTTAGTCCCAGTGTGACCTGGGGCTCAGCTCTAACAGGGAGGGCCCCTCAGGCTAACAATCGTGTAGTTTCTGAAACATGTAATGTTAAATTCAATCAATTAGTTTCGTTTAAAGAGAACAAATCTTGTGTGGACAGATTATATCTTGACAATCGAAGTGTTAACAAAGGTGTTAATTGGGGGCATTCTTGTGGCCCATCGTGTAACCATGTTCAATATAATAAAGGTTTATTATGTCATAATAAATTGATGTGTAATTTAAACGTGGAGTCTCACAGTGTATGTGCAGAAGGTAAAATTAATGTATCTGACCACAGAAAGTTGGTGGTCAGTAAAAACTTGGAACATATAGGCGAATACAGCCAGATGCTGATAGAGTCTTGTTGACATCAAGCAGTGGGAACACATCAACCAAGGTTCCATGTAACTCTACTAACACAGGTGACGGGTTTCTTTATACTAACAATACTAACTCATACTATTGTGACCCAACTTTTACTGGACTTGTAGGGCTATATGCCCAGGGTGAACAGTGGCCAAGCATCAGTGTACCACACGGGGGCCCCAATGAGAGATATTGTCAAACATCAATTCCACATAATGTGGATTTTTTGCATTGTGTTAATGACAACATTCCAAGCTTTACCCAGCAACTTCTATTTATACACCCCTCGGCCATGGACAATGTGTCAGGTTTTTATCATAACTACAGAGACTCCCTGGGTAGGCTTATCCCATGTATAGAACCCCCTGGTGGTGCACTCCATGTAACTAATAGAAGTCAGATGTGGTTTGCAGTGTATGGCAACTTACATACGTTGTATTCTAATAACGAACAGTTGAAGGCAACAGCCAAGTTTGCATTTGATGACTACTTGAGTGATTTACATAGTTGGCAGAAACATGGTTGCCCATACATTTCAAGTATTATTGATAAATTATGTCAAGACCAGTGTGATCTTATACAAAACAGTGCTAGTAATGACAGTAAAGTTAACACAATGCATTGTTCAGAGAGTAATGTTGATACTAATACAATAACAATTAACAACTCCCACCACAAGCAGAGTAGTGTCCCACATGGGATTGATGCCCATATCAACCAAAGTATTCGCCCCAACAGGGTCTTAAATGACGCATTCATACCAGACAAGTGTGTGGGTTTTCTTAACCACTCCCCTGAAAAATTTCAGTTCATAGGTCCAGATAGGGCCCCTGTTATGGTTGATTCCATTGATAAATGCCTGCAGATAGCCCATACCATCCGTGAAACAGGGGTTCCCAACTATGTACAAGCCAGGATACCATTGGCGTCAGGCCTTAACATCCCAGAGTGGGAGGTGGAATTGCAGGATTACCCAGACCAGATCCTTATTCAATACTTAAAGTTCGGGTTCCCCCTATCCCTTTTCGATTCAACTCGGTTGCATAATACGAAAATTAAAAATCATCACTCTGCAAACCAATTCCCCACTGCCATCAGAGACTACCTGAACAAGGAGATGGCCCTTGGGGCAATCCTGGGTTCTGAAAGGTCTGTCTCATCTGAATATTTTCATTGCTCCCCACTATTAACACGTCCAAAGGATAAGGACAAGCGTCGCGTCATTCTTAACTTATCTCACCCCTATGGGTGCTCTGTCAATGACAATGTGACTAAAGATTCATTTGACGCTAGAAAATTTACACTGAAATTCCCTAGCATTGATGACATTGTCAACCAAATTGAATGTACAAAGGAGGATCCTGTTATCTACAAAATCGATGTGGCCAGGGCCTTTAGAAACTTGAGAGTAGACCCTGTTGACGCTACCAAATTCGGTATTCACTGGAATGGCATGTACTATCTAGACCAAAGCGTCGCTTTTGGCTGGACGCACGGGAGCGCGCCGTTCCAAATGGTATCTGACGCCGTCACATACATCATGAAAAAACGCGGGGCCACCATAATGGCCTACATTGATGATTACATTGGTATTGCTAACCAGTGTGACGCAATGCGTCACTTTCACTACCTTCATGACCTATTAGGTCGACTAGGCCTTCCCATAAACCAAGACAAGCTATGCCCCCCTTGCAAAGATATCACTTGCTTGGGCATTAGAATAAACATACCTGAAGCATCTCTTAGCATCGAACCTGAGAAACTCGCAGCCATTCATAAGGAGTGTCTCCACATAAGTGGCAAGAAATTTCTGTCCAGAAAAAATTTTCAATCTTTACTAGGTAAACTGATCTACCTTCATAAATGTGTCATCCCTGCCAGGATCTTCATAAACAGAATGCTGGACTTATTTCGAAACAGTGCTCGCAAGAGCAGGATCTTTCTTTCCACAGAATTTTTCAAAGACCTGAACTGGTTTACAAAATGTTTGCCCCATTTCAACGGTACAACCATCTATAAGAAGCCAAACATTCCAGAGTCTGAGGCTTTACATCTTGATGCATGCCTCACGGGCATGGGCGGCATATGGCATGACAGAGTATACTCTGCCCCAGTACCTGCTATACCAGGCTTTACCCCCACCATCGTGCATTTGGAAATGCTAAACATCATTGTTGCACTAAGACTATGGGGCCCTCGCTGGAGCCACTCTCAAGTTAAGATATACTGTGATAACGAAGCAGTAGTCCAGGTGGTGGCTACGAGCAAAACCAAAGATTTTTTCTTGGGTGCATGTATACGCAATTTGTGGCTAATAACTGCTGTTTTTGACATTCACTTTCAGATACAACACATTCCAGGTCATCTTAACTCCAAAGCTGACCTTTTATCTCGCCTTTATTCTAGTAAACCAGTGGATGCTCACCTTCTTAAGGATCTCCAACACAACTGTATCTGAGAAAAAGTACTACCATTTCACTTTAATCTTGAACTTGACCTGTAATTTCAGGTATGACCTCCAATTCCAGTCATCTCTTTGAAGCAGCATGGAGTAGAGTAGCGACCTCCCATAGACCATCTACTTTGGCAGCTCAGCACCTACACTTCAGGACATTCTTGTCTTTTCTTACTTTTCTCCAACTTCCGGTGTCTATCAGTGTTCATAACTTACTTATTTTCTTAGAGTACTTATACAACAACTCCCTTTCACCCAAAGTCATCAAAAATTATCTTGCTTCCATCTCAACAATGGCCTTCCATTACAACTTAGACCCAACTCCCATCAAACACCAATCTGTCACCAAGTACCTCAGAAGTATCGCCATTAATTCTCCTTTTTTCCCCACCCCTCGAGGCGTTTTCACTGTTCAAATGTTATACCAAATCTCCTTGGCATGTGACCTTCTTCCTGACCCTATTCTGTATAGGGCCATTTTTCTAACCACCTATTTTGCTTTTCTTCGCATGTCAAATATTGCCCCTCATAGCATTGCTGCCTTTGACCCTAATAAACATCTTTTGCGTAAATATGTAGTATTTGGCCCCCCTGGGGCTCACATAATAATCAAGTGGACTAAGACATTACAGGATTCAAAAGCTCATCATGTAGTCCAAATTCCCTCTCTTCCCAACATCTATCTATGTCCTGTCAGGGCCATTTCCCGACTTCTGGAATCCAGGCCCCTCCCTCCTTCCCAACCATTATTTGCCAACATATTGCCACCATATCAACAGATCATTGACACCCATATCCGTAACTCACTCAAAAAAGTCCTCCAAATCAAAAACTATCCAATCCAAGGATTTGGCTTCCACACTTTTAGGAGATCCGGAGCCACCTTTGCTTTTGATCACAATGTGGCTCTCCAGAACATCATGTCTCATGGCTTATGGCGTAGTTTGGCCATCTGGATATATTTACAAAACGCCTCTCAAGCCCCCTCCATTATACCTCACACTTTCCTCAAGCACGTCCCCTCTCACTTCTAGTTGGGGTTTGGTGATTTTTAAAATAAATTTTATTCATTTTAAAACTCTGTGCTGTACAGTTCTACTAACATGTAAATAAAATTCTCAAACATGTTTTTCCTGTGTCATGAACTTGACCTTTGACCTCATATCTGACCTTCAATTCTGACCTATGGTTCATGTCAATAGCAACTGGTTTCCTAGTCATATAGAGATCCACAGTGGTCTGGTGGTTAGTGAGTTTGGCATCTAATCATAGGCAGTCACCTCTGTGTAGGTTCAACTCCCACAAGTAAAAATGCTGAAGACCTGTCCCAATATGACCCTGGCTTTTGAACTGGACATAAAATGTTAAATATGTCACATCGAGCATTACATGTATTACATGTGTTACATCGAGTGTTACATGCGAGATTAGATGTTATATGTGTCATATTGAGTCTGATATGTGTGCCATCGAGTATGACATGTGCGTCATGTGATGCATGTGGGGTGATGAGTGCTACATGAGTGCATCACATGTAACACATGTGTGACATCAGGGCCGGGATTCACAAAAGGTCTTAAGCAAAAAATTGTCATAACTTTAAGAGAAAAGTCTTAACTCTGCAAGAATTTTGTCATAAAATTAAGACTTTTTTTGCTTAGACAAAATGGGATTCACAAAAGGTCTTAGACAAAAATTTGTCTTAGATTTTGTCATAACTTTAAGACCACTGCAGGGCAGACTTAAGTCATTTTAAAAATATTCCATTGCATGTATTTATATTTTACCCTTTGTTATGCCAACAAAAAATATACAATAGGGATCTATACTTCCTATAAAAGTAATTTCTGTGGATTGTCATAGAAATTTACATAATTTAATTACCTATAAATTTCCACATTTTACTTTCTTGTGGTAAAAAAAATGTCATAAAAATGGCTGACTCACAATAAAACACAAAGACTACTATTTTTACATAATTTTACAAAAAAAGTAACAAATCTGTTTTATAATTTTAAAGAGCATGTTTGGTGTATTTATTGATGAAAAATGTTTTTGTTTTACTAAAATTTGTTAATTTGAGTTCAAAATAGTTAAGACTTTTTGTACAAATTTTGTCTTAGCTAAGATTTTGCTAAACACTTTTTGTGAATCCCAATTTAAGAGAAATCTTAGCTAAGACAAAAGTCATAACTTTAAGATTTGTCTCAGCAAAAAAATTGCCTAAACTTAAGACCTTTTGTGAATCCCAGCCCAGGTGTTACATGGATGCGTGACATGTGCGATACCATGTGTTACATGTGTTACATCGGGTGTGACATGTGTTAAGCCCAAGTATTATTTTACTGGATTTAAAACTCAAACTTTGATTTCTCAGTACTATTCAATATGGCAAATTAATTTAGCAGTTGTTTTAAAGTTTTTGATTGCTAGATTCATTATTATTGCTCAAACACAGCCGTGTATCATATCAGAAAGTTTTGTTGGACAATCACGCATTAAGACACTTTTTAAATTTTTAAAATCTATCCCTTGCCAAGTTACAGTTATTTGAAAATTATGAATTATGTCTCTCTTTGTTCAATTGTTATGTGTGGGGTACTTTTAGAGTGGATTCCAGCAGTACTGATTGGTAGCTGTGGACAACCAGATCTCCACTATGTCCACTTCTGTCTGAACTCACTTGGCTGGTTTTATCAGAGGTCCAGGGTCGCCACAATGACAGAAGTGAAATGCACAGTTACTCCTTCATAGTTTATTCTAGTTCAATAAACACAAATTACGATTGCAATCTAACACATTCTCTCAAGTAAGAGAGCCAACTAAGCTCTACCCTTTTATACTATTTCATGTTGTCTCTCTTGTTCTCTCTCCCTTTTGTCTCTTCCCTCAGCTCAAAGGCTGAGGCACTTATACCAGTCAATGTACAATAACACATATTACTTGTCACCAATTACTGGGTCTATTTCTGAGAGGCCTATCTCAAAGAGACAGGGATTGGTTGAGGTTCTCATTAGAGGCGGTGTTCTATATGATTACTGGTCTCTACTGTTAAGTCCAATGAGAACTAATTTACTGAGGCACTTTGCCTGCATATTATGGAATTTAAAGTTTATTTATAATTAAATAGTTTCATTTAAATTCTTCGCCATTACACTCTTACATTAATAATAATATATTGCGTTTGATCCCTTATCGTTTTTGGGTTGTTTTTAAAACCAGACTGTCCCTCACCTACTATTTATTTAATGTGCTAATGACTGAATGACTCTGAGTGTCCAACTGACGATAGCCATAAGATGGGGACAAATGGCCTTGCCTGAAACTCTAGTAAATTTTATTTAAAGTTGTCTTTGTCAGAGTAGTTCCAAATATTTGATAGCATTTTGATTAGTCCAAGCATTAAGTAAGAGTAATGACGCAATTAAAGGAATCCAACAAAATTGTACAGAAAAAGTTTCTTTAATATTGTATATGAGTTGGAGTTACATTATCAGTGGTAAAGAGAGTTAATGGAAATGCTAGTGGGATCTGATAAAAAAGTTCAATACCCTTGAGAACTTTAATACGTAATACAGTGTCTTGTTGTCATTTCAAGTATATTATTTGGAATAACATTGCTTAAATTTGTGTCTTTCTAATTTTGAAAGATACTTTGGGGGCATAAGCTTGGGCAGGTGTACAGTATTCAGGGTCATTTATTGTTTGATTTCTGATCGAATACCAAGTTTGCATTTGCAGGGAGTATGAGGAGGTGATTCAGCATATCTTTGACAAACATTGATGTATTATTTTATTCTTCGTGTGAATATTGATTATGTCCAGTTAACATTAATCTACCACACAAAGTAAGTCACAGTAACTCTTTTCATGGATGACTTAAACCCATTAATTACCCCCCCCCCCCCTCCTCACAAAGTTCCAGGATCGCTGGTGACAGATGGCCTGTTTGGGCTTTGACTGTGATTTATGGAGGGTAGTATGACATCACGTTATGGTGTTATAATGCTGCTTTTAGTTGGTAAATAAACTAAATAGTATAAGCACCCCGAACTAAGTATTCATCTGGATAAGGGGGGTGAGAGTGAGTGAGTGCATATAACTAATACGAAATGTTGATGCCTGTTGGGTTGATGTTGTCCAGATAAACTATATTTCCTGGTATTAACATAAAAATACCCAACTCCATATTTCAAGCATAATGTTTTACTGTGTAAATTGGAATTGAGTTGAACTTTGTGCTCGAGGCTTATGGACACGTCTGTGATATTTATACATTCTTTTTCCAAGTGAGTTTTGGTCTCTACATTTTCACCCAAAGCAAACCATCACTGAAGCAGCAAGCTATTGCAGGTGCCAAAATACACTTGCTTTGAAATATCTACGTAGTTGTAGAATACTTCAAGTGGATCTTAACAACCCTTACCATTTGCAAGGCAATTGTAATTTTTTACAAAGTAATATTTAAAAGTTTTTGAGTTTCTGTAGCAATACCTAGCCATCTTGATAAATATGTTTCATAATTATAGCAATTTATGCTAAATTACATTGTTCAAATTTGGATAAACATTTATTAATCAAAATCAATCTTGCTGGGTTAATAGACTATTTGAAGGTAGCTTAGTGATTTAAGAAATTGTCACTGTGTATTTCAACAAATAAAAAGAGCATGGGGATGGCCGTACCCGACAGCCCAGGGAAAATATTTTGACACAATGAGATATAGTGAAGTGAAACACAAAAAGATCAGGAAGATTTCGTAGCAAAAAGTGTCAGTTATATAAAGGTCTAAATAATGTTTAAAAGTAGAGAAAATGACATTTAAGAGAGAGAAAATGTATATAAAGATAAAGTATTAAACAAGGCAATTCAATAACAGAAAGATGACAGACAGCATTAATTAGTAAACTAAAAACTGAAGTAGCTTTAAAATGTATCACTTGAAGTATAGCTGTCAAAGGAAAGAGTACAATTAAGTATCAGTTACAGCAATCCATATATCTTTGTGATAAGAGAAATATGTCTCAAATATGTCAAGGGAACACACTTTGGCAGAGACAAGGTTAAAGGTTACACCATGTCTTAGCATGCATACACTTCCCAACGAATGACACATCCAAGCATCAACTTCTACACCTTACATTTGGTAAGATATGATATTTTAAACGTCCAGGTCATTACAGAAAAAGATTTTGGGTCAAATCAAGGTCATAGCATGATGTTGCACACCTATAAGCCATCACTACTTAGTATCAACTTCCTGTGCTTTACAGTTTCTGAAATACAACCCGGACAAGATTTTAAAGGTCAAGGTCACTACAGCAAGATCAAAGGTCAAATCAATGTTGCACCATGACTTTGTACCTCTACACCCCACAACAATTATCCCTACCAAGTATCAGCTTCCTTTACCTTATGGTTTCCCTGATATAGCCCTGACAATATTTTAAAGTTCAAGGTCACTACAGTAAGGTCACAGGTCAAATTAAGGTCTCACCAAGACTTTGCACTCCTACACCCCTCAACCAATGTCCCTACTAAGTATCAACTTCCTACAATTTCAAAGTTTCACAGATACAGCTCGGAAAAGATTTTAATGTTAAGATCACTACAGCAAGGTCAAAGGTCAAATCAATGTCACACCATGATGTTGTACACCAACACTCCCTAACCAATGTACTCACTACCAAGTATCAAATTTCTACACCTTATGGTCTCCAAGATATAGTCCAGAAAAGATTTTAAAGGTCAGGGTCATTACCATAAGGCCAAAGGTCAAATCAAGGTCATACCATAACAGGTTCACACCTACTCTCCCAAACAGATGTCCCTACTAAGTATCAACTTGCTACATTTTGCGGTTACCGATATATAACCTGGATAAGATTTTACAAGTCAAAACATTACGGCAAGGCAAAAGGTCAAATCATGGACACACAACTTTGCACACCTACATCCCAACCAATGTTGCTATGAAATAACAACTTCCGGCACTTTACAGTTTCTGACATACAGCCTGGAAAAACTTTTCCTGCAGCCTGCCTGACCGCCCCTCTGGACACCATGGGTAAAAACAATGCCTGCACAGCCCTTAAAGACTGTGCGGTAAAAATATGTAAATATGTTATAAAATATATTACAAAAAGGAATATAAATAAAATTTAAACAATCTATTATACCACTAAGAAATATAAAATATAAATAATCTAATATACTGGTAAGACTGATATAGGATTAATGAATTTTAATCATAATTCATTTTCTACATAACAAATGTGTAAATAGGAACAAAATCATTAACTTACAGTATATATCCAATACTTTCACTGTTGAATACTTTTTGGTTTCTACACTGATTCCATTCATCCATATCACTTCACATTGCACCTGCTGATCTTGATGACTGCTGTAGGTGAATGTCACTGCCTGCATGTAAGTCACTTTGTAAGTTCCAGTCACTGATCCACTTGTTTCTGTTTTGGTACCATTTGTCAAGTAAGAATCTCCAACCCTCAGTTTGAACTCTGTGACGTTTTTGCCTTGGTACACTGAACTTACCACACACTTTATGTTGGTCTGCATTCCATCAATAATGACATCTGGGGACAAGGAGACACCTGATGGGGGCACTGAAAGGACAGAAAATTTTGGTAAAATGCCACAGATATAAACATGTAATCCTCTTCTGCAATGTGAATACAATATTTTCTATTTGTGCTATGTGATCCTCAATATGAATGAAGTAAGTCAACATATAAGACATGGTATATTTCTCTTTTGTATAAATGTTGCAATGCAGAAAAAAAAACAAAAAAAATCTGAATAACACATGTTTAGTTCACAAATAAAGATGACATTATAGAATAAACATGATGGATTTTTGAATATGTCTGATGAATTTTGTTTTAGGTTTCCTATCCACTATTGTGCACGAATGCTTAAAGTAAGTTTATTCAAATTGGCATGTGAAAAAATATGAAAATAGGGGCACCAGTGAATATAAATATTTCAAATTTTAACTTATAATTTCTGTCTGGATTTTAGTGAAACAAGAATTAGCCGAAAGTCTATAAAATATATTTGTAATTATATGACATACTTGGAAGTTGCAAGTCTCTGAAATATTAAAGAAAGCTTGTTGACCTATTTGTAACACTAATTACCCATAGCAAGTGGTGTCATATTTTGAAAGACTACATCTCTGTTTGCATATTGTAGTAAATTAAACATTATATACACATCGGGAACCTAGATATATTTGTGCACACCTTGAATAAGTGAAATTATTTACTGTTAACAGTTTGTGATATAAGAATCCACACTTGGTGATCCAAACTTAAATGTATGGTGCCTTGTTGATGTCGTGAAGTATATGAATTTAAACTTCGTGAAGTATAACATTACGAAGCTTGAGAAGCTGAATGTACATGTGGTATTGGAAGTTTGTGGTTCATACTGAAAAGGCAAAGATTTTGTTTAGTTGCATTTCGGTGCTTTAAGGCTTGTTCCTGGACCACTGTATTATACCTAGCATAAAGGTTTCGTAGTGATTGCATATGCATATGTTACCTGTTTTCAAATTGGCCAATGTGAGCTCCCCTTTTGGACTGACAAGTGTTGGTTCCATTTCATATCTGGTAGTTCACCGATTTTGCAAAAGCCGGCACAGGTACATCAGAACAGGTTATGATAATTTTTTGCATATTTAGCACCTTGGTCATCCATTTTGTAAACTTAATAGCGTATGAGGCCCGAAGCGCTGAACAGCCATTAAGGTTACATAATGGAAGTGCCACAAGGCCATTATGTACAATAAATCCCAGAGAATTGAAACCAATAAATTACTTAAAAAATTTAACACCTTCTACTAAATAGTCAACCGATGCAATCCTTTATAAATTTATTCTATGGTCTTTTTAATTTCACTATACAATAATAATGTCAATCACTGCTTTCCTTTTTGTGAAAATAAATTTAATTTTGAATAAAGCTATTAAATGTGATTATAATCTAAAGTACAAACTCTAACCATGGATAGTGATAATGGATGCAATTCTGAGAATTGCGGAAAGCACTTTCCAGAAATGTTTCGATTGTTCATATGACAATGTTCACCCTGTGGATACTTTATTATGTTTTTTTGGTAAGATACTAATTTGTGCTTATTTTAAGACTGTCAGTAACAATTTTTGTGTTTCATGCACATAAAGTACTAAAACTGGAGAATTAAAATCCGTGCGTTTTATTGAAGTTTTCAGGTTTCATAAAATTTGAATTTTATGTCTTTCTTTGTTTCCGAATTTTAAATCAAGGTAAAACGCCTCCTGGAAAGATTGTCTCCTGAAACAGAAACTTATAGAAAGAATGCATACTCCATATTTTAGATTCTGCTAATGCCTCCTAAGAAAAATAGATTTGACAATTTTAATTACTTAAATGTAGCTTTTATAGGGTACAAGCTTACCATGTGGAACTGAATGCTATCTTAGATGGCCACAGGCATCTGCTAACATACAAAAAAATGGACGTATAATACTAGCGTGATGTCTTTGCGTGGAGGTGACCCGGATGTAAAATATCGCTTAACTTCCTTCTTCGAGTTGTAAATTTTGCCACTACCCCCTCAGCTGTAATACAGCAGGGAGGCAGGGTGAGACTCTTCAGTTCCACATGGTAAGCTTGTAGCTTATAAAAGCTACATTTAAGTAATTAAAATTTTCATTTTTAATGCGCTACAATAGCTTACCATGTGGAATTGAATGCTGAATCCAGTTGGAAGACTGAGTACTGTAAGAAGCCAAAAACCTTAAAATCACAAATAAGAGACAGTACAAGTACTATCTGGATATCTGGATTCGAGAAGGAAGAAGTGCAGCCCATGCTAACTTGATCGGTAGTAGCCCAAAGGACTTTACATCCAAAATAATAATTACAACTATTATTTATAAATTATGCATTGTTTTTTTTCGGTCACCTCAAGAAAAAAAATACGACATGCAATTTTAAAGAAAGATAGTTTAGATCTTACCAGACATCCTGGGTAGGTACACCTATACCCCACAACCCTGGGCTTCAGACTTTGGAAGACTTGGTAGCAGCTGGTGTGTCCCCCTTTCTTTTTTTCTGAGGATTACTAGTCTGAAGGGAAGGGTCTAAGACTTGTGCTGCTACTAGTGGCCCATATACATATTGTTGTCGTTGTCTGACCAAGAAAGGTATTTTAGGTAAAAGTTTGTAAACATATTGTGTATTGTGCGCCTTTTAGTGACAGGCTTGCATGATTTGATCCAACGAAATCCCCCATAAAAGGCCTTAGAGGCCAAAAAGACCCTGATATCATGCTCTTTAACTTGGACCAAGTCCAAGGATTATTGGTACGCTTGTTTGTAAAGACCCTTTCAGGTCTTTGGTATGATCCAGATAATACCTCAGGGCCCATACTGGACACAGGGTCCTGTCTTCTTTGAATTGCCTATCCACGATGATAGTCAAAGCAGGGATAATCACTGGAGACACAGGTTGAGGACCTTCTCATGCTAGCTGGTTTTTGGCTATGAAATTTGAAGAAAGAAAAAGGGCTACCTTAACCCATTGGCCTAAATTGGACATCTTGTTTGCAACCTAGGCATAGATTTTGCTGCAGAGCTTGCCGGAGGCAATAGCTAGCAAGAAGGCAGTCTTGAGAGTAAGATGTTTGAGGTCTGCATTTTTCGCAGGCTCAAAGAGTGCTTTAGTGAGCTCGTTGAGAACAACAGAAAGGTTTCATTTGGGTAAGTTTCTGGAACTTTTAGGTCAGTCTCTGTGAAAGCTAAACAATAACCTGTTAAGGTCCGAGCTTTGAGAAATAATGAGACCTGCTGGGCCTAAGGTATCAACAAGGCCGGCCTGTAATCATCAATGGTTGAGGGGCACCTGTTTAGGTCTTGGTACAGATACATAAAGAAGTCAGGGACTTGCTTTATAGATAGAGTGGAGAAATCCACCGAATTTTGATTTATAGATGGTCCTTGTTGATGGTCTTTGAGGGGCAGCAATTCTCTTTGCAACTTCCACAGAGAAGCCTTGTTCTTGGAGCTGTGTTTTGGACGCCGCTAGTTAATGTCAAGCAGATCTGCTTAAGCACCTGTGGGTGAAGTGACCAGTTGAGGTAAAATTTTTTATAAAACATAACAATACTACACTATTTATTTATTTATTTACAATACTGAACACAATAAGGCCACCTTACATTAAGGTTACAGATTAAATTGTGATTAGTACACTAAGGTGGTGTTAGGTAACATTACTTCGACAATGCTAGCATGAGTTTATCCTGAAACTTTGATTTAAGTTTAAGTTAAGGTAGTTCAAATTTGCTTTAAGAGCTAATACAAGTTTCTTCTGAAACTTAGATTTGAGTTTAAATTAAGGGAGTTTAAGATGTTTTAGAAACATAATTGTAAACAAACCCAGTTTAAGAGTAACTAGTTCAAGATTAGAAGTATTAGTAGGTATATAAATCAATGTAAACAAATGTAAGCAAAACCCTAAACCCCAAGTAGATGTAGTAGCTAGTGGGAGAGAAGATTTTAAAAGGCCAAGGCTACCTGGGCAGAAGCCTGATGATCTTGAGTAACATAGGACCATACTGTGTCCAACGTCCAGGTGCCATGACTTTGAATATCCTGACTTGGGACATGCAGGTTAAAGAGCAAAGTGGCACCTGAACGTCAGAAAGAGTGGAAAGTTAGGTTAGAATTTTGTAGGTTTAACTTAGAAAGTATAAGCCTGAAGTGTTCTAAGCCTTTTATCTGTAAGACGAACCCATGTTCCAAAGGTTTTGATCTGAAATAGGGGGGAGGGTGGGAATTTTAAGTATTTTAACTTTATGTTTAAGCTGAAGGATTTTGGTCCATTTTACCAAGATATGAGCACCAGGAGGTGCAAAATTATGTTGCCCTAGATAACTGCTCAAGTGGATTAAAAGTGGTGAAGGAGTGTGAAACAAGGTTAGCGATACAGAGAAAGGAAAAGAAAAATAACAGATTTGCAATTTTGAACACATAACCCATGAAAGTGAAGTCACATTGACATGTGATGACCTTAAGGGTGTCTTTGTCTATAATTAACTTGAGGACTGCGTTAAGAAGTTTGTGGAGAGCCAACTTGGCAACTATATACATTCTAATCTTGAGAATTATAATGGACAAAATATAATAATAGGTGGTGACTTAAATATAAATGCATACTTGGTATGTACTTTGCTTAATTTTCTTTTTGTACATATATGTTGCATTGTACAAACAGTATGTTCTTTTTTGTGTGTGTTTATTTGTACTGTTGCAATTTTGTACCATGAGTACGAGAAATAAATAAATAAATAAATAATTTAGACACTATAAGGCACAACGTTAGTCCCTCAGGCCCAACTTACAGCAAACACATGTTCCTACTTTCAGAATCTTTACACTTAGTTGATATTTGGCGACTATGCAATCCAGATATTTTATGTTACACAAGGCGAGAAAGGACACGCTTTGGATACTCCCAATCATGACTGGACTATTTTCTTGTTTCCTGCCATTTGCAAAGTAATATACAACAAGTTGATATCCTACCAAGTATAAAGTCTGATCATAGTCTTCGACAAATGATTTAATTTTAGAACAGGCTCCAAAAAGAGGAAAAGGTCTTTGGAAGCTTAATACTAGCATGCTATCTGATCCTGATTATATTAGTTTAATAAAAGAAACAATACAAAATGCTAAAAGTGATGCCCGTAATCTCTGTGATAAGTCTTTGAGTTGGGATTTTGTAAAATGTAAGATTAGAACTGAATCTATAACATATGCTATTTGTAAACAAAGAAAAAGTACAAAAGATTTTAAATTGCTAACAGATCGCCTTGCATTTGTACCCCTTCATTGAACTTATTAGAAGAAATATCTCTTATAAAACAGCAAATTGAAGACATATATGCAGAAAAAGCCCGGGGAGCAATTGTCAGGTCTAGATGCAAATTCATAGAAGAGTATGAGAAGCCGACAAAATATTTCCTTAACTTAGAAAAAGTAAATAATAACTTAAAATCTATCTACTCATTAACTGTAGAGGGCACAAGAATTAGCAAGCAAGAAGATATTCTAGATGCACAAAAGCAATTTTACTGTGACGTTTACTCTGAGCCAAATAAAAATAATGAGTTTGACAGTATTGAAATCTATCTACAAATCATAGATTTACCTTACATCTCTTTTGCTGCTGATAAACTATGTGAAAGTAAACTTACTTTAGTTGAAGTTACAAAGGCAATAGAAGAATTAGCAATTAACAAAACCCCCAGACCAGATGGTCTACCAAATGAATTTTATAAAATATTTTTGAAGATATAATTGATTTACTATACATGTCCTATATAGAAGCTTTCGAAAATGGATTCCTGTGTGAAAATCAAAGGCAGGGTGTTATATGTCTGATACCAAAAAAGGGAACAGATCTTACAGACATTAAATCTTGGCGACCTCTTTCTCTGTTAAACTCAGATTATAAAATTTTAGCTAAAGTTATTGCAAATAGGCTGAAAGATATTCTGCCGGAAATAATTAATACAGATCAGATAGGTTATATGGCAAATAGATTTTGTGGTGAAAACACCAGACTAACAGCAGATATTACTGAATACTGTAAAATTAACCAAAAGCCTTGTATAATTTTATTAGCCGACTTTGAGAAGACTTTTGATTCTATAAATTGGAGATTTTTAAAATCGTGTATTAAGTGTTTTGGATTTGATCTGAACTTTCAGACATGGATAAATGTAATGTATTGCAATATTCAAAGTTATGTGTCCAACAATGGTTATCAAACCCTATATAGGGGAATTAGACAGGGATGCCCGTTAAGTGCTCTTTTGTTTTTGTTGGCTGCAGAAGTTGTTGCCAGAGTCTTATGAAATACAGATAGTATTAAAGGAATTGCTGTTAATGGCATTTCAATAAAATTATGTCATTTGGCTGTTGATATGACAATTTTCCTAAGTAACTATAGATCTGTTTCTCATGCTCTACAAATTTTTGAAGAATTCTACCATTATGCAGGGTTAAAACTTAACAAGAGTAAAACTGAGGCAACTATAATTTATGACGATGGTTCTCTACATTCTGATGACAATTTAGGTATTACTTGGATCAATAAATCCTTTAAGACGTTGGGTATCTGGTTTGCACTTGAAAGCACAGAAATGGTAAGATTAAATGTTTCAGAAAAAATGGATAAAATAAGAGATATGCTAAATATCTGGCAATAAAAATCCCTGACACTTAATGCAGGTGTTCCACTGGAGCCGACAGTCTGGTAACTAGGTATTTTTCGAGGGTCGGGGACAATGTTTACATGGTCCGTTAGGGTCGGTTTCAAGTTACCGGCCTGTCGGGGAGAGTCGGTGAAATATCAAACATGTTTGATATTTCTACGACCATTGCCGACCCTAATTTCAGCCTTCTAGCAACGGGCCTGTCAGTTAACTTAGCAGCTTGTCAGTTACACTTCCAGGCTTGTTGCTTAATCAAACAGGCCTGTCTGTAACAAGTATCCGGCTTGTCCCAAATATGGACTTCCAGACTGTATGTGATGACTCACCGACAAGCCAAAAAGTGTTACGGTACAGTTGGTAACTTTAGCCGGCCTGTCTGTAACTGTTCCCGACAGGCCGCTAAAGTATACAGGCCTGTTGGTAACTTTAACAGACTGGGTCCTACAGTCAAGAAAATTTGTAACCAACAGGTCTTAAACTCCAACAGACAAGCCGTACACAATAACCGACAGGCCTGTAACACTAACAGACAAGCTGGGAACTGAAACAGACAGGCCGGCAATATTTTTGCATCTTACGGCCTGTCGGTTTCAAAGTCTGTGGGTATGAAAAGGTGAGTTGGTAGACACTCTGCATATATTTGGGCTTTGACTGTACTGGTGTGCAGCTTTGATGTTTAGGTTTAGTTTTGAGCTAGGCTGGACTGGTTGGGAGTGAAATTTGTTCTGTGAGGTTTCACTTTTATTTTATTTTAAGTTTTGTTTTTTAAAACAAGCTGCACAACTGATTGATTGATCACCATGCGAAGGGGCAGAAGAAGAAAGATTGAAGTACCAACTGAGATACACAGTTTGAGTTAGGAGATAAAGCTGAGGATATAGAGAGAAGGAGGAGGGAGAGAGAGGAGAGGGAGGAGAGAGAGAGGAGAGAGAAGGAAGAGAGAGACAGACAGAGGATGGAGAGAGAGAGGAGGGAAGAGGAAGAATGGGTCGAGAAGAGAGTGCGAACAGATACGGATACTGATGCAGAATCAACTCACTCCAGACAGAAGAAGGGCCAAATGAAATCCATTTTCTTGAGTGATTCAGACGAAGAAGCTATCGTTGAGTTCGTTAAACAGCACGAGGAACTTTATGACAAGACCAACGACAGTTTCAAAGACAAGCAGAAGAAAGAAAGACTTTGGGAGCAGCTAGCAGCTACCAGAAACTTGCCTATCAAGATTGTTAAGAAGTGGTTCGAGACTCAACGTACGAGATATGGCAAGCTCACTCAGACGAAGTCAGGACAAGCAGCTGAGAAGAGTACAGAACGTCAGAAGGACAGTTTCAGTTTTCTACGAGGTCACATCAGAAGGAAGGGAGTTTCCAAGTCTTCTGCATTCAAGTCACCCCAGAGGCCTTCTGCAGCCACAGCCTCAGCTTCAGTTCAGTGACGACAGCCTCCAGTCGTGATTGCAACTACATCATCTGCAGATCCAGTCTTAGATCAGTTTCAGCAGATGAGGTCGATGATTTACACATTTCTGGGTGCACATCAGGACCCCACTCCTAGACTGTCGTTCTGCAACTATCTCTACTCTGAGATTGAACACCTGGAGCAGAGAGACTTTTTAACCTTCAGGAATGATGCTGTCAAGCTTCTCAGTGAAATACAGTACAAGGCCGAAGAACGCAAAAGACAGGTCACCACAAGTAAACAGGCCACCACATTTCAACTTCCAGAAGCAACACAGGCCACAGCAGGACGTGAATACATACTCATAATTCTGCAAACTCAGACAGTTTTCATTCCATTTGTGCAGCCAACACAGACTTCCACTGGAGAACTTGTTACAGTGATTGCAAAAGTTCAGCAACCACTAAGGCCTTCATCGTCATCACCATCTACACAGCCTGCTACTTCTTATGTAGTTGTGGATGACCAACAGTATGGGTCTTCCAGACAGATGATTAACAACCTCCCTTCGGTTGAACCTTCACAACAGGAGGAGAGTCAGCACAACACTTCAGGATTATCCAGTCTCTTGTGGCTATTCCAAGTGTTCTACAGTATCAGCAGATAGAAACACCACAGCCATTTTCACCCTCTCAACTTCAACCAGCACCATCACCAGTGCCATCTACCACTCATCAAGAACAGTCAAGACCTCCCAGCCAGCCCAGCCAGCAGAGTCAAAGTCCGCCCAAATCAGCGGAATAGCCCGGACAAGTCACACCAAACTTCCTGAAACAATTATTAAGCTACATGTTTGATAGCCCAAAAACAAAGAAAGCACACAGTCCAACACTTACACTTCCCCACAGTACACGACAAAATTGTGTGAATGAATGAGTGAATGTTGAACAAATATTAATAAACTTCAAACCCAAGACAAAATAAAACTTTAAAAAAATCCTAAGAAATCAAAGTAAAACCAACACTACCCAAACCAAACAAAATTTTAAAAAAATCCCCAACCCCCAGCAAAAAAAGAACTCAAACCCATAACCCCCCAAAAGAAAATGTGGATTCAAACCCACAACCCCCAAAAGCCAAAGTTGTATACTCAAACCCACGTCCCCCCAAAACAAAGATGTGGACTCAAACCCATGTCCCTGTGTCCCAAAAACCAACAGTAAATATAAAGCCACATCCACACTGACAGACAAAAAACGTGAGCCCTAACAAAATATTCTGAGATGGGTGTGGCAAGGAATTTATAAACTGAGAAAAAAATTATTTATTTGGGATTGCAAAGCTTGCATTTCCTTTTTCTGGCCAATTTACTTTTACAAATTTACAATTTTTTTAATTCTTGTAAATTCTTGGCAGGAAATAGTTACAGGTATTTATTTGGGCACTTTTTTAATACCACTTTGCAAATTATTCTTTAGGAGAATAAAGCCAGGTCATGTTGGGGTGGCATGTGTACTTTGTTAAGTGAGGACCTGGGTTTGAATCTGTGATATAATTTGGCTTTTTTCAACTGAATGTGGGATGGAATTGTATTTGTGGTGGGGAATATTTGTGGTGATATTGAATTTGAATTAAACTGTTGGAAATTTGGGATTACTTTTCTGGGAAGTAGCACTTTGCTTAACAAAAGTACTTGGATTATTTGGATAGTCCTGAAAAGGACTGATATATGACAACATCTCCCCCTCAGTCTTCTCCCCTCAGTCTTCTTAAACTCTGTCCTCCTCCCCAGCCAGCACCACCACGTGGTTAAAATAGTCTTTCAGTAGGTCTCGTTGATGTTTGGCCTTCCTTGATGGGTTTCTGAAGTTTTTATATTGTCCCTGTTCCCCCTGGTCTGCCTGTGGTGTTACTATGTTGTCGGCTGGAGTGGGTGGTCTCTCTCCTCCCCCCAATGGCTTCTTAACATGTTATGTAGTACCACACATGTTAACACAATGCCTCTAACTACTTTTGGCCTCTGTTCCATGGTGGTCAACAGCACCCTGAATCTCTTGACAAGTATCCCAAATGAGTTCTCGACCACCCTCCTCCCCCTGGATATCCTGTAGTTAGCTATTCTCTCCTCCCTGGTCAGTTGACGTCTACTGTAAGGCTTCATAAGCCAAGGCATCAGGGCAAAGGCACCGTCCCCCAGCAGGAAGTAGTGCAGATCTGGCCCCCAGGTCCTAGTGGCTCAGGTGGTGGTATTCCCAGGGTTCCGTTCTCAATTCTTCTTTTCAGTTTGCTGCGGTTGAATATCTGAGCATCAGATGATGAGCCACTAGCCCCCACGTTGACCCACAGGAACTTGTAATCTGCATCGACTAAGCCAGAAGTACCAGGGAGAAGTAGCCCTTGTAGTTGAAATATTCACTGCCTGACTTCTTGGGCTTCTTGATAGCAATGTGTTTTCTATCTAATGCACCGACTGCATGGGGGACATTCCATCTGTTTCTAAATCTTCTTTCAATTTTCTTCCAGTCTTCAGGATCAGTGGGGCACAACAGATATTCTTGTTGAAATTCCTTCAAAATGGCTTTGCAGACCTGGGGGACAAATTTGCAGATGGTCGTTCTTCCAATCCTCCATTGGTATTGCAGTGAAGTGTAGCTTTCCCCTGTGGATAGGTGTCTCAAAGTAACTGCAAGTTTCAAGCCGACTTCCAGTGGCTTCCTGAAGTTGGTGATTCTCTTCCTGAGGTGGGTTGTGATTCTTTCTTCAATCAAGTAAAAAAATCCTGGCTCCATCCTGGTGAAATTTCTGTAGCCTGGTATGTCACTAGTGATCAGTTCATCCAAGAGTGTTCTGTAGCAACCTCTCTCCTCTCTCTGTAGTATCCAGGGCAGGACCCATGAATTCTGTGGCTTCCTTCTCCTTCTGGGGGGTGGGGGTGATGGTGATGCTGGCTGGCTGTCTTTGGTGTCTTGTAAAGATAAAATATAATAAAAAATTAAACCCAATAAAAATAAAAAAAGCCTCATTTGATCTATCAGTTGCTCTTGCCGTGTTCCTGTCATCTTTGAACTGTGAAACGAATGGCAAATCACATGTGATAGGGGTTTATATAGTGTGATATGAATTCACAACCGACTGCATTTTCCCGCACTTTTTCTCACGACTCTACGACTTTTGCAACCGACCCTAGAGTCGTAGGGTCGGTTACACGGTTGGCTCCAGTGGAATACCTGCATAAAGGAAAAATAATATTTTTAAAATCCCATATTATACCTCAAATTCTACAACTAGCCTTTGTTTTACCTTTTAGCAATGTTCTATTAAATGAGCTAGTTGATAGGTGTTTTTCTTTCTTGTGGAGTAAAAAAGCATAAGATTGCAAAAGGAGTCATAATTCAGCCTTTTGATCTTGGTGGCTTAAAATGGTATCTGTATTTGCTTTATATAATTCTTGCAGAATCATGGGGATGTGAAGGTATTGTAATAGTATTAACGCAAAGTGGAAAGTTTTATATGAATGCTTAATGAATATTAAAAATAAGATGATACATCAAAAGAAAATCTACAAAAATATTAAACATAAACCTTTCAGCAACTTTTCTGCTTATATACTTTCTATTTGGTACAATTTTATAATGGCTGAACCAAAACCTTTTGACAATCTTTTAGAAGAGCCTCTTTATAAGAATGACCTTATCACAATAGACAATAAGGCTATTTCTACTGAATATTTGGATTGGAAAGATCTGGGCATTTTAAAAGTTAAAGATCTGATAAATAGTGATAAGACTTTGATTGATAAATTAAACTTAGAGGAAAAATTGGAAAGCAAATTCCAGACATGAAATACAATAAATTTAGCAGTACCATATGAACCAAAATTAGAAATCTCCCCAAAACAAGCCTAGTTGATAATTCAATTCCAAATTTATGTTTTACAAACTTTTGTAAAGTTAATAATAAACAGATATATATGCACTATGTGAAAGCATTGTATAGTACTCCCACAAGTCAACATAAATGGGTAGAGTACTACCCTTTCTTAGAAATGAATGACTGGAAACAAATTTATCTTCTACCATCTAAATTGGTTTCAAACTCTTACTTAATAAATTTACAGTTTAAAATAATTCATAGATTTTTTAATTGCAATTATAAATTATATATATGGAAGATTAAAGATTCACCAGATTGCAGTCTATGCTCTGACACAACAATCTTGAGCATTATTTTTTCTATTGTCATTTTGTAAAGCACTTCTGGGACCAAGTTGAAAATTGGTTGTTCAGCAAATTTCAAATACAAATTAATTTTACTGTTTTAGAAGTACTACTTGGTGTAAATACCACTGAAAATCACTTTTATTTTCCCGTTAATTATATAATATTAATTGGAAAATAATTTATTTACAAATGTGAAAAAATGACAGAGACTTGTTTTTAACTGGTTTTTATATACTTTGAAATATCATCTTAGCATTAAAAACAACATCAGTATCATCCAAGGGATGATAGAAAAATTAAAATTAAAATATGGTAATCTGTTTGTTGCCTTATAATCTTACAGTAATGTAAGTTGTATGTGTTATTGTTAATGATCTAATTTGTTTCTGTAATGATTTCGTACTGCCCTGTTCTGTGTTAAAAATTGTATAATGTATCTTATGGTTGTCAACTGTGTAACTGTTGAATGTATGCGACCAAAAATATTAATAAAAAAAGTTTGTGGAGAGCCAGTGCTCTATTATAATATCTAATTCTGGGGTCTTCAAAATATGGGTATTAAGACCCAGGATAGAAAACTTTGCTTAGATGGCTGAAAGGTGGTTGGTATTATTAGAGGAGGTTTTGTTGCTGGCCACCAAAAAATCAAGAAAAGACAATAGAGTGATGGGTGATGGGTGTGAAAAGTTAAGAAACACACAAAATGCAATAAATAACCTAAACATCCTTTGATAAGCTAGGGCTGTTGACTATCTGAAGGAATGCTAAAGTCTATTGGAGACTCTGGAAGCCACGGAAGTCAGCTGAGGGGTTGTATCTACAAATTAAATATTCCAATTAATGAGTAATGCATCTGCAGGGGATATACCCATGAATGACACGGAAGATATTGGTCCAATTTATTTTTTGCCTGTAGATCTACACTAAGCCTTGAGAGGGCATCAGCCACATGATTATTTTACCCAAGATGTGGACTGTGCTAAGGTGAATTTCAGCTTTAGCCGATTCCATATGAATATTTTGAGCCATTGCTGCCACGGTCATATCTTTGGTCTTTCTCAAATTGATAACAGAGACTACTGCTTGATTGTCACAGTAAACTAAAACTGACTTGCCTGCCCAAATGTGGTTCCATGTTTGAATAGCTACCAATATGTTAAACATTTCCAAATGGACAATGGGATACTGTTGAAAATTTAGTGGAATAGTAATAGCATATACTTAATTACCTAATCTGGCACCCAGAACTTGAAGGCAAGAATCAAGCTCCAACTCAAAGTGACTTTTGATATGGTGAAACAGGGTAGTACCATTGAAAGTTTCTATGAATTCTACAAACCATTTCAAGTCCCTATGAAAATTGATATTCAGATGTATTTGAGATTTGTTGTCATTACGCCTAAGGGTATCAAACATTCTATTGAGGAAAGCTCACAGTATCGCTTAGGGTTTGAAAATTTGATGATCCTTGGTGATACCCAAATGGAAGACAGGTGTCCAGGAAATAGTCCAAAAGCTTAATTCCTAACAAATAGTCTAAAAGCTTAATTTCTAACAAATCATAAGCACCAGGATCCAACTTTATATGTCTAAATGCTCTACTGATGTCTAAAAACAATGAGCTTTTGCCTAATTTTAAATCTTTTTCTGCAATATGATCGATGGTAGGAGGAATAAGTATGAATGACATTTCGAGATATAGATCCTTAGAATCACCAGCTAAGGGAATAGCCTTATCTCTACCTTGAAACCTACGTGAGTTACCATTTTGGTTGTTTTGGACCTTCTGAGCATGAGCTCTACGTATTCTGTCTAGTTTATGGGTTTCTTTCCATTTCACTTTACCTTCCTCCATCTTAACCAGTAACACGGCATGAGCTCCTTTGGCTGCTGGCCAGTCAAAGTCCTAACAATCTTCCATCAACTCACTCATATAATCAATCATACTATTCTTTACATTGACATCTTGCTTATCTTTTACAAAAACCTGGCAACCCATTGGCTCATTGTTAGCTGGTCATAAGAAATTCTGGACTTTGTGCTACCCCCCAAGACAAAATTTTGTGACCGCCCTGTTGAGACTTAAACTTGCCTTTGTCTTGTAGGTTCTGTAAGTCTCTGAAGCAAGCATCAACTTGACTCTGGATCTGATTGGACTGCAGCACATCTATGGTGGGCATTAGGCACTCTTCCTCCGACACAGTAGGCTTCTGGACCCCTGTAGGGTACTGGGTGGCTTCCTCTTCTTGTTCATTGACTTTCTTCTATGTTTTTGATACTCTGCCGTTTAAGTCCTTGAGTTGTTGTAAAATTTGTAAGTTTATGTCAACTGATGAGGTGGTTGCACGCGGATCACTTGGGATTTTTTTACATTTGTCATAAATTGGCTTTTCATGTGAGCCCCCTCAATTAGTACAGTCAGATACTTTTTAGGTGGCATTTTTCTGTAAAATACAAAACCTTCTGGTTTGAAGCGTGCGAATATTGGATGTGAGACAGGGAATAATGCTCCAAATAAATAAGATAAATTTTTGAAATTTGATACAGCCTGTGTAGCAGCAATATTTGCAAGACTCAAAACAGAGTCATAAACGACTTGAGCAGCCTTGGACAGTCTGATTACACATGAGAGTTTATATCCCAGTCTTACGATAGTCGAGGATCTCAACATTAACACATTATTGTTCCATGATAAAAGTTGTATGATCTGAAACAAAGCCTGAAGGCAATCAAATCCACTACAGGTAAAAACATTAAATTTTTATAAAATGGCATCTAAGCCCTAAAAAACAAATTCATAGTGAGGCAGGACCCCAACTGACGGGAATACAAAACCAAAGTAGGTCAAAGGTGACCAATACAATTTTGAACAAGAAGAACCTCACCAAGGAGACACTGAAGTTGGTGCTCCCTAAGGTTGGACCCAATCAGATTCTACCTGGAAAGAGAGCCGGCTATCACATTCAGCACCCTGAGATGTGCCTGACCAGTAGGGTTATCTTGTATTGATGGCACCAGGTCATGATTCTCCACAGGAGAGCACACATGTCTGCCAAGTGGGTCCTCCCCGTTTGCTTATGTAAACTACCACTGTTGTGTTGCCTGATGCTACCAGCACTGTCTGATTCTGATACCGGTCCTTGAATCCTTTTAGGGGCAGAAAGACCACCTTTAGTTCTAGAACATTTATATGTAGGCTTTTCTCTCTGTCTGACCACAGACCTCTTACGGAATCTTGTCCTGAGTGAGCACCTCAATCTAAATTTGAGATGTCGGTAAAGAATAGGATATTGTGGTCTTTGGGATAAAGGTCTGAGCCCTTCAGAAATTTAACAGGGTTTTGCCACTATTCTAGGTGAAGAGATATGGCCTCTGACCAAGGAAGGAGGGTGTTCAGCGACTGAGGATATCTCCAGTGCTCCTTGAGATGCCACTGAAAGGGTCTCATGTGGAGGCAACCCTCTGGGAGCATCTTCTCCGTTAAGGAGAGCAACCCAATAAGTGACATCAAACATCTTGCAGTCAAAGCAGCGTTGAGTTTATCTTTAGGATCAAGTCCTGAAGTTTAAGCCATCTGTCTATCGTGGATTTTACAAGGGCTGAATCTAGATGTTATTCATAGCCCACAAATGAGAAGACCTGTGTGGGTTCAAGTTTGGACTTCTCCTGGTTGATTATTCAACCTAAGGACTGGGTAAGGTCCATCACAATCTGCATGTACAGTTGTGCCTCCTCCTGAGACTGGGCCCTGATAAGCCAGTTATCCAAGTACTGGTGAACACTGATGCCCCTGGAGAGGGCCATGACTTTCACCTCCTTTACAATCATTGTAAAGGTCTGCGGGGCCATGGCTAGGCCAAATGGGAGAGAGGTGAACTGGTAAAGTTGAGACCTGTGGGTGAACCGAAGATACTTCCTTGAAGTTGGATGAATTGGGATATGGAGATAGGCATCCAATAGGTCTATTGACGAAACTCAGTCCGCTGGAACCAGAGAGGCTCTGATGGACTCTCAGGTTTCCATTTTGAATTTCTCTACTACGAGAAAAGAGCCTGCTGAAGTCTATGACCACTTTTGGTTGGGCTTGGGGACTAGAAACAGGCGACTGTAAAACCCAAGAGACTTTGTGTTTTCTACCCTTTCTATTGCATTCTTACTCAGAAGAGACTGGATACAAGAGGCCAGAGCTAGATCTTTTGGAAGGGGCTTGTATCCTGAGAGAATCAGAGGAAACCTGGCTAGTTTTGGCTTCGTCCTGAATGGTAGGACATAGTCATTGGTAATAATGTTTAACATGTTGTATGAGCACTTTTCTTCTAGCCAGTCTATCCTGAACGAACAGAGGTGACCTCCTACTGGTGGATTCGTTGAGGTAAAGCAGTCATTGGGGAGAGGGGTGACCATACCCTCTGCCCCTGCTGCCAGTGGCAAACAACTGATTGCTGCTTGTGGATTGTGCCCCAGGGGCGTTTCCTGTAGGAGCCTCTTTTTGTTGCAAAGCGGGCCACGAAAGGGCTGGTTTTGGTAGGGCTTGAATCCCTGAGTATTTTTGGAGTGCCTTTTTTAGAGGAGAATCTCCTCGCTGTCCTTCACAAGTTGGGATTAATCAAAGGAGTAGGAGCAAAGGGAGAGCTCCTCTAGTACCTCCCGAATTGGGTTGCAAATGGGACATTTCTCCTTCTCTTCTGATGAGGACGGAGTTGCCCATGGTATAGGGCTCCCTTTGGAGCATGTGGTATAAAGCCTTGCTTTGGCATGTTATGACTCCCTGCTGGATCTAGATCCTTCTATCTAGAATATCTAGGTAGTCACAGTTCCTCTCATAACCATTCTTGGCAGTCTTTCAAGGTTGGCTACTTTTTGAATCTGAGTTTTAACTCATTTGGATGTAGCCTTAAGAGTATCCCTACAATTTTCCATGATCAGGTTACATTCAGAAAGTACCTGATTGAATGCAGCCGAAAAGTTGAGAGTGCAGAGGTTCTGCCTAGCCTGGTGCTCAAATTATTTTACCACCTGCTGAGGACCTCATCTATGGGGGTTCCCGACGGTTTGGGATACAGATGGAGATACAGATGCTAGAAAAGTCTGTATTGAGCTCTTTCAATTTTTTCATCCAGACATGAATTTCCTAACTTGTACCACTTTGCAGTGGAAGGAAGGGGCTTGATGAACTTCCCTTCTCAAAAGTTAGCAACTTTAAAATCCTGCTCAGATTTGTCTAGGGCCTCTTTTAGAATAGGACTGACTGGGAACATGGCAGGGGCCTTTGGGCCTGAGCTCACGTTGTTGAGCCACCTTATTCAAACCCAATATTGAGGTGGACAAAACTGGCATACTGTCCCTGGGGTCAGGGATATTGAGTACCTGCCTGAAAAGATCAATATCCTCAGTATATTGAGATGGTAAGTCTGACATGTCTACCTCTCTGAGGATAATAGGATCTGGGGTAAGAAATGACTTGCGCTCAGAGTGCTTCTGTTTGGGGTCCCCAAATGTCATGGGTTTATGGGCCTCCTGAGAACCACCCTTACTCTTCTCAGGTTGTTCATCTGTAAAAGATTTGAGTAGCTGAGGAGGTAGGTCTGAATCCTCTGAAGAGGAAGAGATATACTTAACAGACTTGTGTTTTCATTTATCTTTATGTTTTTAGGTTTTGTCCCTTTTTGTGATAGCTGTGGTCAGATTCAGAGTCCAAGACATTCCCCAAAGGAGGATCCGAGACTTGACCTCACTTTTGTAGACAAGGTGGAAGAGGAAGCCCTGAAAAGTCACCTAATACAGTATCCCTTGGGTCGAAGGGTTTGAGACTTGATTGGTACCGGGATGAGGGTCAGGATCAACCGGATCCTCGGAGTGCAAGGGAGGTTTGAAATGGTAGCACTTGGCTTGTTAATCTGGTCTTGGAGGGATTCCTGTTGGTCAGATAGTTTAAAGGCCTCTAGAATACAAGCTTGACAAATCCCCATTTCCTGCTTCAATTGAAGCGACATTTGAGAGCTGAGAGACTTCTCAATTTTCATTTGAAGAGCAGTGCCAGGTGCTGGAGGAACTAGTTTTTGTTTTTTAGAGGGATGACGGGACAAAGCCTCCATGCCAGATCCTGACGAACCCTCATATTAGTGGGATGAGGGGTGAATTGTAAAATTGAAGAGCAGACTCTTTAAGTTCTTCGCTTGATCCTGAGAAGATCTCGCCTTCTTCACCCAAGAACTCAGACTCATCCTGAGACATGTCAGAATTTTTAGATTTCTTTGTGTAACGTTTGTGATTAGCATTCTTATTTAACTGTTCTTCTGGGCCGGTATTCATGAAGGGTCTTAGACTTAGCCAGGTCTTAGGCTTAAATGTGGTCTTAAAGTTGAGACTTTTGTCTCAGCTAAGTTTTGTCTTAAAACTGCATTCACAAAGGGTGACTTAGCTAAGTCAAAGATTATCAAATAACCACAGTGGTTTTATGTATCACGTGACCTTTCTTTTCTACACTATTGGTGACATAAATGCATTTTATCTGCTGTTTTGAAATGGAAAACCTTGTTACCACATATAAATTCAAAAAGACTGCATTAGTGAGGTGTCCTGTATAATTATACAGCCATTCCAAATTTTGAAGTGGCGAAAAGTTTATGGCGGCCATATTTAAGTCCTCTTTACAAAATTTAAGCCCACTACCAACCAGTCTTAAAGTTGAGCCCTTAGCTAAGCCTAAGGCCAGTCTTAAACTCTTTGTGAATACCACTAAGCCTAAAACAAAAGTCTTAGCAGTTTTTGGGCAGAAACTTGAGACAAAAATCTCAACTTTTAGCCTAAACCCTGGCTAAGACCTTTCATGAATATGAGCCCAGTAAAAAGAAGCACAGAGTAGACACGTTCTACTAGCAGTCACACGGGCATTGTCGTCTTTGTCAGCCTCCCTACATGTAGGGCAGTAAATATGGAGATCAAATTCATTGCAAAAGTGACGGCATTTCAAAGAATGTGGCTTGTCAGTCCTTTGCCTTTGCGAGGACAAGATATCAGGGCCGAGACAGAACAAAACTCGCTTCAAATATGTAAAACACTTAGCCTTTCACCATGAAGGGTACACTAAAACGTTACATGCAATAAAAAGAAATAACTGTTGGAAATTCAACATCCAACAATACATATATCCACTAAAAATTCATGAAAATTTATGAGCAATATTAAATGCTTCCATCAACATGTGTGGCCTGTGACAAGAAGGAAATTAAGCTGTATTTTACATCTTGGTTACCTCCATGTGAAGGCATCACGTTAGTATTATATGTTCATTTTGCTTGGATGTTGGCCAGATGCCTGTGGCCATCCTAGATAGCATTCAGTTCCACATAGTTAGCTATTGTAGCTCAATAAAAAGGTGACATTTAAAAAAAAAATCATTTTCACCACAAATAGTGTATCATGTAAGAACTATATAACAACATGTACATTTTACATGTTTAAAATTTAAATAAAATGTAAATCCAGTTCTAATGCATTTTAGCCCTACCTTACATCATTTGAAGAAAAAATACTTGCGTACTAAAGTAAACAAGGCCAAAAGGTGTTTTGGTCCCCTAGCACAAGCACAAAGCCATCAGAGACACTAATAGTACACTAGAATTTATTTAAAGTATTGTGAAAGAAAGAAATTCCAACTTAGATACATCCCACAGCTGGTCCCGAACTGAGACGGTCACCCTTCCAAGTACTAAAATAGCCCATTGCCGCTTATCTTCAGTGGACAGACAAATAGTCCTCACTCTGTGCCACAATTGATGAAAGTCAGATGCCAGAAGGACATATGTTTGAGAAAAAGACAAAAGGACATGTGTCCTTTTAGCTATTGGAGTGCAAGAGAGGGAAATTCAGGTGTTGTCAATGTCATCAAAGTCCAGAGACAAAAGGACATATGTTTGGGGAAAAGCCAAAAGGACATGTGTCCTTTTTAGCTATTGGAGTCCAAGAAAGGAAGGATAAAGGGAGAATATAATTTTCACATAAAGTCTTGAAAATAAATATTTATAAAATTTTTAACATTTATGTATGATGCAGACATATTGACATTAAAATTATTTATTTTTATTTTAGTGTCAAACAGGACCACAGACAAATGACCAAACCAGAAAGTAAAAGCAAAGTGGCAAAATAAGGTAGAAATATTAATTTGTGGTCCAATATGTTGAACAATTCTCCATTTCAGTAAAAAGTGTATGAAAATATGTGTATGTTACAAACCCGGACGAGTTATTTTTTAATAATGCAATATAAAATAATTAAATTATTTTAGAGGTTATCAGTTTGTCAACATGCATAAGAGGTAAAGAAAGTGGCTGTTTGTTTACCAAGCCTCATTTTCGTTGGATTTCATTGGCCAGTGAGCTGTCAATCAAATTTGTCACCGGATGCCACGGAAAGGTCCATGCACAGGTCTTGTCAATTTCATCAAAGTCCGGAGACAAAAAAAAGTGATCTGTAGAAGCGCGGGCTCTAGTGAGGCTTGTGCTTAAAAAACATTTTTTTTCATTTGGCATGATTTGGATTGTAAATTAACAATTAACATTCTAAACCAATAAATCAACTATTTGTAACATATTACTCTGGGTTACATTGTAGCAATGCACACTGTCAGCCACCAAGACCACTTTCTGTTGATCAGTACTAGTCCTAACGAATAATTTCAGTTGAGATCCGATCCTGAGTTTGTTTGAAAGGTATAAGCACAGCTTGTGAGGGGTCTGCTACTGCAGTTTGAAGGGTCCTTAAGCTAGTCTCCTATTTACTTTATTTCACGTCTTAGTTATATTTGTGAGAATTATGGTCGCACCCCACTGACCACAATTCAATTGACCTCCATATTTGTTTTGAAAGTCAACGGCAGAAAAAGTCTTGTTATATAAAGTGAATTGAAGTTTTATGTTTTAGTTATATTTTCTTTTAACAATTTTTTGTTGTGTTCACAATGCCATCAACACAAAAGACACCTTCAAATAAAAAGAAAAAGTTATTGCCTCTGCAAGGGCAAGAATCTCTACACGAAAAGTTAGCAGGCAGTCTACCAAACAACTGAATGAATCCTATCTTCAGCAGTCAAAACCCACTACTGTAAGTATGGTTCTACAAACTGTTATACCCGATCCGACCTCATCAGCTGGAGATTCCTCTGCAATGATTATATCTATGTTAAATAAACTGACAGAATCGAACCTAGCCCTGCTAGCCAGAGTAGAATCTATCGAGCAAAAACAAGATAATGACAGATTTCACACAAATCAGATGTCCGGATCCGATACTCCAAACCAGAGGGATGCAGACCTTGCTCCCATTGGTATGTTGGCAGGCGGTAGGGATCATGATGTCCATCCTAGTGCATCAGCTCCCATTGGGGGTCAAGGGTAAGGTTCCATACCATCCCCAGGACACAGCCGCACCCTCAGGGAGTTGCCACTGGGCGAGCTGATTACCTAGCCCCACAACCCACAGTTATGAATGACATACAGTCGGATGGAGTCATACCAATGCTGGAGGCACTCAGAAGAGCACCACCCATCGCCAATTCAGTTATCCAGCTACTGAAATCAAATGAGGAGCAGGCGCGAGCTTCCCTACAAGGTAGGCAGGCCAGAAAATCTGGCAGGTTTTACAATACTGATATTATTCACACTGCACCGGAATATAGGTGGCCAAATGAGGGATACCATGACCCTGCAGGTAGGAAAAAGTGGCTTACGATGACCTGTGGGCAGTAGGGCAGTTATCAAACATTTTTTATATGAAAAATCCAACCACAGCGAAGCATGCTCTCCTTCAGGTCGTTCTAGCCATGAAGGATGCTACCTCACTACTGTGGCCAACTGTTAGGGGAACATGGGCCGCATCTATGTATGACCTGGAGGAGGGGCACTGGCTTCTTCCCAGTCTTCTGAGATAGCACAGCCAAGGAAGTTATGCACGTTCTATAATGAGGGTACCTACTTGCATGAAGCCAGCCATGGAAGCTATAAGCATGTTTGTGCACACTGTGGGAAACAGGGGAAGGTTGGAAGTCATCCAAAAATTAAATGTTTTGCCAAATTGAAAGCCAAAGACAAACTTTCAAACAATTAGGACATAAGGGAGGAACACTGGGGGTGGGTGGGTAAGACAGTAAATGCTAATGAGACAACATTGGGTGCTTATGACATAAATGACTCTAAATATTTGTCACACGTATGATAACAGTAAAGTACTTGTTGAATATGAAAGACAGTTATGTAATGTTCAGAATGTGCAGTATAATTCCATGTAATTTGATTATGCTAATTTTTCTGGCTTTTCAGGTTGTACATACCATTATGCTAATGACCCTCATTTGGGTACTTTTGAGAGTGGCCTGGGGGACGTTATAGTATAGCCACATGCAGATACAATGGGAAGCAAAATGTTTTTAAATGGTTAAAACCTGTTGATCGGGGAAGTCACACCTCACCATCAGTACCTGTATTCTAATAATAACACAGGTTCACGACCAAAGGTTCAATAAATTGGTGTATTGTCATGATTACAAACAAGTACTGGCAAGATACTGCCATTGGGAAAGTTAGAAGTTATGTCTTTATTTTTAATGGAAAAGATTTTCAAAAATTCTGTTTCTGGGATACACCTGGGGGTGACTGAGGCAGTTGTGTGGTCAATATTACGGAATGCACTGATGTTGAGGTAGGGTATCTACACATTTTTCTACTTCTATTATTCCCATATTGTGTGGAACAGTTTTCAATAATAATGTTGACCCCAGATTGACATATGAAAACCGTACAAAAGACATATGGTACATAGAAATTTTTGGTTTTTCGTATACAACATATATGGAAAAAATGATTGATGAGTTGATCCTGCAGCAGGATCACCTGGGGGTGACTAAGGGTGATGGCAGTCACCTTGATGGTGAAACTGTTTCTTCTTCCATTTGTAGTCATACTCCTGCCGTCACCGTTCTGCTTCCGCAATATACCAGTCTTGACAATGAGGTTATCTTTCATTACTTTAATGATCACACCAAAACTAGGGGGTTTCTTAATCATGAGATAGCAAACTTCACATTCATTGGCCCAGATAGGGAGAATCATGAAGGCAATGACATTCAAGCTTACATAAACATGGCAAGCGCAATCCAACAGAGTGGGGTCCCCTATTACAAGTTTGCTTGATTCCCCCTTCAGTCAGGCCTTAACATTTATGCATTTCGTTATCGCCTTAAGGACTATCCTGCTATGTTTCTGATCCAACACCTTACTTATGAGTCTCCTTTATCCACTGTACACCTAAACTTGAGTTACAATACTGATGTAACCACCACTCAGCTTTGCAAATCCCTGCAGCTATTAATCAGTACCTAGATAAGGAAATCAGGCTGGGTGCCATCTTAGGTCCATATAACACTATAGAATACAATAAATTACACTGTTCACCCCTCCTCACAAGGCCTAAGGATGAAAACAACAGAAGAGTGATACTTAACCTGTCCTTTCCTGCTGGGGCGTCAATAAATGACACAGTCACCTGAGACTTGTTTGATGGGAGACAATTCACATTGAGATTTCCTACAAGAGATCATATTTTGGATAGTGTTAGAAGAGTGCAAGGCACTGCTATGTTAGCAAAGACTGACGTAGCCAGAGCGTTCCGTAACCTGTGTGTGGACCTAGTCGACACCTTCAAATTTGGGATAAAATGAGGCAGGAAGTACTACCTGGATGTTGTGTTGGTGTTCGGCTGGGTCCATGGCATAGTCTCGTTTCAGATGACGTCCGACGCCATTTTATACATGATGAGGCACCATAACTGTGACATCTTCACACACATTGATGATTTTATCATTGTTTCTCAAGAAGATGACGCTATGCATCATTATCAGGCATTATTTGATCTTTTTTTCTGAATTAGGGCTACCTATGAATCAGAACAAACTGTTTCCCCCACAAGAACCTTGACCTGTCTGGGGATCACTATTGACCTTGACAAAATTCACTTTACATAGAAAGGACTAAGATGGAGGAGATTTACAAAGAGTGCTTGCTCATCAGGTCCAAAACTTTCCTTATAGGGCGTCAATTTCAATCACTTTTGGGCAAACTCATTTATCTACAGAAAGTCATTAAACTAGCCAAGATTTTTGTAAATAAAATTCTATCTGTGTTCAGGGAAAGTTCCCAGGGTAAAAAATCAGGCTTACAAAGGATTTTTTTATGGACATTGACTGGTTCATCTCTTTTCTACCTAAATATTCAGGATACCCAAAATTTTTAAATCAGACATTAGAGAAATAAACTCCTTACATGTTGATGCCTGCCTGACAGGAATTCGAGGTATCTGGAACAACAGGGTCTATGCAGCCCCTGTTCCAGCCTATGTTGATTTTCAGCCTAACATAACACACCTTGAGATATTGAATGTTATGATAGCCCTATGACTGGGCTGAGGATTGGGCGGCCTCCTCAGTTACCTTTCACTGTGACAATCTGGCGGTTGTACAGGTGGTCAACTTTGGTAAGACCAGGGACACTTTCCTTAATGCATGTACCAGGCACATCTGATTTATCACTGCAGTTCATGATATTGATCTTCAACTGACCCATATACAAGGTCACAAGAACTTTATAGCGGATTCACTCTCTAGAATTTATTCAGAAAAAGGAATACCTAAAATGAGTTGAAGAGTAACTATATATGGGAAAAAATTCCTAAAATGAGTTTTTGACTTAGATATTGCTATATGATTTCAAGCTCATACCAGGATCCTCAGGGACTCCTCACCTCAGCATGGGACAGAGTGAGTAAAGCCTACAGACCTGCTATTAACCAAGCTCACAGGGCTCACTTTGCTGCTTACCTTTCAGTTTTGTTATTTTATTCACTTCCCATGGATCTGTCACCTCAAAATATCCTGATCTTCCTTGAATTTTTAGCAAAGAATTGTTTATCTCCTAAAGTAATCAGGAACTATTTTTCATCTATTTCATCACCCGCAAAATTCTATGACCTTGATATATCTGGCCTCTCTCACCCTGCCGTACTGAGATTTCTTAGAAGCTTGTCCATTAACTCTACCTTTAGACCTACCCTGGGTTTGGAATCAGAGTGATGTATGACATTTCAAAAGCTTGTGACTCTCTACATTATCCTATACTGTACAGAGCTATCTTCTTGGTGGCCTTTTATGGCTTCTTAAGGCTGTCTAACATAGCCCCTCATTCCATCAGGCAATTCTCACACTCCAAGCATTTTTTAGGAAGATCTGATCTTTGGCCCTCCCAGGGGCGTATTTACTCATAAAATGGACAAAGACCATCCAGGATGGCAATTCCCCTCTAATAGTTCAGTTACCTGAGGTTGATAACTTCTACTTGTGCCCTTTCAGAGCCCTTAAGGCCCACTTGAGGTCTAGACCTCTTCCTTCCACAGCTCCCTTATTTGCGACTGCTCACCATCCACATTTGCAGGTCATTCACACCCATGCTAGAGATGTTCTGAAATCCATACTTAGTATTTTGAACATATCACCTGTGGGTCATGGGTTCCATTCCTTTAGGCATTCTGGAGCTAAATTCACTTTTGACAATGATATCCCTTTACAGAATATTATGGCTCATTGAGTATGGCGGAGTTCCTCTGTCTGGACTTATCTCCAGAACGCCTCCCACACCCCTTCCATCATCCCAGCAACTTTCTCCTCCCTCATCCCAACGTATTTCTAGCTTGGGTTTGGTTGTTTTAAAAATTTCTCATCTTTACATTCATAATTTTAAATACCTTATTTTAGCATACTTGTGTGTGTGTATTAATACTAACTTGTAAATAAATGCCTCAAGATTATCCTCACTTTAATCATCTCCCCTCAGTGACCTTTGACCTTATACTAACTAGACCTGGTCTAACTCCAACTGGTATAAGCACGGCTTGTGAGTGGCCTGCTACTGCAGTTGGAGTGGGCCTTAAGTTAGTCTCCTATTTACTTTATTTCACATCTTAGTTGTTTTTGTTTACTAGGTTTGACCAATGAGAATTATGGTCGCACCCCACTGACCACAATTGATCTGACCTCCTGCCATATCTGTTTTGAAAGTCAATGGGAGAACAAGTCTTGCCCGCCACCACTGACCTGGTACACTGCAACATATTTGATGCCCAGTGGGCGTTTTGAACAGGGTTATCCCTGCTGTGCAAATGATGAATAGTCAGACTTCTGACTGCATTTTCTTCTGTAGTCCTGACCCCTTGGGCCTGCCCAGCCAATCGACTTCTGCCCTAGGGGATTGATATAGACTTTAGAACTATCGGGTTCTTGCTAGGGCCAGGCTGACCCTGGTTCCCCCTCTCAATTTTGACCTCTTTCGACCAACTGGACGTTTTGACCTCTAATCTTGATCTACCTAGAGGAGTAATGTAGGATCCTGTGACTGTTGATGTCCCCTTAAGCTGGTCCCTTAAGGTTTTCGAAAGATGTAATCCGGTGTTCCCAGTAACCCTCTTGGGCCGGACCCCTTATGCCTATCCCAGCATAAGGGAGTTCTCCTTATCAGGGATTGATATAGGTCCTTGTAGTATTGTGGGATAGGCTGGACCAGACTGACCTGGCTCCCACTCTAGATTTTGTCATTTTCGACCTAACTTTGACCTTTCGTGTCATGTTTGACTATGCTCAATCCTAACATGCTAAGCAAAAATGTAGAGATATTGTTAAATGTGTCTTTTTGATATTGATGTATATGATTATGTTGTTCTGTTATATGTACCATTTTATTGGTAGTTTTAAAAATTTCTCATCTTTACATTCATAATGTTTAAATACCTTATTTTAGTTTACTTGAGTGTGTATTAATACTACCTTGTAAATAAATGCCTCAAGATTATCCTCATTTTAGTCATCTGACCTCAGTGACCTTTGACCTTATACTAACTTGACTGGTCTAACTACAACTGGGTAGCTGCTCTGGCAATTAAATGACAGAGAGTTATTGTTAAAGTCATATTCTGAAGAAAATGCAAAGAAAATTTTAAAATGTCCAGCTTTGCAAATAAAAATGCTTTTCTATTTGTCAGGAGGTATTTTCTCTTGATAACATTTTCCTTGAGGTATTTTTCCATGCACTATGAATCCAGAATAAAAAAGACTTTACAAATGTACCCACTTAACTAATTAATGTGAAAGATGTTGTGAAACAATTCAATACTGAATGCACTGTGCTAAGATTGATTGGCAAACACCATTTTGTTCTTGGCAGACTGATTACTACATTAAACCACACTCCAATATTAAAATATAATGTTGCATTAACTATCCATTTTGCCAAAATAATGGAGAGTTGACACAATAGAAGGGAGAATTGTCTGGGTTTTAGGATATTGTATCATATGTTCTGGTAGAGAATAGGCAAAATACAGTGTTTTCGGTGAAGTGTGATACTATTCAGGTGTCTGTATAACTTCAAGCTGGTGAATTGAAGAAAGTGAATTTGATTATCCAGGATTGTTCATTTCATACAGGTTTTATTCTGTCTATTAACATGACTTTTTAAGACACCCTGTACAGATGGGAGAGGTTGCAACCATCTCACATGGAATTTACAAATTGCTCTATAAAAAGAAACAAGGCCAAAAAGGGTTTTGGTCTACTAGCCCGAGCCGCAAAGTCATCAGAGACACAAGCAGTGCACTGAAGCGGTACCCCATCCCAGTACTAATGTAGCCCATTGCCGCTGAACTTCTATAAAAGACAGTCATTTTGGGCATGCCACAATTCATGAAAGTCCAGAGACAGAAAAAAAGAGAAAAAAGTGATCTCTAGAAGCACAAGCCTTGCTGGAGCTCACACTTAAAAAGAAATACATCATCAAAAATAATTTCTTACACATGTAACACAGTATAACTGATGAAAATAAACATATTTCATTTGGTGAGAGAAAACAAAAAAAAAAGTATTTTTGTTCGGGGACAAAACATACTATTATATATTATTATATTCTCAAATTAGTAATACTAGTATTCTCTACAATATTGTATAAAAAGTGTCACATTATGTTGAGCATGTCTTCACTTCTATTTGAACTTGTTTCAGCAATATTCTTTTCCAAATTATATGTATGTGAAATAACTTGCCTATATTCTATAGTCTCATCTCATCTAATCTACTGATTTGCAAGCGCAATATCTTCCCCAATAAGGGGGACTCAGTGTGCTAGTTAACAAAAATAATTTCTAATAAGGAGAGTCGAGGGGCGTTCAAGGTCAGTGTTCCAGAGTTGTGGGTGAGACCGAGAGGGAAGGAGACTAAGTTGGGAAACTAGAATTGAAAAGGTGGGTTTTGAGGTGTTTCCTGAAAGATGTGACAGAGGGACTATTTCTAATTTGGAAGGGGAAAGAGTTCCAAAGAACTGGGGTGTAGTGACTAAAAGAATTAGAAAAGTGTTTAATTGATTTATGAACTCTACAGTCAAAAGTGGGGGTATGAAGGAACTTGAGTTTAGGGGTACTAAGCCTAGTATTTCTGAAGGAAGTATAAGGATGAATTAATTCTCTTAGGTAAACAGGTTGACCTTGGTTGAGGATTTTGTATGTAATGAGGCCTATTTTGAATTGTACGCTGTACCTGACTGGAAGCCAATGGAGAATTTTCAGTTGAGGAGTGATGTGAGAAAATTTTGATGAATGGGTGACAACCCTGCAGAATCAGTGAGTGATAAGAACAGGGAATTGCAGAGGAGAGCAGTAGTCCAATCTGCTGCTCACCAAAGCATTGGCTAGAAGAACTGCTGTTTTAAGGTCTAGGACTTTATGACCTGTGAAAAATGGTCAGAGAAGGTGAAATTGGAATCAAACACCACTCTGAGGTTCTTGACACCTTGTGCTGGTAACACCTGATTACCAAGAATGTTGATTGAAAAGTGAGGAAGGAGTTGTTGATGGTTGTTTTTCGATCCTATCAAAATGAACTCAGTTTTGTCAGGGTTGAGTTTTTACTTATTTGTGAACATGAAATTTTGAATGTCGTTTAGGCAATTCTTTAGTTTTTGTATGCAGTGAGAAAAATTTGCCGTAGAGAGTGAAATGTATAACTGGTGTCATTGGCGTAGAAATGGTAATTAACACTACTGTGAGATTGAATGATGGAGCTGATTGGGTTGGTATAGAGCGAAAAAAAGAATTGGACCAAGGACGGAGTCCTGGGGGACCCCATACTGGAGGGCGACAGGATGTGAGAGTATGCTGCCTACCTTGACCGAGTGTGTCCTTCCCGACAGGTATGATTTGAACCAGCCGAGTGCCAGTTCACTGATTCCATAGTAACCATTAAGTCTGTCCAGGAGAATGATATGGTCAATGGTAAAGCAGTGGAGAGATCTAGAATGGTGAGGGCTGTAACAGACCCTTTGGCCATATTGAGAAGAATATCATTGTAAATATTAAGGAGGGCACTTTCAGCAGAATGGTGTTTTCTATAAGCTGTTTGGAAGGCAGTCATCAGGCCGGCTTCATCAAGGTGAGTTTGTAGCTGCGCTGCTACTACCCTTTCAAGTATCTTTGAAATAAAGTTTAGATTGGAGACAGGCCTGTAATTTTTGAAAACTTCTTTGTCTAAGGATAATTTTTTGAGAATTGGGTGACATGGGCCTGATTAAAAAAATTAGGACATTTACCTTGTTCTAGAGAGGTGTTGATTATTGAAGTGATGGGAGTGATGAGAATGTCCAGATATTCAAGAACATGAAAAGTGGGCCAAGGGTCAAGAGAACATGATTTAGTAGGAGAGTCTAGAATGATTTTGGTAACTTGATCTTCAGTTACAGTAGAGAAAGAGGGAAACATGGGTAGAGAGTCTGGGGTGATGTGTTAGAAATTCAGTAAAGTAGAGAAAATGAGTGTATTTTATTCAATTTTTTCTGTAAAGAACTCCACAAATCTGTCAGCCAAAAGCTGAGGGGGGTTTATTGATGGGAGGATCTTTGCTGGGATTCTGTGTAACACATCACCCAGGACTCGCCATAATTTTTGTGGGTTGTGGTGATTGTCCCAAATTTTTGCTTTACGGAATTCAGATTTGGCCTGTATGCAGACTTTATTATACTGGTGGACTTTTTGCATGTATTGGGATCTATTGAAGGTAGATTTATTTATTTTATTTGTAGTCATTATCTTAATAAAGTTTTTATAGTTTAACCATATTTGCGTAACACCTCTCCAGTAAGGATTTGTCTTCTGAGCCAAACAAATTTCAGTAATTCTTCCTTTCTCCAATATAATGTTATTTAGATGTTTTTAAATTGCACATAAAATATTGCGCCAGGTCATGGTAATACTGTAGGAAAATATACCAGCTGGGGTACTAAAATAGTTTTGCTTACAGTTATTTTGTCGAAAAGACTTAAATTACTTTTGGTGTAATGTAAAAACATTTTTTTCTACCTGAATTATTTTTTCATAATTTATTTTAATAACATTTTTAAAGTTGGTGTCAAAAACAATCCTCAAAAGACAGAATCTGGTGACCCATGTTAGGTTCAAGTTCATATAGCACTTTTTTCCTTCACAGCCTTACCAAGCTACCTGTTTCTTGTCAACATTGATCTTAAACCAAAATATTTATAAAACTCTTTAAGCAATGCTATACTTTTCTTAAGGAATGTTCAGAGCCATCTAAAAAACAAGAATCCAGTAGAATTATACTGTGTCACGAGCTTTGGTTAAAGACTAAAACCAATAAAATTCAAAAGGACAAATATTATGACATAAATAGTTGGCTGACTGGCAGTATTTTGGCAGATCAAGACTATCCTTTGGAATGACCAAGCCGTAATAAGGCCCAGAAGAATAGTCCTCACACTATAGCGTGTAACCAATTAGATTGCAGTATTTAGTCACGTTACCGTTGTGTAGCAACGGATCACATGACTGGGGAGTGGGCGGGGCTTAGTGACGTCATCGGTCACGTGACCGATGATTGACAGGTAGAAGGAGGGGGCTTAGTGACCAGTGACATCATCAGTCAGGTGACCGATGATTGGCAGGTAGTGGGTGGAGCCTAGGGGGAATCCTTGACCAGTCACATGACCAGTGACGTCATCAGTCACATGACAGATGATGGACAGGTAGTGGGCGGAGCCTAAGGGGAAATCCCTTGACCAGTCACATGACCATTGACATCATAGTGATTGACAGGTGGTAACAATAACAATGGGGGAGTAGATATGAAGATATGGTATCCATGAAGAATATCAATAATAATAATAATGGTGAAAAATAATTATTCTAACATGACACGGATGTGTCCTCGATTCTGATTGGCTAAACGACGAAATCCTTCCCTGGTAAAATACAGCATAACCAGGTCACTCCCTATTATCGTTCATTATGGCTGTCGTAACAATGAACGTTTTACAGTAAAAGTTGCAATAATTATTCATCTTAAAATAATTTGTCATGTTAGAATAGGAATAACCCCCTCCCAAACCACGGTATACGCAGAATTTTTAAATTGGTAAAATTCAGCGTATACCATGGTTTGGGAGGGGGTTATTCCTATAATATAATGATGTCAGATAACGCATTACATAAGGGTGAATTTATAGTAAGAATAGTGTTTTTATGTACAAAATCGCAAAGTAGTGGGTTAAAAATTGAGTATTGGGTACCCCATCTCAAGATATTTTTTGACAAAGTTCCCTAAAATTCCCTATTACTGCTCACCACCATCTTGTATGACATCATGCGTGATGTCATGCATGACATCGTTATGACATCATCATAGTATTGATTTTTTGATGACATCACGAATGATGTCACAGTCTAAGGGTATAAAGCTTGTGTTTGTTCCACAGTCTTAACCCCTGCATGGATTTTCACCAAATTTTCAGGGTTTGTTTACCCCAAAAGGATGTAGAGCTGATTAGGTTTTTGGGGGGATATCCAATGATAACTTTTGCCATGGCAACACTTTTAAAGATTTTCCAGATTTTAAAGTTTGTGTTTGTTCCACAGATTAAACCCCTGCACGGATTTTTACCAAATTTTCAGGGTATGTTTATCCCAAGAGGATCTAGAGCTTATTAGGTTTTTTGGGGTGTATCCAGTAATAACTGTTGCCATGGCAACACTTTTAAAATTTTTTTAGCCTTACAGTTTGTGGGTGTTCCACAGCCTAAACCCCTCCACGGATTTTCATCAGATTTTCAGGATATGTTTATCCCAAGAGGATCTAGAGCTGACTAGGATTTGGTAGATTTTTGGTAATAACTGTTGCCATAGCAACATTTTTAAGATTTTCAAGGCTTAATATTTGTAGGTGTTCCACAGACTAAATCCCTGCACAGATTTTCACCAAATTTTCAGGGTATGTTTACCCCGAGAGGATCTAGAACTGTTTAGTTTTTTGGGGGCTTATCCGGTAATAACTGTTGCCATGGCAACACTTTTTAAGATTTTCAAGTCTTAATATTTGTGGGTGTTCCACAGACTAAACCCCTGCACAGATTTTCACTAATTTTCAGGGTATGTTTATCTCAAAAGGGTCTAGAGCTGATTAGGTTTTTTGATGGGTATTCAGTAATAACTGTTGCCATGGCAACACTTTTAAATTTTTCAGGTCTTAAAGATTGTTGGTGTTTTACAGCCTAAATCCCTCCACGGATTTTTACCAAATTTTCAGAGGATGTTTACCTTAAGAAGAGCTACAGCTGATTAGGTTTTTTTATGGGTATTCGGTAACAACTGTTGCCATGGCAACACTTTTAAGATTTTGGGGTCTTAATGTTTGTGGGTGTTCCACAGAATATACCCCTGCACAGATTTAACCAGAAGGTATGCATTCTTATATAAACAAACAATCCAACTGTAAAGTTCATTCAAGGTCCAAACTTTGAAGAGTAAAGAGCTACCACAAGAAAAGAGGTGAGTTAAGTGTAATATATTTTAAATAAACATGTTTTGAAAAGAACTGTAGCAGTGATAAAAGCTTTAAAAACTGGCCTTTAATTGGATGTTTTTAAAGAAAAAATAACTTTTTTTTCTCTTGAAGTATAAATCTGTGCAATATTTGTGTACATATACTGATTGTATGCAAAGTTTTTTTTTCAAAAAAAAAATGATTTGCTGTTGATATATTATGTATTTTAATGAGATAAAAAATGAGATAAAAAAACGAAAAATCAATAAAATAGTTAAATGCACAACAGTACCCTTAACTACTAAGGTAGCTGGTGTAGTGTAGTGGTTAAAGTGCAGAACTTGTCAGGAGGACTGGTGTTCAAATCCCACTTGAACACAATTTTTTTTAATATTTTTAATATTTTTTACTACATTATTTTTTATTAACACATCTATTATTATTACTATAATTATTATGCCTTCATTACCAAAAAATTAATCATAAATAAACAAGCCAAACTTCAACTATATCATCTGATAGGGGCCACGGTGTCAGAGTGGTAACACTCTCGCCTCTGAGGCCGGGGTTCGATCCCCGTCATGGCCTCAAGTGGGAAAGCTGCTAGTTGCTTGCCGTTGGTCGGCAGTTTACAGTACAGAACCCTAATGAACTCTATGTACTGGTTTCCTCTGCCCTTCCAACTATGACCTGTACAGTGTTGAAAGCGACGTAAAACCCCAAATAACTAAATATATCATCTGATGGTCATAGGTTTAAACCCCGACCAGGGCACAAATTTAAAAAAAAATTTTTTTTTAAATGATGTTTTATTTTTTTAAATTTTTTATTTAGAAAGAAAAATTATATCCATACATTCAATGTTATCACTTTTTTCATATTTCACAGTGAACAACAGTAAGAGCCGAGACATTACAAAAAATAATAATAATAATAACATAAAATCTGAAAACAGTCATGACTGGAATGTTTATGGCTATGAAAATATGTCTGTGCAAAATTTTGCCCTCATTTTGAACAAACAAATTGGGCACCATAGTTGATTATTTGAAAAATCATTACGATGTTCCAAACCTTGAAATATTACAGCTAGCTTCATCAAATTTGAACACAAAAGATATATGGCTAGAAAAGCTAGCATGATAGTAATTTTAACCTTGTTCTAAAAACAAAATGGTTGCCATATCATATGTTCAATGTCAAATTGGGTTATCTTATTATAAAGGCCTTATATTTCCACTCTTCATTGCTCCTATAGGGGTCCAGAATGTGAAAACAGCTTATAGAAAGTCATGGCCTGAGAATTTTTTCCAAGTGTTGAATTTGACCTTTGACCCTTTCTTTAAATTCAAGTGGGGTCATCTTACTAAAAGGTGTTATATCTCTCTTAGATCTCCATCATTACTGATCCTAAGGTAAGAGATAACTACTGCAGCAGTACTCTTGTTTTTTGTCTGGTTTTTTTGTTATTTAATATTGGGGTGTTCAAAATAAATGTCATAAACAAAGGAGTGAAGCTGAAAGTAGAAACATAATTCATACACACAGAAGATATGATCTGAAATTCCCAGGATCAAATCCTAGCCAGAAATATATATTTTTAAATATTTTAAAAATATTTTGTTCCTGATCTGAGAATACCTATTATTATTTTTTTTCAGAAATACCTATAATATTAATAGGAAACAATGGCTCAGGAGAGTCAGAGTGAAAGTAAGAAACATAATAATGCTGTTCCTAAGTTGAAGAAGCTAGCAGCTGTTGCCTGCAATAGCTATGACACAAGTGATTCATATCTGTCAACTCTTCCATACACAGCACTGAGGGAGCAAGGTGCTATCGAGCAAAATATGAATACTGAGCCAATTCAAAGGTCTTTCCACTTAGGTGGGACAAAGTACCTTACACTGAATGGACCAAAAGGCGTTGAGAATATCCATCTCCAAGAGTGGGGGAATGGCAAGGTTATGAATGAGGGGATTAAGCTGAATGCTCCTAAAATAGTGGTGATTCTAAATTACATTGCATTTGTACGTCGGGCAATTAAGAAGACTCTCAATGGTAATAGGAATGTTCTGTGTCAATATCATATTGGATCAGGCTTTTTGATCTCATGTAACAGTTCTTGTAAGACTGTATCTTTCCGGCTATGGAAATCCACATTGGGTAAGACATACCCCACTAGTGAAGGAATATCACTTAATTTTCAAGAGTGGGAGGAGTTCATAAAAGCATGTCAAAAGATATTTATAGAATATCAAGAAATAAATTCTTGATAACCTTGTATCCTCGACTCTGAAGATAAACCAAGACATGATGCTACACAATGTCAGGAACATTTAAATTTTGGATCAGAATCAATCTAAAATGGAAGAATTTTTTGTGACAGTCCTAAAACCAATTTTTGATTATATGTTTGAATCTTCTTTGATCCTTAACCAAGGACACTCAGTGAAAAAACAAGAATGACTTAAAAATCAAAAAAAGTAAAAGTATATATCAAACAAAACTTTTGATGTCAATTACCATCAAATTACATTATATTGTCAACTTATTTAACCAATAACATTATCATAATTGTACACTATTTTGTGAAAAAATAAATGGCAACCTGTATAATTAGTCTTTTTAACACGCTGCATACCAAACTCTTGTTTTACTAGTTAGTGTGTGATGTGGTAAAAACTATTACATTAAGACATATTAAGGTAACATATCACAGCATAATATTTCTCATATTTACATCATCAGTACATATGGCTTTGCTTTTGGTAATAAAAGTATTCTGATATCCCCATTTCTAAGATGACATGGTTGTGTCAGTGGGTGTGATTGGTGGAAAGGAAAAAAATATTTTTTTTTATTACATGCCTGTACAATACTTCGCCCCAATAATTGCACCATATGAAAGTGTAATTTAAACATAATTTATTTATTTATGTTATTTATTTATTTCTTGTGCATACAGAGCACAAAGTTGATAGATGTTTGTTAATTAAACAAAGAAGAACAAATGAAAAAAAAAACACATAGAGTAATACAGATGAATAAAGTAACCCCAAATTATACATAAAAAATATACAAGAAAGTTGCATAAACTACATAAAAAGTTAATTAGTGTCTCAGGTGGTACATACAAAATTTAGCATGGCATTTATTTCTGCAGCAGTAAATCCATGTTTAAAGACACTCATGTATAACAAATCTTTAATATTTCCTATATGTTTTAAGTCTTCTTCATTAATTGTATTGTGATCTCTCACTATTTTTAAAAGTTGACATTTAGAATCACACATTACTTTCATTGATACATTAGTATGGCAAGTAATATGATTCAGAGTTTTAGATATATTAGAACAACTACCATTTATAACCATTTTAGTACACAAAAATTAGTGCTAGCTGACACGTTACACATAAAGTTATTGACTCTTCTAAGTAATTGGGCCTCAACAGGCACATCATTCACAATTAATAGTATATATATCTAGAATGTGTAGTGTAAGGAAGATCCAGTAACTTCCTCAGACATTTATGCCAGAAAGTATGAAAAGATGTTACTTTCCACTACTGAGATCCCAGAAAAGACTGCCATACAGGTTCATACAAAATATCTTAAATAAATGATATTTCACATTCACAGAGGCTTTTCTGAACATTACATTTGTTCCATTGAAACTGGTGATAAATTTATTTATGACTAAATCATATAATGTAGTAGGATTAGGTCCTATTACATTACACAAATGATAAGCAAAAGCTGATTTCTTTATAAAAAAGTCATTATGATTAATGCCATTAAACTCATCCCTATGGTTACTATAATGAATAAGCTGATACTTGGAGACATTAAATGTGACATCATAAGAACCACCAAATCTATCACATATGTGTAGCATTTTCTTTAAAGACATAACTGAAGGAGCTAAGAGAACAATATCATCAGCATACCCTACAGCACCCATGAAATTTGTACCAATATGGCAGCCAAGGCCACTGTCCTTCAACATTGTAAATGCTTATCGTATTAGAATAGTTATAATCCAGCATTTGTCAGACACTATGCAGAATTGCAGTCTGATCGGCAGTTTATGACCACAGAGCCTGTTTCCTTCTTGCATTAATAAGTGACACATTTTGCCATCTAGGTGGATAGATATTTTTGCAGCAGGTGAGATATCTTGCACCTGAGTTTTCAGTAGCAAATTGCATTGATCTTCGGGGAACCAGAACCATCTTTTTTACAGCATTTCATTTCAGCAAGAGTTTTGACAAGAGAGGTATAGCAAAGCATGCCACTGGGCCCAGAAAATGATACACAGGCTGATCTTGAGCATAGATCCATACAATCCTGTCTGGTGGAGGGAAAACTTAGTGAATCATGGGTTGCAAAATTGGTTTAATGAGATACGTTTTTCCACTTCCAGTCATCCCAGAAACTATACAAATTAAAGGGTGTTGCAATCGACAATCCATTTTTATTTCATAAATAATATTAATAATACAAAAAGAAAAATTTTCTACACAAATGTTAACAAATGTTAACTTTCTACCACTCTAGAGCTATTTCACTATGGTATGGCTATGTAAACTATGTCTACATAAAAGACACATATTTTTTCACAAAAGGATGATTATGCCAGCATTAAGATATTTTGTTATTTATTGTATCATGTCCTAGGATCTTGGATTGCAGCAATAATATTTCTCTCCTCCCTCAATATTGTCACATGCATATGATGGAGGAAGATATTGAATAAAATAATTCCTCATATTTAGATAGTGTGACAAAAAATGAGTTTTCTTCACACTATTCGTAATATTGTTGGTTATAACGTCACAAGACATTTTGTGTGATGTCATAACCTATTTGACATATCAAGGTTATTAACGCATCATAAAGCATGATATTCTCATCATATTTGCGTCATAATCAGTACACGTGGCTTGGCTTGGCTTTGGCAGTAGGTCCGATAATATTTTCATTAAAAACAGAAAGTCTCTTTTTTTAAACCATGGAACTTTCAAGAGTCTAGAAGGAAACGATATGGTGACAGCTCAAGGGACAGAAACAATATCGGGTAAGTGAAATCGTGAACTATATACAAAAAAGTCAGAGGGACAAAAAGCGGGAGGGAAAGATAAAAAACTCCACAGTTTTTGAAATAAAAAAATAATAATGTAATGTTTATTTATTTGGGGTTTTACGTCGCTTTCAACACTGTACAGGTCATATCACGACGGGTAGTTGGAAGGGCAGAGGAAACCAGTACATAGAGTTCGCTAGGGTTGTGTACTGTAAACTGCCGACCAACGGTAAGCAACTACCAGCTTTCCCACTTAAGGCCGTTACGGGGATCGAACCCCCGACCTCAGAGGTGGGAGGCGAGAGTGTTACCACTCTGCCACCGTGGCCCCTATAATAATGTAATGATAGTACTGATTGTTATACCTCTGGTAGTCTTTTTTATCCTTTTTCGAGATTTTTTCACAAGATTATGCTATCTCACAAGCATGGTTGATGAAGTATCCACAGAAGACGATGATGATAATGATGAAGTTAATGAACAATCCATAAGAATGGACACATATGGGGAGGCTACCCCCTCCAGCCCTTCCAGAGTCCAAGTCTTGGACTCCAAGACACCACCCAGACCTCGAGTCCTGTTGCATCTGCGGGGCAATCTTACTTAATAAATGTTGATACGAATACATATCTGTCATTAGTTGATTCTTTTCCTTCTTTGAATGAAAGCCTCAGTGATACCATTTCAGAATGTAGCATTGATGAAACTTATGTTTAAAAGCAAATTTTTTTTTTATTTTTGCATTTCTGTTTTTTTCCTTTTTTTTACATTTTTTTTCTTTTCAATTATTATTTTTTTTTGAAAACAAAAACTAAAGAACATTTTTTTTTCTAGACAGAGTTTTTTTTGTGTGTGTTTTATACCATAATACCCTGGTCAGTACTAGATTATTCTGAAATGGCATCACTTAGGGGCCTCTCACTCAAAGAATAGAAAAAAGAATTCACACTAATTTCACAGTATAAACATTGTTCATTATTTTTTTCTTTGTTCTATCAGAAAAGAATAGCTTCATGTTATAAATGGTTATATTTTAGGTAGCTTTACTATTTTCAGTAGACATAATAGTGTTAATTTCTCATTATTGTTTTTTTTTATCTTACATGGGCTTTTTTAATGTAATAGGTCATATCATGACGGATAGTTTTTGACAGGGGCAGAGGTAACCAATTGGTCAAGGTTCTGCACTGTAAAACTGCTGACCACCAGAAAAAACTACCAATTTTAGGGTCTGGGGTTTGAATCTTACAGGTGGGAGTCAAGTGTTACCACTGCCCTGTCATGGCCCCATGTAGTTTACTATAGTAATAATAATAATCCATCACTGGCTGGACATTCTGCAGAATTACAGTTCGATTGGCAGTTTAATGTACCATAAGCGCAGAAAAAAATAAGCCTGAGTGGTACATTAAATTGTCAATCGAACTGTAATTCTGCATGGTGTCCAACCAGTGGTGGATTACTGTGTAATAAACCATCACTGGGTAGACATTCTGCAGAATTTACAGTCCGATTAGCAGTTTAATGTAGCACAGAGGCTAAACAAAATGCTTGTGTGGTATATTAAATTGTCAATTGGACTGTAATTCTGCATAGTGTCCACCCAATGGTGGATTATTATGTTTTGAAATCTCCCCTTTTGAAAATCTTTTTTTTTCATGCGAGGGAATTATTGGGTGAAGTTTTACACTTATTATTATTATTATCCAAAAAAGTGGTGGAACTTTTTTTGCATATTTATATATTATTGTGCACAAAGTAGTAGTAGTACGTAAAGAATTTAAGTTGTGCACGGTGTCTTATAATACAGGTCATCATACATTTTTAGATGATTTGTAATAATCCATCACTGGGTAGACATTCTGCAGCATTTGCAGTCCGATTGGCAGCTTAGTGTGACATAAAGGCCTAAAGCAAAATGCTTGAGTGGTACATTAAATTGTTAATTGGACTGTAATTCTGCATAGTGTCCACCCAGTGGTGGATTATTATGCTTGAAATCTCCCCTTTTGAAAAAAAGTTTTTTATATGAGTGAATTATTTGGTGAAGTTTTTGACACTTATAATTCCACAAAAATGATTTCTTCTTTCAACCACCTATTAGATTCGGTTGTTATATTAGAATTGGGAGGTATTCTCTTACTGCCAAAGCAAAGCCAAGCCAGGTGTACTTCTGTAATTTGATGTTATTGGATTATGTTAGAATTGGGAGGGATATTCTTTTTTACTGCCAAAGCAAAGACAAGCCACGTGTACTGATGTCAATATTCTGTAATTTGATGTTATTGGACATCAAAAGTTTTTTGTTTGATATACACTTGTAGTTTTTTTATTTGTTTTCATATTTTGTCAAAAAAAGAACCTGATTGATTTTAGGTCATTCATTTTATTTTTAAAAACATTAAATGTCCCTGGTAAAGATTAAAACAGAGGATGATTTACAGTACTTTTCAACACTTTTTACTTTTTTTTTTTACATTATTTTTTATTATTAATGCTGATTTTTTGTTTGATAAGATGTAGAGATAAGTGTTTTCTTTTGTTGAATATAAAACAACCAAAAGTATGAAATATCTTATTATTATTATTATTATTTTATTCTGAATAATAATAATAATGGCAATAATATAAATAACAATAATAATTACACATACACATGGATAACAAGCACAAACATGGCAACAGTTATTACTAGATACCCCCAAAAAACTAATTAGCTGTAGATCCGCTAGGGGTTACCATATCCTGAAAATTTAGTAAAAATCCGTGCAAGGGTTTAGACTGTGGAACACCCACAAACTTTAAGACCTGAAAAATCTTAAAAGTGTTGCCATGGCAACAGTTATCACTGGATATCCACCAAAAACCTAATCAGCTCTAGATCCTTTTGGGATAAACATCCCCTGAAAATTTGGTGAAAATCCATGCAGGGGTTTAGACTGTGGAACACCCACAAGCTTTAAGACCTGGAAAATCTTAAAAGTGTTGCCATGGCAACAGTTATTACTGGATATCCCCAAAAGCCTAATCAGCTCTAGATCCTCTTGGGGTAGACATCCCCTGAAAATTTGGTGAAAATCCGTGCAGGGGTTTAGGCTGTGGAACACCCACAAGCTTTAAGACCTGGAAAATCTTAAAAGTGTTGCCATGGCAATAGTTATTACTGGATATCCCCCAAAAACCCAATCAGCTCTAGATCCTCTTGGGATAAACATCCCCTGAAAATTTGGTGAAAATCCGTGCAAGGGTTTAGACTGTGGAACACCCACAAGCTTTATACCCTTAGACTGTGACATCATTCGTGATGTCATCAAAAAATCAATACTATGATGATGTGAGCATTAATAGGGGATTTTATGGAACTTTGTCAAAAAATATCTTGGGATGGGGTACCCAGTACCCAGAATTAAGTGACCCCTCAATTTTTAACCCATTATTTTATCATTTTAGACATAAAAACACCATTTTCACTATAAATTCACCTTTATGGAGTTCGTTATCAGACATTATAAAGACCGGAAATGCGCAGTGAACGAAAACCCGTCTGTGCGCATAGAATCAGCACGGAGTAAAACCTCCAATAACGGCCCGCTGAGAAACGGAAGTGCTGTTTCGATTGCTCGATTGTATGTCGATAGTAAAATTGTCTGCTTTTACGAGAGCGATCATGCATTCAAAACAATATGGCGGCGTCCTTGTTTGTGTCACCTCGTAAAAATAAATAGATATTTCTTTCAACCAGGTAGGCCAGTCTTTATAATAGTAATAAATACCTCATGCTCGGGCGTTTGTTACAGGATATACGCCCAGCAAAAATTCCAAATAATGCCAGAGCGCCGTTAGGTTAACTGTAACAAACGCCCTCACACTCAGTATTTATTACTACATCATTATAATATTAATTATTTTTCACCATTATTATTATTATTATTATTAATCCTGGATACTATATCTTCATATTGAGCCCCCCATTCTTATTGTTATCTCCCTTAGGCTCCGCCCACTATCTGCCCATCATTCGTCATCTGACCGATGATGTCACTGGTCATGTGACTGGTCAAGGATTCCCACTAGGCTCCGCCCACTACCGGCCAATCATTGGTCACATGACTGATGACGTCACTGGTCAAGGATTCCCCCTAGGCTCCGCCCACTACCTGTCCATCACCCATCACGTGACTGATGACATCACTGGTCATGTGACTGGTCAAGGATTACCCCTAGGCTCCACCCACTATCTGCCAATCATCGGTCATTGCTACGCAACGGTCACATGACTAAATACTGCAATCTAATTGGTTACGCTTTATAGTGTGAGGACTATTCTTCTAGGCCCCACCTTGTTGAAAAATACAACTGAGACAGAGAGGCAAACACACAGATGTACATAATTATATGAAGCTATCACTTACCAAATTTTTACTAGATGTCTGGACTCAGCAGTAATTTCAACAATGTATCATTTTGGTAGCATGCCTATGTAAGTTAATGCATTGGTGTCTGCCTCCTCTCTTGATGGATGAAAGAAGAGACTACTTTAATCTGTCCACCATTTTGTGGGACAGCAAACAAGTGATATTGTTGTCTAATCTTATACTACAGGTCTTTTTCAGGATTTTTATATCCGCATTCCGGTTGGAATGCAAAAAACCCACAAAAATATTTATATGTCTAAGATACTGAAAAAGTGTTGCTGCTAGGTATTGTCAAAAAGCTGATCAGCTCCAATCCATGCAGTGGTTTGAAATGCAAAGAACCCACAAAAATATTCATAAGTCCAAGAAACCGCAAATAGTCTTACCATGACAACCATAAGAAGACCCCGCCAAAAGGTTTTAAATCCAACAAGCATAAAAAGTGTTGCCATAGCAAAAAAAACAGAAAAGGTGTTTCCATGGCAACATGTGTTGGAAAATGCTGCCTTAAAAGAAGTCCCTCTTCTGATAAACATAAAAAACTAGGAATAATGTAAAATGCCCACAAAATTACACAAAAAAAATTTTTCCCAACTTTACACTCAATGCTATGGCAGGACATTAGTAACATAAATTCTGAGAAAAAATTTAGAAGTTTGTTTCCCGTTTCTAAATATTCACTATCTCATTATTATAAGATAAGAAGTTTGTTTCCCGTTTCTGCTTTTTGCTATCTCATTATTTTGAGATAGCAATTTTGTTTCCCATTTTGTTGAGGGGCATCCTCAGAGCTGAAGTGAGTGTGCGCGATGGAGGATGGTATGTACATAGTGGGGGACGTCCCCCACCACGTTATGTCCATAATGGGAGATGCCTCAAAGAGAAATCATTATTTGAAGAGAAAAAACAGATCACTGAAATGTTAGCTTTTATTTATCACACAATACGAGTATAACATTATGGAACACACAAACTAATCATTCAGAAAAGATAGTAACAGGTTTGGTCCCCCTCTTCTCTCCAATCCCCCACTGGGGACATGTGTCACTGAGCGTCCCCCACTGCATACATGCCAGAGATCCTCCTCTCCTCCCCCATTCCCCACTGGGAACATATATCAGTGAGTGTCCCCCACTGCATACATGACACAGATCCTCACGCACTCTGAGGATGCCCCTCAATGAAATTGCTATCTGAAAATAATGAGATAGCAAAAATTTAGAAATGAGAAACAAAATTGCTATCTCAAAATAACGAGATAGCAAAAAAATAGAAACGGGGAAACAAACTTCTTATCTTTAAATAAATATTTTACTACTGAGAGTTTAAGGTCATTTTACAACAGGGCACACATTGAGAACCAGTTTCATCCACATGCCAAATTTGAATTTAATTTGTCAAGTCATTTTTGAGATATTGTGCCGAAATGAAGTGTGATGACAGATGACGATGACGACAGATAATGCTGACGGAGAGAGAGGACAAAGCAATACCAAAAGTAACACCTTTCACTTTATTATTATTTTGATAACTATTGCAAGTGGTTCTTTGTACAGAATAAAATGGTAAGGACTCAATATTTCCTAATTGACATGATCTATGGATTGTAAAAAAACACCGAAAATAAGCCATTATTTATAACACAGCTGTTTGTATTTGCATGTAGAATGTTAAACCACCTAATGAAATTCAATCTGAAATTATATTTTGTCAGTGCATGGTTGAGGTTACTCCACTCAATACAATCAAAAGCTTTTTAAAGTCAAATTAATAAATTAATTTATAAATCTGCCTTTTAGAAAGATAGTTTGTTCAGAGATAATAATATCTGGGAGAATAGTCTTTCATCATTATGCTATCACTCCAGACAATAGGTTATAATCTACATTCGCCAGTGAAAGTGGCGCCGATTACCAAGAAATTTTTCAGACCTCTTGGTATCTAAGTAATTATTGCCTGGAGAGTTATCAGAGATATTCCAAAAATGCAAATGTGGATCTCACCATTTTAAACAGGCTTGTTATCTCAATCTTGTAAATCTGGTGTTGTTACTTCAACCAATTAGTCAAACTTGGAGTGCTGACCCAATAATGGCAGTGTGAGTGGTACTTAAATTGACAATGTCCTGCATGAGTAGGTCAGTAAAGAGCATCGGAACATACATGTACACCCAATAGTCATTAGTTGCGTAGTCAGCATTGTCTGGAAATGGGTTATCAGTCACTTCTGTTCCTGCTTTTATCCAGCTTCAGTTGTCAACATCTCACCAGAATCACATTGGGTATCTGTAGCTCAGCTCCATTCTTTCTTAGCTTCACCTCCAACAACAGGTAATGTGCCCCCAACAGTCATGTGACTCGCTCAGTAGATACTACTTTCTCACATAACATCAACAAGTGCATCAGAACATCAGTGGCATGGTCATATAAGGGATATTCCAGCTCACAGTCCCCCAAACAGGGACCCCCCCAAAGATAGTCAGACAACAGACAGAGGATAAAAATATTATAATATACAATTACTAAAAGTACAGTCACTTTTACATGTCCATGATAGATACACAGAAGATGTTAGAGATTACACAGTAGATTAAGACATCTATGAGAACCATAATTTCATATGTGAAAATATATCCAGCAAAGATGAATGCATAATATAAACACAGATTTAACATTTAATCATTACATGATTCCAAAAATACATGATAATTTCTGGAATTACATATGTGAAATTATTGATTTTAAGAGAACCATAATTTCATACGTGATAATATCTGTTTTAAAATATAGAAACATAAGATAAACACATATTTCATATTCAATCATTACATAATCCTAATACATACATCATAATTTGAATAATCACATATGTGAGAAAATTTTTCCCAATATATTCGTGAATTAATAGAATCAATGAATTCATGTCACATACATAAGGGAAAGTCAATTTACAACTGACAGGACACCGGATCACCCAAGTAAACTCAACCCAAAAGTACCCAAAACAATAACAAATCAGGGTGACCCAGGGATAAGAATTTAGAGAAATTTTGAACACGAGTGCACTATATGACAGTAAAAATTTTGTAAGGGGACATTATAAGAGTACCTCAAACCCAAACAAGCATGATAGCAATATAGGCTAGATTTACATAGAGTATAAGCGAGAAAAAGTAGTTGCTACTTGAGAAGCATTATCTGGATTTGAATGTATATAAGATCAGACACAGTCTGATGACCAAGTACCTTGAAACTTTATTTGTTGAAGAGGGACATGACTGACAATAGCCAATGATGCACCTGATCTTTAAAATGAATGAAAAGTAAAATAATGGGGTGGGTAGCCTAATTTAACATTAAGATAACTCAAAGTTTTCCTGACTTTAGAGTCAATGAGGACCTTCCATCCTTAAGGGTATTTATACTGAAACGATGGTTGATTTTTGACAGGAAAGTACATGGTGAAAACTTTCCTAGTGCTCTAATAGGACAGATTTCTGATCTCCAAAGACAAGGCAATGCAATAATTTTTACTTTGTCGCGAAACTGAATAGTTTTTGACCATTTTAGAAGGACTTTGAGCATGTTTCCCTGAAAAAATATGTCGCCTACAGATAAATGCCTGGTAAAGTCATAAGTGTCAAACGAATGAGGGCACAGGTTTGAGAGTCGAAAAGAACCCAAAGAAAGCCATCAGAAATATTGCCTGTAAAACTTGGCCCATGTATAATTGATCACAGTAGGTAACCCGGGAATATAAATCTTCAATACTAACAATGTTGCACCTAGTGATGCTAAGTGGTCTGTTGATTTTGAGTGACTTTATGGGAAGGCTATAAATTACAAATTTAGGCTTTTATAGCAGACACATGAGCATCAGCATCAGTTATATATCATTCTTAAGATCAAGGTGACCTAGTGACACATTATACCATACAGCATGAGGAACTAGATCACACAATTTTTTAAATTTTGTCTACAGACTGGTCCCACCTAGACAACAAATCAGCTATTACATTGGTTTTTCAACTGATATGTACAAACTGAAACTCAATATCATAATTTGCAGATGACAGCCAGATATTTCTGGCACAGGCAGCCATGTAGGGTTTTTTGGTCTTGCCTGACTGCAATACACACAACTGCCATATTATAGCAAAAGATCTTTACTCGCTTGTTTTTTCCAGTGCACTCCAAATAATTTTACAGCAACCAATATGTTGATCATTTCTAAGTGCACCATATCTAAGTTTTGATACTCCAAGAGATGGGCAGATGATAAACCATGCTCTTGAATACACCTCCCAACCCTTGCAAATAGGCATCTAGATGCACCTGAAAATCTACTGGTCTGTGGTCATATAAGGCAATGCCATTGAATTTGTTCAAAAAAGTATGGAACCATCTAAGGTCCCTGTGAAAGTCATGATCCAGCGTAATGCAACTACTGTTCTGAGCATTTCTTAATACTTGCGACATACGACTTAGGAATATCCTAGTGGTTTTCATGCAATTATGTATGTATAAAAGGTTACCTTAAAGGAATTGTAGTTGTCTTTTTGTACACTGTTGTTTTCCAGCCCATTCATGTACGAGTTCACTAATTTTTTTGCAATTCTTCTTCAGGGATGGAGACAGATCCAACCATAATATCAATTTCAATACCTAGACAAGTAACCTTAGTGCTAGGAGGAATTAGATTTTTACTGCTTATGGTGAGATCTAGGCGACCAAGTAAATCATACTCTTGTAGTCCAGTGGCCGGAGTGAGTTTTTCCATGAAACCCTGTTTGTGATACAACAGATGTTTTTTGGTTGTTTTGGGTTAAGTTGCACCTCCTGATCACAAAACCATCAGGAGCATGGGTGGCTTTCTTGGGGAAATTTTTTTATTGATGAAATTCAAAATGGCCACCATTTCATTTTCGAAAAATATACTTTTGTTCATATTTTACCTCACAATCGACATAGAAACTTGATTTTAATGTCCAAATATAGGTTTTGAATGTCCAGGAACATGCTGGTATGGCCATTTTCACAACATTGAATGACTTGATATATTTATTGCACATTTACTCATTTTCAGTGGTCATTTCCTGAGATGTGAATCCGGAAAAAATAAGACCTGATATCACAGCACTCATTCTGACTCGAACCCATAAGTCAAAAAATAATACGACTTAGTATATTTCTTTCATGTGTATTTTAGGGGAGAGGGTTAACTTTGTTGGTTCAGGGGAGTTCGATTCCTGGTACTGCCACTGAGATCATCATTTCATGTTGTTTAAGACTGTCAAGGAGATGCTGAGCAATCATTCATTTCATTTTTATGTTTATTCTAATTTTCTTGCAGGCGAGTATAAGCTTTAACTTTGTAGCCAGTGTGAATTACCCTCAATATCATCCAGGAATAATTTTGATTTCAGGATCCATGGATGGATGCCACCATTTCAAAATCTCGAATAGTAGCATATATGCAATATGCATGGTGTAGGTCAATTTTTTATATTTTATTTTTAGTTACATGAGCACAATGGACTGTAACACTTGGGTTTTGAAAGACTATGTCAACTATAAAGATAGTGGTGGTGGTAGTCTAGTTGGTGTTGAGTGCTTAAGAGCATGAAGAGAGGTGACAATTTAGATGAAAAACTCTAATGATCCTGATGAAAAATATTGGTGTCATAAAAACTGAATATCATCATATGAATCCAAGCATCATATCAAGTCCTTTCTACACGCCAAGCAGAAAGATCTTGAAAGTGCTGGTGAACCACCACAGAAACGGCATCATCAATCCTATCATGAAAAATTTATCTTCAAAGAACATTGTATGTGGCAAGGTGTGTTTGGACCTAGATCCACGTCGTCCAGAAAGATGGTGACCAGTAAGCCAGTGTCGCACTGCTGACTGTGGAAATCGTGAAACATTCAAAGATACAATCCTGCAAAGATGCAAGGAAAGGAATGATGAATGGGGTAATGAAGTTTACCTTAGGATCCAAGGGGCACTGGGTGACCTACATGTGGCAGATGCCCAAGAGACAAGAGCATCATAGAAGTGTTCCATGACTATGGTGTTACATGTACTTACGATGAAATACGCTTCAAGAGTTCTGCTGCTCATGCTACTGCGAGAAACTTGGCCTCTCAAAGAGTGCTGATGGGTTAATCCAAGTTGCTGCTGACAATTTTGATGCAAACCTCTCATTGCCAAATGGAATGCAATAGACACATGCATTGGCCACACTTGTAACACGGCTACATTAACCTGAGAATGACTATGACAATCACAAAATCAAGCGCTTACAGAAAGCTGAGGTATCAGGGAATTCATTGCCAGATGTACTGGCCCAAATGTATGAAGAGCCCGAGAAACCAGCTAAATGTACACTGAGATCTCCACTGCCACTCAGGTTTCTAGCCAGCCAACAGTGATTTCCAATTCTTGAAAGACATCACCTCAAAACCAAATGCACCAGAATTTAGTGGCTACAACACCAAAACTACACGATTACAAGGACAATCTTGTAAAGTACAGACAGATGCAGTTCTTCCACTTATTGACATGTCTCCAGCTGATTTGTCCATAATGTTGACTGCCATGACACAAGCACTAAAACTTACCAATTCTACATTTACAAATGACCAACAACTCTATCATATTGCAGTCAACATCATGTGGGTGTACACCGAACAATTTGTAAACTTCATACCCAGGTTGGGAGGTATGCACACTTTGATGAGCTTTGTGGGTGCTGTAGGCAACTGGATGGCTGACACGGTACTGGAAAGCATACTGGAAGTGGCTTTCGGTGGTGCCACAAAAATGCTGAGTGGAAAGAAATATCCTCAGAATGTGAGAGCACTCCAGCTACTCATAGAGGAATTACTCCAGACAGTCATAAACAACGATACTCAGTCTTACCTGGATCTTATGAGTGAACTACAACACAGAGCCCTGAGCCATACCTTTAAGCCATGGCTGGACAATCCATCAAATCTGTGCTAATCATTATGCTGTTTATCTGAGTTCAGCTCATTAGCCTCATATGTAATTACCTCGCCAAACATCCCAAAATCATACCTGAAGGAAAGACACTTCTTGTTACTGGAGCAGAACCTGCGCCATTAGAGATTTCCGGAGGTGGGGTGAGGAAAGAACAGAGCTGAGAAACACACATGAGGAAGCAGATGTCATCGTTGTTCAACAGACAATACATCTGGCTTGTTTGGGTAAACAAAGTATCCATATAGTAGCTAATGACACTGACATTTTCACACTATTGCTCCATTACTACAAAGCTCAGAATCTCACCTGCAACCCTGTCATGATTACTATCAGCACTAGCAGAACTAGCGTTGACATCAAGGCAACTGCAGAGAAGCACCCTGACATTTTTGACAACATTCTGGCTGCACATGTTTTATCAGGGTGTGATACAGTATCGAGTCTGTGGGGTGTCGGAAAAGGAGCGATAATTAAGGTTCTCAGAACTGGAAAAAAACTGGAGACATTGGGTCAAAGAGAAGCGCAGTTGGATGATGTGATTGCTGAATTGGTGAGCCTAAGGAGTTAGACATGACATCACTGTGATACAATGTATGACTGAACAAAATGCCCAACTGGAAGTTGAACACTTCCCCCAAACTGATAGTGTTTCCTTCCACCAGAGAATCTTTCCAGGAGCATGTGAAAAGGGCTCACTTGCAAGCAGTTACATGATGAAGTGCACTTGCATCAGAGCCACCTGATTTGAATACAGTCCATTATGGATGGTCCATGAGCACAGGGTCCAATATTTTGGAGCCAGTAGGCTTGCCACCAGATGTGTCGCCAGCAGCTGTGGACGTGCTAAAGATGATAAAGTGTGGCTGTGCCTCATCACACCCCTGTTCCTCTGCACGATGTAGCTGTTCTTCTGCCTGCCTGTCAGGCTCTGAATTCTGTTCTTGTCAAGTCAATGATGACTGCAGGAATGTCAATACTTGAATGCTTCTGTTGTAGAAGATGACCAACAGGATCCGAATGAAGATGACCATTTGGGGCTGTGCAATTGATTCTTATCTCTGCCTTATTTTACCATATTTATGACAAGATATTAGTAGTACACTGTACCATCTTCATAGTCTGACAATATTTTTTGCTCAGTTTTTCTTCAAAATCTTAGACATAAATTCTCTTCTCTCTTTGAAAGTATCAATAATTCAACAAATATGGTGACTGAAAACTGCATAAATGTCAAATAAAATATTGTTTCATGTCTCAAAAACCATGAAATATATTTCTATGGATCCCTTGACCTTCAAAACATACATTGTGACATTAAAATAAAGTTTCTATGTTAATTGTGAACCAAAATAAGACCAAAAGTATATTTCTCAAAACAAAATGGCGGCCATTTTGAATTTTGTCAATAAAAAACTTTCCCCAAGGGAGCCATAAGTGCTCCCAATGGTCTTGTGATCAGGAGGTTCAACTTAACCCAAAACAACCAAAAAACATCTGTTGTATCACAAAACTGGGTTTGATCAATTTCCACCTTACTATTGCTTCAGATGGCACGCCAAACCCAACATAATCATCAATGTATCCCACTATACTGTGGCCATTTTGATGCTTAATATAACACACAGCGTCACTGCAATGCTGAAAAATTTGGGAACCATGTGTTGTCCCAAAAGCAACGCAAGTATTGACGTAGACGTGATACCAGGAGAGGCCCAAAAGGTCATAATCCAATGGATCTACTTTGATATGCCTAAATGCTCTTGAAATATCTATTTTGTTCAAGTGACAACCTCTTCCAAAGGCTTAACTGATCAGTAATATGATCAATAGTGGGGAGTTTGAGTTGAAAATCAGTACCCAAATATGAAGCTTTATCAATTCCAGCAATTACAGATTGACCAAGTGTCCAACTAAGGTCAACAATGACTCTATGATTCTCAGAATTAGGCTTTTCTCTAGTCAGAAAAGGTGACATGGATGTTGATCAAAGGGGCCAACAATAGCTTTGAACTGTACTTCTTCACGCAGATAAGCTTCAATATCCTCTGGATAGTCAGTTGCAGACTTGTGATTTGAACCTTCCCACTTTAAAGGTGAATTCCTATTAAATATAATGAAAAGCCAAAATGTAACAAATCAATCAGCTGAGTGTCCCAATATCCGACTAATTATTTTTTCCATTCATCTAAGTCCAACTATGAATCGACTTTTAGTCTTGCACCCAACTAATTAGGTTTTTGAACTGAGCAGTTATGAGCAGTGATGGGACAATATTTAGCCAAGTGGTTAAAATCAGTGCTATCTGATAAATGCAATTCACCCAAGGGAATAAAACCAAAGTTAGAATCAGTTTCGTGCTTCCAAAGTTCATGTGTTTTCTCGTTACAAACAGGGACTGAATTAACATCATGACAGGATTTTATCAAAATATAACTAAGATACTTATCATCAAGTCCATTCATATCAAAGATCTTCATTTTATCCTTATCCCCTGCAGTAACACAAGTTTTATCACATATAACATTATCACTATTCTCGCATACAGTATTTTCAGTACACACAACAGTATTAGGTTTAATATATTTATCAATACTACCACCACAGCGAGGAGATGTATGTGTGTCAGACAAGTAGGTAGCCTTTCTAGAGGCGCAACCCTTGGCCACTTCAGCAAATGACCTACCATCATAGAGTGCAGTACTAGCATACCTGTTTGCTTGAGTTCCACCATCTTGGCCAAAAGTGCCAGTCACAGCAGTGTGAGGGACGAGCTATTGCTGCCCTGGAACAGGGCCATTACTTTTTGCTTTTTCATGTTTAGCAATTCTTTAACTTATGAAGATTTGAACCCAGAATTTGTCACAACTCTAGTGTTATACTTTGTTTTAATGGAGACAAAAGCTATGCCTGCATTATTTTTCATACTTTTCTGTACACAAGTAGAAAGATTATTAGATTTAAAGCTGCCACTGAACAAAACATTCTCAGTGCAGCCCCTTACTCGTTTTTTTAACCCTTTTTTGCTGATCTACAATCTTTCCCCGTTTGATTGAGTTGCTTACCATTTTCTAGGCAATTATCACATATATGTCCATGACGTTTTCCTATTGGTCTCATGATCTTTGCTAAAACTGCATGAACCTGACTGAAAATACTTGCAATACCAGGGCCACTTGTTGCCAGAATCATTGTTTCTACTTACAAATCTTGAGTTTTCAGCATGTTTCTGAGCATGAGCTTGCCTTATTTGGTCAATTCGGCTAGTATAATCCCAGGGTACAGCCCCCTCTCCATTTCACATAATAAAAGGGCATGTGAGGCCTTTGCCCCTTGCCAGCTGAAATCAGTGGTATCTTCCATTAAATTAGAAAGATAGGTGAGCATTGTTTCCCTAGTTTTTTTTAGATTTTTCATCCAGAATGTTTCTGGCAAAGCCCGGAACCCATTGTGATCATGTAAGCTGGTCATATGACAATCTTTGCTTGCTAGTACCTCCTTAAATTGAATCATGGGGACAAGCAACTTTCTTATTGACAATACACTCAATATTGCCCCCTCTATTTGATTTTAACTTTTGTTTTTGATTACCTTGTACACTAGAACATTCTTCCAGCTCAGGTAACCTTGAATCAATTTGCTGTTGAATGTCCTTATTCAATTTTAACATGCTTAAACTAGGCACCAAAGATTCGTCAGAAGATGAGTCACTTTCTTGTACAGGTGATGATTTCCTAACCAAAGAAAGACTACTTGTCTTTTTCTGTTTTGCAGAATGTTGTTTTACTTGGGCGACTTCATCCTCCATGTGAGCAAATCTTGAATTAACTCTTTTCAGCTGTTCCAAGATCTGTGTTTGTACATCTGACACCTCAAGCTCTGACACTTGACAGGTGATGCTGCAGTTGAACTGTGACCTTGTGCCTCTTCCAAGTCTTCAGACAGCATATATTTACATTCCGTCCCAGTTGGAGGGGCTTGCCTGCCCAAACACTTGCTGCATTTAGATTTATTACTGGGCATTGTCAAGCCCTGTTTTTAATTGACATATAGTCAGTGTCCTAATTATCTGGAAATATAAAGAGGAACTGTGCATTCTATATACTAACTTTATGCCTGCTTTACATTGACATATAAATTTGGCAAATTATATATCAAATTTCAGCCAATACGGCATTGCAATAATAACAAAGGTTAGACCGTCCATCATCTGGTAGAAAAACAGGCTTAAGGTTGTCTATACATTGCAACACAGTCAAGAATCCACCAGTTTCAAGACTAGCAAAGCAGAATCAGTTCAATCACAAATCCATTGAAAATGCATGTATTTTGTCCAGTATTCAATCTCAGCATATCATGGCACAGTCATTAAAATGTTTCTCAATCAAAACGAGCGATTCTAAAATGAAAAAAATAATGTAAAACTCAGAAAATAAAAGTTTCATAAATAATCAAATTCAAACACTGTGGGAGCCAACCAAGTATTTTAGTCTTAACAGTTCTGGCTCCAAAATTTCAATGACCACATGTGTGCACAAGACCCCAGACTCACTAACCCCAGCCAATGAGAAGCCAGGACCCAATTCTCTAGAGCTAACCTCTATTTAACCCCATGAATATTCTTGAGAAAATTCCCGCCACTGGCACTTCCAAATAACCCCTAATGATTTTGAACTTAATCAGGACATCACCAAGGATATAGTAATCTCCTAGAAGAGACCCTCAGTCTGGTACCGAACCAAGAATAAAAGGAGGGCCAGAGGGACTGACCCCCGAGTGCCTAGACACTCATGAAGACTCAGGGATGCTACTGCTAACAGGTGTGGTGGGCCACATGGAAGCACTCTCAGACATCAGTGTGCATTCTTCTGTGCATAGTGACGTCTCTATGTCTTCTGATGGCGTCATTTCCACTATGGAAATGCTCTGTTCTCTGGTGGAAGTTCAGGCCAAAGTAAATGCAAGACTGTAAGAGTTAGAACCTGCAACAAGGACTGATACTACAGGTAATTGTGGTGTTAATGATTCAGATATAAGGTATGTTGAGAAAAGACCCTAATATGAGAACTTGACTATGACACAATAATTTTTTGCGTTTTTTACACCTGTGGCAGCGTAGTCACTGACCATTGCCTTGTTTAAGTAGTTTATTAATTTTTTAAGTATATTGCTTAAATTGACTATTTTATATTATGTAAATTGTTTTAATAATTAGAAAAATTGTTTTGTACTTAAGTAGGATATTTAGAGTTTTCTGATTAATCTGTCTTTCTTAATTCAGTAAATTTCAGTGCACCTGTGTAAAGTGTAATAAATCAAACACAGTGTTTGGATAAGTTCTGCAGGAAGTATGCTAGCCTGTTTATGTATGTATATGTTTTAAACTAGGTATTAATTTGAAACTTCAGATGGTTTATTTAACATGAGTTTACTGTATTTGATATGGGATATTGGTATTACTTTACCTATGTGTCTTTTGTGGGTTAATTGTAGTGTAATAATGATTTGTCATAGGGTATTTTGAATGTTAATCTGTTAATTGCATTAAATTTATAAAAATGTAAATTTGTTCTTTGTCAGTGCCTGGCTACATCTTGAGTCAAGCCTATATCAATTGACAGTAAAATTTATGGGGATCTTCCTGTACAAAGTTTGGTATTCAATATAAGAAACTAAATTTCTGAGTAACCAAAATGAGTAATAATTTTATGTAGGTGGATTTTGCCTATTAATATGGCAAGCTTGGTAAGCTTAAAAAGGGGGAAAAGTGGGAAAGGTAGCAAAACAGTTTGACAGTTGTTGGAAGTAAGTTTAGTGTACTTAAAAGGAACACATTTCCAGGTAAATTCTGAAAATGTGGTTATTTGATAATGGGAAAATGATCCTTTTAACTTATTTTTGTCTTTGGTAATAGATTTGGAATTAACTTTAGGATTAAGAATATGGATCTGTAATTTGAAAATGTAAAATTTAAATTTGTATATGTAGTTTACTTTGCTGTAGAATATGTATTTTGTGTTTATTTCATAAAGTTTCTAATAGAACTATTATTGTGTATTAAATTTTAAATCAAGTGTCATATTTGAGATTTTAATGTGGGATCATGTCTATTCTGTTTCTGATATTATCGGGAATTATTTGATTTTTTGATGGCTATTTCTAAAAGTTAAAATGCTCATATAGGACCAGATATTTTGAATTGTACCCTGTACCTGACTGGAAGCCAATGGAATTTTTTTCAGTTGAGTGATGTGAGAAAATTTTGAGGAACGGGTGACAACCCTGCAGAGGGAGTTTTGCACTAGTTGCAATCTCCTTAACTCAAAATCAGTGAGCAATAAGAACAGGGAATTGCAGTAGTCCAATCTGCTGCTCACCAAAGCATTGGCTAGAAGAATTGATGTTTTAAGGTCTAGAAGGGGACGCATTCTGCAAAGGTCTCTTGCATGAACTCTAGTGGACTTTATGACCAGCAACACATGGTCAGAGAAGGTAAAATTGAAATCAAACACCACTCCGAGGTTCTTGACACTTTGTGCTGGTGAGACCTGATTACCAAGAATATTGATTGGAAAGTGAGGAAGGAGTTGTTTATGGTTGTTTTTCGAACCTATCAAAATGAACTCGGTTTTGTCAGGGTTGAGTTTTAATTTATTTGTGAACATGAAATTTTGGATATCGTTTAGGCAATTTTTTAGTTTTTGTATACAGTAAGAAAAAATTGCTGGACAGAGTGAAATGTATAACTGGGTGTCATTGGCGTAGAAATGGTAATTAATGCTACTGTGACATTGAATGATGGAGCTGATTGGGTTGGAGTAAAGCGAAAAAAGAATTGGACCAAGGACGGAGCCCTGGGGGACCCCATACTGGAGGGTAACAGGATGTGAGAGTGTGCTGCCTACCTTAACCGAGTGTGTCCTTCACGACAGGTATGATTTGAACAAGCCGACTGCCAATTCACTGATTCCATAGTAACCATTAAGTTTGTCCAGGAGAATGGTGTGGTCAATGGTATCAAAAGCGGTGGAGAGATCTAGAAGGGTGAGGGCTGTAACAGACCCTTTGGCCATATTGAGAAGAATATCATTGTGAATATTGAGGGAACTTTCAGTAGAATGATGTTTTATCTATAAGCCGTTTGAAAGGCAGTCATTAGGCCGGCTTCATCAAGGTGAGTTTGTAGCTGGGCAGCTACAACCCTTTCAAGTATCTTTGAAATAAAGTTTAGGTTTGAGACAGACCTGTAATTTTTGAAAACATCTTTGTCTAAGGATGATTTTTTGAGAATGGGGGTTACAGTGATGGGGGTGATGAGAATATCCAGATATTCCAAGAACAAGAAATTTTCGACCCATAGGGTATCTAAGGAATGTAGTCTTTGCAATTTTCAAAAAATTTTCCCCTCCCCAAAAATGGCGGCCATTTTGAATTTTAGGCAAAAATGGCAAAACACAAAATTGCTTCTATCTCCTTAACGATGCGAGATAGAGCGATTTTGTCGAAATTTTCGACTCATAGGGTATCTAAGGAATGTACTTTTGACATTTTCCAAAAAATTTTCCACTTCCCACATATGGCGGCCATTTTGAATTTTTTCAGATTTGTGCCAAAAATAACAAAACAGAGACTTGCTTCTATCTCCTTAACCATGTGAGATAGAGCGATTTCGTCGGAATTTTTGACCCACATGGTATCTAAGCAATGTACTCTTTGCAATTTTCAAAAATTTTTCCTCTTCCCACATAGGGCGGCCATTTTGAATTTTCGAATTTTGGCCAAAAATGGAAAAATACAGATTTGCTTCTATCTCCTTAACCGTGCGACATACAGCGATTTCGTTGAAATTTTTGATGCACAGGGTATCTAAGAAATGTACTCTTGGCGATTTTCAAAAAATTTTCCTCTTCCCACATATGGCGAATTTTTGCCAAGAATGGAAAAATATAAATTTGTTTATCTCCTTAACCGTGCAAAATAGATTGATTTCGTTGAAATTTTCGACCCATAGGGTATCTAAGAAATGCACTCTTGGCAATTTTCAAAAAAAACTTCCTCTTCCCAAAAATGGCAACCATTTTGAATTTTCGAATTTTTATCTAAAATAGAAAACAGAAATTTGCTTCTATCTCCTTAACCGTGCAAGATAGAGTGATTTCGTCAAAATTTTAGACCCAACCAATGCAAAAAGGCATGAAGCTGAAAAATTTACATGTATACTAATAAATATTTAAGTATCATTGATATATTTTACAAATGAAACAGGGTCTTGTAACACTACTGTGCAATTTTTGCAAAAGGTTCATGGGGTGGACATTACACATGATAATGTGTGTTCTTCTATGCTATTCTCTTTCTATTCATATGTCGCAACTACTATCAACAGGGCATCCTATTTCTAGTTCAGATTTGGCCTGCATGCAGATTTTATTGTACTGGTGGACTTCTTGCATGTATTGGGATCTATTGAAGGTAGATTTATTTGGGCGCCATATACATTCAAACAAACGGTTGGTCTCTTTTGCCACAATTAACGCTTCGTTTACCCATCCTGGGATGTACTTTGCCTTGGTATTTTTGGTGTGTGGTGGTGCATGTTTGTCGATCAGGTTGGACAAGGTAGTGTGATATTGTTCATAGAGTGTTGGCTTCCTTGGATGGATTACTAAGAAGTTCAGAAGCAAGGAGACGTGTTTTCAATTTCTCTTTATCAATTTTATGGTATTTACGAAAGGTGACGGTAGCATTAGTTTGGGATATGAGGGTTGAGAGCTTTAGGGTAAAACTAATTGAAAAGTGGTCGGAAAAGGCATCAGTTGTATGGACATGGGAAATATTGTCATTGTTGGATTTGGTTAAAACCAGGTCAATGTAAGTTGCAAAGTTAACTTTCTGGATTAAATCAAATGAATCAATCAGTGAATGAAAGGTTTTTGAATTTGAACATGTTGTTTCGAGGTGAAAATTGAAGTCGCCGATGATAACCAGATTTTCCATGGTATGATGAATGTCCTCCAGAAGTGACTGAAACTGTTCAAAAAAGGATGTAGTACTGGAGGACGGTGGTCTATATATACTGAGAAAGTAAAAAGATTCTTTGTGAAGGGATATCTTGAGGAGGAAATTTTTGAAGGTGGTGCAGGTCTTTGTTGGAACTACGGAAGGATCCAATCCATCCTTGACAAAAAAGCCTAATCCTCCACCGTGACGGACCTCTCATGGCTGTTGATAGAGATTGTAGCCTGGTGGGGTGATTTCGGACAGATTTGCACTTGTGGTGTCAGGTCTATTCTCTGACATGGCGAAGAGATCAGTGTCATTATCAGGAATAAATTTTGCAATGGCAGGATATTTGTTGTGTATTGACTTAATATTTGCGTAGGTGACCTTTGGACACCTGGGTGGTCCTGGGTTTGGGTTTATGTCACCAGCAAGCAGGAGTAGGATGAAAAGACGGAAAGGTGGTAGGGCAGGTGGGATTGAAATTGAGGATTTGATGATAAAATGTAGGCAGAAAGTGGTGGGGGGTTTGAAGGGGCAGAAACTGACAACATCAAGACACTGAATGCTTGAGTTACTGTGGTGCTGATAACGGACACACGCCACCACGAACATGTGTATATGGAGTCACAAAGTTCTATATTAAAGTTACTTCTAGGTAAATCTCAATAAGATTTAGGGTAAATTAATCGATAAGGAATTTGCAGTAATGTGTATTCCACTATTATCCATGCGTTAACACAGTGCTGAATGTGCAGGCCGCATCCACATTTCAGAAAGGTAGGATGGTTTCAATTATCAGTCAATGGTTTGGGCTGTCAGGGGGAACTTTAATTGTAATGTAAGTATTAATATATTTAAGTTAAATATAAATATGTCACTGTGACTGATTCTATATAAATGACTAACTCTATATAAATACTTGTTTCTTTACATGACATATTTTAGTGTAAATTCTATTTTGCTAGATTTTTTACTTTACTTGTTTGATTCTGCTATTGGTTGACATAACTTAGGATATGTCTTATTTAAGTTTATGAGACTAAGTTAAAGCTAAGAGTCTGGGAAACTGTAAGGATAATAGTTAAGTGGTTATTTTCATGTGATTATTCATTTGGGTAAGAATTTTAAAAACTAAGTGTTTTAACTAAGTTGGTTGATTTAGTGCATATTTTGTTTTAATAAATTTAATATATTCCAATTTATTCATGACTGTTTCTTGTTTGGTGCGAGCCATTTATGTGTGTTTTGTTCCATAATACAGGAGGTCAAACCTCCCTATTAGTTGGACCGGGCATGTCGCGGGCATTACTTAGGTGATTCTCTGTGACTTGCTTGATTTTGTCAATTTCTGTTGACTGGGGGCTCGGAGCTAGGTTAATGAGTAGCTATTTATAGTTATTTATTAATCAACACAAAAATCAGAGCCTTCCATATTTGTGAAAGCATCTATAGTGGTCTGACCGTCATATTTTCTGGGGGCTCGTCCGGGTTGTTATTAGATTTTATTTCTATGATTCAGAGATATTATTGGTATAATTGGAAAGGTTAGGTTAGGAATGGCTAGGTGAAAAGATATTCCACTTTGACATACAAATAAGGGTAAAGTACTAAGCTTGAGGTGTAGTTTAAGTGCTTATGTAGGGATGCAAACCTGTAGTGCTTTTAATTAATCATGTTATTTTGAAGTTCCAGTGTGAATTTCAGGTGTGCAAATTATGAAGTTTGTTGTATTGTTTGAATTCGTGGAATTCAATTGTTGTGTTGCTTGAATTTGTGGAATTCAATTGCTGTGTTGCTTGAATTTGTGGAATTCAATGTGTTCAGAATTTTTGTAAAATTCTATTTTGGTAAGAATTCGTGGAATTCTTATGTGATTGTTGTGAGTTTAAGAATTCATGGAATTCTTAGGTGATTTGATTGGTATGAAATCAAATATTGTCAATGAATCTAAATGGGATTCAGATGACTTTTGCTTTTCAGTTGTTAAGATACAGTTTACAAACAAACAAGCAGTAGAAATCTGGTTAACTTATAGAACAAAACACATTTAAGTTATTAAGGTGTAGATACCCAGTAAAATCTGTTAGTTGGTGTATGGTGCTTATATATTCAGTTACTGGCTAACAGATGAGTCACTCAAAATTATCTATATCTTGGGGATACTGGGTAAAGCTGAAGTCCGTAGTTCTTAAGTTCATCCTTAAAATGCTACTTCAGCTGTAAATTGTATTTCCCATTATGTCAATCTGAGTGCTTAATAAAAGTTGAAGTTAGATATTCTAAGAATTAGGCCTGTCTTGGGATACTAATTCACAGTAATGGTGCTCATGATCACTTCTAAAATTTGAGTGTTACTGCAAGGCTGTTATTTTCTGGTTCCATTAGTGATGGTGTCACTGACTTATAGACTTGCTCTTAGTATTCTCCCCTTCTAGATTGACAATGGTGTATTTGTTTGATGATATATTACTTTTCATTCAAGTTAAATAAGGAATGCCGGTACAGCTACCTCAATCCAGAGTAGATGCTACTCTGTGCATTTGGTTCCTAAAGTTATTGTGTTCAAGTTTGTTGACTATACTTACTGTGAAACTGCTTCTATTGACAATGTAAACAGTATAGTGATTTTGTTTCGTTTTTGAATGTTTGAATAATTAATTCATTAGTGTAGTATTTGTTTCAGGTACTGGTATTTGTGTCATGTACTTTAAGTACTAGGTATAGGGTATAGATGATGGATACAGGTACTTAAAGAAATGGGTATATGTATAAAATAACTACAGATGGTAGAGTGGTATAGGAAATAGGTGCAGGTATTTAGGTGGTATAGTTAGATATGACAAGCTTAAGTACTGGATATCAGGTAATGTCGTTGGGATTTAATACAGTCATAGTTATCATAATTATGCTTTGCTGTATCAAACAATAGCAGAACTTCACTCTAATTTAATTATTTTACTAAATATATACAATCTGGTATATCATACAAGTCTCTGTGGAAGTGCTGAAAATATGCTTCAATTTTGTTACTTTGTTTATTTTTTGAGAATATGTCAGGGATTTTGCAAATTTCAGAATGCCACCAAAGCAATCCAAGCATGTAAGTCAACCTTCTGGTTCCAAGACAGAAGGGCAAGATGACTATTATGAGGAGTATTATGGGAACTCGGGTGAGTTTGAACCTGGAAATACTTTGGAAACCACAAATAATGCCGGGGCAACTGCTGGTATGTCTGGTTGTGTTTGCACCATACCCAGATGAGGGTATCGGGTATGATAGGGCTGATATAGAAGCCATAGTAAGGGATGCTGTGGATAATTGTTTGCCTTCTTTACTGAGACATGTTAGCCCAAGTAAGGGTAGTGGTGAAAAAATGGAAGCTATGGGACAAAATGACTTGGGACGAAGGGATACCCACATATTAAGTGATGATAGTGGGGGTCCATGGAGACATTACTAACTCGAGGAAACACAAGTTCTAGAACAGAGAGGGCTGGGTACCAAAGGTGTTGTTACTCTAGGGTTGTCCCACTCTCACCAAATCCTTGGGGTAATGACAATTTCCGGAGTAGGATCCGACAAAGGGACATTGATAGATACAATTCTAGGAACATGACAGCTTTGCTTGGTTCTGCTACTTCCCCGGCAGGTTTGGGTGGGTTCAACTCTGGTAACAGGAGGGGTTATTCTAGACCACATTACAGTCCCAGGAGGGCAGGCTATCAAAGTAATACACCCAGGAATTGTTACACTCCCAGGGAAAATTACAGTGTTAAAGCCATTTTATCCAAAAGTAACTGATTGGTTTACTTATAAAAGTCATTTTGAGGCAATTGCTAGCCAGGCTGGTTGGTATCCTAAAACAAAATGTGTAAAGCTAATGGGGGCTTTGCAAGGAAGTTTAACAGGGGTAACTGCGGGAATGAAACAACCAGTTGGTAAAGACCAATTAGTTGCATTATTAGATTCAGTTCATGGAATTTCAAATGACAGGGATGATGCTTTGATAAAAATCAGTAACTGCAGAAAAGGGAAAACCAAATCAATGCCTATGTTCGGTGAAAAAGTTAGGCAGCTAACAGAAAGGGCATATCCACATTTTTCACCAACAGACAAGGATGAGCAGCCGCATAGGGCTTGTTAGACTGTATATGAAATTGAAGGGTTTCAAAACTCTGATAGAGGCTATTGTTTACTAGGCTTGAACAAATAATGAACAGTGAACGAGGTTTTGAGAATAGAAGAGGTGTTAGTGTTAGAGCAGTGACTTAGATGATTCTGATAGTCCAGCAGATGAGGAGCTTGATGGCAATATGTCTGAACTAGTTGCTAGGGTTTGTAAGCAGGTAATGTTTGAATTTAGGAACACACCACAGGTACAGACAAACAAAGTTGGGGAATCTAATAAAATTGGTCACATGAAGAAAACACCAGAAAACAGTCCTTGCCACTACTGTTCAAAGCTCGGTCATTGGGCCAATCAATGTCCAGCAAAACTGAAGAAAACAGAAACTTCAGTGGGACTCTGGGATGATGATAGTGATAAGGAAACTTTAAACTTCAGCGGGGCACCACTGGAAGGCAGGATGTTAAGTGTGGTGTTATGAATGAAAACCGATTAGAAACTGACCTGTATCTCCAATTTGATTGTTATGAAGATGAAACAGGTGAATACTATATGGAATCAAACTCTGATGCTAAACCATCAAAAGGTATGTATATACTGGCAAGTTTAGGTGACAAGGAAAACCGCACCAAAGTGAAAATGCTAATTGATTCAGGCGATAGTATGTCTCTTCTTAGCAAGAGTATGTACAAAAACCTTAATATTGAAACAAGACCACCAATTCAACCATGTTCTGTACAAATAAAGTTCGCTGATGGTCAAATTCAAAAGAGCTATGGCAAAGTAAGTCTGCCAGTTCGTATTGGCAAATCCCACCACACAATAGAATTCTTAGTGGATGAATTCCCTGATGAAGCCATTTTGAATATAACTGATTTACAAAGATTGGGTTTAACCATCCAGTTTGCAGATATGAAGGTGAGTAAGGGGAACTTGTGTATTCCAGTCCAAGATATACACTGCAATAACATGTCTTACCACTAAATACCACTCTTGGGATTTTGGTGACAGTTACAGACTTGCAAAATGAGGACAGCACCAACTTGGACAATTCTGTAGGTGAAACTTATCAGAGAGCAGAAACTATAAACACAGACAATTTATTACCAGGGCATTTAATTGACCTGAACAAAATGAGTTGTCAACACCTTGAAGAGCATGATAAGGTTAAGCTTAAGGAATTTCTAATATTCAATTTTCTAATATTTCAATATTCTGATGTATTTTCAAAAAATGATTTTGAAATAGGATATTGTGACATCATTGAACATGAAGTAAACACAATAGAAAAAGAACCTATTAAACAATAACCTTGTAGGTTAGCGCCAACACAAAGGTTAGCAGCTGACAAAATTGTCGATGACTTGTTACATCAAGGTTTGATTAAACCTAGCAAGTCTCCTTGGGCTTCAACTATGGTAATGGTCAAGAAAAAGGACAATACTTTTAGGATGTGCATTGATTTCAGCGACGTCAATAAGGTGAGTGTCAAGGATGACTATCCAGTGCCCTCACCATCAGTTTGTTTTCAACAACTCTCTGGTTCAACTTGGTTTCGTTCAATTGATTTGGCAAGTGGGTATTGGCAAGTGAAAATGAGTGAAAAAATCAAAAGATAAAACTGCATTTTGTACACAAAAGGGCTTGTTTGAATGGGAAGTTGTGCCTTTTGGTCTAAGATCAGCATGTGCCACTTTTCAGAGACTGATGGAAACTATACTCTGTGACCTAAGGTTTGAGGCCTTACTTATATACCTGGATGATATTTTGATTTGGGGAAAAACTGTGTCAGAGACTCTTGAAAGGCTAGGAAATTTTTTAGAACGATTGAGGTCAGCAAATTTAAAATTAAAATCTAGCAAGTGTGCTCTTTTCTAGAAGAGTGTAACATTCTTAGGTCATATTATTAGTACTGATGGCATCAGTTGTGATCCAGCAAAAATTGAATCTGTTTAGTCTTGGCCAATTCCAACATCTGGAAACGAGTTGAAAAGATTCCTTGGCTTAGCTTCAGCTTACAGAAGACATATCTCTGATTTCTTAACAATAGCCAAACCACTAACCAAACTAACATTCAATCAGGTAGATTTCAACTTGACAAAATTGTCAGTCAGCATTCAATTATCTTAAAGAAGCTCTTATCAGTGCACCTATTCTAGGCTATCCCAAAGATGACGGTTTATTCATTCTTGATACTGATGCATCTGATGTAGGTATAGGAGGTGTGTTATCTCAGGTTCAAAATGGTGAGGAAAGAGTCATTAGCTATGGTAGTCGCACTCTGTCAGTTCAGGAGAAAAACTATTGCATAACCAGAAAAAAACTTTTGGCCATAATACATCACATAAAATTGTTCAAAGATTATCTTTTAGGGAAACATTTCAAGGTAAGAACTGATCTCTTTTCCTTGAAATATTTGCATAGGTTTAAAGAACCAGAAGGTCAGTTAGCCCAGTGGATAGATTTCTTGCAAGCCTTTGACTTTGAAACAATAACACACCCAAGGGCTAAACATAGCAATGCAGATGCGCTGAGTAGGAAAAATTTAAACTGTAGTGGGAAAAAATGTCATTGCTGTAAATCTGCAGAATTACAGAATGAACCTCCTCAAGTTATTGAAACCAAATTATGGAAACCTACTGAATTTGAAAATGAAGAAGTCCTTGATCCTGACATTGGTCCCGTTTACAAATTCTTGGAGGAAAATCCTGTCACACCCTACATGGTCAGAAATTTCTACACTTAGTTCTGAAACAAAAAGCCTGATTAATGATTGGGATCGACTGACATTTTAAGATGGCCTTTTGTGTAGAAAATGGGAGAGCAAAGACGGTCATTAGTTACACTTCATTGTTCCTACAAAGCATAGAGATCAAACAGTACAACAACTGCATGACAGTGCAACTGGTGGTCCCCTTTACAAATTCTTGGAGGAAAATCCTGTCACACCCTAAATGGTCAGAAATTTCTATGCTTAGTTTTGAAACAAAAACCCTGATTAATGATTGGGATCGAGTGACATTTCAAGATGTCCTTTAGTGTAGAAAGTGGGAGAGCAAAGACGGTCAGTAGTTCCTACCAAGTATAGAGATCAAATATTACAACAGCTGCATGACAGTGCAACTGGTGACAGTGCAACTGATGACAGTGCAACTGGTGGTCACTTAGGTTTCTGGAGAACCTACAACAAAATACAGGTGAGATTCTATTGGACAAAATTGCGAGAGTACTTAAAACTCTGGGTTCAAACCTGCAAACCATGCCAAATGAGAAAAGGTCCAAAGCAAACACCCAGAGCTTCCATGCAAACATATCTTGTAGGTGCACCATTCGAATGCATAGCAACAGATATTATGGGTCCATTCAGTATAACAGATCAAGACAACACCTGGGTAATGGTCACTGGTGATTACTTCAGCAAATTTGCAGTTTCAGTACCTTTTGCCAGATATGACTACTAGGACAGTTTCTCAAGCACTGGTTGATAACTGGATATCATATTTTGGGGTACCTCTTGAAATCCCCACTGATAAGGGTACACATTTTGAAAGTATGCTATTTAAAGAATCATGTAAGTTGCTTGGTATAGAAAAGACTAGAACCACCACAATGAAACCCCAGTCAGAGAGCTTTGTTGAAAGGTTGAATCAAACCATCTGTAACATTCTAAACTGTCATTTATGAAAATCCATTTTCATGGGATAGACTTGTGAAGTCATGCACTTTTGCTTACAATTCTAATGTTCAGGAATCAACAGGGCTAACTCCAGCTTTTATGTTATTTGGCAGAGAATATACACTACCTATAGATCTGATAAGTCCAATTGTAAATTTGAAACAAAAATCAGAAATCTCAAGTTCAGAATATGTTCTAAATTTGCAGTCCACATTACAAACAGCCCATCATAGTGCAATAGGAATGCAAAAAGCTTCTATAAAGCAACAGCATTTGTACAACAACAAGCTAAAAGAAAATAAATTTAAAATGGGTTCTCTAGTGTATTACTACTACCCAATTAAGAAAAGTAAAGTTGGCAAAGAATGCTACCATAAGTGGAAGGGTCCATACATAGTTGTTGACAAAATTTCAGACAGAATTTTCAGAATTCAAGATAATGCAGAATCTGAACCTATTGTTATCAATCATGATAAGCTTAAGATCGCACACTCAAGAAATAAAATTGACGTATCTTGGTGTGAAAAACTGAAATTTCAACATTCAAAACTTATAGATCCAGCAGAAGCTGAACAGATGCTTGAGGCAGATTTAAATTTGATGCCATCAGATATTGAGTCTGATACAGAAATTATATCAAAACATGATACAACTGAAAGTACTAGGCCAAAACGAAATAGAAAAACACCAACTTGGTACAGTGAAAGGTTAATACATCTGTAATACTGTGTTATTAAAATGAAATTACATTTCAGATATGAAGGTCCAAAATAAGACAGACAATTCCAAAGCCACCCAGCGGTTATGTGCCAAATGTGTAAATATGGTGTCAAATTTGAACAAACACACCAGATGATATCACATCAGGAAAACATGGGGTTTCCAATGCCCATTGTGCATGCATTTTGAGGGCAAGTGTGATAAAGCCCATTTGCTAAAACATCTGCTCAGTCATAAACCCAGCTTGAACACAGAAGACACCAAATTTGAAGTGCCTTCTGGGTATAATGACCTAAAACATTGTAGCTCTTGCAAATATTCCTGTTTAGATGATCAGATGCTGGAGGAGCATCTCACAATTCATAAAATAGAGAGCAAAGGTGACATGAATAACTCATTCAGCCATGATTTTAAACAGTTACTGAATGAGACCAGTATGCTCCTTCAAAATTCTAAATTAAACTAAAATTTTATGTAAAGTAAATCACCTAAAATTTGGTCAACATACTGAGAAGCTAGATGCAGCAATGATCTATAGACAGTTCCAGTGACAGCTACCATTGATTGGATCAGTTGTGGAGAGTTGTGTTAACTGAAACTGCCTCAACGGAGAGTTGTGTTAACTGAAACTGCCTGTGTCCATATCAAGAATAATGATGATCACCTGAACTCTCCACATCTTTGTCAACACATGATGATGTCTAACTGAACTGTCCATGTTTGTATCAAAAGAGGTACGATGACCAACTGAACTGTCCATGTTTGTGTCAAAGGATGATGAAAGTAACCACCTGAACTATCCATATTTGAGTCAAGGGATGATGCCACTAACCAACAGAAGTATTAATATTAAAGACTGATTGCTGTGAAAATAGACTATTGTTTAAAAGCTGTGTCAAAGAATTGATAATTTGGCTTAGGATGTACAATGTTATGATTTTTGTTGATAAAGTATTGTGTCTTATTGTGAATTAGATTATGAGTTAATAATGTAATTGTTCATTACTGTTGATAATGCTATTTTTTAAATCTTTTAATGGATGGCAGATTGTTATCTGAAAGTTGATCTAAACTTGTGTTGAGTATTATGAGTAATGTATTTGTTGGTATAATGTTTATACTTGAAGATTTAAATTACAACTTTCCATTTTTTGGAAGGGGGTAGTGTGGCCGCATTGTCACTGACCATTGCCTTGTTTAATTAGTTTATTAATTTTTTAAGCATATTGCTTAAATTGGCTATTTTATATTATGTAAATTGTTTTAATAATTAGAAAAATTGTTTTGTACGTATGCAGGACATTTAGAGTTTTGTGATTAATCTGTCTTTCTTAGTTCAGTAAATTTCAGTGCACCTATGTAAAGTGTAATAAATCAAACACAGTGTTTGGGTATGTTCTGTAGGAAGTATGCTAGCCGGTATATGTATGTACATGTTTTAACTAGGTATTGATTTGAAACTTCAGATGGTTTATTTAACATGAGTTTATTGTATTTGATATGGGATATTGGTGTTATTTTACCTATGTGTCTTTTGTGGGTTAATTGTAGTGTAATAATGGTTTGTCATAGGGTATATTTAATGTTAATTGCATTAAATTTATAAAAATGTAATTTGTAAGAGGCACTGAAATGGGTAAAGGGGGTCTTCTACTGGAGCCGTCTTGTTGGTAGCTGTTACAATGTTTACAGAGTCAGCTAGGTTCAGTTGTAGTTTCCCAGCTTTGTAGTTTCTCTAACTGAGGGTCAGAAAAAGGTTTCAAAAATTGTTTTATTGCATAAACTCTACAAGTTCAGTTAGATATACACAAAACTTCACATGAAAATTGACATTAAAATATCACCCAGCACACACTTCACTCCAACTTTCACCAAGTGTAGCACACTTTAATCATAAACACCACTCATACACACAAAACCATTCTACCCAGGAAAAATACAGTACACTTTTCAAAAATGACATGCAATTAGATATATGTACAATTAATCAATGACTGTCACAACAGATATTATAAAATTCAAGACAGTAATAATCAATGTGTGAAATACAGAGTCAAAAATGTAACTGTCAGGAAATCCTCTACCAAGCTCTCAGTTCCTAGCATGTCCAATGGAACAGCTTCCAGACAAACTGGCACCAAATCTGGTAAGAAGAAACATCCAAATCACAAAGAACAACTTCCTTCCTCATAAGTGATATAAAATCAATAACAGGGATTGAGCAATCCAATGAAGTATTCACTTTTACATCAGGTATATAAATGAACTAGCTGAAAGAAATGTAACAACACCCTACCACATGTTCAACATAATACACAAACACAACAAACTTTTTTTGGTGATGGAGTATTCTGCTATATGTTCTCTTGTATAATCTTCATGTGCTGCATAAGGATATATTGATATAAATCTATGAAAAATTGTTTCACATATCAACGTTAATGAATAATGTAATGTATATGTTATAATGCTAAAACGGTTCCACTATGATAAAACAGAGTTGATTTCAAGAAATTAACCCATGTAATAGAGTATCACATGTCCTTCTTTGTCAACACTGATACAGAGGTAAATACCAGAAAAGGATTTGACAACCAAATGTAATTACTGATGCAAATCCAACAATCTACATATGAAAAAGTCCATGCAGAAAAATTCCACAACACATAAACCAAAACATTTCTATGTGTGTATGTGTTAACTGGACACCATCCTGTCGTTTCTCTCTATGGCTTGTCATAATCAATCACTTCCCATCCTCTCCTTATTGTCATTGTCTTGTCTGAAAACACTTGCTGTCCTGTTTTGTAGTCAAGTACCAGGACACCAGTTTATGACAGGCCATAGACACAAACTAAACCATACTTGAATACAACCCGGTCTGTAATAAACAACCCCAACCTCACTTTCAATCAAGGCGGGAAGTCTCCAAGTCCTAGGTTGCAGAGTTGGTAACATCACAGCAGAACAAGCCAGGAACACATTATGATGCAAAAGGAAACCAAGAAAGGTTATTACAGCAACAGACAAACCAGAAAGTGTGTGGGATGCAATATTTTCCCGACTTACAGCTTGTCAGTGTTGAAATCTGTAGTTATAAAAGGAGATTCAGCTCTCGAAATGCATCATTATGATTTACAACTCTGACAGATTACAACTGGCAGTGTTTGGATAGGCCTTTTCACAAATTAATTTCAGAATTCCAGGAGATTTAGTGTTGAGATACAAATTGGGCTGACTTACTGCTAGGATTTTGTTTGTTATAAACACTCCTTTTATTTGATTTATAAGATGGGTCCTAAAAGGGAAGAATGAATGTAAGGAAGATAGAAATCACCACAGACAGAATACGAGTTGGGAGATACAGCTGCTGACATACAGATTAGGAGCGAGGAGAGAGATCAGAGAGAGAGGGAGGGCGAGGCAGAGAAACAACAGAGGAAGGAGAGGGAGAGGGAAGAAGCCAGGAGGTCGAAACTCCACAGTCAGAGCTAGAGGAGCCAGTGGCCAAAAAAGAGCAAGAAGTGAGAGGAGTGAAAGTGAAAGGGACACAGAGGGTGGAGGAGAGGCGGGCATATCTCAATTTCAATCCCCGCACAAGAAGGGACATATGACAAACATTTAGTTGACAGATTCAGATGAGGATGCTATTGTGGGCTTTGTCAAGGATCATGAGGAACTTTACAACAAGACCCATGAGGACAAAGGCCAGGAAGGATTACCTGTGAGAGACGTTCGCCAGTAGATGTAACCTGTCAGTGAAAATGTGCAAGACTTGGTTCAAATCCTAAAGGACTCGCTATGGAAAACTCACCCAGTCCAAGTCTGGCCAGGCTCCCAAGGAAATGACAGAGAAGCAGAACAGGATTCAAGATAAATTTAACTTTCTGAAGACACACATCAGATGCAAGGGACTCCTTGGGCTGGGGACTTGAAGCCTGTGTATCTGCATCCTAATCACACGACATCTCCAGAGGTTCCACCAACATGGAAAGTATGGAAATCAGCACTCACTCAGACACCAACCAACAGCCATCGACTGCAAGCGTAGTGTAGCTTCACAGTGTTCCTCTGTTGACCAGCAGGTCATGGACCAGCCCTCAGAGATAAAGACCATGCTGTCATCTTTTCTCGGGCCAAGGCAGATCACCAGAACAGCCTTCTGCAACTACTGAGGTGGAGGTGTTAGAAGAATGAGACTGTCAAACATTCAGAAAAGAGGCTGTGAAACTTCTAAGTGGGATACACAGCAAGGCAGAGGAGAGGAACTGTCAGCCCCAGCACCTAAACTTTCTAGAAGCTCCAGTGCCACTTCCACATTTGTTCCACAGACTTTTCAGCGGACACAGTAACCAGCATCATGTGCCAGGGAATACATCTTGACAATTACAGAAACTCAGATGCCAGCAAACCAGGTCATTCAACCAGCTCATCAGAGGCAAGTGACACTCAGAGGGTAGCAGCAGCCCAAAAGCCAGCATACTTCATTTGTAGATGTTGACCAAAAACCCAGGCATCATAGACAGCTACATTTCACCAACAGTCCAACCAAACATTCAACCCACCGCCAGTTGCCTCTGCCACAGGCGAAGAAAGTTCACACAACATATCAGGACTCTCTAGCTTTTGGGGAATAACAGTCAACACCGCCTGCTCATTTTGTAGTACTGCTATGTCATCTGCTGCCCAGGCTGCTTCTCCTTTCTGTGTCCTCAGCATATTGTGCAACACTTGTCAAAACAATGTCTGACATCCCTTGGCCTTTGCTCCATTGTGCCCAGTAAGGCCCTGAACCTGCTTGCCAGGATACCAAACACATTCTCCACCACCCTCCTGCCTCTGGAGATACTGTAGTTTGCTATTCTCTCTTCCCTGGCTGGTTGTATTCTGCTGTAGGGTTTCACAAGCCATGGCATCAAGGCAAAGGCTTCATTAACCAGCAAGAAATAGTGCAAATCTGGCACTACCTCAGGTGTTCAGGTGGGGGAAGCCTGAACGTGGCATCTTTGATCTTTTTCTTCAACTTATTTCGGTTGAACATTTGTGCATCTGATGAAGATCCATCTTACGCAACATCTACCAAAAGGAAACTGTAGTCTGCGTCGACTAGGGCTAGATTTTTGGGGCTTCTTCATGGCAATATGTTTCCCATATGGTGGCCCAAAAGCATGGGGAACATTCTACCTGGTTCTGAACCTCTTTTTCCAGTCTTCAAGAATCTTAGGGCAGATCAGGTACTCTCCCTGTTGCCAGGTGTTTCAGCGTTATTGCCAGTTTCAGTCCAGCTTGTAAAGGCTTCCTGACCCAAATCACAATCCTGACTGATCCAGTCCTGTTGGTTTGTCACTATGGCTTGTTGTGGCTTGATACAGCTTGTTGGTTAGGGGTTTATGGCTTGTTCTGGTAGTTTCCGATCCTGTCATGAAGAAAAGAACCAGCTCCACTGGAACACCCACCATTATTACACATTATTCAATAAGCAATGTTTTACCCCGGATTTGGTGTTTTTTCAAAACACTGGCAGAAACACAGAAAATTTGCATATTTTTAACTGGAAATTTTCATTCAAGGTTTTAAAGGTTTTACTATTGAACAGATATAGGTGTCCAAATTAATTAGTCATAAGGTGGCTTAGATAGGGAAGTTTTTTCTGGCAAAGGGGCGTGTGATTTTCATTTCCTATCCATTTTAAGGCACATTTGTTTTTTTCAGACCCTATCTAAATCCCTCCCAAGTTTTGAAAAGGAAAGCATTAGAAATCATAATTCACAAGAACAAAATATGCAAAAATAACTGTAGAACACAGAAAGGAGAAGCAGCCTGGGCAGCAGATGACATAGCAGTACTACAAAATGAGCAGGCGGTGTTGACTGTTATTCCCCAAAAGCTAGAGAGTCCTGATATGTGATTTTCATTTCCTATCCATTTTAAGGCACATTTGTTTTTTTCAGACCATATCTAAAGCCCTCCCAAGTTTTGAAAAGGAAAGCATTAGAAATCATAATTCACAAGAACAAAATATGCTGGAAAGATTTTACATGGTCAAATATGAAAGTAATATAACTTTTCATGTATAACACACAGTGAAAATCATCTACAAAAGGTCTACAAAATAGAGGTTTTCACCTGGCAAATGAAATTTTAAAATATTTTTTTTTTCTTTGTCTTCTTAGGTGGGTGAAAACTAAGGTTCCTAAGTTTCTACAGTTATTTTTACATAGTTTTCAATGCCTACAAAAATCGAATATTCTATCAGAAGGGAAATAATTGTAGTTTCAGATACTTCTATTTAAGAAAATTGGTAAGTAAATTTTCAGAAAAGAGGCTGTGAAACTTCTAAGTGGGATACACAGCAAGGCAGAGCTTATTAACGCTCGACGATAGGAGAGGGTTATTGTGATCAGTTTGTTTCTGTCTGTCTGTCTGTCTGTGCACCGTTTCACCCTTATAGCTCCAAAACTATTAAACACCAATCAGTCTCAAATTTGGTGGGCAGGTATTTCATGGGGTACAGACGGATTCGTCCAAATTTGGTGTAATTTGTGTGAAAATTAAAGCCAGGAGAGAGTTTTTTCTTATTTTTAATTGGGCTTTTACAGTGAAATCTGCTTCTCTTCCTCACAAACGTAAATCAATAATCCACACACAATCAGCTTTACTTCCCCCAATGCTTTTTTAATGTGTGTATGTGTTGCTATGTTTCTTGGCTTTTCACACTGGGAGTTTGTAGTGTTTGTGGTGTGGAGAGGGGGGTGTGTGTGGAAATGTTAGCCTTTCTGATTTTAATGATATGAAAAATAAAGTAGTGTAAATGCATATGTAATGAAAAGTACATATTATTTCAATACACTCTCAGTCATACACTTTTTATTTTCAATTAACAAGTTGTTTAAAAGAAATTATTTAACTCATTATTTTTATAACTTCATATTTTAACAACATTAGCAATATGGTGTAATTTGTTTGAAAATTAAAGCCAGGAGAGAGTTTTTCTTATTTTTAATTGGGAATACACAGTGAAACTGCTTCTCTTCCTCACATACGTAAAAAATCAATATTTTGCTTTCTGATGATGTCATTACTCAGTGATGTCACAATGCAACTGTCATTGTGAAGTCACAAACCTAGCTTGTGATACTTGCTGTCTCTAAGTAAAAATATTTCTTCTCATTTTATGTCTTGAAATTGACATAAAGATAATAAAAAGGGGGGTGGTATATTCATCATTTTTATCAATTATTATTACTGTTTTATTTTCTCTTTTTTCTTTCAATTCCTTGACAGTCCATCACAAAAAATTACCATGCATGATTTTCACCAAGAAGTGACCTTTAAAGCAATATTTTTACGTCCACCACCAGTTTATGTTTTTGTGTGCTAATTGTTTAATTGTCTATTGTCTGGGGGTTTTTTTGGGGTTTTTTTGTTTTTTTTTTGTTGTGTGTGTGTTTAGATTACTCCAAAACTTATATAATGAACCGATCTTTATTTAAAAATTTGTGGGTAGGACCTGACTGAAGGAAGAAGTCACTAAAAGAAAGATCTGGATCTTATTTTGGATATGTATTTTTTCTATGTATTTTTAATGACTTTAGCTATCTACTTGATATTTCTATGAAGATTAATTTACATGTTTGGTTTTATTTTATTGTCATCCTTACAATACTTTATATCACTTGAAAGACTGGTCACATGGAGTCGAGCGTTTTGCTCTCACTGAGTGCATCTTATTGTTGTTGCATCTTATTGTTGCTTATTGTGTTGAGAAAAAAAAGAAATTAGGAACTGAGAAAACATCTTATTATAAAGTAGTGTAGATTAAACATACATACGTAAGTACAAACAGGTACATAGTCATTAAAGTGCCAGCATGATGTTACTAATCTAAAAACATTTTGTTGTAGATTTATTTTTCTTTTTAGTTGAAAGAAAAAAAGTATGGTATTTGCTAAAATATTAGATAAAATGTTATGTATTTTAAAGGCAAGTAAGGCAAAACTTAACTTTCCGTAATTTTATTTTCTTATTTATGGATAGATTTTAATGCAATATGTAAGAATTTTTTTAATATTTGAAAGGCATGAGCATCTGTATACATCATCAGTTTTCTGAAAAATTGACAGTAAAAATCTAAATATGGATTAGAACTCCCAAAAGGTGAATAATTTTTACACTTTTTTATGAAAACAGATTTTCTGTTTCTTGAAATAGATTGTTCCAGTCTAATCCAACAATAACAATCCCCACAAATTTTTCTCACTTCACGTTTTAAGATGTCAAAAAAGACAGAATATTAAACATATAGGAAGGATATATGTCACCAGTAAAATATTTTGACTAGAGGTAAAGAGTCACATCACATAGAAAACCACTGTGGTTATTTGATAAGCTTGGTCTTTGCCAAGTCATCCTTTGTGAAATCGTTGTAAGTTCTTAGACTTAGCTAAGACAAAAGTCTCTAACTTAAGTCCCACATTTAGCTTATGTCGAGACTAAGCTTGCGATCCTTTGTGAAAAGGACCCCGTCGCTGGTATTCACAAAGGCTCTTATACTGAGCCAGGTTTTAGGCTTAACTGTGGGCTCAGACTTAAGACTTTTGTCTCAGCTAGGTTATGTCTTACATCTGTATTCACATAAGGTCACTTAGCTAACACTTTTGTCTTAAGTTTTAAGACAACAACAAACTAAGTGATCAGCCAACCGATCAAACTACAGCTTGTAATATAGTTATTGGCCAAATCTAGTCTATGTAATTTACAGGTTTTAGATATCTGCTTGATTTTTACTATGTATGGGATTTTTCTAGCAGATGTCAATCAAAGAATTAGGTTCTGCCCATAAATAAAAATGAGCAGCTGCATGCTATTTGTGAAACCATGTGTGCAAAAACTATCAGATATAAAGTTTATATGTTACAAAAAATCACATCAGTTATATATAAATACACAAATATAAAAATAAACTGTAATTAATCTTTTCATAATTAATCTAAATCGTATTTAAGACCTATTTCAAAAATTTAAGACCCAAGCCTACCAGCCTTAAAGTTATGACCTTGGCTAAGCCTAAAACTGGTTTTAACATTTTTGTGAATACCGCTAAGACAAAGGCAAGAGTCTTAGTATATTTTTCCCAGAAAATTATACAACAATCTTAACTTTGAGTCTACGCCCTGGGTAAGACCCTTCCTGAATACTGGTCCATGCTTTGCAGTGAACCTTTCCCCTACAAAATATGCCTGTATACAACAAATGGCAAAGTTCAAAGGTCAAAGTTAGAGTTTTTACAACACATTTAACAGCCAGGATCATATTGGGACAGGCTGTCAGCATTGCTATTTGTGAGAGCATATTTGACATTCATTTGAATCATGTTCAGTGACAGGGATCCTGAACATATTGTTCAGGTTGCTCCTAAAATAGGTTTATCTACTGAAACAATTAAAACATCCATATTGTCTTCATGTTTTAATTATTGGCTGATTCTGTTACAAATTGTCATAAAAGGAGCATTTATTAAACAAGAGACATTTCATTACAAAATTTACAGTATCTGTAATGATTTGTATTCAATTTCAAATGTAGATCAGTATTATGAGAGAAAGTGATGAATGAAAAGGCAGTGAAGACTTGAAATGTTTCATTATTAAATACATTGTTTATGCAAGATTATGACAAAAACATATTTAATATTTTATTTCCACATACTTATTTGACCTTTAACATGCATAACTATTTGGTATGTGAGGCTGGTTTTAACCACTGAAATATAAATGCAATAAAATGAAGATTTTAAAGTTAAATTGCAAATTCAAGAGGTGGATTTTGTCAAAGGTAAAAAACTCTTACAACCAAATTAAGTTTACTTTTGTTAATATGTGAATTATTGCAAATGATATACATCGATATTCATATTCAAGTATAAAAATGGTTCGTTACAATCTTTTTCACTTCAAGTTTCAGCAGACATGGGGTCAAATGCAAATGCATTTTCTTTTAAAATACTTTTTGATAGTATTTGCATTTGAAATTTTCAAATAAAAAATATTTGCATTTGTAAAAAAATCAAATACTTTTCAAATACTTTCAAATACATTTTACAGAAACTACAATTTATTCTGCAAGAGAATGAATATACTGATTTTTCTTTCCTTTTGCAAAGCATATACTTAAATTTATTCTTTTTTTTACTACTGCTGTTGTGTATTGTTAAATTCTAATTTTAATATTTTTTCATAAAAAGTTAAAAATGTTATAGCATATTAGTTATTACTAGTATTATAAATTGCATGCATGGCCATTGTACGGCTATACGGGTCAGTTTCTGGGAATGACCTCCTACATTGCTACCTTATTTGGTGGGAGTATCCCCCAGCAGGTGTATCAAGGTAGTTAAGAACTATTTCTTAATATTCTTACGCCATGCTTGGCTATATAAAAGCACTATGGGCCATTTGGCGCCACTTCTTAACAAAGTCATTAAAGGAAGGAATTTTGTTTTTATGCAGTATTTTAAAATGGCTTTTATTTTGTTTCAGTGTGTTTATATTGAAGTTTGTCAATTATAAAACAGAAAAGGTACAAATAGTGTGATAACTACGAAGATGGTAGGTACAAGATGGTGTAAGAACTGTCACAGTACTCACGAGGGACCAACTGGAAGCACATGCCAGTGGTTTGACAGTGGGAACGTAGAGAACTCTCAACTGGAGGGTGCTGAGCTTCAGGCGAGTAATGTTACTAATAACGATACTACCATATCTCAGAAACAAGCCAGGTTAGTGGTGCAACACATGGAAAATTTGGCTATGGCCACCCAGGACACCAGTACAGGTGATTCAGGAAGTAGTCAAGAACTGATATTATTGGAACTACAAAAGATATCTAAAAAATTGAGCAATTGGAAGATCAAGCAGCGAAGGACAGAGCAGTATTGAATACTTTGGTGAGTAAAGTCAACCAACAGGGAACACAATCACTAAACAAGAAGGTAAATGGCACTACTTCCTCGTCTTCACTGTTCCCTACCTCTGCTTAAAGCTCAAGTTGTAATGGTGCTCGTCTAGAAATGAAACACAAACATTACCAAGTACTTTACAAGGTGTAAGCAATATGAATGCACACCAAGGGGCTATAACTTCATCACCAATGGTATTAAATGTAAATGCAACACCAAGTTCTTCAGGACAAATGTCTCAGTGTGTTAATCTAGGTGTTATAAAAGAATCTGGCAGGCCTCACAATGGGGACGTCAACCTTACATAATACAACCACATCCAAAATCAAAACAGGCATACGGGGGCTATGTGTTATCCCACGGGGGACTTCACACTTCCTCAGAAACACAACTTATTAGGCAATACGGCCACAGTATCGCACAACATGACAGATTACAGTGTCATGCATGTACCTAGACCAGACACAACACCAGGTACTTAAGGTACGGCAGGGAACAATCAAGGTAGCACGTCAATGCAGGCTAATTATGTGAATACACACAACAGTGTTAACACAGAGGGTAACAATGTTGTTTATTTCACAGCAAACAATCAGGAGGCAATGACAAGGGATGCCAGGGGTCAACCTACACTGGGGAGTGTCAGTCAGAGTCCGATGGCACAGCAGAATCACTTGGCAACAGCAGAACAACAGATGGCAGATCACATCATCCCTTCCGTGCAGACCTTAAGGCAATAAGCAGACATAAACCAACAGGTGCAACAGAGATACTGTGAACTGGAGGAGGCAACGAGGTTGAGTAATCAAGGTAATCTAGACTTATTAACAGAGGCATTGACCAAGAAACAGAAAAACGAGAAAATAAAGGTCAAGTGGCCACAAGACTTAGCATTTGTAGGAACAATGAGAAAAAGGCCAACATATGATCAATTAATGACATGTCAATGGATTTTAGGTTATTTAAGGATCAGACAGGAAGAGAAGGACAGTAGCATTCGTGAACATATGATAGAATATTTGACAGAACTTATGCAGGATGCTTGTGACTACTCATGGGAAAGTGCGAAGGGAGCTCACTCGGTACTACTCCATAGGATGGCAAATGGGGTAGTGGACTGGAGTCAGGTAAAAGAAGTACAAAAGATTCGCAAACGCTATGCCCAGACCACACCAACACAAAGTCATGAAAAAGCACAGCAAAAGTCAAAGAGCAGTTCCATGTTTAAGGTACAACAAGGATACCTGTTTGCGTACCTCAGATCATGAGTGGCCAAATCTCATGTTAAAACACATGTGTCAATTCTGTCCTACACAATTCAATAAAATTGAACACCATGCTAGAAAAAATTGCTGGAAGGCCCCAAAAGAAAATTAAAAAAACTAACAAGTGCTGCCTGCACGGATGTCATACAGTCTAGAGTAATATTTAATACCAATACCACCAGAGAAGTGAGAAAGTTGTTTATAAGGGTAATTAGGCAAAAAAAGAAAAGGGGGTTAAAAATAGACAAGGGGTTGTAACAGCAATCGGACTAGAGTGTTCACAAGAATGTTTGTAAATAGTAAAAACAAACTGTGTAGACAAGCAAAAGAATCAAAAATGAATATACAAAGTTCTAGTGTAAAAAACGTGCAAAAACTGACATTGGGGGCAGCTGTGGGTACTCTATCAGGTGTAAAAATAGGTTTGAAATTTACAGGTAGATGAGGAATACAAATATGAGGTAGATGAAGGGAAGGTAACAGAATCGGATCAGAGTGCTGGTGCTGCCTTCAGTGACAATAGTAATGGTATGGAAAAACTTCTCGACAATGACACACAGCCATCACAGGTTGTCTTAGAGTATGAGGGAAAAGATGTAGAGGACAAGAATGACCTTGATTATAGTGAATCAAAGGTCAGGGTTGATGTAAAAAATACGGCTGAAATCGTAAAAGCAACTCTACAGGGTAGTAAATGTGTCAGAAATGTCATAGTTACAAATATAGAGGACAAATGCATTGATTTGAAAAAATGTTTGTCTCAGCAAGACACTCCTTTGGGTTTTCTACCTATAAGTAACTTAAAACGACTCGCAATTGCAAGTTCATTAAAACCCAACAAAGTACTCAATGATAGTAACTTTGATCCAGTGGCATGTCACAAAGAGGTAAGAGCTACAGGCACATATAATTTTCAACAAGCCAAGATTCAATTGCCATCAAAAATCAATTTTGCTTTGTTGGAAGATTTGAGTAGTGACTATTGGGACTACCAACTCCTGTATTTCTTGAAGTTTGGCTTTCCTTTAGACTTTCCACATGAAAAAGAAACGTTTTTAAAGTCTACAGAAGAGAGTCATTCTTCAGCTAATAAATTTCCCAGCCATGTCAAAACGTATCTAGATACGGAAAGCCAATACAGAGCTATTTTTGGCCCTTATATAGACCCCCCTTACGTTGACAGTACACACATATCACCGTTCATGATTCGAGAAAAACCTGACAGTGACAACAGAAGAATAATAACAGATTTGAGCTGGCCATTGCGGGCCTCAGTGAATACTTTTACCACTAGTAACGTCTCTCTGAATACGTTGTACAAATTGCAGTACCCAACAATAGACAATATTATAAGTACTCTGATTAAATTAGGTCCTGGCACCTTGTTATATAAGGTTGATCTTTCAAGAGCGTTCACACAGCTATGAATCGATCCGCTAGATTTTAACCTCTTATGTTTAAAATGGGAATCTGGGTACTTCTCAGACACTTTTTGTCCATTCGGACACAAAGGAGGTAGTTCAGCATGTACCAGACTCAGCGATTTTTTCAGATATCTCATGTATAAACGTAATTACATAGTATACAATTACGTAGATGATATAATGGGGATTGGCCCAGAAAGTACAATATTTGATTCCTTTCAATATTTGTTACAGTTACTCAAAGATCTAGCTTTCCCCATAAGCATTTTGAAGTTGATAAGTCCACACACAGAGTGTAATTGTCTAGGCATAATGGTGAATACTGTTAAGAATACACTGGCCGTTCCAGCACAGAAACTAACAGAAATACTACGGAAATGTCAAGATATAGTCAAAAGCGAGACTATAACCAAAAAACAACTCCAATCTGTCATAGGTTCATTAATGTTTATTTACAAATGTGTGAAACCAAGTCGTTTCTTTGTAAACAGATTGCCGGATGCACTTAGAAGTGTGAACAGGACAAAAGTAAAAGTATGTGAAGCAATGAAAAGAGACTTAGCATGGTTCATTGAATTCCTTCCACTATTCAATGGTGTTACCACGTATGATCATGTAACGGTAGAATTCATTGAAATGTTGGCTATTGATGCATGTCTAAACAAGGTTGGAGGGGTTTGGAAAATGCATGTGTACACATGTGCAATACCAAAATACTTAAAGAATAACGAACAATTGTCTATCACTCATTTCGAGATGATCAACATTATTATAGCATTGAAAACATGGGGACATTTGTGGCATAGCAAAAAAGTACTTTTAAAATCTGATAATATGGCAGTAGTCCACAAATGTACCAAAGGTTACACTAGCAACATACATCTAGCTGCCTATGTTAGGAGCATATGGTTTTGGACCTCAAAATATGACATTGAATTGGTTGTCACACATATTCAAGGCAGTAAAAATACTGTAGCAGATCTATTATCAAGATGGCAAAACACTAGTGAAATTATCAAACCCTTCATAGCCAGATTAGGGAACCGATATGGTCTGAGGTGGATGAGAGCTACTTTTATGTAAATTATGAAATATAAAAAGTATAAACATGTCAATCTTGTTACCAGTTTTATATTGTAGATCAAATCCCAGAAATGCGTGCACTCACGGAAAGGGTGATTCAAAGACTTGATAGTGCTTATAAACCAAAAACTTGGAGTGCTTACAAAGCCATGTTCTGCATGTTTTTGTCATTTTGTAATTTTATGAAGGTGGATCATGTATCTCCAACTTTATCAACGGTGTTGGGTTTCATAGAATTTTTAACCTTTAATGGTTTGAAACATGTGTCAGCGTTAAATTATATATCAGCAGTAAAATCACAGATGAAATGGTTTGACATGAGTACTCAAATATTCGAACATAGCAAAGCAAAGTTGATGCTTAAAGCGGTGAAACAAACAGGTACTTCTATTCCACTGTACAAGGGAGTGTTTGATGTATGTACTCTGGAAAGCATAGTTCATTTATGTACACAACTTCCTCATTGCCTCACATTTCAAGCTCTGTATCTTCTGGCATTTTTGTTTTTTTTTCGCATATTGAATATGGTCCCATCTTCAAGATTTACCTTTGATATAAAGAAGCAGTTATGCAGGGGTGACATACTAATTCAACCATCAAATGCCATAGTCACTGTGAAATGGTCCAAAACACTACAAAGTATCAAAAAGGTACCTTTGTAATCATACACATATTGGGCCAGAGTATGCTATGTCCTGTTAGGGCCCTGGAAAAAATGTTGAAGGCTCACACACACCACACCAATGATCCACTGTTTGCCATCTCAGATGGCTTTCTAACACAAAATCAAGTACGTTCTCACTTATCTAAGATACTATATGTCCTGAAACTGGATGCCAAATGTTATAGCTTCCATATGTTCAGAAGATCCGGAGCTACTTTAGCATTCAATAATAATGTAAGTATCTAGAATATTCAAAGACATGGAACGTGGTCCAGTGACACAGTTCACCCATACATTCTTTCTGATCCTTCTAATGCTTCTGCAGTTTCAAACTCATTTCAACAGTGATTAACTATCTAATCTACCCTACCACATACATTGGTGTTTGGTGGTTTAACATTAAAGGTACTTCGTATATATTCAAGTACTTTTACAAGTTTATTAACCTGCAACATGGTATGTACATCAGTGAATGTGGCAGCACAATTAAAGTTGAAGCAAAAGACTTTTAAGATAACATTGTCAAGTGTATGTAATATATAAGGCACTTATATGAAGGGTCACAAAGCGGGGTTTTTAATATGCAAACTTATAAATGTTTTATTGATGTAATGATTTTTAAAATAGTGTATATAGTCAGTACGAGTGGTTCAGTGTTTTAATGTAAATCAGACGTATTCAGCATGTTAACAGTAACAAATCACAGTCACAGAAGGCGGAGGTTTGCAATCGCTCATTGGTAGCATCAAATATGATGAAATATATTGTGTGTAATACTTTGTAAATAGATTAAAACTACTCTGCCTTCACTACTACATACATTAACAACCATAAATAGAGTTGTCTATAGATGTAAGGTAGTTCATTAGTGGTAGAAGTAGTTGAATGTACTAATTTTACTAACAATAAAAATAAAATTTTATTTCCGCATTGGTGGCTTTTACTGCAAAACTCATAATATGACCTTTATTTGACCTGGGACCTCACAGAAACTGATACCTATTTGAAGACGTTCAGCTGATAATGAAGCAGTTTATCAAAGAGTGATTGAGCCCTTAACAAGGTGACATTACAGTTATCAATATGTTCAAAAACAACCCATTGTCCTGCCTGTGTAAAAATCAACTAACAAATGTCAGCGCCATCTCTGTGGAATATAAACACAACACCAAACATTTAGTAAAATATTACTGGGATATTCTATTATAAATGTCCCTGATGAAAAAGAAAAGTACTGTATGAGGTGCATTCGTTGTTCAACTCAATTCAGTGGCTCAACAAAAGCAACCACTAATCACTCTCAATCACTAGAATATTACATTTTAAGCACTTCTAATAAATGCTTCTGAAATGAGGTTACATAACGGAAAAATATATACTTTAGAAATTCATGAAATAATTGTGAAATGCATTTATTCTGAACACTGTACATAAACTTATTTTTCTACAGTTGTTTTTTTTTCTTAAATATGATACTATTGTTATAGGCAACTTGTAGCTCATTCACAATGTATTAATTTAAGTAATGGTTCATTTTTGTTGTTTTCACAACTTGTTTTATGAAGTGGCACCACGTATAAGTAATTTGAAATTTCTATTGTACAGTCTCCAGAGAATGTTTAAAGTTTATATTTTTGTGTTTTACAAGTTTTAATCTCCATTTAATAGTCAATTGAAATTTTTGCATTTAATATACTAATGTACCCAAATACATAATTAATAGTATTTGAAAGTATTTGAAAAAGTACTTGAAATACTTTTGAAAAGTATCTGCGTTTGCATTTGAAGAAAATAAAAGTATTTGTTTTTGCATTTAAATACTTTTGAAAGTATTTGACCCCATGTCTGAGTTTCAGGTCATTTCGTCAGTGAACATAGAATTAAAACCAGTCTGATTCCCTTACATCACTAGTCATACTAAAGAATCAACTCTTCCATTTGTGACACATAACCTATTAACATACCAATGAAGAGGAATTTTGGTGAAAAGACTGGTAGAAACACAAGGTTTACATTAGTTTCAATGGATTGGGGGATATGAAATCATATTAGAGTTGGGTAAAACATCGCTTATAGAATAATGTCTAATCAGAAGTTTCAACCGTACCAGACAACGGTGTAGGGGAGAGATTGTATTTGTCAATCAACATGCTACCAAATTTATAGAAAGACCTTCACTCACATGTCCATTCCAGTACTGGGGATTCACACTTATGCCCGTTACCTACTTTGAAAAATATGTGACAACATATTCTTGGATCCAATAATGGTCCATTATTTCAGATATTGTCTTCTGGCACAAGAATTGCACTCGGCGAGATTGTACTGCCAGGAGACATTCGAAGAAAGTGTCAAATTGTTTGAATATTATTCCCCCTTTAACTTTTCATAATTCGGATGAGCAAGCACAACTTTGGGTTTCTAGAATGGGGTTTCAATGTGTGATCTAATACAGCATGAGCCCTGCAAATCAGATATGATGTGGAAATATATTTCCTTTGACCCCTCAAATCCTTCCGCATGACTAAAATTTTCTGGCTACACACTTTTAGCTTATTTAGTGTTTGGGGTTTCTCTTTAATTCTTCTTCCCTACTATGGTACCTAGTTGTCGATTCTGAATTAGGATATTTGCTTGTAAATGTTTCAACTTAATTGCAGGATGCCAATAGCTCATCTCAACCTGTGCCCTGGCAGTTATTGAGCTGCCTGGATGCCAGATGGCGTTCAGCTGTGTGAATTAATGTGTCTAGTGTATCGTAATTATGCATACCTCAGATCTAATTATAATGTATGGGTATAATGTACTCAAGTAGAATAGCTGAAGTTGTTTGGGTAGAGGCTGGCTTCACATCGCAAACCTCTAGGACCAATAACAAACTTTTAAGTTTGGCTTAAACTCCGATCTCAGAGGTGGGAGGCGAGAGTGCTACCACTCTGCAAATCTCCAAAGAAATTACAGGAAAGCCTATAGGTAAGCATGGGCTGGGAATCTTCTGATGTGGTCAGATTTGACCTTGTTAATTCTTAATCAGGAAAAATACTGTCTATCTTCAAAGTGTTGGTACATCTTGCACCTAGCCATAGATGCGTCCTTAGCCTAGTTTTCTGTTTTCTTGCAGTCTTAAGTATTTTTTAATTTTTTTTTTACATTCTTTAAAAATCCTGCCTGTTTTGGTATAATCCTACTCATTTTATGGCCTCATCACACACTTTTGGTTTTTCTGAAATTAATACTCTTATTATAAGTACCTATCTACAAATATGTTGTGTCATAAATTCAGATCTGACAAGTCATATCTAATGTGTAAATGACGAAAGACAAACTACACATCTTATTCTATTAACACATCTTAAAATCACATGAAAATAGTTTTTTGTTTGTGTTTTTGAAATGTTTCACACCTTTTATCTCTGACAACTGAATTTAGTTTGCAACCTCTTGTTTTTGACTAAGTTACATAGATTTTTACCTACACAGTACAACGACACTGTATATTGCTTTGTTCTCTTCGTTTTATATTTGTAAAAAGGACAGAATAATATTGGGTTAATGCTGGTGTTCCACTGGAGCCGATCCTATAACTTAATCTATGACTGTAGGGTTGGTTGCAAAAGTCAAGAAACAGTAGACGAAAAACAGAAAAAAGCGCGCAAAAAAAGTTAAGTCGGTTATGTCTCCAAAACAGAAGTATGGCAACTTGGGGCTTCCGGCACCTAAACCACTGGGTGAAGGAGGGCCAGAAGTGCACTACTTCTTGCGGGTGATGATGCCTTTGCCTTGATGCCATAGGGGGTGAAACCCTACAGCAGAAGACAACTCACAAGGGAAGAAGAATAACCAACTACAGAATCTCCAGAGGCAGGAGGGTGGTGGAAGCCAATTCAGGGTACTACTGGGCACCATGGAGCAAAGGCCAAGGGTTGTCCAGAGACATTGTGTTTACATGTGTGGTATTGCACAACATGAGGACACACCAGAGTGGAGCAGACACAGCACCAACCCTAACAAATGATGGAACAGCCCTAGAAAATAAGCAGGCTGTGTGTGTGACTAATGAGAACTACAATCCTTCGAGGGAGGCCAAACATTAATGAGAACTACTAAAAGACTACTTCAATCACGTGGGGGCACTGGCTGAGAAGGATGACAGGATTTGAGAGCAGAAGCTGGCATCTACCAGGCCTTTTCAGGACTGCTATCAGTCCTTTAAACATTCAACCCAGGTTATGCAAAAATGGCCCCACTTATATATCAAATTTTGAAAACCTTTAATTTTTTTTTCTCAAAATAATTTTTGGGCAAATTTGCACTTTATTTTAAAGTTTAAAATCATCCAGATCTTAGGAGAAACTAAAAAGCTTTTCTAATTGTCAAAGCTAAAAGGGTAGAATCTAATGGTCAAAATACTTCCCCCAAATGTCAGATCTTTAAAGTCTAAGTGTTTTTTTTGTTTTTTTATTTTTGGGGCGGGCCAAAGTTTCATTGCCTTTGCATCATTTTTTTCGGCCAAAGTTTTTTTTAAGTTCTTTTTTAAGTTTGTTTTTTAATAAATATTTTCTTTCTTTTTATGAGATAATAAATTCAAATTTTATTTTTTTTTTCTAAGTTTAAATTCTTTTAAGATAAGCTTTGAAAAATTTGAACTTTTTAAGCTAATTTTTTTTCAATCACACACTCATTCTATTTTTTTCTTGTGTTTGGGGTTAAAATGTTTTGTGTGTAGCAGTGTAATGCTTCTTGTTTTGGTGACTCAGCTATTAATTTATTTGGAAAGATTTGGGTGGTCCTGAAAAGGACCGATTGGAGGCAAGTGTAGTGGTTCTACTGCTGCTGCTGTTTGGCATCGGCTGACTGCACAGGAGACTGAGGCTGGGATGGTGGCTACTAATGTTCTTGCTGTGAGGTGGTGGTGGTTGGAGGAGGGGCAGCTGGTGCTGGCGTGTCGGCTGGTGAAAACGGCTATGGTGTGTCAATCTGTTGGTAGTTCATCACATACTGAAGATTTCCAAAGAAACTTGAGAGTCCTGACATGTTGTGTTGGCTTTCTTTGCCTGTAGCAGAGGCAACTTATAGGGGTTGAAGTGCTTTGTCAGGATCAATGAAGGTAAGTGGTCTTGAAGGTCCAGCCTGTTGGTTGTCAACTACTAGGAAAGAAGTTGGTTGCCCTCAGGATTTTTGCTGCTGTCCTATGTTGCCACTTGGCTCTACTGAGGCTCGCGACTGTTGGTAAACCTCTCCCAGAGACACTCCTTCCTTGCTTTGTCCTTAAAAAGTTAACTAGTCTTGTCGTACAACTCCTCATAGCCCTTCACAAAGTCCACAGTTGCCTCCTCATCCAAGTCCGTCAGGTATATGTTGGCCATGTTCCCCTTCTTGTATCGTAAATGTGATGACTCTGTTGTGCCCTCCTCTCCACCAGCCTCTGTTTATATTCACTTTTATCTGTCCTTGTTCGTTTTTCTGCCACTCCCTCCTCTGCTGAGTGTGTTTCCTCCTTCCTGGCCTCCTCCCCCTGATCTCCTCCTCCCTCTGTTTCTGTGCCTCTTCCTCCCTTTCTCTGGCCACCCTCTCCTCCATCCTCCACTGGATATCTGCCACTGTGTCCCCCAGCTCAAATTCAGGAACACAGTCAGTGGGAATTTATATCTGACTCACTCTTCTAAACTTCTTATGACCCATTTTCTCTTTAAATAAGCAGTGTTTTGTAAAAAAAACCCAAAATACTAAAACCTTAAGTTTGCGGGTCCACATCTAGGTGTGGACAAGTTCACTCCTCCAAACCCCATCCGAGTTGTAGCAAGCCTTTTGTCCTACTTCTTTCTAAATTCATTGGTCACAGTCCAGTGCTTTACAATCCTTCACCTAACTTTGTCAATCAAACTTCAGCTGCCAGTGGGGTCACATTGAAAACAGCAAACATCTTGCCTTCTTGTCAAACTGGACTGTGGTTTTATGAATCTATTTCATACTTTGTTTTTAATATGATCTTTTATTGATGTTTTAGTTTCTTAATTGTGTATTTGATATACTGTTAATACACATATCTTTGTACTATCAAAAATTCTATATGTAATGATGTTCCGTTTGCGCATATAGAAATATGATTTATTACATGTTATGAACTACCGTTAATGCATATAGGTTATTTACTTATTGCTTATATGTTTTTCTCCTTGTTCCGTTAATGCATATAGGAACTTTGTTTATATGCAAGGTGATCATAGTAAACACTGAGTAGTATATAGTGAATTTGCTTGTGGATGTTTGTCAGATATACTCAACCCTTTTATCAGTATGTCGGAGAGCACTTCTTACAACTTGCGTTTCAATTAAACAGACCCTATCCAAGTCCCCATTCAACTACAGTTGAACAATGATACCGAGTTCCTCTCGCAACTTCTTCAAACAATCAAGCCCAACAATTAACTGTGGAGGAATCGGATAGTTCTGACGAATCAGATTTGAACTGTAGCGACATTATTGAGAATTCTGATGGGGAAAAAGCGGGGGAACAGCAAACTGTTAAATCCGATAATGCGGACGAAACTGCACCGGATAATGCAGCGGTTTAGCAATTGATGAATTCCCAGATACTCAGTCAATTGCAAACAATTAGCCACAGACTCGACAAGATCGAGCAAACTCGTGGCAAGAAAACAAATGACCCACAGAAAGTTAAATCTAGTAAAAAAAAACTGGCACTGACAAGTCTAAAACTACTAGCACAAATCAGAGCGAAATACCTGCTGCTTCAAAGCCAATCCAACAACAAATCTTGCCACAGAATGTAGAACAACTTCCACAGTTGCATACTATAAGACAAGATCTTTTGATTCAGGCTCAAGTACAGAAAAGGCTAAAAGAATTAGCCGAAGCGGAAGAATCAGGTACACAAAAGCAAAAATCATTGCGAGGTGGTCTCATAGATGTCCTTGTACCTAACAAAGTGAAATGGCCTCATGAATACGTATTATCCGGCTCACACAAAGAATGTGTGTCATACGACCAGTTGTCCATCATTCAATGGGTGACTGGGTTTTGCCGAATCATGCGTGACGAACAAGATAAAACTATTCAAAATTCTATGCTTGATTATCTCATTGCACTTTTCGACGATGCGAATGACTTTAGTTGGGACGCGGCAAAAGCCAGTCACGCCGTTCGTTATGTCGGATGGAACAGGGTAAAATCAAAAACTATGCCCAAGTCGAAAAAATCGATAGGGTTAGAAGGGCCAACGCCCAACGACACATTTCCTCAGTTAGTGCAACTTCCCAGATGACGGGTTCTAAAAAGTACACTAGTAAATCAACCAAGAGCATGCCATGCCAATATTACAATCAGGGATCATGTGTCCACCAAAAATCCCACGACACACGCGGCACCTTTTATAAACACATTTGTACCCATTGCTGTGCTACTTCCGGGAAAACATTTGCCCATCCAGAATCACAGTGCTGTACCAAACTGAAAAAACTGTCAAAAAACGAATAACTTCGGGTATGAGTTTTGATACCCATACCCGTCGCTTTGGTACACGATTTTTCCATAATAGCAACTCTCACTTTCATTCATGTTTCGCAGAGCTTGATACCACCAAACAAACAGCCTTTCAATGGTATCACATGCAAAGAGCTTGCCGGGAATATACTCCCCGGTTATCATATGCAGACGTTGTCAAGAAACACAGTAATTACGCTAGCAAAGGACTTCTCCAATCAATCCCACAAACAAGAAGCGTTGCTAATGTAAAACATGCATGTGATCCAAAAAATAGTCACAGTTCTGCCCTAGCAAATACGCAGTCGAGTAGTAATAAAACATCGGTGCGTTTGCAGAATGAACAAAAACACTCCCATACAGCACAGCGTAACACATGTCATATCCCCAGCAGCCATATTCCCACAAGCAATCGATTTCAGATATTACAGGATCTGAATGCAGATACAATAGGTAATAGCGTTTTTATACCTAGCATGCATCAGAGTGTACAGAACTCACATATCAAACCAACAAAGGTTGATACTACTGGCCGGGCCAGCAAAAGTAAGCTGCCTAAAGTTTCACAATTAGTGACATTGAATGATCGACCTCCGGTTGTCAACCAGCTGACTACTGCTTTGAGGCCCACATTGGGCATGCAAGAAAATTCTGTTCTGGGTTAATTCCTCGGGGGATAGATATCAGTTCGGTCAGCTATGCCAAACCGGTTCAGATTCAAAGTGGTGCACCACCTCAAATCGACAACGGTATAGCAAATCAGATGAATGAAAATAGTTGCTTTGCAACCCAAGACCACAATAGTATTCATAATTTGGATCAGCGTATACCAGGTCATGTATTTGCCAATCAGCACAAATGTATGGAACACAACAACTGTGTTCAACAAAATGGTAATGATTTTGGCTTTATCCCACTTACTGCAATCACAAAATACAATGGTAATCCCGTTCACTATGACCAAATTCCTGATATCATTACCGCTCACAACATTGTTACAAAAACAGGCCTTCCTAATTTTCTAGGTGCTCGTATTCCTATCACCTCTCAGCTTCATCCCCAAAGATGGCGGTCCTATTTAGCAAACTTCTGGTATAAGCAATTGCCAGATTTAATAGAATTTGGCTTCCCGTTGGACTTCTGTAAAGGCGACACTCTTCAGTCCACAGACAAAAATCACTTGTCGGCGTTGCAAAACACAACACATGTCGAACAATACATCATGGAGGAACTCTCATACGGTGCCATACATGGGCCTTATCAGGAAAAGACCTTTCCCATGCATGTCTCCCCACTAATGGTGAGGGATAAGCCGAACTCCAACAAAAAACGTTCCATCATGGATTTGAGTTGGCCGAAGGGCTCTTCTGTTAATCATGGCATGTCAAAAAATACATATCTTGATACATACTTTACATTACATTATCCTTCTTTAGACCATATTACACAAGCCATTCGTGATCTAGGCCCAAATGCCCTCCTTTACAAGATAGATTTCAGTAGGGCGTTCCGCCATCTCAGGATAGATCCGGGTGATTTAGATCTCCTAGGCTTCTACCATAATAACTACTATTTCAATGGATCGCTTGCTTTTGGATACAGACACGGGAGCATTTTCTTCCAAAGGTGCTCAGATGCCATCCGCTAGATTATGAAAAACCAAGGTTTTCCCACAATGTTCAATTATATTGACGATCTGATTTATGTCGGGTTGCCTCATGAAATTGATCAGTCTTTCAAATTCCTCCAACATTTACTGCAAGATCTAGGCTTAGAAGTCAGTTCCAGTAAGTTGGTTGCTCCTATAACTCAAATAACTTGCTTAGGAATATTGGTGGACATAGTTGCACAAACAATCTCAATTCCTAGTGATAAACTTTGCCAAATAAAAAGAATTTGCTCCTCGTGGTCCACCAAGACATACTGTAGCAAGCGTGATTTACAGTCACTTCTAGGCTCCTTGCTCTACATTACTAAGTGCATTAAACAGGCCCGGTTTTTTTTAAACTGTATGTTGTCCTTGCTTAGACAAAATGTAAACCGCCGGAAAATCCTCCTTACCCAAGCTTTTTTGCCGATCTTAATTGGTTCCTAACCTTTTTAGACACATATAATGGCACCACATATTATAAGGTCACGGAACAAGATGCCCAGGTCCACTTGGATGCCTCTCTTACAGGCCTTGGTGGCATATATGGCTCCCTAGTCTATGCACTGACCATACCAAGGGGTTATTGTGACTATAGTATCGTCCACTTAGAGATATTGAACATATTAGTGGCGTGCAAAATCTGGGCGTCCCACTGGGAGAACAAAAGAATCCATATATTTTGTGATAATCTTGCAGTTGTAGAAGTTCTAACATCGGGCAGAACCAGAGATGACACACTGGCTACCTGTGCAAGAAACATCTGGCTTCTCTCTGCATGGTATAACATTCATTTCACATTTTCACACATTGCAGGTGTCCAAAATACTATTGCTAACCTGCTTTCCAGATGGGGGAATAGTCATAATGACTGGAATAAGCTCTGACAACTCTGTCCTGATTATACTTGGGTTGATTCACATATTGACCTAACATTGCTCAATTATACTATTTAAATTTATTCTCTTTTCAGACTTACCTGCAGCGGCGGCCCAGCTGGCTTCTCTGGCCACTTGAAACTTAAAGAATGGCTTCCGTCCTTCCACCTTCACACAGTATAGTAGGATGTGGCGGGATTTCCTCGCATTCCAGGTGGCTGCTGGGTTGTCGTTGCATCAGGTGACTCCATTGGTTTTACTAGCTTATATTCAATATGTTATCAACGCCAGTCTGTCAGAATCCAATATTTCAAATAACCTTGCCGCACTGCGAGCTTTCCACATAATGCATGGCCTCTCCACGGATGCCTTTCAAGATCGACATATTCCTCTCCTCCTAAAGTCCATCACAATTAATAGGCCCCTTGCTCCTAAAATTACTCAGGGCCTTTCAATTTAACGATTGCACCAAGTCATTGCAATTTCCGCTGGTCTGGAACACAATATTACATTTATAGCATTGTACTCCTTCATATTCTTTTCTTTTCTACGCCTTTCCAATTTGTTGCCCCACACCAGCAAACAATATGATTATACCAGACACATGGCAAGGGGGGGATGTCATTTTCTCACATTCTGGCGCCACTGTGATCATTAAGTGGTCAAAAACAATCCAGGATAGGAAACACACCCGTACCATCAATATTCCATATCTAGGACATTCAGACATATGCCCTATTGTGGTTCTAAAAACCATGTTCTCGCGTGTACCAGGTTCTGGTAACGATCCCTTGCTTATGATATTAAAAAAGGGTTTCCCTGTAGTATTGACCGATTCCATTGCTTGCAAACACCTGAAGAAAGTTTCCGGTTTGTTGGATATACAACCACCATTGACATTTCATGCGTTCCGCAGAGCTGCCTGCACATGGGCGTTTCAGCACGGGGTTCCATTGGAACACATTCAGGCTCACGGCACATGGGAATCCAACGTGGTCTGGTCATAACTCAGGGCGCTTCCCTCTTCTAACTCCCCTTTTGCTCAGACCTTTAGCAAACATCTTCATGTTTAAGTTTGGCCCTTGGGAGTCACAGATCATATATTGTACCGCCTTTTCATTACTATTCACCCCAAAGTCGTGCTCTCTCGACATTTACCCCGTATCAAGGTCAGGTGGGCTCGTGGCTTTATTTTCTTTCAAAACTGGGGGACGTGTTCAGGGTCTCCCCCTTTTAGTCAGCTCATCTTTTACATTGCACCTGTGTTTCTCATCTGAAGGTTTGACCTTTTTTGACCTGCTACCTCAGATTGCTCTCATTTCTTGTTCGAGCTCCCCTGGCGCAGAGGCCAAAGGTTGATAAAGTACTCCATTAATTGCATATCTGGCAGTTATGCTGAAGTTTGAATCATTGCTTGTAATGATGCTTTAGCCTTGGTAATTGTAATTAGTGCTTCAAACGAGTTAGACTTAGTAATTTGAAGTTATAGTTTGAAGCTTCATTGTAGTTTAATTGTCTATTAATTGCATAACTGGCAATCATGTTGAAGCTTGAATTATTGCTTGTAATTAAAACATCGGATTTACTAATTATAATTACAGCTTCAAACGAGTTAGACTGAGTAGCCTGAATTTATAGTTTGAAGCTTGATTGTAGCGTAATTGTTATTCATTGTGATGTATGTAGCTGAAGTTTGAATGCATATACTCTATCATAAGATTTATGTAACTATTTAGTCTATCATTCTTTTACCTTTACCTCATTTTTATAATTATCTTTTTAATTGTGCTTGCTATATTATAAAGATTAATAAATTTTAAATCCCAATTGTCTATCTTTGGGTTTTGGGGGGAGTGAGCCAACTTTTAAAACTGAACACTGCCCTATATAATTTGAATAAAACAAACTCCTATTTGTGAAACGCTGCCAGATGTAATCCATTAGATGCCAGATTCCAAGTGATGCATTGCATTGATGGCATAGCTCAGAAATGGCTACTTTCAGGTTTTCACTGTTGAGTAAATCAGTTGTAACTTTCAAAACTATTACATTTAGAGCATTTTCTTTACATATGTTTTTCATCTACTTTAGGGTAAGCTATAACATAGTGAATTTGCAGACCTGTAGCTCCTTGCATAGCTGAGCGATATAACTACTTCAAGTTTTCACGGTTAAGTAAATTGTTTTTAAACTATTGCATTTACAGTATTTTGTTTTAATATGTTTTAACCTACTTTTTACACTGTAACAGTTAACTTTATACTTTACTTCTGAATACCAATGGCAGGGCACAACTTTTGCCCCCTTCTGTGTTTTCACTTCTACTTTGCAACTAAATGTAGTCAGCTGATACAGAACCTGATCCTTTCAGGAGAATTTTTCTTCAACCAATAACATTTACCTCTTCACATCGGTCCTTCAGCAGTTCAGATAAAATTTCAAGCTGTAGGAACACTCTATTTTTGTTTACAAAACCTTTTGTCTAGTTTACATTTGGTTCACGTTCAGTTTGAGTAATTGGCTGTCTCCCCTTTTTGGCGTTTAGAAACGTTTCGTTTAGTTTGTTTTCAAGGTATTCTTATATTTGTTCTTAGCATTAATTTTAATAGTCAGTCTTAACTAGTACAAAAACATTAAACAAAACATGTATGTAAATACATTAGTGTTAGAGCAACATAGAACTTTTCATATTAAAGGCGTTTACTGGGTACTAAAGATACTGATTTCATAAGCTCAAAAGGGTATGTCTAATGTTATTCAGAATAAAATGGACAATTTATGTTATAAATTCTTGTTTGTAGCCAAGTGCCATATTGAATTGGTGACTATACCACCTGGGGTTCGTGAAAGTGCTTCCTTTGTAAATAGCCAGAGGGAACTTTGATTTTGGGGTAGAATAGATTTATGATCTGTGATTATCAGGAAATGAAGCACAAAAAAGGAAAGGAAAGGAAATTTTATTTTGACATTATGCTATTTCATCTTGACTGAAAAATAACGACTATACAGTATTTCAAATATATGAAATTCAAATCAGGAACCTTTTGATCCACACTTTCTGGGAGTGACTTTAACAATTATAAGGTCTTCTTTGCCCTGGTGCTGCTAACCCTGGTCAACACAGACGACAGATTCCCCTATTTATATGTTGGGTCAAGTGGATCTTCACCAGAAGATCAAATATTTAACTACAAGTTGAACCCCTGGGGGATCGAGGACCAGATTTGCACTCTTTTTGATGGGTGACAACTCACTAGGGAAGAGAGAATACTAAACTGCAGTATCCCCAGAGGCAGGAGGGCAGTGAAGAATTCATTTGGGATCCTAGTGAGCAGATTCAGGGTTCTACTAGGCACAATGAAGCAAAAACGAAGGTTGTCAGAGACATTGTATTGACATGCTGATGACACACCAAGGGCAAGGGCATCCACCCCAGGAGATGGCATAGCAGCAATAGCACATGAATCAGTAGCATATGTGCCTGATGAAAACTGCAGGAATCCTTTGGGCGAGGTAAACCACCAGTGAGGCCTACTGAAGGATTATTTCAATCACATCAATGCATTGGCTGGGCAGGAGGAGAGGATCTGAGGTGTGACAAGGACCTACCCTGCGGACGAAAGACGCTGGCATCTATCAGTCCTTTTCTTGACTACCCAATTATTCAACTTTCATTTAAGTTAGTGTTACACCACTCTTCCCCAAATTTTCAACAATGTTCCTCAAAATCTCTAATAAGTTCCCAACAAATTTCCAAACATTTTCCAAACAAATCACAAGTCCCATAATAATGTTTACTAACTTTCTAAAAATGTCCCACAGTAAATGTCAAAATTTGTAAACCTTCAGATTTTGTTCATCTTTCAAAATGGATTTATGTTATAAAGTTTACAAAAAATAATTTCTTTTATCATTTTTTTGTCTTTGAATTTTTAAAAATAACTTTCTGAAGTATCAAAATCTTTTTGTAACTTACAACTGAAACTACAACTTATAACTATAACTTATAAGTGAAAGGACATTTTACAGTGGGGGTCCTGAAAAGAACCTTTTGTAGGTAGGTGCAGGTCTACTGCTGCTGCTTGAGCTCAGATGACTGCTGGGAAACTGGCAGTGTTGTACAATATGAAAGACTGAGACAACTTGTTCCCTTGGCATTTTGGTATTTAATTTTCTATATTACCAGAAGATTGACTGTATTTAACTTACTGAGGATTGGGTGTAGGCTTTCACACTCTTTTGAAATCCCTGTAGTCCCTGCTACGCTGCATTTAAATAGTTTGTTCTCATCATCTATTTTATTTACTGTAATAGTTATTTTGTGACTATTTCCTTCAAAGTCATGATTTTTAATTCTTTCATTGATATCATCAATTACCATTACTGAATCCTCTACTGATGCACGATAAAGTCTTTCGTGCCCAGCAAACCATGTAATCTGAGTTAATTCTACAGAGTAACTGCACTTCAGTGTTACTGTTTCTCCATGTAACACATAATACTCAGTTGGAGACTTTGGGAAAGCTGTGATGTAGGTCACTGTTACTGATAACGCACCAAATGATACAGTAAGACACTGGAGAACTGCAAAAGAAATAGAAATATTATGTTAAAATATAAACATTAGCATTTTAAAGATATTGAATCGAAAATCTGACATTATAAAATTGGCAAAATTGGATATAATTTTGAAATTGTTTTGAAATGTACTGTGCACATGTTTAGCAATATTCAGCTGCTTATCATTCAGCTTTAGAAAATATATAAATCTGTAGTACACTTTTGTTTAACACAAATTAAAATATTGCAAGCAGTATAAATCTTACCGAACGTGCTTACAATAACAATCGCAGAATAGTCCATTGTACCTATTTTGTAATCATTTTACCATTTGAGACAACTAAATGTGTGAAGTATTTACAAAATTTATCCAAGTTAAAATGTACATATTTGTGTAAAATAACTTCCTTGTTTGTGTTGAGGTTGTTCAGCAGACATGAAAAGGAACAACTTACATGTTGGTGGACATTATGCTCTGAATATGTTTGAAAGCAAAATGGTGAATAATATTGATCTATAATGGAAACGAGACCTAACAGAGTTTTATATATGAAAGCAAGAGATTACGTGGAATATCAGAGAGCAAAATCATATTCATATTACACATAAAAGTATGCATTTTGTTATTGCGCATCTGTGCTGGATAATTTACATAGGTATTGTATAAATAATTTTTTTGTTACAGGCAGTAATTTTAATTGTATATAAATATGTCTAGCCTACATTAGGTGAATGATGTTCTTGAGTAAAACTGTGGCCAATAGAGAAGTTTAGTGATGCGTTTGACAGCCACATAACGTTACGTTTGAAGTGGATGGGTTTGCTATATATTGCAATACGTCCAGTGAGTACAGGTCCATGTAGTTTCTTTGATGTGATACAAAACAAGCATGCTTTGTAAACTGTCTGTGGCATTTATATGGGAAAATACATTGAACTGAAACTTGTCCAAAATGTAGTGTGCATAATTATCTACATATGGGACTGTAAAATATTTATTTATATCATTTGGTTTTTCAATAAAATAGATAGGGATGAGTGAACGTAAATAAGCCAGCCTTTACATATAAAACGTAATGTAACTGACCCCCAAAGCCTTAAAATCATCCGATTAAAATCTACTGACCTAAATACGTTTGCGTCTTGAGGTTTCATGGCGAAAACCTATGACTAAACCTCTATTGTTTTCACTGTATATTTGTCTTTGTCATCTATGTGCAACTGTTATGTTTGATATTCATTTTTACGTTAGTTATTACCGCTTTGACATGTAGTTTTAAGAAAAATTTTCAATAGTCAGTATTTTGAAATAGAAACACAATTTGTTTATAGTTTCTTGAATGATACAACGAGCGAACTAGGGGCCACAGTGGCAGAGTGGTAACACTCTCGCCTCCCACCTCTGAGGCCGGGGTTCGATTCCCAGCACGTCTTCAAGTGGGAAAGCTGGTAGTTGCTTGCCATTGGTCGACAGTTTACAGCACAGAACCCTAACGAACTGTATGTACTGGTTTCCTCTTCCCTTCCAACTACCCATCGTGATATGACCAGTACAGTGTTAAAAGGGATGTAAAACCCCAAATAAATAAATAAATTAAATAAACAACGAGCGAACTGCAAGTCACATAGAAATTTGAAGTGATTGTACAGACTTTGTCATTACCAACATGGAAGCCAAATAGTAATATTGCAGAAAAAATAATTTGTAATCCGTGATAACCACTTAGAAACTTAGTTTTTGAAAGGTTAAAAGGTTTTTTTTTGTGTTTGGTGGGTTAAAATCTCTAGTTCGTGATAACAACTTCCCCATTTGGTTTTTGAAAGGTTAAGATATGTTGAGATAATGAACTAACATTTTTGTTTTTGAAGGGTTAAAATTATAAGTTGTCATAACAAAATAAGATTTTTGTTTTTGAAGGGTTACAAAATATATGTTGAGATAACTTGTTTACTTTTGAAACTTGAAAGGTCCAAAATTTCTATGCCGTGGTGATAATGACTTGCAGATTTTGTTTTTGAAAGGCTAAGATTATGTAAGTTGTGATAATGAAATATATATATATATATATTTTTTTTTTGGTGGGTAATCATTATATTTTTACCCCCTCCCCCCCCTCCCCCCCCAAAAAAAAAACAAAAACAAAAAACTATGTCGTTATAACCAGACAAATATTTTTAACCTTTTAAAGACAAAAATATGTCATTATCTCAACATTTATTTTTAACCCTTCAAATACAAAAACAAAACAAAAAAAAACAACACAATATCTCAACTTATATTTTTTAACCCTTCAAAACCAAAAAAGTTATTTCATTGTCACAACTTGATACTTCCTTAACCCTTCAAAACATTAAAGTTATCTCGTTATCTGAACTTATATTTTTTAACCCTTCAAAAACCAAAAAGTTATGTCATTATCTCAACTTATATATTTGTAACCTTTCAAAAACAAAACGTGTAAATCTTTATCACGGATTACAAATTATTTTTTCTGCAATGTTACTATTGGGCATTGAATAATATGTTTCAGTTAGAATTCTTTCTGTCTTATCTTCTGTCTTTCTTGTATTTATCACAAATTAGGTCATGTTTCCAGTGAGGGAAATATTATTGGATATGTTGGCTGCAATTGGGAACTTCCAGCAGGAACCGTAGATAACCCTTTGTCACCTGATGCAACGCTTTTATTCTGGGGAAGGAGCTCTGGTGGGAATTTCCTGAGTTTTATGACAGCTACAAATGCAACTAATTACTTTGGGGCATACACTGAAGAACACTATATTGTAAACAATGCCACAAAGGGACTCATTGTTAAGGACGTTGCAACTGCAGATGCTGATACCTATACTCGCTCTGAAACTAGCTCAGGAAGTCTTGATATTATTTTAACAGTTACAAGTAAGTATGATCTGTCCCCCATTCTCATACTGACTTATTCCTTCAAGAGAGTGGCCTGTTCATATGGTACATAGAAGTATAAATGTCAAACATAACACTTGAGTAAAGGGTTTCTAATTCCGAAATGACAAACATTCTGACTACTGATCAAGATAAACATACTTTTATCTTCATTATGATTACAGTTACAAGGCTTATGTCAAGTATATTGTTCAGTCCCTTTTCATTTAATGTAACCTGGAAATTTTTTCAAAACAGAAACTCCAGAGATTACTGTGAAACAGCTTCCAGGACACTTTGTGATTGATTGAGTAAATCACTGAAAACATCTCTTGCATATGGCAGGCATTTTTCAAAGATATTTTTCACTTACTTCTATATGTACTGGTCATAGCATATTTAGAGCTGCATACCCATAACTGAGTCAAAGCTACTTTTAATGTTCACCATCGAGTAAATCACTATTACTGCTAAACTATTGAAGCATTGTATCCGGCCGCAGTTCAGGGACTTGTGAAGCTTTTGTAAATTTACACATGAGGGAAACCAATGACAGTTGTCTGAAAAAATTTGCTGTTACATTCTTCATTTCTTTCTTTCTTCAAGATATAAGTTCGTTTGACATGAAATTGAGGTCATGAAAGTGAAGAATTACACAACCAACTTTCTGAAAATGCATGGGTCCAAAAATACAATAAAATAGCTTCGAAGTTATAAAATGCCATATTTTGTGACTCAGTGCATACTTTGCAGAAACTAAAATAATTTTTTTTTATTATTTTGTAAGTTTTGCATTCTTTTGTATTTTGTCTTTTGTATTTGTTGGACAAAATGTAGTATGCATCATTTCTCTTTAATTTGTTAATGGATTTAAATGCAAATAAAGAGCAGAAGTGCTGTCAGTATACCTTTCCAACGATATCTAACATACATATGGGGATAAAGTAAGATTGAGAATATAATAAAAATTAAATTATGAACCTCTGTTCATATCTTCCATCTTTCTGTACTTTGTGAAAATAATTTTTGGTGGTTATGGTTTTATTTAAGCCAGAAATACAATGTAAATATCATATCAGTATGAAGTTATTGTAGTTTCTATCAGTGTTAGAGAATTAATTGAATAGTTCATGATGTATTAAATACTTTGTGTTGCTTACTCACTGTAAATGTTGCATGCTTGCCACTCAAGATATCTGGGATATAAATTGAGTACAGAAACATATAAGCTAATTAACTTTAATTAGTTAAAAGTTGAATCTTATAATATTGTTAATTTGTACTTTTTCCATCCTATTTCCCCATCGCTTCAGTCCAGGCAGATGCGTGACCAATAAATATCTCTCACTCAAACATCTGTTACAACAAATTTTCATGGCTGTAGTTCCACAGCTAAATGAGTACAGTTATGTTGAAGTCACATTTGTCCTTGGACAACTTCTTCAAGGTCGAATGTAGCCCTTGATACTTATAATGCCCCACGTCCCCCTATAGCTGGTCCTAGAGGTTTTGGATTTAATAAGAATGCATGAGGATTCCTGTGCGCCAATTATTGGTGATGGTAGAATTTTTTTTTGGGGGGGGGGGTGGGGGGCGGGGGGTGATTGGAGGTGGGGATGGAGTCAGATTAGGCATTATGGCCCACCTTCAACATCAAATGTTGTTCTTGATTCTTATAATATTCTGTTTATCATTATTAGCAATTTAGGGTGTGAAGATTATGTGTTAGGAAAGTTGAACTCCCCACCCCCTCCAACTTGTTTGAAAGTTATAATGCCTTTACCTGAGGATTTAGGATGTGAAAGTACTTATTGGAAGTCCTGTTTCTGAAATCAGATTTCATCTTTGAGTACTCAAAGGTCGAATATGGTCCTTGTTGTGGTAATATTAATCTTCCCTTGTTCTTGCTTCTGCTATTATTTCTTACCTGTAATAAATCATTCCACTGTGTTTGCCTTGTTCTATTGTAAATGTTATTAGTTAAGCATTGAAATTGCTTGCGAAATCTGTTATGATATTTTTATTTGTCAGCCAGGGCAATTTAAAAGAATCCTACTAACTCCGGTTTTTGTTTTGTTTGCACTTCGGCCATTTTCTTCAGGTTAAAGCTAAAATTCCCACATCTGTTTTCTTTTTATACTTTACTCCGTTACTATCTGTCCTTTATAACAATCTCAAGTGTTGAGTGCTTTTCTATATTTTAGGGCCATTAAGCAATTGATTAATTTAAAACACATATAAAGCTTCTGTTGCTGATTTATATCAAATATATTTCTAACCAATTGACTTGTGTCTTGATTGATTCATTTTGGTTGCAACACAATGTACAGGTTGTCATATGGTAAATACCTGATAGGATGGACGAAAGGCTATAAAAATGGCTCTTGTAAGAATTATTGATTAAAAATTGACCATAATTAGGTCATTTGAATTTTGACAATCAAATGTCATTATTACATTTTTCACCTGTCTGGAGACACATTTTACACTTGTCAGAATAAGAAGTTAACCTCGGTGGGTTATGATTTATTATTTGGAGCTAAAATATTGTTAATGTTAAGCTATATTATTTGTGAGGTGTCATTGATGACCACATTTTTACTGTTACTGGCGGGCTAACAATTGGGTTTAGTATTGTTTGGTACAGTATTTACTACAATACGAGTTTTTCATACATTAATGGTCAAATGTAAATACGTTATTGCTTACATTTTGGGTAAATTTGCTGAATTATAGGTTGTAATAGGTTGTCTGATAAATATTTTATAGCTACCTTACTAATTTCACTGATATATCCATTTAAATTTACAACACAGATAAAGCAACTGTTTAGAACATGCATAACTGATTCGTCATCTTTGCTGAAAATAACATACATATAGTATAGACACTAAAACAAGTCATGTATGGTATGTTATTATGCAGATTTGACAAGTGGTGACTTGATTGATGTCCTGACAGTGATGTACAATAATGAGAGTCTGTCAGTCACAGGAGACACCACAGTAAATCTAGCACTTGGGGAAACTGCAACTTTGCAGGCCTCAACTTCTGAAATCACAAATGCAGGGGCACCTGAGGTGGTGTGGAAAGATGAAAATGGGAACATCCAAAGCATTAGTGGTACTACTACTCACCTTAACTTCACTTCCACTCAGACTGGAGACTACTCTTTCTTTGTGAGCTCTGTATGCGCAGCAGATGCAAGCTCAAATAAATTCACAATTGTAGTTGAAGGTAAGATCAACAATCGGCTTGCTGTAACTTTTGTGTTGTTCTTCATAAGAGAGGTGTGCGTATATTTTCAATTAAAACGTAAAATGTAAATAACATGTGCACTGTTTTGATCTTTGATTTCCGTGTAAGCTATTAAGGACTGCTTAGACTCTAAATTTGCACTGCTTTCAATGTATCATGCATTAAATTCCACCTCAGATCAAAGAGAATTACTTACTATAAAAACAGAGATGTTCCAACTAACTTGTACATTTTACAATTGCATATCTTAGTATGCTTTACCGTTGACGTCACATAACACATGGTACTTGTATAGCATTATTACATAGTGTTTCTAGCACTTATAATTAAAATTTTAAACATCATAATCACATTTGAAAAGGTATGTTTTGAGCTGTTTTCTAAATTCTAGTTGGGGTTTTGAAGGTCTGATATCCACAGGCAACTTATTCCATGAAGTATTTGCAGCATAGACAAAGGCCCTGTCACCATAATTGTTATTTGGTGTGTCCTGTGAGTGTATCACATTTTAAGACCATTTGAAGCTTTTGTATGTATACGAGGTATTAAAACCAACAAAAGTTTGCTGATGAACTGTGGTCAGCTGAAAGCAATCCTTTCTTTTTTGGACTAGAACACAGTGAAGCTCTTGTCTGACTTTTCTGATGTCAAACTGAGGCGACCTTAAGTTTACAATACAAGTGTAACAAGATGCACTCAGAGAGAGCAAAACGCTCGACTCGATGTGACCAGTCTCACAAGTGTTATAAGTATAACACACATCCATCATGGTGGTATTTCCAGAAATTCTGGAGGCTTCTTGGTATCCAATATATTAATTGGATCTTTCCTAAACTATAATCACTCCTTCCCATGGCTAGTCCCTTCCTACTTCAAATTTGACATCAGAATTTATTAATTACTTTTGAAGAAATATGAAGTAGAAAGCTAAAATCATTAAAATACATTGAAATGGGACCTATGAAAATTCATGATTTTTTTGTATCCAAAATATGATCCACGTCTTTCCCAAAAATTAGTAATTTCTTCCTTTCACCAGGTCCTACTCACAAATTTTTTATAAAGAACTGTTCATCAGTTCTGGAGTAATCTAAACACCAAAAACAGGCAGACAAATAGACAAAAAAGCACACAACAAACATAAATTCCTGGTAGAGGTAAAAATATTGGTTAAAAGCCACTTCTTGGTCAAAATTACTCAGGGTAAATTTTTGTGATGGACTGTCAAGAAATTGAAACAAACAAACAAAAAAAAAACAAAAAAAAACAGAAATAAATAAACATGACCAATACACCACTTCCCTCTCAATTGTATTTATGTCAATTTCAAGACATAAATTTAATCAGAAGAAGTATATCACACGTATCACAAGCTAGGTTTTGTGACCTCACAATGACAATTGCATTGTGACATCATTAAGTAATGACATCATCAGACAGCAAAATATTGATTTTTTTACTTATGCAATAAAGAAAATCAGATTTCTCTGTATATGCCCAATTGATCTATTATTGTCCATCAAGTTGAACACTTTATCTTGGTTAAAGTTTTTTTTTTTTGAACAGTAAAATTTTAGATGCTGTGTTTTTTTCTTTTCTTTTTAAAAGACCTTTAAAAAAATTGCTAAAAAAAACCTAAAAACAAAAATTAAAAAAAAAAAAAAAAATTTAGAATTGACTGGTATTGAACCCCAACCATGATATTACAAGTTCTACACATTACACTCACAGCCACAGAGGATATCTGATGAGGCAAGAATTTATGAGGAGGAAATCCTATCATGATATTGATTTTTGAAGACAAGTAGGTTTCACTGTATATACCCAATTAAAAATTTAAAAACCTGTCTCCTGACTTTAATTTTGAAACAAATTACACCAAATTTGGAAGATTCCGTCTGTACCCCATGAAATATCTACCCACCAAATTTGAGCTCGATTGATGATATATTTTTTGAGTTATAAGGGCAAAACGGTGCACAGACAGACAGACAGACAGACTGACAGAAACAAACTGATTACAATAACCCTCTCCTATCGTCGAGCGTTAATAATACAGTAAGGCATGTAAAATCTGAGGCTGGACCAGGCTGACCCTGTGTTCCCCCTCCAGGATTTGACCTTCATATCTAGACTTTGACCTTGAACAAGCTACAATTGTAAGTGAACCGTTTGTATAAATATTATAACCTTATGGTAATCATTGTGATAATTATAGCCAGATGGTGTTATTTCTGACCACATGGTATTTTACTCTTACTAGTATTAATTGTAACCACTTTTTATTCTTTCTGTGATACATGTAGTTTATTCCTAAATGTTGGGGGCTCTTAAAATATTACTCTGTAACATTTTAAACACTTCAATGCACTTATACTAACATGTAAATAAAATTGCCCAAACTTTAAATTGACCTTCATGACCTCAAAACTCACACTGGCTTGATTCACCTCCCAGGTCACCTCTGACCACAGACACTACACATTAAGCTTGAACTAAGCAGCTGAGATAGTCTTTGTTTAGTTTTATGTCTATTAAAAGGGAAATAAAAGGGCTTCTAGAATTAAAATTACTAATCTAGACTTGGTTGGTCTAATGTTGTTTTAACCGCTTTGTATGAAACACTTAATGGCTTGAAGAATCTAATTGCCAATATATTACAGCTTCTTCAATAGTTATGTTAAACAAATACTCCCACAGTTATTTTTCTCTTTCTGCTTGGAGAGAGGCATATGACTTTTGTGCTAAGTCACTGGGGGTTATTTGTTTTGTGTTGACACAAGTTCGCCATGTGATTGATTTCACGAGTAGAACGGAGCTTTCTGTTTGATAAAATGTATCAGCGATTTACTTATTTATTCCTTTTAGTAGCTTTCTTCATTTGAGCATATGGTCTCATATCTGTCTTTCCTTACTTGTTTAAACTTTTAGATCAGATAAAAATATTCTTCCAGATTTTCTTTTTTACATTTTGTTTATTTGTCATCTTTATTTCCTGTACAGGAAAAGTTGGTGTAAAACTATAAAATTTTTATTTTACTACTGGTACTATGATCAAAGCACTCAGCCCTAGGTAAGAGAATTTTGTAGGCACATGCATGCTCATTTTTGGTCTTAATGTATAACAAATATTATGTCTCAGACATCACGTTTGACATCCTAATCTAATACAGAGCCGACTAAGCACAAAACTGGAATGGTTTAGGGCGATGACCACACAGTGGACATAGCTTTCAGTTCTGTTACCAGACTACTGCAATGCATTGTGGATCGTCATGGTCAGTAGTTCTCAGTATAAAAGTCAGTCTATGTATTATATTGTGGCCACATTCGTTTGAATTTCAAGAAGAATACATGTGTTTTCTGAGCAGTAGACATATTTGTTTTAATTTTTACAGTAATTTTATATTTTAGTTAATTTTACAAATGTTATTTCTGCTCAGTGTTGATTTTAAGGATGCCTAGTGTACTCTATTGCTCACAGTGCATGTACGAACATGCTCGACTGGTGGGGAAGAAGTGCAAACTTAGTTCAGAAGGTGAGTCATTTTCTAGTGTTGACTAGGTTGCTGCACCTCCTTTGTCTTCCAGTGATATTTCTGAGAGAATTCGTAGGCAATTATGTGTTTTGGGAGATAAGTTGGATTCTTTGGACAAGTGGGTGCAACATACCGAGGCTGCATTAGAACAGCGTATCCACACAGTACCATAACTTAATGTAATTATTTATTAATTTAATTTCTCAAGGCCACCAAAGTGCCTGAAATCATTGCTGCTACCTACCCGTGTACAGCCCCATTTCAAAAGTTCAAGGGTAACCCTAAAAGAACTGAGCAATGCAGCCCAAAGTCTCTCTCACTTAACGACTTTGAACTAGTAATGTGACGGGAGAACACTAAGTAATCAACTATCACAAAACCTTTTACACTGTTTTACACTTGAATAACAGATGGATATTTAAGCACCCCAGATGACACATCCAAGCAGCAAGCAAGGCTGAAGGTAGCAGTAATGTGGCCTTGCTAAACCACGATTCATTCTGTAGCCATAGCCCAACATGCAGGTATCTGAAACACAGTAGATCAGCTGAAAACACTAATCAAAACAAAAATACATGAAACTTTTAACTAAAGTAAAGTAAGAAATTTTTAAATTTCCGAGAATAGAGGGTTATTCTTCTTAACATTCAAACGAGTGTGGTGCCAATATAATACAAAGGCTGACTTTTATACTGAGGACCACTGACCATCACAATCCACAATGCATTGCAGTAGTCTGGTATCAGAATTGAAAGCCATGTCCACTGTGTCCACTGGTCATCGTCCTACAGTTCCTCAATTACCAGAATTTGGAGAACCATAAGACCCCAAAGGTCGAATTTCAGAGTTAGACTGGCAATTGAGGAACTGTGTGATTGGTTTAACCTCATGGTTGTTTTTCATATGGGTGGTTTTGTCATTTGTCACTTTGACATGTCACATTTCATTTGTCACATTCATATTGTTGTTTGGCTGATGTTTTCCTGGTAAAGGATGTGATTTCTGTTTTAGCTCTTTATATAAGCGCAGAAATACAGACCACAGTAATGGCAAAAGACCACTTTTTTCACTTATATTTACGGTCTCTGCAGTTCATATACCAAAAATATTTTTGATAATCATTGCCAAGGGGTGTTTCTAAAAGCCTTATCAGTTTACCTTCTTTACAGGCGGCATGGTGTAATGAGTAACAGACTCACCTTCAACCCTGACCACACCTTGAAGTAGATGCAAATGATATATTCTACATATTTTAAATAATTGTTTACATAAAATCCTCAAAATTGACATCTAATGTGGACTTTTATAGCGCTTAATCTCCATCACTGATGGACTCTAAGGCACATCTAAACATAAAGCAAGGCAGTTAGCGTTAATCGAGGGACATAGCCAGGTCATACCAAGGAGACACAGATGTGACGGGGGAGGCTATGGTGGGTAGGCTTTTGCAAACAGGTATGTTTTAAGCTTCTTTCTGAAGGAGGCAACTGATGTTCCACTGCGGACATCTTGAGGGAGTTCATTCCAGATCTTAGGAGCACAAAGGCAAAACTAAGGCCAAAATGTTTGGTTGACTTAAAGACTGATGAATGAAAGGAGGAACTGTAAGGTATTGATGATCTGGGTGACTACGCCTAGTACTATAGGGACAACTACTAAAAGACAAGAACGGTTCAAAATAGGAAGGAGAACCGCTATGCAACAATTTATACACAAGTGTTGCAGTTTTGAAAATACGTGGTACTTAACAGGCAACCAGTGGAGTTTCTTTAGAATGGGTGTAACATGAGCATACTTTCTATGATTTGTAACAATACAAGCAAGGGTGTTCTGAATACTTTGCAATTTGTGCTGATTGAAACCTGACAAACCTCTGAACAAAGAGTTACAATAGTCCAGACAACTACTAACCAAGGCATTTGCAGCAAGGATTACCACTTCAGGAGTAAGATACTTTCTAATTCTACGGAGGTCACACATCTGAAGAAAGCACGCTTTGCAAGTCCTCTTGATATGCTCAGAGAATGAAAAATCTGCATCAAACCACACAGCTAGATTTCTGACAGATTCAACCGGATGAAGAAGGCTACCAAGAATGCTAATAGGAAAGTGAGAGGAAATCTTCTGACGTTGAGCCTTAGAACCAAAGACAATAAATTCAGTTTTTTCAGGGTTGAGCTTCAATTTACTGAGCGACATCCACTCTTGTATCATCCGCATAAAAATGGAATTAAATATGCGGGTGGAGGCGAATAATTTTACTAAGTGGTGTTGTATAGAGTGAAAACAGCAACGGACCCAGGATAGAACCCTGTGGAACGCCATAGATGAGATTGCTTAATTCAGATAGTGTGGAGCCTATCTTGATGGCCTGGCAACGATTTCTTAAGTAGGAAGCAAACCACCTTAGAACTGTTCCACCAAAACCAAACCAGGATTTAAGGTAACCAAGGAGAATATTATGGTCTATAGTGTCAAAGGCGGCTGATAAGTCAAGAAGTACTAGAGCTGTGGGTTCACCGCATGCCAGAGAGAGATGAATCTCGTTTTTTTTTCGACAATAAAGCAGTTTCTGTGGAATGACCTGGCTTATATGCTGACTGATGAGGATTGTCCAGTTTGTTGTTATTGATGTGTGACGTCAGCTGCCTGGCAATGATTCACTCAACCAACTTTGACAAGAAACAAAGACCAGACACTGGGCGATAATTCTTAAGGTCGTCTCTGGGAAGGGAAGCCTTTTTTATGAGGGGGGTGACAACCGCCTTTTTGAAAGAATTTGGGAAAGATCCTTCAATGAGAGAATAATTTACCAACTTGGTAATAGAAGAGAGGAGGATATCAAGACAATCCTTAAGGAGGAATGTTGGTATAGGGTCTAGTGAGCAAGATTTAGTGGGGGATTCACTGATACACTTATGGACCTTGTCTTCAGTGACAGGCATAAAGGCATTGAAAGAAGGAGGCATTGAATCAGGTGCATCATTGAAAGAGCCAGAAGTAGGAAAGGTGTCCCTGATTTTGCTTATTTTATTGGAGAAAAAAGAAGCAAACATGTCTGCAAGGCTTTTGTCTGAGCTATGAGCAGGCAGGACAGCCTCAGAGGTGCGATGCAACACCTTCCTTAATGACTGCCATAGCTTCTTGGGGTCACCACTGTTTGCAGTTATGAGATTAGTATAGTATGAACCCTTGTCTTTATTGGGCAGTCGATTGCACCATTCTATTTGCCTGCGGAGCCTTGACCTGTTCAACTCTGACTTGTCATGTCAGATCTCTTTATAAAGTGACCACATACACATTATTATCCGATGTGAAACCCCTCACAGCACATAAATTGTGAAACACACGTGAATCCATTCGTAAACTGTTTACATCTATCAATCTGGAAACTCTATTCACAATCTGTTTATCAAATGATCAAGTCTAAAGTTCGTGTAAAATACCCCATAGTAATAATCTATTTTAGAATCAATACAATATTTGGATTTTATACTTGGTCAAGGAATAAATACTCATAAAATGCATAATAGTAAGTCCAAAAGGTTCCAGACTCAAGAAAGATCTCACATATCCAATGTCAGCCATTGGCTCCAACAATCCTATTGTGTTTCAGTGGACCGGATCAGAATAAAAATGTTTTTGATGACCAGAGAAGTGTGACTGAACTTTTCTTAGGGAAATGAGACTCAAAATTATTAGAATGGACCATCCAAACTGTAAAACTCTAAAAAAAGAATTATTGTATCCTGGATAAATTGATCAAACTATTACTCGCCACATGGTGTTGAGGGTTCCACCATAAAGGAAATATAAACATTAAATAGCAGGACATTCAAATAGGCAGAAATAATACACATACTTGTAATGTACTTGTTACATTTATGTTTTCCTCTTGATGTCGTCTAATGATTACTGATAATGATCAAAATTATGTTATTTAATGCATAAATTTTGAAACAACATTATTGGTGGTGATAAAAAGTGCAAAGCATATTGTAAATACACTTACACATTTCATGTGCCATATGTATTGACTGTTAATACCTTGAACTGTGAAAGATGTTGATCAAGTACTGTTGTTGAATTGGAGAAGTGTACAGTGTATTTACAAATATGCTTTGAATTATAGGTCCATCTACAACAAGTATGACCACTGACGGCAGTACATTTCACACTGACATTCTGTCAACTGCTGGAATTACATCTATAGCACAAATCTTTGAAACTATCAACGCTACCACGGACACTTTAACATCTGATAGAAGAACCAAAACCCTATCAACAACTGCAGATTACTCTAGCACTGCACGTACACCAACAGATGAATCTACTGTAACTATTGTAACATCTGATAGTACACCAAATACATCGACTGAGTCAACTCCAGTTGTATCTACTGATCAAACTATAATTAGTGCTGATAGTACAGATAACAGTGAAACATCTGATACTACACCAAATGCCTCCATTCATTCAACTGCTGCTGTATCTGCTGATCAAATACCCACAAGTGCTGAAAGTACAGATAACAGTGAAACATCTGATACGACATCAAATACCTCCATTCATTCAACTGCTGCTGTATCTGCTGATCAAACACCAATAAGTACTGAAAGTAGAGATAACAATGAGACATCTGATACTACACCAAATACTTCCATTCATTCAACTGCTGCTGCAGTATCTGCTGATCAAACTACAGAAAGTGTTGAAAGTACAGATAACCGTGAAACATCTGATGCTACACTAAATGCCTCTATTCATTCAACCACTGCAGTCTCTGCTGATCAAACTACAGAAAGTGTTGAGAATACAGATAACCGTGTGAAAACAGATACTTTAACAAGCACGCCAATTCAATCAACGACTGAGCTCACTGGTCAATTTTCAGAAAATACTGACAATACATATTCTAGTGCAAAACCAGATACACAAACTGCTTCTATTCATTCAACCACTCTAACAGCTCCTGACAGCACAGAAAATAGTTCAATACTAGATATTACATCAACTAATCACAAGACATCAACAAATGTAGATCTTTCCACAACTTCACCTGATGTAATAAATATTGTGAGTACCACCAACAGTGTTATATCTGATATTACTCTTGTTGAATCAACCACAGCCACAAATCCTGTGAATGAAAATAGGCACCTTGCTGCTGGGATAGCTGTTCCTGTTATAGTTTTTGCTGTCGGTACTGTGATTGGTGTCACTGTCATTGTTATGATAAAGCTACAAAGTGGAAGTGCTGCCCTTTCTTCTCTTAATCAGATTGTGAGAGGAAGAGTGCCACGGTACAGCAATGAAAGCTTTTCCAATTCTTACCATAAAGATTTGTTTGGAAATACCAGCTATCCGCGACAGTTTTTTCCTCAAACTACTAGGACTGATAACCATTATTTAAACAATGTGAACAGGCCTCAGACATTTCAGTTTATTAGAAATCCATCTCGAAATTGGACCTACATGTCAAACTAGAAATGCACTATGAGAGCGCCACCTTGACCAAGGCTCAACACCTCCAATATTGCTTATTTATGCTGTGATAAAAACAATCAGTTAAAAATACTTGGATCTAGATTAAAATCTGGATCACAGATCCGGTTTCAGGAAATATGGAAAGAGGAAAGGTTTTGTTTTCCATAAACATATAATTCTCCGAATTGTCACTACCAATACTTTTTAAAATTATTTTTCATGTGTCATAGATAGTTTTTGGAGAGGGCCTTTGGGTCTAATTTTTGATACTAACTTAAATAATAACATTTACGAGCATGGCCATGTAGGGGCCTGCTGTATCAATTGTGCTTCATTGTTAAATCAGCAAGCAAAGGTTATACATGGAAGTTCTGAACACGCCTCCTTCCTCTAGTACAGACGTTTCAGTGCATCACATGATCTAAGGGATCTCTGGCTGCTTACACTATTTATTTAGATCTTGCATATAATGGGACCCTTGGGCTTGCCCAACCCTAGGAAGATCCATTTTGTGGAGGTAGTTGCATGCAAGGTCACAATACAACATTTTAATAGGGATTTTAGGCGGTCCAGGCTGACCCTGACCCCCCCCCCCCCCTACTAAACTGGCTGTACCTCAGTCCTGACAACTATTGGGCTGACCCTACACTAGGAAGGCCTCTCGTATTGGACTGATGTAGACTTTTGTACCCCCGGGTTATTACATCACGCTTTCCTACTAGGATGTGCTTACTTGGCTTTCCCTGGTTTTTCGAGGATTTAAGCCTCCTCAGGGAGTGGTTGCTCTTAGCTGTACCCCTCTGGACTTGACCCCAAGTGGGGTGTTCTGTCATTAGACTCGGCTATAGGGTCTAGTTATTTTTCCATGTAGAGTTTTTCACATCTGGACCTTCAATTTGTCCCCCTCTGACCCCACCCTCCAGAGGGGAGGTATGTTGAATGGTATGTACCCAGTTCATTGTTTCTCCTAGGGCGACCATGTTCACTTCCTCTATGCTAAGCGGTATTGTTTTCATGGTTTTTTAGGAACTGTCCCAGCTTTGACAATTGACCTTTGCCTCTGGGGTTTTGACCTTCAGTGACCTTTATAGGTCACTCTCTGTGATATGTTTAAGTTAATTATTGAAGCCATTATTACTTACATGTCTTGATGGAAACTGATTTTATTTGTAACTTTAAAAGTGCTTATGTATAATGAGGCTTCCTTGTAATATATTTCTTAGTGGGCCTCATATGTGGTGGTTTTTAAAATATTTAATGTTACATATGAAAATTCTTAAATCATTTTTATGTTATACAACTCTACTAACATGTAAAATTAAAATTCCTTAACTGATTCTTTTACTGTCTTTAGAACTTATTTTCATAAAATTAATTACTTTCCAAGAAAAAAGTGCAGTCACAGAATAGATGATAAGAAAACTGTTGAATACCGTTCATTCCAAAACAATATACAATACGTGTAAAATATTTCACAAATTCAACCCTAATTATATCAGTGGTGCTATAGTAGGTGAGGAACCATAAATATTAATAGTTGGCAGTATAATTCAAATATACCAAGTATATTTTTGTATATTTATAAATATGTGTGCAAACCAAAGATCATAGGTATAAATGCATATAACTCTTCATATAATTATGTATTGTCCCATTTGTTACATTTACTGCTTAAAGATTTGCTGCAAGCAGAATTTAGTATGTGGTGTGTATTGCTCGAAAATAACAACTATTTTTATGTCTCCCAACAAACCTCTAATTACTATAATTAAATTATACTATAAATATACACAACGATGTATTTTAAATTAAAACCATTAGGCACGAGTCTGAACAAAAAGTTTATTATTCCACTTTGCTTATTCACAAGAGACCATAATAAATGTTGTCACACAAAGTTTTCCAATATGTAGTTTTGGCCCTAGGCCACCCCAATCACCCCATCTCCTTAAATTGGATGGCAGGCATAAAGTTTATGGGACACACCAGGCGGAACCCTACAGTCATTTTCGCCATTTTCGTTCCAGAGGAACTATAGCTGGGTAGGTTTTGAGTAAAATCAGCAAAATCCTTTTGTCGCAGAGACTACCTTTGTATTTCTTTTCCGATCAAATGTATATTTGAGGATTACTTGCTTTATACTAACATGAATTTCAGCTGATTATTATTTTGCAAGATCTACCAACATTTTTTATGCATTTTGAACTTGTTAGATAACACAGAACCAAATGGGTTTGCATTTAATTTTCTGGATTTGTGGTCAGTTTGTTAACCCCCCTAAAGCTGTGTACTGGTTCTTTCAACTTTGGTGTTTCAACTTTTCCCATGGCAAGGTTAGCAAGGTTTTCCTATGCAATGTGGAACTTCCACAAATTATTTCATGGAACAATACCTTCACTCCATGCTTCCAGCTGTTGCTGTAGTCTTGGTCTGCCGAGGCAGGCTATTTTAACCGTGTCAGCTGACAAAATGACACATCATAACATATGTACCAATGTATACATCAGCATATGTGTATGTACCTGAATACGTGTGACAAAGTTTGTTTAATACATTTTGATGACTTTTAATAGAAACTTTGCGTCAGAGTAACAAACAGCATAATAATGCACACTGTTAAATGGTTAGATGTTGAAAACGAAGTTTGACAAAAAAAAAAACAAAAAAAAACCCAGAGTTGTTTAACATTTTCATTTGGAAAAAATGCAGCCAATATTTATTTCTTTAAAAAGGACAATGTATGGGGAAATGTAACAAAATTGTAATGAGATAATCAGATTATTGTTAATTCAGTTTCCATGCTACCGTTTTTCAGGAGTTATTAAATTTATATAATATTGCATAATTTAAATTTGCTTATTATGTGCAAACTATGGCGTAGGGTTCATATTGTAAAATTTTGTAAAGAAATGGTGCTACTTTTTCATTTGAAGTAATTTCGTGTATGAACAATCAGCCATAATGGGTAAACCCCAGTTCATGAAACGTCACACATTCTACATATTGAAAATTGAAACGTTTTTTTTTTCTCAAAACATGTAATTGTTTTATAATACATTTATCCCCTGGTGGAAGAGCTGTTAGCGGCTATTCTTTGATATCTAGAATCCTACTGCAAAGGTCACTTGTAAATGCACATTCCCAATAAATAGTGCAACGTTAATACGTTTGCAAATATTGAATTTCTCACATTAAAAGTTACACTGATGCTAACAACTTTCGAGTGTGTATTTACAACTGCACTATGCGTTATAGGGTCATCTACAAATGCTGTAATGTCAACAGATGCCACTATTACCAACCCAGATGACACAGTTTCTAAAACTTCCGTAATATCAGAAACTATTTCAATTGGCAGTACCCCTACTGCATCAAGCGATGTCATTTCAACAAGTGAAGAATTATCTACCTTGAGTACAAATGTATCCACCCCAACCAATACCACACCAAGAGTGGCTACTGAGGGCATTACAGGTGACGCTTCTAAAGCAGATGATTCTAATGTAACTCAAATGTTGATAACATCTGATGAGCCTGAAACCAAACTCCCTCTAATGATTGATACAACTCTAGCAGTTACTGTACAAAACTCTACTGACATCTCATCAAGTAATCCTCATAACACTAGCACACCAACCTCAGCTTATAACAGTGATAGAGAGCACCTAGCTGTATTAGCTATTCCTGCAATAGTTGTATTTATAGGGGTGATTATAGCCGTTACTGTTGCCTTAATGGTCAATTTCAGTCGGAATAATCGACAGGGCACAGTACAGGCAAGCAAATTATGATGCAAACAGAAGCAGGTTTGAGTATCAACATCAAGACAGATATTTCGCTTATATTCATCATTCAGTGGTAAACAAAAAAGCAGGAACATTTGATCACCGACCATATAATTGGTTTAACCAACATCACCGAAGAGATATGTTTATACCAAAAACAGTATGATATTTAAGCCCCAGTACTCGAACATCTGTTGTTGATCAGGATTTAGCATAACACATTATTTATAAAATGTATATCACATTTGTTATGTAATGTAGCGTGACATATGAAAAAAAACATGAAGAAGTGTAGGCATTTTGGATGCATTATGTTAGTGTAGACAGTAGACAACTACTGCAAATTGAAGTATGCATTGACATAGATGTACATATCCAAGTGGAATAAGGTGTTACCCACACACAAGAAGATTAGTGACTTTTAGGAAAACGTTGCTTTCCAGGTTTTTAAAAACAACATTTTAATTGTCTCCAGCTGTCGCCAAATTTAGAGTTATTGTATGGTAAGAAGTGCTTCTGTGGTGTCTAACCTATCCCGAAAGAGATTTGATCAGATACTTGTAAGATCAGGCAACCCACATTTACCACAAATCTTCATGGGACATCCAATCCATCTATCACTAATGCTTGATACTTCATGTATAATACAGCCTATTTTTTTTATATATTTTCTGTTTACTCATCAGCTTAACCCTTGAACAAGATTAAAAATTTTGAAAATAATAAGAATATCAGTTTTAACAGGGCATGTTTTATAATACACCACACATTGTATTTGAACTACAAAAAGTAGGAAAAATGACCAGGTAATACTTTTTATTCGCTGGTACCCCTAAATATGGACATATGTTGCCGTTTTTATGAAAAAACGACTTTCATGGATATTTCTAGCACTAATTAACCAGTATATATGTTATATTTCACCAGATATGCATTTCTATGAAGTATCTGGACGTATTGACCTCTCGAAGTTCATGATGGTATAATAGAAAAATCTCAAATTGTTATTATTATTATTATTTTTAATATACAGGGACCTTCTGTATAGATACATTTCATGCTTGATGTTTTTGGTATTCAGTTGGTATAGATTTACTTTACACTGCTGAAAGGTTGTGGGTAATAAATGTAAAATAGTTCTTGTGTAGTAAAGTAAAAAAAACACTTTCATCCAACAGCAGACAATATCTGTTGCATAAGACCTGTGAATCCAAGATTTGTGCACCGTTTTTTTAGTCATATTAAGATTCAGTAACTAAATGTGAGGAATATAATATGTGATTGATTTCACAAGTAACTTTAAGAAAGTAAACATGACTGAAACTGGCCTATAATTTGAAAAATGATCTGCAAATATTAAATCGCCAAGAAAAATGCCTATACTCATAGATATGTTAAATATAACGGAGAAAGGTTGAAGGAGGTGCCCTAATCAATATTTCATCATGACAAGTGACTTTTTAGATTTGTTTCTTTCATGATGCTTTCATAAACTCCCTCCTTGTCGGCCGTCTATAATTTCTCTCCAGGTAGCTTATTTGGTTCTCACATACATCTGGTATAACTTTAACCAAGGAAGTCTAAACAAGTTATTAACACCCTTTGCAATAAGGAAGGTTATTTGTGATATCATAAACTGCCTTGTGATCCAGTACTTTAAAAAGTATTTAAATAAAAATGCAAATACTTCTCAATTTTTCTTTTCAAATGTAAATACTTTTATTTTCTTCAGAAGCAAATACTTTTCAAAAGTATTTTAAAATACTTTCTCAAATTCTTTAAATTTATATATTCACACACGTTAATATATTAAATATGACATTAAGTGTCGCATTAAGTGAAAATTGAAGATTGTAAAACACACAAAATAAATTTAAAGGTTCTCCGGAAACGAAATAACAAAAATATAATATGAAATAGTGTCCCTTTATAAAACAAGTAGTGATAACAGCAAAAATGTACCATTCCTTTACTTAATAAAGGGATTTCATAACTGTTACATTAAAATTCATCTTGCGTTTGACTTTTACCACATCCCAATCAATTTCTGTATTCCCATGATATCTTCTTTGACTTTGTGTAGTTTTTCAGAGAAATACCTAGTTTGTACATATATCAAGACACGTATTTGTGTATTTTTCTGTGTATGTATTTAGTTTCATTATTGTTATCTTTTCTTGTAAAGAATATTTTGTATATATTTAACTATAACTGGACAGCAGTTTATAAGACCATCAGGTCACTAAGCACTAATCATACAGTTTCTTGGTATTAATATGTAAAACTATTAGCAAATTGAAAGAATAATAAAAAAGCTAAAACCTTCATGTCTGTGGCGAATTGTGGATTTGCACAGGGTATGGGAGGGCAATAATTCCCACCAGACCCCCGACACAGTCTCATTAGGTTGCTTTAGTATTTTGCAGGGGCATTCAAAACACATTTTAGTATTTCAGCATAAACACTGGATTTGAAACCGTTTCAAATATTGTTTTAAACTCTCTGTCTTTTATGTCCACATAAGCCCTGAACAGAATCACATGTATTATAATATTGTCTACTGATCTTAGCATGGCATTCAAGTGTGAATTTGTCCATGTGGAGATTAGTTGTTGTTTTTAATAAATGTTAAACAATATTAACATAAGTAAAATTACAATAAAACACAAAGAGTGTTTAATATTTGTGTGTCAAACTCATTACACATACTTGGTTTTAAAATTCGTTCTTAATCTTCACTATTTACTAATATTCAGTGGTATATAAAAGGCAATTAAAATGAAAATAAAACTGCCATTTTAATGCAAGTCATGACTTTTAATATCCTACGTTGATAATTTTATTGTCAGTCAAGAATGAGAAATTTGAATTTACTTATATGGGATGAGTAATTAATGTCCCTCACTAGCCAGAACTTTGGTGCTATCCTATTTAAACAAAGTAATATTAAAATATCCACAAATTGATAGATTTTTTATCAACGCAGTTTAAAGCATCTGGGGCCTGTAGCATTCGTAAAAAGTAAACTGATGAATACTTAACCACAATACAATTACACCCTAACTAAACAATACAGGAGTAAATGGAAACATTCTTTGTCAAAGTCTTTGGTTTTGTATGTTTTGATTATTTCCTCCAGCAATATTTAACTGCCATGACGGGTCTCGTCATATCTGAAATAGTAAATTGTGCATAGTATGTAATTAGCCCAGTAAAACACTACCCACAGCACGTAATAATGGTTCAAATAAAAACATTCATTTGTTACAAGTATGGTTACTGCATAACAATTGTTGCCCATGTGGCTGCATGGTTAGCAGGTTCAGTAAATGAAGACTCTCACTTCTGTGGTCCTGGGTACAGCTTCATAGGATGGATTGAGGGTCTGTTTTGATAAGACATTAGCTGTTGAACAGAACTTAAAATCTCACTTTAAATTTACATCAGAGTGATATATTATTGTTTTTCATAAAAACATCCTCCGGGGCTTGAGAAGTTTCGAACATTTGCTGTTCTTAAAAGTTTGAAGGTATTTTTTAATTAAGAGAATATGCTCAGAATCTTCAAGTCACAAATCATCTGCCACTGTGAGCTGGTGGGTAACACAATTTCTTTGAAAGACTAAGGACGTTGGTTCATTCCCAGATACAAGCAGATACACACTGACTCTGATGTCCACCTGGCGGCCTCTGTAATTGGACTCTATCCTCAGTGACAGGCTAAATAACCTTAGGAACATTGGGAGAAAATGGGACTTTTGTCTTAGTCTTAATGGTATTCACTAAGATTTGGCCCACTTCATATGGAGTTATCATGTTAAAATGGCCTTAATATCTCAAAAATTGATAAATTTTCTCACTAAATCGAAACAAAATTGCTTGGCCCTAATATTTTTAAATCGATATAATTGGAAACATGGAATTTCAAAGTAGCAAGATCCTCTAAATGCCGGTTCCATGGTCCAGAGTGGGTCATAAACCAACTTCCCGATTGAATAAATGGCAGAACTGTAGAATCCCCCTGACAGAAGTAATATTGTGGTAATTAAGAAAAAAATGAAATTTTGTTTATGGGAAAACTATTTTAAATAATCAGAATGCTGAAGCTGACAGGTATACAAGGTCGACAGTAGACAGGCACACA